>JAITYX010000026.1:7200000-7804211 GCA_021018815.1 Talinum fruticosum
ATTCCTCCAAACTAATGAAAAGTTAAAATATGCTCCATACTACACTGTCATTTTAAAAAGTATACATGGTAGTGGCGGAGTCGAAATTTAAAATAAGGGTGTTCAATATTTTTGGATCAAATTTAAGGGTGTCTAATTACTTATAATTTAAAATTTTTGCTCTAAAAACAAAAAAAAGCAAACTGTTTTTTAATTTTTTTTTGGGCCAACCTTGGCCATAAAGAGGTTCCACCTCTGGGTTCTATTCACTCACTCAAACCAAATCCAACCTTAATATCATTGGTGAATATTTCCTTACCTTGCCAATTGTTAGTATAGATAAATTATGAAATAATTTTATTATCTTTCATTATCTTTTAGTTTCCTAGTTTATAGATAAATTACCTTACCAATTGTTGGCTCTTGTATTTCATATAAGTATACTTACAATTGTCATTAGAAAATCACGGGATTATCTTCTCACATTGTATCGGACTAATTTCGATCCTCCCCTCTCCCACCTTTCTTCTTCCTCTCTCAGTGTGCATTCTTATACCAGCAGCTTCTCTCTCTCTCTCTCTCTCTCTCTCTACCTCATCACCCTTCTCTCTCAATGGCTCCCTCCTCCTTTCACCCCGCCCTAGTCTGTCAACAACATCGAAAATTTCAAACCCATTACCCTTGAAATGAAAAAAGTTCAATACTCATCATGTGTTGAACTCTTCAAATCCATTGTCATATCTACCAAGTCTTTTACCATATCCTCCCTTCTTTGCCCATTCCCGCTCCTACTCCTTCCTCACTCGATTTCGATACCGTAGACTCGAAGCTGTTGATCCGGAACTTTGTTCTCACCTCGATGCCATTGTTCTCCAATGGATCTATGGTACCATCTCTAATGACCTCCCCACCATAATCATCGAACCCAATGCTACGGATCACCATACCTGGGAACGTCTAGCCAACATTTTCCAAGATAATAAATCTTCTAGAGCCCTCTACTTGGAAAATAAATTCGATCAAGTTCGTCTTGACAATTTTGTTAATATCTTTGCCTACCGTCAAGAACTAAAAATGCTCGGCAATCAACTTTCCAACGTCGATGTTCCGATCTCCCAACAATGACAAGTTCTACAATTAATTGCGGGCTTAAACGAAATGGAATTGCTGCCATTCTTCAACAAACCATGCCTCTTCCTTCGTTCTACTGAGCTCATTCTCATATCATTCTTGAAGAGACTTGTAAGGCAAAGCAAGCCTCTGCCACTGCCAATCCGACTGCGCCGCTCTTCTCACCATAGCACCGGCACCGGCCTCATAGCCGCCAGCAGTGTGGCCATGGACGTGGCTGCGGCAGCTACCATCGTAGGTGTCGCAAATGCGGTTCCTACCCCGGGTTGGCAACAACAACTTCCATGGGCAGCCCTCTCACCATGGGTCGCCCGGGGACATAGGCTGCCCCACCCTGTCCATTTCTCACGATTCCGCCTCCCGACCCGCTTCTCGTAAACGGGTCTCCTTGGTAGCCGCCCGAGACATACGTTGCCCAATCCATTCCCACCAACAACAACGACACTTTTAACACAATGTTCTCACAATTCCGGATCGAACAATGGTACATGGACATTGGTGCCACCTCACATATGACGACCTCCTCGGTACACTCTCATCTTACTTTAATAGGAGCACCAATCACAATATTATTGTTGGCAATGGTCATGAAATTCTCGTTCGTGGTTTTGGTATAGCATATGTTCCCCCTTCCCATCCTCCCTTTGCTTTACAAATGTCCTTTATGCGGATAACCGTATTAAAAATTTGATCTTTGTATGTCGTTTTACTACCGATAATAATGTTTCGTTGAATTTGACCCTTTTGGATTTTCTCGTGAAGGACATTGTGGCGGGGACTCTTCTCATGAGACGTGATAGCACCGAGGATCTCTATTCTATTCCAGCCACCTCACCAACATTTGCCTCTTCTCCATCTACTTTTGCTGCTATTTCTCCCAATTTGTGGCATAATCATTTAAGTCATCCAGGAGTCTCTGTTTTAAACTCCCAGATGAAATAAGAATTCTATTAATCGCAAACCCTTCCCCCTTCCTATGTTTGTCACTCTTGTGTCTTTGGTAAACATATTAAGTCTGCCTTTCTTGAATTATTCAAACTATCACTACTACAGGAACCACTTTTAGCTACGGTTAAAAATAACCTTTAACTACGGTTAACCGGCATCGTGTATGTGGTCGTCGTTGTATGTAGCATCTTTTACTACGGTTCAAAACCGTAGTAAAGATCACCTATGACTGACGGTTCGGATGGAAAATCGTAGTCATAGATCACTCTGTTACAACTCGTTTTCCAAAAGAACCATCGTCATACGTCCCGAACAAAAATGCCCAAAATGTTTAGACAGGGCATATGACGACGATTCTTATGTAAGAACCGTCGTCATAGGTCTTTATTTTGTTTATAGCTTTTTTTATTTTTCCGTTCCCCTTGGACAAAATACACTTTAAATTATATCACAACTTACACAACAATAACCAACAACCTCAATTTTCCAATATATATAAAAATTTTTATCTTACTACAACCACAACAAAAGTTTCATTTTGAACAAGTTCGATAACACAATTTCATATTTCACAATAAGTTCCAATAAAGAATATATTAAAATGATGTGAAACATAATACAAAGAGTACTCTTCTTTCAGTATTTAATGTGAAAAAGATTCATCTCTCCTTTTGAAACTTTGTGGTATAAATTGATTTCAGTGTTTTTCCTCAAGAAAAATCTCTATTTATTCAAAGTGATGCTTTTGTAGTAGATTTAGTTATATGATTGTCTTTATGATGATATTGCTTGTTTGGAGTTGTTGCAGAGGTAGCTTGGACAACTTATATACATCATATCGGCTATCCATGTTATCTCCGCATGAACTCCAAATAAGCAATATCGTCATAAAGACAATCACATAACTAAATCTACTACAAAAGGATCACTTTAGGTAATAGAGATAAACCATTTGATATAAATATTGAAATCATTTAACCACAAAGTTTCAAGAGAAAGAAATGGACTTTTTGACATAAGTACTCGAAAAATGAATACACAAAGAGGTCATCTCACCGTCAATCTCTACTTTTTTGTCATTGTCCCAAAGTGATGTTCCTCTTATGTATAGCTTGCATGGAGTTCGTGCGAGAGGGGTAAAGGTGGACAACATAAAAACTCAATGATCTCACCCACAAACTTGCCAAGTGTGAGTTCATCACTCCTCCAAGGCAAACTGTCTCAGCTATTAGAAAATGCAATGAAGAAAACCAGGGACGAAGGTAACATTCGGGAGCTTAGTCCTTTTGACCCTCATCGAATGATGATCTTCTAGCCTTTCATTAGAGAGCTTAGTCCTTTGTTTGCTTGGTTGGAGTTCGTGCATGGGTAGAGATGGAGAATATGAAAACTAAGGAAAACATTAAGTGGGAGTTGAGATTAGCAACCAAAACTCGGAAAAGTATTAAGCAACAATTATCCACAAAAATATTACCCGAATGATGGCCCTCATTGAATGGTGATCATTTACCCTTCCATTGGATAACTTAGTCCTTATTTTGATTCTCATCGAACAACGATCTGTTACATGAATACTACAAGTAAAAAATTATGAAAAGTAAGTCTGCAATTTCTATAACCAAGCAACAATATTGGATATCATCCGAAATAAAATACATGTTCTTACCGAGTTGATATAACTATATGGTTTACGCCTTTTTCCCCCTCCTTTGGACTTAGCTTTAATATATATGCTCTCTTGATGGTCAACCGTTAAATACAAATCTTCAAAATTGAGATCCTCATATTCGACATGCATTCCCAAAGAGAAGGGTAGGGTCTCCTCAACAAACTCACACACATCTTCACCATCCCCACCAGCAATGTACCTCTTCCCTTGAAGAACAATAGACCAGTTATCATTGACCGAGTCCTCAACGTAGAACACTTGTCTTGCTAGGGATGCCATAACGAATTGATCCCCTTTAGGCCCTTCTCTTGTGAGGTTGACCATCGTGAATCCCCCATCTCATCAACTCGGACAACATTGTTATTGTTAACCCATTTACATCGGAAAACGGGCTCAAAGAAGTCAACATAGTCTAACTCCCATATCTCCTCAATGACTCAGTAATATGACATTTTAGCTACAATGGGACTTTTGCTCTTGGAGTTGGAAACATAAAGTGCATGAGCCTCCAATGTGACCCCACTATTTTATGAGGTGCTCCTATTGTCCCGGATCTTTGTGTAGAAAGAGTATCCATTGATGTCATACCCACGGTAAGATATGACTTTCAATTGTGGTCCTTTAGCCGAGCTTACTAATGTCTGCGAGATATGTTCTCGTGATTCTTCCAATTGGCTAGTGATCACTCTATCTCCGAACCGGTTGACAAATATGCGATTATGATGGGTCGGTACCCACGTCTCATTTTTTCCTGCGATCTGTATCCTTATGAGGGATTTGTGATCATCAATGAATGGCTACACTTGATCGTTGTTTTGTAGAATATAAAGATGTGCTTGATCCCTCATATCCTAACCGATTGTTAGAACCGTCGGCCTCGGTTTCCCGCCCGATGATCTTTATAAGAAGGTTCTTGGGGATCACCCTATATCCGAATTGTCTTTCTATTTCTCTATAACCCTAAACAAATTTGGATGTACTTTTTCAATCAACCATCCTTAACTATTATTCTATTTCACTATAATTAAATCCTAAACTCCTAAACCCATTTATCAAAATCTCAAACATTTCACAAATTTCCAACTTAATATACTAAACAAATGTTACCCATATTCTCAATATTCAACATTTTCAACAAAGAATCAACATTTTAACAATCTCAAACATTACCCACATTCTCAACATTCACATAATTACCGCAAATACATTCAACATTTAACTATAATATATTTTGTAAATTACTTAAAGCGAAAAATAAGAGAGGATAAAGATTCATACCTAAGAACCAGAACGGCGAGGGTGAGGAGAGGCTTGACAACGAGAATTAGTTTGAGGATATCTACACTTAAAAGAGACGAGAGAAAACTATGAAGAGCTGAAAGATTAAGAGAGGGAAACTACAACGACGAGCATGTAAATGGGCTTACCAATTCAAGTCGATCGACGAGGAAGCTACGAATTCCGGATCCGAGGTAGTAGTGGAGGTGAGAAACTATAGACAACGATAATATCGAGAGTAGAGAGTAGAGAGCAGGTGCATGAGGGCATGGAAATAGCGAGTACGTTCTCGGGTTTTTGGATTGTATCCGAAAGACATATGATGACGGTTCTTTCATAGAACGGTCGTCATATATCACACATGATGACAGTTCTTTAAGAGAACCATTGTTAAATGTCTTTAGCAATGCATATGATGATGGCTCACCGAAAGAACCATCGTCGTATGTGTTAAACAATGCCTGTTATTTACAAAAATACCACCGGTCTATTTTTCATAACGGTTTGTCTTTTTAACCGTTGTTAAAGACCCGTCGTTAAAAGTGGTTCCTGTAGTTAGTGTATACATCTATGCCTTTTAATATTATTCATAGTGATTTAGGGACATCTCCAATTTTAAGTTCACGCAGTCACAAATACTATTTACTTTTATTGGATTATTATTCAAATTTTCTTTGGACTTTTCCAATTGGTCATAAATCACAAGTCTATTCTCTCTTTCTTACTTTTAGTTCCTTTATCAAAACTCAATTCGATAAAACTATCAAGAGTTTTTAATGTGATAATGGGCGTGAATTTGATAACAATTCATTCAAATTATTCTGCAAAAATAATGTTATGACTTTTCCTTTTTCTTGCCATCATACATCTCAACAAAATGGCAAAGGTCAATGGAAAATTCACACCATTAATAACATGATTCGAAGTCTTTTCGCCCATGCTTCTATTGCTCCCTCCTTTTGGCATCATGCTCTTTAAATGAAAACTTATGTTCTTAATATTCTCCCTAGCAAACAACTCAATAATCTTTCCCCCACATAAATTCTTTAACACCATAGCCCATCCTATACTCATCTTTGTGTGTTTGGATACTTATGTTATCCATTTTCTCCCTCCACCACTATCAATAAACTTCAACCTCGCTCTATGCCTTGTGTTTTCTTAGGATACCCACAAAATTACTTTGGGTACAAGTGCTTTGATTAAGCCACCGAGAAGCTTCTTATCTCTCATCATGTAATTTTTTATGAATACCACTTTTTTCTTCTCTAAAATCAGCACTCCCTCTCCTCACTCCTATTCATTCTTAGACACCGGGCTTAGCCCAATTGTCCTCCACCAATCACTGCATCCCTCGGCCTATAATTCCCCTACACCTTCTACTCCATCTTCGGCTCTCCTTGCTTCACATCTCGGTCCACTGTTTAGTCCTCAGCAGGCCCACTGGCTAGCCCTATAACCAGCCCCGCTCTCTTCCTTAACCGCGACCCATTTCACCGTCCCACATGCGTGCCGCCTCCTTCCTTGAACCCATCTACTGCAGCCCTAACACCTATAGCCCAACCCATCTCCTCTCTTCCTACCTAGCCCACCTCTTACACCATCCCATCATTCCCCACTCTCGACATCCCCATCTTTGGCTACCCCAGTTCATCCCAATCGACCCAACACCCTCAGCCCACGTCACTCCCCACTCGAACCATAACTACCTGTAGCATGCATGGTATTTTTAAGCCTAAATGGCCCCTTAAGATTTTCACTTTATCGAGACATTCCTCACTACCCTATAACCCGAAGGATGCCTTATCTCGACCCAAATTGGAAACATGCCATGCCCGATGAATTTGATACTCTTATTAAAAATAGGACTTGAGAGTTAGTACCCCGCCCCTCTAATGTGAATGTGATTCACTCTATATGGATTTTTCATCGTAAAATAAAGCGATCCGATGTTTCTTTTTAGAGGCACAAGGTTGTCTTGTTGGTGATGGCATGTCTTAGGAAATTGGAGTCGATTGCACCAAAACCTTCAGCCCCGTGGTCAAACCAACTACTATCCAGACTGTTCTCAACATTATCTTATCCAAATCCTAGCCCATTCATCAGCTTGGATGCAAAAATACATTTCCGCATGACAATCTCAAGCAAAGCTGTTTACATGCGTCAACCTCTTGGATTCAAAGACTCCACTTACCCCGACCATGTCTATCTATTCAAAAATCCCTATATGTGAAGACTCGGACACTCGCTCTATATCTTTCCGAGTCATGCAAAAGGAATCGGGTATGACGATGTCATTCATATAGTGTTTTGATTCCAAGGCATTCTCTCGTGTCTTAGAAACTTACTTGAGTGAAATAGTATCTTTTCTATGCGATTTGGCCTTCACTTATCTCTTTAATCGCTTTTCAATTAGCGACTCGTAAAAGTTGTTCTTCATTCCGAGTCCACTCTCACTCGTAGTCCGACTTATGATTATCTACTCTATTGTTTGCAAAGTCGCATTCGTAGTTCTTTTTCGTGCTTAGTCTACATCAAGTGTTTCCCACTTTGATATTTGTTTATAGAACTTGACTCTTTGCTTAAGACTAAGTCTTATGGAATTCCGAGTATCATGGATATTAGACTCGTAAAATTCCATTTCTTTTCCGACTCGGATAATCCGATTGTTAATTGTCACAATTATTTTATTATCTCGTGTCTAACCTTGGACCAAAGTATTTTATACTTTGAGAACCGAAGGTGATTTACTTTTGTAGGTTATTCAATCGAGGATATCTTTTCAAACTACAAAAGTAGCCGGCTTCGAACATCAAATCACCAAGCAGATATAGCTTTTTACCATCCTCGCTTTTGTCCCGGAAGATTGTGTCGGAAGTCGTCCGCTTCCATATCCGGAAAACTGGAAGGTCAAGCTTAACGATGGTTTTCACCACACTTTTCAAGACACAACCGATGGTTTTGGGACTTCTAAGAGAGTTGAACCGTTGTCCAACGTCCATATTTCAACGGATACCTTCCGAGTGACACGAAAACCCTTATCAACGGTCACAGAGGACTCTCGGTCGCGAGATGAAGATAACGGCTACTCTGCTCGGGTTATCTATAAATAGAAGCCACCTCACAAGACTTGAAGATAGCGGAACATTTTGTCAATACTCCAACTTGAACAAAGTTATTGTATTTACTTTCAATCTTCAACTTACAACTCTCACTCGTAATTCATTACCTTCCGAGTTGTAAGGTCTTGTACTTAGTTACAAACACTTCTTACATTCTTTGTAAGGTCCCTTGACTGAGCTGTAAGGGTTAACTCAGCTTAGTTGTCCCTAGCTGTAAGGGTTATCTCAGCTAGGAAGTACTAGATCAGATAAGGGAATTTCGAGTCTAGGAAAACTTGTATAGAGTTGTCTAAGGGAGCAACTCGGGTTCCATCAAGTTCACGGTATTTTGTGGACTCAAAATAGTGGATTTGACTTCGTGTCCGGATTGACACGGACCGTGGTTTTCTCGCCCCAGGAGGGTTTCCACGTAATTTCTTTGTGTTCTATTTCGAGTTCATTCTAGACTCGGACATGCCTTGCTCGAACGTGTTTACCCCGATTCATTACATTCCGAGTCCAATATCTTCGACCCCTTGCTCGGACTCGGAATCAGTATCCGCTTTTTCAGACAAAAGTGCAAAGTTATTGAAAGATTTTTTATCACCCTATTCACCCCCTCTAGGGTGACTCGGACTCTCCCCGAGCAAACCTTCAATTGGTATCGAGCCTAGCCTTTCGTAAAGGATCTAACAGTCCAAAGGTTTAAAGATCGGATGGCTCGTAACACCGGAGAGTTCGACGAAGGTAGATCTTCCAACGAGCCACCAAAATTCAAAGGTTCAAATTTCGGTCACTGGAAGAAGCCGATGGAATGTTTCCTTATGGATCACGACGAAGAAGTATGGGAAATCATACAACAAGGAAACTACATCCCAACGAAGACAGATGAATTCGGAATCTTTCCAAAGACAAAGGCTAAGTTCACACCGGCAGAAGCGAGAAGTTCGGGAAGAACTTCAAAGCCATGAACATCCTCATGTGCGCCATAAGCTCGTAAGAATATAATTGAGTCTCTGCTCGTGACTCGCTAAAGAGGTGTGGGACACTCGGTCAACACCTACGAAGGTACAAGCCAGGTGAGACAAGCGAAGATCAGCCAAGTATCTTCACAAATATGAGCTTTTCAAAATGGAGCCGAAGAGAACATTACTCGGATGTTCATCCGCTTCACCGAGATCACCAACAATCTCAAATCTCCGGGAAAGAAAATCTCCCATGAAGAAATGTGTCGGAAAATTCTTAGAAGCCTACCCAAGAAACGATGGGGTCCGAAGGTAACCGCCATAGAAGAAGCTCGGAACCTCTCACTCTTAAAGCCGGACGAGCTCATTGGAAAGCTTCGACCCATGAGATACATCCGGAAGAAGAAGATGCCGAGGGTACTTCCAAAAGAAACATCGCGCTTAAAGTCTCGTAATCCAAAGAAGCAAGCCCAAGCTCCTCCGACTCGAAGATGATCCCATGGCACTCATTGCAAGAGGCTTCAAGAGAATGATAAAGCACAAAAGATGGGACAAAAGGCCAAAAGAAGATTTCTACAAAAAGGACAAGAGAGACAGAAAAGGTAAGTTTTCCTCACCTTCAAAGTTATCTTTGTCTAAGAATGCTTGGATGTTTTGAATGTGGCAGCAAAGACCACATAGTCAAGGACTCGTCCAAAACGAAGAAGGGACAGGAAGAAGAAAAAGGCCATGATAGCAACATGGAGTGACGAGGACTCATCTCGAAGACGACATAGAATCGGATGACTCGAAGTGTCTAATGGCAATCACCGACTCGGAAGCCGAAAAGAGTCGGACTTAGACACGGACTCGGATAATGAGGAAACCGATCCTCAAGAGGTAATAAATTACTTCCTCAAATTTTCCAAAGTTGATTTAGCTAAATACATCTTTACTTTGGAAGAAAAGTCCAATTCGATTCTTCTCATTTCAAGGAACAACTGGAGTCAATCACTACCGAGAGCACCTTTTTAAAAAATGAATTGGAAAACCGAGACTCACACTCGGAGAACTCAAGGCAAGTGCTCAAACTAATGAGACCGAGTCCGAGTTACTCGAAAAGAAAATGAGCAACCGAAACGTAAGCTCATTGAGTCTCAAGATCCGGTTTTAAAGTTTTCTCAAGGACGGAAGAACCTTGATATGCTCTTAGGATCACAATGTGTCTCATTTCGAAAAGAAGGTCTTGGTTTCAACAAAGAGGAAGAATCTAAATCTTACTCGGATTTGTTCAAAAGGATTCCGTAACCGTAAAGTTCAAAAAGGTCGAGCATGGTCCCATTCATAAAAATGAAAGGAGGACTAAACCCGGACCTATTTACAAAAAGAAACCATTTTCCTCTCGTTTCAAAAGGAAAGGTTTTTAGAAAGAAAGAGACACGGACTCGGTTCACGGACAGGAAGACTCGTAATCCGACTAAACCCAAAGTTGTTCAAGTCTCGGGTTCCGAAGCATCTTCTTCCTCGAAAAGGACCACAAGTAAGGAATGTTACTCGGGTTCGTTAGAGGAAGTGAGAAGGGTTAGATTCTCTCTGTTTTGCGGTCACTCGTAAAAATCAAAGGACACTGGTACCTGGACAGCGGATGTTCTCGACACATGTCGAGTGACCAAGGACTCTTTTCCGAGCTAGAGTCATATAAAGGAGGAAAGGTGACCTTTGGTGATGACAAGAAGGGCAAAATAGTGGGCATTGGGAAGATTGGTAATGGAAACAATCTGGTGAGCCCAGTCTACCTTGTCAAAGGACTTAAGTACAACTTACTTAGCATCTCACAGCTTTGCGACAAAGGTCAAGAGGTAAAGTTCACTCATTCCAAGTGCTACATCACGGATGAGACCACCAAAGAGGTAAAACTCTCGGGTAAGAGATCGGGTAATACCTACATCATCCCTCTTTCGACCCAAGTCGGAACCTATCATGCTTAAAAGCATATCTTCAAGATGATTCTTGGATTTGGCATCGTAGATTAGGTCATATTAGCATGCATACTATCAAAAACTTGCATCTCATCATCTCGGTTGAGAGGATTACCTAACTGTGCGTTTGAGAAGGATAAAGTATGTGGAGCATGCACCAAAGGGAAACAAGTCGATCTTCATTCAAATCTCTAAAGACAGTTTCCACATCCAACGTGCTTGAATTACTACACATGGATTTATGTGGTGAAATCCTCGTAAAGAGTCTCGGAGGTAAATCTTACATACTTGTTATTATTGATGATTTTTCAAGATTTACCTGGGTATGTTTTCTCGAAGCATAAGAATGAGGCCTTCAAGGAGTTCAGCAAGCTCTGTAGAAAGATTCAAGTTGAGTCTCGGACTCGGATTCAAAAGATTCGAACCGACCATGGAAGGGAGTTCGACTACTCGCAATTCTCGAGTTTTGTGACAAGAACGGAATTTCTCATAACTTCTCAGCACCCGAACTCCTCAGCAGAATGGAGTAGTTGAGAGAAAGAACAGAACCCTTGAAGAAATAGCAAGGACGATGATGATTGAACACAACTTGCCTTACTATTTTCAGGCGAGGCAAGTAAACACAGCCAACTACACTCTCAATCGATGCCTCATCGGACCTATTCTCAAGAAAACACCTTATGAGCTCTACAAAGGAAGAAAGCCAAATATTTCCTATTTCGGATCTTTCGGATGTAAGTGCTTTGTCCACAACAACCAGTAAGGATCATCCGACCAAGTTTGATGCTCGGTCGGACGAAGGAATCTTTCTAGGTTATTCTTCTCATAGCAAAGCCTATCGTATATTCAACAAGAGAACTAACAAAGTGGAAGAAAGTATCCACGTAGTGTTTGATGAGCTTGAACAGGGAAAGCCAAGTCGAACTCGAAGCTCGTAAAGGATGATGACGAAGATGAGTTTATAAAGACTCGAAGGAGACCACTCGAACGAGGAAGCTCGGAATGAGACGACTCTAGAGGTCGCTCGTAACGAGCAAGTCAATGAAGAAGATCACTCAGAGCAAGCTTCGAAGATCGTGCAATTCAACCATCAAACCCGGTGAATCAAAGAACTGGTAAAGCATTCAAATTTACTTCCAGTCATCCTCAAGAAAACATTATTTCTAATATCAACAAGTGGGGTAAGAACACGTTCTTCTCTTCATAATCTATGTGCATTCACCGCATTCATTTCACTAATCGAACCCAAAATGCACTAGAAGCCCTTAATGAACCCGAATGGGTAGAGGCCATGCAAGAAGAGCTGAATCAATTCGAGAGAAACCAAGTCCGGACTCGACCAACCGACCTTCCGACCACCCAGTTATAGGAACCAAATGGGTTTTCAAAAACAAACTGGATGAGGATGGAGTAGTAGTCGAAATAAGGCTAGACTTGTAGCTCAAGGTTACAATCAAGAGGAAGGAATTGATTGTGGGGAAACCTTTGCACCGAGTAGCTGAATTGAAGCAATTAGAATACTCGTTGGCATTTGCATCCTGCATGCATATTAAGCTTTATCAAATGGATGTTAAGTGTGCCTTTCTCAATGGTTTTATTGAAGAAGAGGTCTATGTCGAGCAGACCTCCTGGTTTTGAAAACTCGGAATTTCCAAATCATGTTTTCAAACTTCAAAAGGCTCTCTATGGTCTTAAGCAAGCCCCTAGAGCTTGGTACGAAAGACCGAACAGCCTTCCCGGTTCAAAATGATTTTAAAAGAGGTCAGATCGACAAGACCCTATTCATAAAGACCAAAGGGAAAGATTTTCTCATTGTTCAAATATATGTTGATGATATTATATTCGGTGCTACTAATGATTTTCTCGTGCCGAGAATTTTCCGAGTTGATGAGCCAAGAGTTCCAAATGAGCATGATGGGAGAACTCAACTTCTTCCTTGGGTTGCAAATCAAACAAGACAAAGATGGAATCTTTGTCCATCAATCAAAGTACACCAAGGAACTCGCTGAAGAAATACAAACTTCAAAATGCAAAGCACGCATCTACTCCTATGAGCAAGCAGTATAAAACTCGACTCGGATGAGACAGTAAAGCAAGTAGATCGAAACTCTATCGAGGTATGATTGGATCACTGCTATATCTTACTTCAAGCGGACCGGATATAATGTTCGAGTGTTTGCTTATGCGCACGATTTCAAGCTAATCCAAAAGAATCACATCTCATCTGCGGTGAAGAGAATATTCGAGATATCTTGCAGGCACTCGGAATCTAGGTCCGTGGTACTCCGAAACTCGAACCGAGTCCGACTGGGTACTCGGACGCGGACTACGCAGGATACAAAGTCGATCGAAAGAGCACATCCGGAGCTTGCCGGTTTCGGGTCAATCCTTAATATCCTCGGCACTCAAAGAAGCAAAACTCGGTAGCTCTATCAACTGCGTAAGCTGAATATATTGCCGCTGGAGCTTGTTGCGCTCGGATTCTCTCGGATAAAACAACACTTGAAGGATCTCGGACTATATCTCAACTCAATTCCAATCAAGTGTGACAATCAAAGCGCAATCGGTATCACTAAGAATCCTGTCCAAGCACTCAAAAACAAAGCATATTGAAGTCGGTATCACTTCTTACGCGATCACTCGTAAAAGGGTGATATTACACTTGAATTCATTCCGACTAATCTTCAACTAGCTGATATCTTTACTAAGCCACTTGGTGAAGATCAATTCGTTTTATTCGGAATGAGCTTGGTATGTTAAATGCTTAGTTTCACGTTAAGATTCTTGAATTTTTTTTCTCTGTGCTATGTGCTTTAGTTGTCAATAACCATTGGTTCGAGTTGATCATGTGATACTTGGGCTGATAGTTATTTACGTGTTTCGAGTCACTCGAAACTTTTCCGAGTCAAACTCGGACGTAGAGAAAATTGGACATCAAATTTTCTGAAGCTATCTCTAGAACAAGTGGAGAGTTTCGGATTTTATTTTCAAACTCTTTCTCTCTCTTTCTCGAGCGCTGCAATCGGATCTTAGCCGCAGATTTCAAACCTTTGTTATCTCAACCGTTGAAGGAGAACTGTCACACCGGGCATTAATGAGCGAATGACGGGTAAGACTGAACGGAGTTACTTAACGGATAGTGAACGGGCGCGCGTATTCTTTATAAATAACGTCTCTTCATCTTTCTCTTGGTATTCTCAAACTCCTTCCCTCTCAAAACGCAAACCCTCTCGCGGAAGTTTTCTACGTGAACAGTGACTCTTGATCGTCCGCAAGTGTACCATTTTTACGTGAAGAAGCTCTCTCTCTCTCGTAAGTTTTCGATCGCTCTCTTCTCAATTTTTTTCTCGTTTTCTTCTCTTCTACACCTCCATCTCTTTCTCTTTCTCTTTCGGAAAGTTTCATCTTTTCATCTCTCACAATGCCTAAAAGAGGAAACCACCCCGACTTTCGGGTTTCTTCTTCCTCCAAAAAGCCCCGCACCAATAAGCCGAAAGCTCAACCCCTTCAAAACCCATTGTCACCCAAAGCACCTTGCGCTGGACGACAAGTTCTTCCCAACAACCAAATTTTCTTGGTTGTCCAACATTCAAACCACAGGAGTCTACCATTTCTTGTGTTTCGACGAGTTCATCTATCCCGAACTCGTTTCGAGTTCTATACTCACCTCTCTCACTCCGAAAATGTTCTAACCTCTAGGGTTCGAACATTACTGTTCAGTATCAACACTTCTCTCCTTCACCGTCTGTTCAAGGTCTCTTCTCTCTTCCCGAACAAGCAACCCTATCCCCTTCACTCGAAGTCGCCGACGACTTCTTTGAAAAGTATGCTAAAGAATTCCCGGGTCCGGAAAGAACTTTTCGTGACTCGACTGAAGTCGAAGCCGAGCTTCAGTGTTTCCTGCTGATGAGAACCTTCTTCTCACAAGCATTCTAGCAAGGAGAACCCCAACTCCAAGCACCTCAAAGCCCTCTTCGATATCCCGGAGGGATACGAAGTCGACCTCTTCCCCTCCATCATTGAGCGGATGGCCGCTGTGCCAGCTCAACTCCAATCAAAGAAGAACACCTCCCTTCCTTTCGGTGCTCTTCTCACCCTAGTCTTCAAACAATTCCAAGTTCCTCTTCCCTCCGACCCTAACGCGGTGTCCGAGGCGGCCATTGTGGTCGGAAAGAAGGAACTCCGGGGTACGGATACCGAGAAACCAACCCCGGTGTCCGGGTTCACAACTCGTAGCCGAGGCCTCCTTCTCCACCTCGGACTCGAAATCAACCCCTCTCCCTCTTCCCTCTTCCCCGGTGGTGCCTCCACCTCCAGTGCTTCCAAAACCCTCTCTCGCCCTCTTGTCTCCTGTTTTCATGGACAAGATCACCTCGGTGTCTTCGACTTCGGAGACATGCTAAGAGGTTTCAAGTCTGTCCTTCGTGGTCTCGACCATCAACCAAAAGACCGGTCAGTCCCAAATCCGAGAGCAAGCAGTCTCTCGTTCTTGAGATGAGAGAGCTGGTTAAGGAGCAGAAGGAGCCGGGCCGAGCTCCTCGAGAGAGACGGTCCAAGGCGGCTCGAGACCCGAAGACTCGGACCCATCCGAGGCATCTTCGAGCCCAGGCCCGACCTCCTCGGAGAGCGAGGAAGCCGAGGAAGCAGAGGAAGAAGCGAAGATGCAGCGGAGGACGCCGAGGAACCCGCAGCTGAGGCAGGCTCCTTCCGGGCCAAGGGAAGAAGAGGCCGTGGCAACCGCCGAGGGACAGCCCGCTCCCCAAGCTCAAATTGTCTGTACTCGGCTCGGACGAGCAGTCCGAGTGGGTCGAAGATCTCGCTCCTCCAGCGAGTCGGCCAGAGCAGCCCCTCCGCCCTCGAGGTCCCAAGGGAAGAACCCCTAGATCCACTTTCTCCGGGTCGGCCACTCGTAGCCGAGCCCCTGCGAATTGTTCCGGTTCTCCCTTCGCGCGCTCAAGCACATCGTCAAGATCTTATCAGCGCCGGCGCACCTCCGCCTCCACTCCCAAATCCCCTCCTTCCTAGTTGGAGCCATGCACCGAGTCACAATTCCTCGGTGTCTCCGAATTTCTATTTCGAAATTTTTTTTTTGTCCGGACAACTTCGTGTATTACTTGTACTTTTCTCCCTTTCTTTTTTTGTTACTTGTTTTTGCTGAAAGGCAAGGGGGAGAAAATGTAGTCGAAACCTGGTTGTCTTGTTTAGGGGAGTTTTTACTGACTTTGTAAATCTTTAATGGATTAATGCATTTCATTATTTCGAGTTCTTTCTTTTCCGAGTTAATGAGTTCAAGCATACTTTATTTTGCTCGATATATTGTATATTGCTCTGTTCAATATGCCTTACTTCTTATCAAACTACTCGGAATTAACCTATTTCTCTCTAACAAAGTTTACGTGTAAGTGTGGAATGCCTTTCATCAAAAAGGGGAGATTGAAGACTCGGACATCGCTCTATATCTTTCCGAGTCATGCAAAAGGAATCGGGTATAACGATGTCATTCATATAGTGTTTTGATTCCAAGGCATTCTCTGTGTCTTAGAAACTTACTTGAGTGAAATAGTATCTTTTCTATGCGATTTGGCCTTCACTTATCTCTTTAATCGCTTTCGGTTAGCGACTCGTAAAAGTTGTTCTTCATTCCGAGTCCACTCTCACTCGTAGTCCGACTTATGATTATCTACTCTATTGTTTGCAAAGTCGGCATTCGTAGTTCTTTTTCGTGCTTAGTCTACATCAAGTGTTTCCCACTTTGATATTTGTTTATAGAACTTGACTCTTTGCTTAAGACTAAGTCTTATGGAATTCCGAGTATCATGGATATTAGACTCGTAAAATTCCATTTCTTTTCGACTCGGATAATCCGATTGTTAATTGTCACAATTATTTTATTATCCGTGTCTAACCTTGGACCAAAGTATTTTATACTTTGAGAACCGAAGGTGATTTACTTTTGTAGGTTATTCAATCGAGGATATCTTTTCAAACTACAAAAGTAGCCGGCTTCGAACATCAAATCACCAGCGAGATATAGCTTTTTACCATCCTCGCTTTTGTCCCGAAGATTGTGTCGAAGTCGTCCGCTTCCATATCCGGAAAGCTGGAAGGTCAAGCTTAACGATGGTTTTCACCACACTTTTCAAGACACAACCGATGGTTTTGGGACTTCTAAGAGAGTTGAACCGTTGTCCAACGTCCATATTTCAACGGATACCTTCGAGTGACACAGAAAGCCCTTATCAACGGTCACAGAGGACTCTCGGTCAGCAGATGAAGATAACGGCTACTCTGCTCGGGTTATCTATAAATAGAAGCCACCTCACAAGACTTGAAGATAGCGGAACATTTTGTCAATACTCCAACTTGAACAAAGTTATTGTATTTACTTTCAATCTTCAACTTACAACTCTCACTCTGTAATTCATTACCTTCGAGTTGTAAGGTCTTGTACTCGATTACAAACACTTCTTACATTCTTTGTAAGGTCCCTTGACCGAGTCGTAAGGGTTAACTCAGCTTAGTTGTCCCTAGCTGTAAGGGTTATCTCAGCTAGGAAGTACTAGATCGAGATAAGGGAATTTTTGAGTCTAGGAAAACTTGTATAGAGTTGTCTAAGGGAGCAACTCGGGTTACGTCAAGTTCACGGTATTTTGTGGACTCAAAATAGTGGATTTGACTTCGTGTCCGGATTGACACGGACCGTGGTTTTCTGCCCAGGAGGGTTTCCACGTAATTTCTTTGTGTTCTATTTCTGCGTTCATTCTAGACTCGGACAGCCTTCTCGAACGTGTTTACCCCGATTCATTACATTATGAGTCCAATATCTTCGACCCCTTGCTCGGACTCGGAATCAGTATCTGCTTTTTCAGCAAAAGTGCAAAGTTATTGAAAGATTTTTTATCACCCTATTCACCCCCTCTAGGGTGACTCGGACTCTCCCCGAGCAAACCTTCAATATGGTCTCAAGCAAGCTCCACGGGCCTAATACCAATGATTTGCTAACCGTGTCTCCACCATTGGTTTCATCCACAATAAGTCCAATCACTCCCTATTCATATACAAGAAGGGTTATGACATGGCCTACATCCTTACGTATGTGGATCACATCACCTTCACCAACTTTTCGACTCCCTTTCGCCTTCGGATCATGGCCCGACTTAGTTCGAATTTAACATGAAAGACTTGGGCCCCCGAGTTATTTTTAGGATTACTTGTCACTCAACACACAGGCGGTTTATTTCTTAGTCAAAAGCAGTATGTTGAGGACATTCTTCACTTGTGCAAGCATGGCCTCCTGCAAATATGCTCCTACTCTAGTTGATACCAAGGAAAACTTCTTGCTTCCATATATTCACCGACCCCGATCCTAAACTCTATTGCGGTCTTGCTGGTGCCTTGTATTATCTCACTTTTACAAGGGCCGATATCTCTTATGCAGGTGCAACTAATTTGCCTTCATATGCACAATCCCATGAACACTTACATAATCGCTCTCAAACGACTTTTGAGATATATCCAGGTACTCTTACCTTTAGTCTACACCTCTCCAAGTCCTCTCTCTCGGGTAGGGATGGAAGTGGGTCTTGGACTCGACCCGGACCCGACCCATTTAATTTAGTATGGGTCTAATAAATTTGGACCCGGTGGGTCCGGGTCGAGTCCGGGTCTAAAATCCAAGTGCTTTGTTGGGTTGTCCCCAACCTTTGTTCTTTGCTATCCTTGTCATCCTATTGTTTCCGTTCTAGTTTTTCCAATTGGCGTGCCGATTACGCCAATTAGTTGGCTACCCAATCAGTTCATAGCATTATTGTCGTTCGTGCCCAAGTTTGTGGTAGTGGGTACACTTCGCATGACTTTAGTTCTAACATGGTTGTTGCCCTATTCTAACCGCAACTCCTTTGGCCGTCTGTCGGGCATCGGCCATATGACTGAGTTGTTCTTGCTGTTCTTCTTAGATCATGATAACATAAACCTTGTTGAGTCCAAGAAGCGATTCCATTGACAAGATTTGGGATCTAACGATGTCGAATTTTCTTGCTTTAATTTATGTACTCGAATTGAATTTTCTTGTGAAGACCTCTCTTCTAGGTCCACCCATATTTCCTAGCATATGCCACATAATGAAGGTTTTTGTCTATGATGTTGTAGAGCTAGGTCGTAACCATCAAGTCACTTTTGTCCCGGGCATGAACATCTGGTTCAATACTTGGCTTAGTAATAATTCCATTCACAAAACCGACTTTATTCTTAGATTTGAGAACATTAATGACGATAAAAGACAAATTTTTATAATTATCTCCGTTTAAAATCACCTGGACTAATTATATAGTTAGGATGATTTGAGCTACTAAGGTAATAGGGCGATTGTGGATCATTGTATGAATGTGTTTTGTTATCTCCCATGATGATATGAGAATTATGTCAAATAAAATTGCCTCTTTGAGTGAGCTCGCATACCATGCAAATTTAGGACTTAATTCAATCGAGTAATAACCCATGAGGTTTTATCCCAAAACCAATTAGCAACGAGAGAAATAATTTATAAGCTCATAAACATGCTAAGATCATTTATTTTATCAAAACAACACCCACTATATATAATTTAGACACCATTGCCACTCAACTTTGTAGGTATTACTTTGCTTTTAATGTTCCAATCTCTTTTCTTAAGTCCAAGCGCAAGAAATCTTTTAATTGTTTTTTCCTCCTCATTTTTTTCCCTTGAAATTTTCTTTCCCTTATACTTTCTTTGAACCTAACGCCTTAGTAGTTAGTATCTCTTTTCTACACCTCCCTTATGTTTCCTCTTTTATCATGCCACTGGTCAAGCTAATGGCTTTGACGACATTCAAAATGCCAACAATGCTACTCCATGGGATTCTCCTCCGGCATTGTTCCTTTCTACCACAACACACACCACAGACAAATCGAAACTCAAACCACCTACTGCAAAGGACATCAAAGTCAAATCTTGCTCTATCAAATTCTAGGCAATTTTTTTCGTTTATCTCTCCAAATTGTAATGACTAAAAGTTTTTTGTATCTTTATTGAATAAGATGAGAAAAAGAAAGTTTTCTTAGACCCCGTGAAAGCGAGCCAAAACTAGGAGGAGGAGTTGAATATTATTTGAGTTTTCTTACTTTGAAATTAATATACACATTAGAGACTTTCAATGCCCGAGGATGCGGACGAGGACTCGTTTGGGGATAGGGACATGGAAACATTATGGCCTAAAATCGGGATAGGATTAGGACGGATAAATTTTATTATGGACCTAGGTTCACATTACAATTTGAAAAGTACAAGCATCATCTTGATAGTAGCAATGAACATTAGTGATGAACTTTTTAAATTTTTTTATATTTAACATTTGGTATTTGTTTTGGCCATCTTTAAGACCATAATTATGTTTCTAAAAATATGTTACTATGATTTTCATTATTAATAACTAGCCTAGACCCGTGCTATAAGCGAAGTAATATTGTACAATATATACCTTAAGAAATTATTGAATCATGGAGTGATGTTGTATTTGTGAGTTTCTTTTTCTCGATCATTTCATTTTATTGAATGATTTCACCTTCAACAATATTTTTCTGCATGTTATTCCCTCATAGCGAAAACGATTTCGTGACTCATCAAATTTATCAGAACCCAACACATAAAAATCATTAGAACCCATCACATATTCATCTTTCAATGATTCTAAATTTCTAAAGAATAAATAAAGAATCTAAAACAATAAATAAAAACTAATTTTAAAAATAAGATTTTAAAATTACACTCGTGATTTGGAATATTAAGAAGCCAAGCCCCTCTAAGAATTAAACAATTTAAATAAACCTCACTTATACAGTTATAGGAACAGTATGACAATATGCTTGGATATCAAAAGGCAAATATTAGTAGGAAAAGGAGTAATATATGATTGGTAGATATTAACTTAGATGACCTATAGATGACATATCATTATGTCACAAATTAATATTACAATATAAAGTACATCAAGTCAATAAAAGAATATCAAACTTATAACTCATAACTCTTTACAAAGTCAATACTAATTAACTTAATCGTTATCTAGATAAATATTTACATGTAACTTACTAAAATATCATTGACTCAAATATTACGCGAACCTTTAAAAAGTACACATATACCCATAATTGGATCTCAATTTTTTAAAAATTATAGGGTGAATATGGATGCTACCTCTGCACACAAATACAATCCTTTTTTCTCCTACACTCTTTCAGTCATCCTCAAGAGTTTATAGATAATATCGGTTAATTATGAATAACTTCAAGCTGAGATTTCACTTGTTAATCATAAATAATTTCATGGTGAGACTCCACTCCTTATCTTCTTACATTTGCATCCTTAAATCGAGTTGTATTTTCCAATCATTTGCCCAACATCCAACTCACTTTATAAAATGGATTCACATATTTTAACTTCACTTCTTGCACTTTTGAAATTGAATTTGCAGTTATATATGCTCTTTATAAGTTATAGCATCCTAGTCATCTAAAAGAGAATGAGAAAATTCATTAAAAAATAAATTTAGCTTCACTTCCCTAGTGTTTCAAAAAATATATTTTTAAATATTTTTTAATTTTCAAAATAACATTATTAATTTAAAAACAAAAATAAATTAAAATGTTAGGATTTCCATATAACATATGTACGTTTTAGATTGTTCCAATTACGGTGGTTATCTTATAATGACAACTATTATAACTGCATCCTTTTATTTATTTAAAAATGCTTTAATTTCAGTTTTAATTAATATTTTAGAAATAAAAATTAGGATCCTTGATTACAAATTAAATAAGGAAATACTTTTTTAACAAAAATAAGGGAATACTTGTTTTATGGAAATTTTGGCTTACTTATTCTTCCATCAAAAGAAAAAAAAAAAAAAAAAGAGTTGTGACTTATTCTACGATTTTAGACGATTGTACTGAAAAAAAGACAAACTTTGCATACTTGTGAAAAACGTTGCATAAGGCATCCCTATACACTGTACAAACTGCTGCTGGAGGATTATACAAAGTTAACCAATCATTTCTACAAAGGGCTCTATCTAGTTTGAAAAACATTGCATAGTATCTAGTTGTGGAAATACAAACTTTGTATACGCAATTGTCTCATTCAAATTTATGTACAAGATACTTATATTTGTGTATAAAGTTATGGTTGTGCGAGAGGGCATTAAAGTAGCATTAGAGGCATGATTCACACACATACAAGTTCAAGGAGATAGTAAGTTAGTTATTTAGGCAGTTCGAGTACCATTTACATCCCATGCGGGATTCAGTCGGTTGTTCATTATACGGATTATGCTTTCATTATTATCTTGTTATTTGATTAATCATATTTATAGAGAGAGTAATAATATTATTGCAACTGATTATATTGTCAAATTAGGATGTGTTATAAGGTTTACAATTACCTTTTGCATCCTCTCCCGACAAGAGCTTACGTGTATACTAACATAAATAGAACCCTTAAGATAAGGGTCATCTAATGTTCTTGTACATACCATTTAAAAAGAAAAAGAAAAACTAAACAAAAAGACAAAGAAAAAAAAAATAACTTAGCACCTATTTAAGAGTTGTAACTTATTCTAAACCATGATTATTTAAGAAAATATCTATAAACACAAATAGATATGTTTATGTTTTGCGTAATTTTTTTTAAAAAATAATGCTTCTTGAACCACGAAGATATTACTGAAATAAAAAATTTCAATTGGTCTTGGAAATAAATAAATCATCGTTGCGAAAGAAAAACTGTAACATTTTTGCTGATACTTAATGTAATTAAATTTGGTGAAATTAATGTTTCTTTTTATTTTGAAATTTTTTCAAAAGTGTAGTTTAGGAATCCAATTAATGATAAAAAGAATATGAAAAATAGCATCTTTATCAATTGGGATAAGCTGGAATTTATCACAAACTCACAACTTATAGTATAATTGGCCACTCGCATAATTTGGTACAACCTTTACGTTAGGATGTGGAATGCTATACCAACCCCAACACTAATTTATTACTCAACATGTTAATCTGACCTCAAAACTTATGTATTTAAAGTTCAAATGTAGATTAATTCATACATTTAATGTGATTTGCTACGAACCTAAGGCCGATTGACTATTTGATGAATCAACACGTTAATCTAACCTCAAAACTTATGTATTTAAAGTAGTTAGGATTATACTCTTGATATGTAAGGGTATTAACTAATTTTATTTTTATAGTTATTTTTTTAATTTTATTATTTCTAATCAATTTATAATAAAAAAAACTAATGATAACTAAAGACAATATAAATGGATATATATATATATTTTTTCTAAATAGTTAATATAAAAATATTTCTTTTAATTTTTATAACTTATTCTCATAACTTATTTTCATTATTTATATGTTTAACTCATTATTTATTTTTCTCTTTTCTATAGCTATAAATTTTAAAATTTCAATTTCTTTCAAAAAAAAAAATGTTCGCACGATAAAGATAATATTTTATCTAAATTTACAATATTACACAATATTATTCACAAAATTTATTTAAAAAATAGTTTTAGAAATATATACATCCAACATAATAGACATATGATATATAATTTTATAAAAAATAGTTAATGTTTAATTTAATTAAATGCATGAACCGTCTAAACATTTTAAAAGTTGGATACAATCAATATATGATTTACATGTAGGATACTTATACGATATTAAAATAACTATCTTCCGTTAGTGCAATGTCATATAAACATCATACATGTTAAATATACATTGATAGTATCCAACTTTTAATATATATATATATATATATATATATATATATATATATATATATATAATTAACATAAAATAATACTCTCTTTACTTCCTAATATATGTGGTTATTAAGTTGTGATAAAATATTAAAGAAACACAAAATTTATGATAAATATCTAATAATAAATATTAAATTATAAATAATGTTTAACGTAGATCCGAGACCATGTGTAAATGTGGAATGAGATATGTAAGTTGTTATGTGAAATAGGTTACCGGATTTAACAAGCAAAGGTTGGCGGTTGAATTAAATAGGGGCCTTAATTGCGATTCAATAAGATGTACTTTTCTCCTGTGTGCCTTTTGCCTTGGTTTCCTGATCGATGTTTCGTTTTTGCTGTAGGCTTGCAGGTCTTGGATTCTTTGGTGAAGGTAGGGGTTATAATAACCATCGAAAAATCGATTTAGGTATTGACTTAATAGTTAAAATCAAGAGGTTCAGTATATTTTTAATTAAATTTTAATTTAGTATTTAAGAATGAGGTATTGAATATATTAGATTTTAGGATATTGGATAGGAATAATATGAACTTTGGGGTATTGGTAAAAAATACTACGACTTTTTTCTTGACCGTAAACAGATGCGAATTTCGGGAATATTTAACGATTTCGAACACAATCGAGTTTGGGGCCGAAGTCATTGAAAAGGTGACGTGTCGGGCGAAATCAAAATTTTGACCTTATATTTTTAGGTTTAATGGCCACATAAACAATTTTTTTTCTATTTAATTTCCCGATGCATGAAAGCTAGCTTATGTGGCCATTAAAATTAAAAATACAAGGTCAAAATTTTGACTTCGCTCGACACATCATCTTTCCGACAAGTTTCGGCCACAAACTCAATTGTGTTATGAAATCGTTAAATACCTCCAAAATTCGTATTGTTCACGGCAAAAAAAAATCGTATTATTTTTACCAATACCCCCAAAATTCATATTAATCTCATCTAATAATTCTAGATTTTATGTTTGATTCTTCAATTTATTACTTCATAACTCTGTAAATCAAAAAATAAAAAATAATTAAAAAATATTTATGAATGAACGACATAATTACCTACGGGTTCCTGAATCCCAACAATTCTGCATTTGGAGTACTCACATATTCTGGTACACTACCACCAACTGCAAACATATTTTTGATAATACGTCGGCACTGTTCAAGGTAAAAAGAAAGTATTTACCCAAAAAAAAAAAATTAGTTCATCAAAAGATGAACTTGGAATAGCGGTGGAGAAAAAGCGTGTCTAGATAAATAATTAAATATTTACATAATTAGTTTTAAGTAATCATAGTTATTCTTTAAATAGAAAAATTCTATAATAATTAACTTTTAACTACTGTAATTAACTTTTTAGACCATTAGTTATGAATAAAGAAATAATAGCATTTTGATCTAATTTTGCTTCACATGCTACAACAGGTAATGCCCAGCTGAAATTTTTTAATTTACTTTTTACTTAAAAATTCTTTTATTTCTATCAAATAAAACTGTTATTCTTTTAAGTAACAATATACACCATTCGATTCTGGGTAGGTACAAATTCTTCAAGAATTTGCGTTGGGGATAGTAAAGTTTGACATCCCTGCCAACCCTATTCATTCAAGTACTTTGGACTTCTCCTGAAATAAAAGTTCAAAAAGATACGTTTACTTACCGATCCAAATAAAAATTCTTTCTTTATTTCCTCTCTTCTCTATCCTCCTTGTCTTGAATCAAAATTTTCTTATTTGAGGAGTTCATTAATTTCTGCATTGTTGTTTCCTTCATATTCTCATCATATGAGGGTGAGAAAGCGGTATCAACTTCGTTCTTCTTCTTATCGCACTGAGTAATACTCTTTAATAAAAATAATATTTAGATTAATAAAACACCAAATATATATAGAGCAAGACCTACTTCAAGTCATTGTAATCATTTTTAACAAAGCAACTAGCTTTAAATCGCTCACTTTCATGTCCCGTAATAATCACGCAAACTCATAAATGATCACACACACACACACACACACATATATATATATATATATATATATATATATATATATATATATATATATATATATATATATATATATATATATAAAGGTAAAACAACATTGGATATTCATTTTATAAAAGATAAGTAAGGAAAATTAAGGGCTAAGATTAATTATTATAAAATTAATGGCTTAAAATTAACAATTATGATAATTTAAAAAAATCAACTATGATAAAATTTTCACATTTTCATAATCAATGATGTACAAAAAAGTTAACTATAGTACTTAAAAAAAGTTGAATACTATAGACCCCTCCCTACAAATAAACACGAAAATGACAAAAATGCATTCAAATTTACCAATAAACAAAATGGGGAGTAAACTGCAGTAGAGTTGAAAAGGACAAAAATGAGAAAGGAATGCTTGAGTCACATTTAAATTACGCACTTTTGATGGCGTTCATTTTGTCAAAATGCCTAACTTTTAGATTTTTAATTTTTTTGTTAGAAACAGAACTAATTAACGTGTAGCTTACTTAAATTGGTTAGCAAATAGGTATTTATTTTAAACATAAACTATGTTTTTATTTATGAATATTTATACAATACAATTTCAATGTACCACATCTACATATGAGATCCAAAAATAAAATACCGGTTAACTTTCAGTTAAAAATAGAAAACGTCCCTCAACTTTGAAATTGAAGTAGGAAAAATAGCTATATATGTGACTGTGATTGAATCCTATAACTATATGTTTTTAAATATCCTTTCAGTCATGAAGTTTGGAGTAGTATCCTGCAATGGCTACGGTGTACTATAAGAGACCATGGTCACGAGCTCACGAACTTGAGTGGTTTAGGAGGACAATGAAGGGGACAACATGCAGAAGCAGAGCCGCTTAGTGTGCCCTCAGTGCTACTGTCTCTGCTTTATCTGGCTTGCTAGGAATGCACTCAAAGTCAGCCAAAAATTGAGATTATTTGAGGGTCCCGAAGGGAGATAAATCATCGTCAAGGGGTGAATAGGGTTACTTTTAATTAATTTTTTTGAGATGGAAAAAGTTCAGTGTCTAGATTATAACGCTATAAGAAATCAGAGTCTACGGATGCAACACTGAAAATTCAGGGCTCAAAATAGATGCAAAGAAGAATAAAGTAAGAGCTGAAAATAAAGTAGAGATAAAATACAAAGATTTGTTCACACTCTTGGCTTAGACCAAATTCTGAGTTAATGACCACATAAGGGCCCTTCCCTTAGGATTAAAGGCTACTCTTTTTATTTCACACCACAAAACTCTTCACTTAGTCCTTTGGCAATCACTCATGTCTCATTACTCTTGTCGCATTCCTTTACACCTCACAAATAAGTACACTAACTCACCTCTACAATACATTGAAAAGTATTGGAGAACTTTGGATTACAAGAATACAAAATGTGAAGATTAAGAATAGTTCGTCGTTGTATCCCTTGTTTTAGCTCACTTACTATTCTTATTTCACACCACAGGATTAAGGATGTAAGTCATTCACACCTCCTGTAACTCTACTTTGTCCATTGTTCAGCGTTTCTCTGCTCACAACTAATAATGTGTATTTCTTTCTCTTTCCCCTCTCAAAAGTTCAAATTTATCATTTTCAAATCCCGACCACAAATTGTTGTCATTATGACCATAAATCATCAATAGTAGCTCAAATAACTATTTTTTGCCACATGAAATTTGGGGGATTTATGATAATTTGACACAAAGGTGAAGGAAGATAAACGATAATTTGAAAAATTAAGGATCAGGAAAAACATTTACCAAAACTTAAAAGGGGTAAAACTTTTCCTATATAAATTACGTAGATGTTAAGTAGCCCATAAATTAAACCTGCGTTTTAAAACTGTATTTGCATGGTGTTGGATCTCCCTCCAAGCATATGTGACGTGGTGAGTTTGGGTGAGGGTTGTGCCCACGGCGAACCGGAGCATCAAAATGCCCCCAGCAAGGGTGTGGGTCATGTAGATGCGACCAACTGAGTTGATAGACTCAAGCAGCTCTGCATTGAGGTTATTGAGCATCTCCTCTTCTAGAAACTTCTGGTCATGGTTGATCATTGCGGAAGAGGAAAGCCTAAAGCAGACTAAGGCAAAGTTCCTAGGGACAACAATCTCAAATCGCCTATCCATGGCCACTAACTCCTCAAAGTAGGCGGCCATGTCAATGTGGCTCCTAAGAAAGCTCCGGAGATAATTGACTCCATAGCTACGAAGCACAAGCCACATCTTCAAGGAACGAAACCTCCGGCTCAGGGTGATTTGCCAGTCTTTGTAGTCCACAACTTGTTGGGACTCAGTGGCCTTATTGTTTAAGAACTCTGGGTTAGTTGACAAGCTCTCGATTAAGGCGCTCGAGTCCCTGACCCAAACACAACAACAATCCAGTGTGGCCAGGAACCACTTGTGTGCATTAAAGCTGAACGAATCAACGCCCTCCACGCCGTTGATTACACGCCTGAACTCCGGGCATATGCATATGCTTCCTGCATAGGCTGCATCTACATGGACCCACATGCCATACTCTTTAGCCACCTCACATAGCTCGGCCATTGGGTCCACTGCAGATGTTGATGTAGTGCCCACATTCACACAAAGAAAGAGCGGAACCAAACCCTTCTTTACGTCGGATTGGATTGCGGCTCTTAGTACCTCTGGCTGTAGCGCAAACGCATGGGCCCTGGTGGTTTTCACCTCATGGAAGTTATTAGGCGAAATCCCAACTATCTTGGCAGACTTGAAGTAGGAAGAATGGGTTTGATCCGACCCGTATATGACGAGCTTGTTGATGTTATCACGCCCAATTTTTCCCAACACTCGATCTCTAGCTGCTGTTAGGGTGGCTATCAAGGCCTCGCAGGTGGTTCCCATCATAACCCCACCGCCACCTTCAGCAGCTGAGAAAGTGAAGGACTTGGGTAAGGTGAGCATGTTGGCTAGCCAATCCATGACAATGCTTTCCAGCTCAGTGGCCGCTGGTGAGGAGATCCAATGGAACCCGACCACATTGAACCCCGCGGCTAAGGTTTCTCCCAACACCCCAGCTATGCTAGCAGTACATTGGTAATAAGCATAGTGGTTAGGGCTCTGCCAATGGCTGAGGCCCGGAATAATGTCATTCTGGATGTCTTTAAGTATGGTTTCAATGGCCTCGGGGTCGCTCGGAGCAGACCTTGGAAGCCTCTTTTGAAGATATCCTGGTTCCACTTGACTTCTAACCGGGTACTTCTCGATGTTCTTGTAATACTCAGCGAGGAAGTCTACGACAAGGTAACCTTGCCTGCGGAACTCCTCTGGATCTAGCGGGTTAGCTTTGAGCCCAACTAATAACTTTCCATTGTTTTCTTGACCCATTGCAAAATAAAAAACAAAACTACACTTTTTAATTCGTTTATTTTAGGTGGGCGGAAACAAATTTTGGGAAACAAAGGCAAATAATATGCACTTTTATAGGAGATGTCGGTGTTGGAGCTAGTGAATATTATGTGACCAACGAGGCATCAAAATCCACATATTAAATAGAGACATATTGGTGGTATATGGAGCATTTAAATGGTGAATAGTTCTAATTTTTAACAATGTTTTTTTAGTTTCTATTTAAAAAAGATGAGATTGATAGAATCAAATAGGTAATAAGGTTGAAGTACGATCATCCAATTTAATATGTAATTTCTCCGCCCTAATATAATTGTATGATTTAACAAAATATAAACTTTAGGGAAGTTAGTTAACAAGATACGGATTACCTATTTTACTTCAATTATTTTATATAATTAATTATTATATTTTGATTATCATAAGAACATTTTAAAAAAAAGTCTTTGTTATATATATATATGTAAATAGAAACGAAGCAAATAATTTGAAATATTCAAAAAAAAATAACAAGTAAATAATATGAAACAAATGGAGTCTTATTTTTCGTCGATCGGATAAATAAAAAGAAAAGTAAATATGCATAATTTTCCAGGAAGACAAATTTATCTTCCTTGAAACACACTCTTAATTATTTTCTGGACTTGGGTTTTTTTTCCTTTTTAGTTTTTGTATGTAATCTTGTGGTTTTCTCAATTTTTAGGATATATGTGAAGCAATATAATTGGTCGCTTAAGTGTTGATTTAGATATTAAGTAGGGTGTGCTTGAGATATATAGGAGTATTGAGGTCTAGCCTGAATACGTCAAATCAAGTTTCAGTATTATCAAGGGATCTGACACTAAAATATAATACATACTTACATATTTCGTTAAGTGACACATTTATGGTAGAATAAATTTCTAAATTACGTAGTTCTCTATTTTTTTTAGTCGTAAGGCTACAACAAGTTGTAAACAAGTGTAAAGAGTTGTAAAATAATTGTAAGTTTAGTTGTAAAAAATTATAATAAGTTGTAAGAATTTATAAGGAGTTGTAAGGCTGTAAATTAAAACTAAAAAAATTTATGCTAAAAATCTTTTCATACACGAAATTATCATATTAAGTGTTGATATTAGCACACTATAAATTCTTGTGGGGAAAATAATTGTATACTAACATCCCACCGCTAAAATTGATACATTGACCTAGATCTGTCCATTCGGGTGGGCGAGTTAAACACGGGTCGGATGTATTCGTGTTTGGGTGAAATACGGGTCAGGTATATTTTGGGTTCGGTTAAAATACGGACGAGTCATATATCGGGTTATATGAGTTTCGGGTCGACCCAACGGATTGAGACCGCCTTTTTATTAGTTATTTTTCTTTTTTCAATTATTAAAATTTAGCATAGTTTTTGCTTAAAATTACAATAGTTATTAGAAAAAGTATAGTATTTGTATTTTTAAAAAGAATATTAAAAAATATTCAAAACTTTCATTATGATATTTGTGTGAAGACCCCATTGAGTCGACCGTTTTGACCGTTTGACCCGTTTAAATAAGGCCAATGAAAGATTAAGTCAATAATTTGTTACATAATAATGACTTTTTCTGTTAATGATTCGTTTAAGGTTCCGATGTTTATTTCACCTCTTCTCTTATAGTAAGGAGGTTTATATGCATTTTAAAACACATCAAAAAGGGCTGACCTAGGTAGGCATAACCGGCTCATTTTATTTATTAGTAAAAATTTGACTTTGTTAACTCGACCCATTCCCCATCCTAGGAATTATGGTCCGGTACACAACTAAAACAATTTCAAATAAATAAGAATAAGACATTTACAATAAACTAAAATTATTATTTTTAATTATTTACATTATTAAAGTAATATTCTTTCTACAAAAAGTATATTATTTAATATGTGACTCGGTATATTTATTTCACTAAAAATACAACGAGTATAACTTGTGGTGCAATTTTAGTATTTTTAATGTATCACGCCATTTGAATTCGAGATATATTTTATTGAAATTAACTATGCATAATTTTTATATATAATGGCTTTTTTTATGAGTAAGAATGTGAGACCCGATATTTTAAGTAGGTCGAATAACTAAAATATATATGTGGATATATCGTCATAAATTTATTTGAGCAAATTATTATTAGTTCGTGTAACTATAGTTAGTGAAGTATATTAATTCCTTCCTCCGAATTATTCACCCGGACTAGCTAAATAAAGACCCAAGACTCGCTTATGCTACTTATTTGGATTTAATCTAGATTATGCTTTAAAAAAAACAAAGAATGAAAAGTGGAAGGATTAAGGGAGGGCAATTAGGTGTCAAGATAAGGAAGGGGATTAGTGTAACAAGAGGGGTGTGCTGGCAAGTTGTGAAGGAGCCACAACAAAAGGAAACAGGAAAGGAATTAAGGGAAAAAGAAAAGAAGAAGGGGTCGGGTAAAGAAGCGAAACGATAACGGGGAAACGAAAGAAGAAAGCGAGAGGGAGGATAGAGAGAGAGGGGAGGCAGAGATGGATGAGGAGGGAGGCGGACGAGAAAGAGGCAACGGGAGAGAGATTGAGAACGAGGGAGCTAGGGAACGAGTGCTCAAAAGAAAAGGAACCGAAACGAAGCGGGGAGCGAGAAAGAGGCAAAGGAGAGGGAGAATCGAGCGAGAGCGAGTGATGAGAGAGAGAAAGCATGAGTACGAGATTCGGAGAAGAGGCTGGAGGCCGACGTGCCGAACGGCGAACGAAGGAAAGACAGCCGGCGAACGCAGGGAAAGGCGCAAGGGCACGAAAGAGGACAAAAGCGAGACCGAAATAGGGGAAGCGAACGCGAGGGCCACGAAAGGCCACCGGCGAGCAAAAAGACCACGGCCGGAGCAAGCATCGTGCATAGAGGAAGGCGGCGAAACCGGGGTAGGCCAGGGCTGGCGACGAAAGGAAGAGGAAGGAAAAGAGGAAGCCGACCTAAGCTAATCTGGAATTTGCAATCTTCAATCCCTAATTCGAATTGGGTAGTCTTATACTCCAAACTATTAGTAATTTCAAAACCCAATTAGATTTTGGTTGTGAATATTGAATTTTGTTGTGAATATTGAATATTTGTACTATAGAATGAATTCAGGAAATACATACGGCTGAATTATAACATGAGAGGATTAAGATGTTAAAGCTGAATTGGGAATCTGAAAATTTTGATAGAGTTAGGCGGTTTAGGTCTAAGGAGTAATATGAGAATTTAAGTTAGCAATTAGAGATGAAGAAGTCGTGATTTGGGTGCGAATTGTGGATGAATTGAGCCTTAGGGATTTCTTAAATTTTTGCCGTCGAAAGATAATTATTGATATTTGGAGGCAATGATTTGGAATACGAAGGAGAAGTGTGAGTTTATCTTGAGTAATGCACGATTGAGGTAAGAAAGTGGAGAGCAGGTGATTGATAAGTGGAGCTAGAGGAAATTGAGTAATGAAGTAAGATTAAGAGCTATATGGCTAAATATGACGAGAAAGACTTTAATTAGTAATGTGAAGACATAAGATGAGAAATTGAGGTAAAGATGATAATTTGTGAAGACTTTTTGGGTTAAGTGGTGACTACTTGTGGTGATTGTGGCTCGGATAAGTTTAATTCTTGAATTCGTTAGGCTTGAAAATGAATTGAGTCAAGGAAAAGCGAACGTTGAAACATAGGAAAGGAGCGAGGAACTTGGAGTATCAAGGGAATATGAGTCTATATTGATTGATGTGGCTTTGAAAACATGGTGAGACGAGACTTAAATATATAGGAGTAAGAAATTCTTGATTGATTCGAATATGGATGAATATGAGTAGATGTTAGATACTTGGGTGAATACTTAAATAAATATGCTAGCTTTGGATGTTGATCTTAACATGTACATGCTTGGCTTGTAAAGCAACTTGATTCCAATTGCTTGTTCAAAAGTCGGTTTTGAAAGGAGTTCTATGTTTTAGGCGGATCGACACTTGAATGTGATTTTCATGATATATGTTTTTCAAGCATGAAAACGTATTTTGAAGAAGTGAAACCGATTTGAGAAATACTTGTTCAAACAAGTTGAAGACTCGGACTCTAAATTTAGATCATTTTGAGTAATACATAAAGACTCAGGTACAAACCTCATCCCTCCTAAGTTTTGATTACAAGTAATTCTAAGAGTTACGAAACTCCTGCATAAGTTTTCATTCGATTCTAACCGACTCGGAAAACACATTCTTGTTTTTCTTCTCATATTGATGTTTCGAGTCACTCGGACATCACTCAGATTTATCGCATGTTCAACTAATCTCTCTAACACTTCTTATCCGAGTTTTGACTGCATATTTCGAAGTAGAGTGAATTACGGGGTTAATTCATCTTTCTAAGTCGAGTGTGTTTGTTTGAGGATTATTTGTCCGGATCAAGTTCTTATACTCTAATGTTTTCACTCTTATAACTTGGTCTTTCTTAGGACTGACTCTTATGGAATTTGAGTATAATGAATATTAGACTCAAAAATTTCACTCTTCTAGGCCCGAGATAATTATGCACTTAATTTTCTTAATTAAATTATTATTTGTGCCTAATCTTGGACCAAAGTATTTTATACTTTGAGAACCAAAATTGTTTACTTTTGTAGGTTATTCAAACGAGGTTATCTCATTTTTGAAATACAAAAGTAACCTAGGTTTCAAGTCGTCAATCACCAACGAGACAAGGCTTTTATACTTTTGAACAAGGCTCGGACGACTGTGTTAGGGTTGTCTATTTCCAAAACTGGAAAACTTTAATGCTAAGCTCAACGGTGGTTTCCACCTTACTTTTCGGACATCACCAGTGATCGGAATACCTTTAGGAGCCAAGAGTCATTGCACAACGTTCACATCCCAACGGATCTTTTATGAGTGACTTAGAATAACCGTTACAATGGTAAAGAAGGACTTCTATTTAGAAATTAGTCACAACGGCTAATTTGCTTGGTCATGTATGAATAGAAGCCACCTCTCAAGACTTGAAGATTGCTTGGAATTATTGTTGAAACATATTACTTAAGCAAAATTCGTTGTTTTCATATTCAATCTTCTATTTACAACTCCCGACTTGTAATTCATACTTTCTAAGTTGTAAAGTCTTGTAATTAGTTACATACTCTTCTTACTTTCTGAGTAAGGTCCCTTGACTGAGCTGTAAGGGTTAACTCAGCTCGGTTGTCGCTAACTCGTAAAGGTTACCTCGGTTAGGAAGTATTACATTAGATAAGGGAATTTCGAGTGTAGGAAAACTCTATAAGGAATTGTTTAAGGGAGCAATTCGGTTGAGTCGATCTGCTATATTTTGTGGATTCAAAATAATGGATTTGACTTGGTGCTTAGACTAACAATGTCCGTGGTTTTCCGCCCGGGAGGGTTTCCACGTATTTATGAGCTTACACTTTTCCGACTCCAATCTAGACTCGGATTGTCTTGTTCATTCTTTTCAAGCTTAAATCTTCTAAGTTTGTTAAAATTTCCTCATCACCATATTCACCCCTCTAGGGTGACTAAGACTCTCCAAGAGCAAACCTTTACAAGCTTGATGAGTGAATGTATTAAAGAAATTATTTTGAATCGACTTTGCTAGGATCATTTAGCACAAGGAAGGATTCTAGCTAGGGGCAGCTAGCTAGGGGTCCTGGTGTAGTAGGATGCCCGATTGGAATCTTCCTAGATAGGTCCAGGGAGCCTTTTATTCGGGTCGCGCCCAGAGAAATCGGAGAAATTATGAGAAATCGCGAAGTGCTAGTTCGAGTCCACAACTTAGGAAGTGATTCACCAAAAGAGATTCATTGAAAGTGATTCATGAGAAGTAATTTAGTAGAAATGATTCGGTTTCGATTGAAAGCATTTGAAAGAAAGTATAGGGGTTGTACCACCTTATTTAAAGTTGATTCGAGTTCTAAAAAGAGTTGCTATTGATTGCGAATATTGTATCTTTAAATGATTGAAGTGTTATGATCCATATGTGGCAAATGATTTCAAGGGATTTCATTGAAAAGTATCTAGATTTGTATTACGTTATTATACTTTCACCGATTTCATTATTATGAGTAGTATGTGTAAAGAATTTCCGTTTTAAAAGTGTAAGACTTTTCGGTGAGCTCGTGCTTTGCTCATCCCCACAAATTTTCCCTTTTTCACCCTCTCAATGTTGCAGGTATACTCTCGAAGGTGTGATATGTATTTAGCATATTACGGACCCTTGCTGATTGCTTCGTCGTTTGCGGATTGCCTATTGCTTGAATGATTCGGAGTTGTCGACGTGCATCCCATATGGTCTAAATGTTATAGCTTGTAATTAAGTTCATATAGTTTGTATCGGATGTATTATGAACCATTTAGAATATTTTAAATTTTAATGCATAATTGGTTGGACTTCGGCGTGTGGCCGTTGAGTTATATACTCCGAGCGTGTGGCGCATTGAGTTGTATTATGATTTTTATGCAGGGTTTTAGGGCTTTAAACCTTGGGGATAAACCATATTACAAACGAAACTCTACCGAAATTTTTGGAAAACTCCAAATTCTTTTGGAAAAATTACCTCGATTACCTTTAAGATGGAGTTAGAAAGTCAAGTCGACACCTAAATGAGCCTTGGTAGTTCCTTATGAGGAACTCTAACGATGTAATACTCCTAGTGTGAGTTTTGGGGTGTTACAAATAAGTTGAGAAATGAAACAATATTAGTCTTTATTTGTAAATAATTGCAATAAATATGTAACATCTCTTCAAATGATGTGATACGATAAATAACAACCATTAGAAGAGTGGTAAAGAAGGGAAAATCATATAACGTGTATAAAACATTTAATCAACTAGCCACAAAGCTAAAATTGTTGTTTTTTATTACCTTGACCCAACCGGTCGAACGGATTCGGGTCGGGTTTGACCCGTTAATTTGCGGGTTTTTCAGGTTCGATTACTTTTCGGGTCCAGGTCGAGAACCGTGTCCAAAACCCAAGGCGGATTCGGGGTTAGGTTTCTAGGTCGAGTCGGTTTTGCCGAGTCTACACTAACCCTTTCCATTAGAAACTAAAATATTAAGGATTTTTAGATGGTAACAATGCGAACTTTATGGGTTTTAGATGAAAAGGATACAAACTTTTTCTAGGATATTAGCAGTGTGAACTATAGTTGTATTTAATGTCAACAAAATACCACTGAGTTATGGGGGTTTTGACTCGGTGGAGTGTTGATATGTCGATGCTTGGTATACACATGGAGAAGTAATTTGTTGACTTTAAATTTTTTTATTTTAATTTACACATAAGCAACTTTGACCATTTAAAATTTAATTTAAACACAATGGCAAAAATTATCTAGTGAAAATTAAAGAAAAAAATTATTTTTTTAAAAATAAAAAAATTTCTATTAAAAATATAATTTAAAAATAAATACTTGTTTTTTTCTAAAAAGATAAATAATATTTTTTTGTTTAATTTAGTTTAGTTTATTATACTATTTTAATATTATATATGTAAATTTATTTTTTTGTATAAACTAGAATTGAATTATAAAAACATATTTTCTCATTTAACACATTATTTTCAATTTTTATCATTTTACATAGATTTTTCTAAATTATTTGGTAAGTATTAGATAAATTATGTAAATAATTTTATTATCTAGCATTATCTTTTAGTTTTCTAGTTTAACTTACTGTAGGATACTTGTAATTATTTGTTCCTAATTATCAATATAAGCTCAAGGGATTATCTTCTATCATGATATCATACTAATCTTGATACTCTACTCTCCCACCTCTCTCCTCTGTCTCCCAGCGTCCTACCTCCCCTCCCGACGCCACACTTCTCTCAGCCTAACCACCACCCTGTGGCTCCTTCCTCTTTTCACCCGACCCTAGCTGTTAACAATATCAAAAACTTCATACTCATTACCCTTGAGATGGAAAAAGTCCAATACTCCTATCAGGAAGCTCAATAATATTTTGGATATTTCATGATTTTTAAAATTTTTAATAAACTTTTTACGGCTAAGGAAATGAGGAGATGTATCAAGTTGAGAAGGATGTATTTACACAGTTTGAAAGCACGAAGAAAAAATTAAAGGAAATCGATGTCCAAAGAAGCAAAATGAGATGTGTTCAAGAACCAAAAGCTTAAGCTAATGGTTGAAGGCCAGGAATAGGTTTATACTCTAACACGCCCCTCACGCGAATGACCTTTGGGCTTGAAGCGTGGATGCAACAAAGGCTCCTCCTTCCCTTGTGCAATAATTAATGAGGCTGCTGAGATTCGAACCTGAGACCTCTCGCTCAGAAAGGCTCTGATACCATGTTCAAGAACCAACTCAACCAAAAGCTTAAGCTAATGGTTGAAGACCCAAGAATAGGTTTATACTCTAACAAGATGGATTAAAGAAGGGGACTTGCATACAACATATTTTCACTGTATTTTGCAACAGAGGAAATACAAAACCAGGCTGGTAGCCAACTGATCTTTGCACCTGACCAAATTGAGGAAGAATTAGTCATATTTTAAAAATATTGCAACTAAGGCAAGAGAGAAAGTGAAATGGAGAGTGATCCAATCTACACATAATTTAAATGCTAAAGATGCTGTGTGGGCAATAAATGCTACAAAAAGTCCTGGGCTTGATGATTTTGGTAGCAAGTTTTTTCAAGTTGTTTAGAGTATCATTGGGGAGGAGGTGAGCAAAATCATTCTTGATTTCTTCAAGACCAGTAAGTTACTTAAGCAAATAAACTATACTATTGTCACTTTAATTCCCAAAGTAGATCATCCGCAAACTGCAGCAGATTATAAACGTATCTCATGTAATATGTTATACAAAATCATATCAAAAATGTTGTGTATTAGGCTCAAAATGGTGCTGCCTGGGGTCATTATGGAGAATCAATCAACTTTGTTGATCATACGCAATGTGATGATTGGTTCGGATCTTCTGAGACATATATGAGGAAAAACATCTTCCCTAGATATATAATTAATATCAATCTATGATAAGCCTATGATACCATTGAATGACCTTTTTTAAAGGAAATGATGCATGGGATAGGTCTACCTAGTCAATTCATATCATGAATTTACGCTTGTATCACAACTGCAACTTTTTCATTGGAGTACAATGGTACTCTATATGGATTTTTCTAAAACAAGAGAGTTGAGGCAGGGAGACCTTCTCTCTCCACTATTATTTGTGGTTGGAATGGAATATTTATATCAAGATTGCTCATGATGGCAGCAGAGAATACTAAATTTAGATTCTACCCTGGATGCAAGGGTTTGAAACTCAATCACCTAATATTTGTTGATAATCTTCTAGTCTTCTGTAAAGCTAAGCCAAAATCAGTTGCATATGTAATGGAGGTAGTTCATATTTTTGTAAAATTATCTGGTTTAAAACCTAATGTGCAAAAATTACAAATCTACCTTGCTGGTACCAGTGAAGAGGTAGAAAGAGATCATGGCCATGTTAGGGTTTGCAAAAGGACAATTACCTATGAGAAATCTTAAAGTGCCACTAAAATTGGGGAAATTTAATTTAAAGGACTGCTTAATTCTTACAGCCAAGCTAACTGTCATAATTAGAAGCTAGAGAAAGTTATGCAGGGACAGCTTGTTAACTCAGTACTCATAAGTATGCACATGTTTGGCGCTTAGTCTTTGTGTTACCTACCAAAGTTATAAAAGCAGTGGAAAAGATTTAGAGATCTTAAGGCATGTTCGAAATTACATAAAAAACATCATATACTTCTTTTTTTTTATTCATTTTTGTTCGTTTTATTCATTATGTTCATTTCTATTATTTGAGGTTAGTATTATTATTATTATTATAACTCATTATTATTATTATTATTATTATTATTATTATTATTATTATTATTATTATTATTATAACTTATTATTATTATTATTATTATTATTATTATTATTATTATAACTCATTATTATTATTATTATTATAATAATTATTATTATTATTATTATTGTTGTTGTTGTTGTTGCTGCTGCTGCTGCTGGTATTATTATTATTATTATTATTATTATTATTATTATTATTATTATTATTATTATTATTATTATTATTATTATTATGTTTGTTTCTATTTATTTACGTTAATCGATTTTGTTCGTTTCTACTATATATGTTATTTCTGTTCATTTTATCCACAACTTCGAATAGGCCTTTATTTTTAGAGCGGTGAGGAGGACAGGAAAACATTTACCCTATGGCATGGGACTATGCACACCAAAGAGAAAATGAGGTTTGGAGATTAGAAAATGTGGGGACTAGAACAAAGCAATCAGTGGAAATCACCTTTGGTAAATTGCAACTAATCCAAAAGCTCTCTGGGTAAATTGGATACACAAAGGATGAAGATTGGAGCTAATGCAATAAAAACAAGCCTCTAGCTAGTATTTCACGAAGCTGATGAGACTCAGGCAACACATGGATGTCTGATATGATATGCATTACATGGTGTGGACAGTGGAAAAGCAGGGCAAGTATCATGTTAAGACAATTTATGAACCTTTATAAACCCCACAACAGGATGCACCATGGTGGAAAATTTGCTTGGCATAAATGCATTATTTCCAAACACTCATTTTTGTTTATGGCTAGTGCTCAAAAAGAAACTATTAACCAGGATAGATTATACCAACGATAGATTATGCCAAACTAGACATGCTCATTTTGTGACCAACAAGAAACAATATACCACCTATTTCTGTAATATAGTTTTCCTCACGAAATCTTACAGAATTTGAGCTACTGGTTCCCCTCTTTCACAGGCAAAGCTAGTTATTCTCTTCCGCTGATTTGATTCAGTCGCATATCAGGTGTAGCAAGAGAGAAACAATAAAAGCTTCAGTGATAAAATCAGGACAGTGCATCAAGGGGTGGAATACGAAGCACTTTCAGGATGCAATTACTCCACAGGAAGCACACTTATAAAGTAAGGGGTGAATAGATTATAATTAGTTAGAGTAAAATGAAAAACTTATATGAAATAGCAATGGATATTGTATCTGCACATAGTTTGGTTGAAGGGTGAAATGCTCACCTTTCTGCCAAAAAAGAATTTAATAAATATTTTTATAATATTTCGTTAATCGTCTTTACTCTATATAAATTTTTCTTAACTTTTTTTAGTAAATTTTTTAATATTAAAATATTCAATTTAAATTTACCGATAAAAAGAGAAGATTAACACACTTAATTACTTATGTGCCAATAAAAAAAAAGTAAAAAATCAACTTCATTGTCCACATAAGCTCTACGTTTTGCCACATTAGCTCTACACTGAGTCACAACTTAATTGCTTATGTGTCATAAAAAACAAAGTAAAAAATTCAACTTTTTACATAACTCTCCACCGAGCTACAACTCTCACAACTCAGTGGTATATTGTTAACATTAAATGAGATCAAAGTTCAAATTATTCACATTTAAAAAAAATTTATATTATTTTTATTCAATAGCAATAATGTTGGTATTATTTCTATCTAAATATCCTAAATAATCAGCCTTATAAATATCAAGCTCAGACATAACTAGTAACTAGAGCGTTCCTATAGAAATTTGACCATGCCATAGCTGACACACCTGCCAGATACCATTTTTTTTTTTTTGTGGCATCAGAAGACAAACGTACCAAGTGTAGGGATGCATCCATGGCTGTTGACAGGAGTACGTAAAGTATTATCCTAGCGAAAACAACAAAGGCTATTTAAGCTCATCAATACATCTATAATAGAGTATTAGAGATATTATTGTACATAAAATAATTGTAAATTATTTTTATAAAGTATTAAAGATATTATTGTATATAAAATAATTTATAATTATTTAATGTATAATAATATCTCTAATACTCTATTAGTTTAGTCCTTCTTGAGTCACAGTTAAGTTATTCATTTGAACCAATTTAATCAGTTGGTAGTAGATGGCCCACAAATAGATTTATGTAGATGTTTATTTGGACTTAAAATGTGGATATTTATAGGGCAATTCGGGTCAAAATGTTATCATTTTGTTTTTTATTTTTATTTATTTTTTAAATAAAATTATTCCAAAATTATAGGTTCGAAAACGAAGCAAAAAAAATTAATAAATAAACATTTTCTTTTTTTCTTTTTTTAATTTTCTTTTTGAAAAGGGTAAAATATACAACTATTAGGTAGCCCTTCTCACAAGGGTTCTACCCAATGTCACGGGCTGCTCCGGAACATTCCGAAATTTTCTAGATTTCTCTCTACTACTCTACAATGTTCCATAATATTCCACACTTGTATGGAAGTTTAAATATTTGTATGGAAAATTTTAGAGAATTAATCTAGGCCGTAGGATTAAAGAGATCTCCACCGTCCATTAAGGAGGTGGGCAAGTATAAATACCCCAAGGGGCTCATTTGTAAAGGATCCAAGAGAGATCCATCCATCCGTTCCAAGAGTTCAATATAAAGCATTCTCCCAAACTCTCACTCTCTCTAAGTGTCCTTGCTTACTTAGCTCTCTCAAACTTAAGTCAAGCATCATCAAGGCTTACTAGCAAGCTTGCAAAAGGGGTTTCGGGTCTAGTTTGCTAGCGCCGCACGTGGTACTAACCGAGTAAATTATCGTCCTGTGACACCAAGTTGTCCTTCATAAGAATGGAGAGAAAGGAAGGAGAAAAAGGAATAAAGTCCCAAAACAAGGAATGGGAAACGAGATAGACCTAATTTAGTTATCCAATCAACAGATCCTATTGCCTTCCCGAAATTGAGAATAATGGAAACATAAATACACTCTCTAAGAAAAAGGAGTGTATCCTGAATGAGATACTCGATCTCCCACGGTGGTTGGCACTCACCGCGTAGCGCTTTAATCATAGTTTGGCTATCCCCTTCAATAACGATGTAGCGATAGCCTGCTTGAACTGCAACTCGAACATCATTCCTCATAGTTGTGGCTTCAGCTATCAAGGCCGAGGTCAGCCCCATATTTGACATTCCTGCTTTGACGAATCTGCCTTTACAGCTTCTAATGACAAATCCTCCAACTGTTGTTGTATAAGATTTAGACCCATCAAAATTGATTTTAATATACTTGGTTGATATAAAAGTGGGGTATAGGGTTATAATATGTTGGTTGATATATTATCTAACGAGTAATTGAATGGCCAGATTATTAAATAAAAGTGGGGTATAGGGTTTTAATATGCTAGTTGATATATTGTCTAACGAGTAATTGAATGGCCACACTATTAAATAAATAGTGTCTAGGTAATCAGATATAGTAGCTGATATAGTGTTCCAATATTAGCTAAATAGTGGTTAAATATGATAGTAGGATATAGTGAATATAGTTTCTAAATAATTGATTATGGTGACTGATAGCCGAGTATAATGGATATGGTGGATCTGATACCAGTTAAATACGTTGTTGCCTTAGTTTTTGTGAAAAAAGTTTCAAAATCATTCGATGAGAAAGTAAAATTTGAACGAAAAGAGATCCGATTCAATACACTAGTACTCGAGAAGAAATAATCTTAGCAATTCAAAGAAAAATTAAATATTATACCTTCTCCTTTAAAGGCAGAGATTTTAATAGATCTTTTCGCTTGCCGCTACGCCTTCCTCAACAGGACTTACTAAGGTATGTTGAAATAAGTCCGAGTAAGGCATGTTGAGAAATTGTGGCGGCAAGCGAAAAGGTATATTAAAATCTCTACCTCTTAAGGAGAAGGTATAATTTTTTTTTTTGAATTGTTAACATTATTTATTGTCGAGTACTAGTTTGTTGAATCAGATCTCTTTTCGTTAAAATGTTGCTTTCTCATCAAATAGTTTTAAAACTTTTTCCAAAAACTAAGGTAACAACGTATTTAATTGGTATTAGAGCCACCACATCCATTATACTCGGCTATCAATCACCATAATCAATTATTTAGAAGTTATATTCATTATATCCGACTATCATATTTAACCACTGTTTGGTTAATACTGGAATACTATACCATCTACTATATCTTATTAACTAGACACTATTTAGCCAACATATTTATTTAATAGTTTGACTCGTTAGATAATATATCAACCAACATATTAAAAACCTATACCCCGCTCTTACATCCATATTTAATACACTAAAAAGAAAAAAGAAAAGAAGATGTTTATTTATTTATTTTTCTTCCTTTCCAAACCTATAACTTTGGAATAGTTTTATTTTAAAAATAAAAGAAAAATAAAAAATAAAATGACAACATTCTGACCCGAATTGCCACCTATAGGATACTGTAAAGATTTTTTATGGTTCAAGGCATATGACTGTTTATTGTCTAATATTTAGATTGAAATGATACGGATTTTGTTTTTTCCGAGGTTAAGTGAGGTTATAATTTTAAAGTGGGGGCTAATTTGATCATCTCTTATATTGTAGTTCGGGGTCCATTAAATCGGGACATGTGTTGCTTGATGAAAGAGGGAAGGGAAAACTGGGAGGGATTTTGGGGATTAGAAAATGAATTTTTTTGTCTTTTACTGATCTCGGATCCCTAATAATTTTTATTATTTGACGGTGTCACTAATTGGTTTTATAATTTTGTTTTACAATATGAGTTGGTTTAATTTGAGCTGGATCTAGAAAAATTGAAATGTAATTTTAATCGAGTTAATGCTATTTTATAAATCTTGAATTGTGTTGATTTAGATTACATCCAATTAAATAATTGGATACGGTTTAGATTTATGTATATATATTATATGTCAGTTGAGGCTTTATGTTGTCTGCCTCATTGGAGTAAATTTTAGCAAAATATTTTTCATATATATAGCATTTCCAACATAGAGAATAGTTGTTTATAATCATCACTAAAATAGCCATCATGCAGACTCCACATTTCCATTTAATTCTTCACTAAGGAGCACGTGGTTTATTGGTAAGGCTTTCAATGGAAATGGAAATTAAAATTGGTAGCAACTGAATGTAGCCCCATAAAAATTGGAAAGGCTTTCAATGGAAATTAAAATTGGGACAGACCTAAAAACTCTTGATTGATTGGGACAGACCAATAAAGAACTTTTTGCACTTAAAAATTCTTTTTAACTATTTGACAGGCTTAAAAAGTTAATTGTACTTGTTTGGTAAAGAATTTTTGGAATAACGTTTTTGATCGAAAAATTCTTTTTATACTTTTCGAATAATAGCTTTTTGGAAGAACTCATTACAATTAATACTTGAAATCATCATATTATCCTTTTTAGTGAAATTATGCTAATTGCTATTGAAACTACACTTATGGAAGACTTTTTTAGTTCATATTTTTTCACTTTTGGAATAATAGTAGAGGATGAATATAAATATTTAAGTTAATATTTTTTATTTTAATGTTTTTTATATTTTGATCAATAATTTAGTCTATCATAGTAGATAAATAGTTTTGTCACATAAATCTTAAATATATTATTGAAAATGAACTTCAAAAAAACATACATAATTAAAATTGTATAGAAGGTATAAATATAATTTTATATATCACATAATTCTTAATTAATTTTAAGAACTATGAATATGGAATAAAAATAATTATAATGTATAAAATAGTTAATAAAATTGAGCTAAAGGAATAAATGTAATTTCACCAAACAACTTTGATGGAATAAAAATAATTATAATGTATAAAATAGTTAATAAAATTGAGCTAAGGGCATAAATATAATTTCATCAAACAACTTTGTTAGAAATAGCTAATTTTACCAAACACCTTTTAGCAAACAGCTAATATAACATCTAACAGATAGCTAATACAAATAGTTAATAGTTATCGGCTAATACAAACAATTAACATCTAACGGATAACGATTGATTGTCAAACAGGGCCTATATGTAAGACTCTGTTCGGAAAAATGAAGCTGTTTGAGTAGCGAGATAAGTGTTTGTGTAATCGACATCTGTTTAGGTAGGTGGTAACTATTAGATTTTAGTTGTTAGCGGATAATTGTTCAATTGAGCTATTGAATAAATGTGTTTGGTAAATTTAGTGGTTGAGTTAGCTGATTATTGCAAATTGACATAAAAGGAGAGAGATAATTTGCCAAATATAAATTAATGAAGGGATACTTTTGTAAAAAAAATAAAAAATAAAACGCTACTTTTAAATGTGAAAAGCTATATTCTTAGTTTTTCGAAACACTACTTGAAATGCTATAAGTTACCACAAACGCTATTTAAAACACTAGCTTATCGAACGTTAATATTTGGTTGATTAGAGTTTTGATTTGGTCAAAACATTAAAAGTTACTCCAAACGGTGTTGTCGAACGGGGTTGTGTTGATTTAGATTATAATTGGATAAAATCGAGTTAATCCTATTTTATAAATCTTGAATTGTGTTGATTTAGATTACATCCAATTAAATAATTGGATACGGTTTAGATTTATGTATATATATTATATGTCAGTTGAGACTTTATGTTATCTGCCTAATTGGAGTAAATTTTAGCAAAATATTTTTCATATATATAGCATTTCCAACATAGAGAATAATGGTTTATAATCATCACTAAAATAGCCATCATCATCACTAAAATAGCCATCATGCAGAGTCCACATCTCCATTTAATTCTTCACTAAGGAGCACGTGGTTTATTGGTAAGGCTTTTAATAGAAATGGAAATTGAAATTGGTAGCAACTGAATGTAGCCCCATAAGAATTGGAAAGGCTTTCAATGGAAATTAAAATTGGGACAGACCTAAAAACTCTTGATTGATTGGGAATGTGATATGACCTAAGGCGAGAGCGGGGAGATTCACATCACACCAATTTTCTTGCATTATTGTTCATTCAGTGCGGTTAAATTAGTGACTATTCGTGTCGAGAGAGGGAAAAAGGTCACATCTTTCTTTATTCTGTTCATGTAATTGTCTTTTCTTGTACAAAAAAAAAATTGTCTTTTCTTGACAAATTTATAGGAGGAAGTAGTAATATGAGCGGTTTGATAAAGAACTTTTTGCACTTAAAAATTCTTTTTAACTATTTGACGAGGCTTAAAAAGTTAATTGTACTTGTTTGGTAAAGAATTTTTTGGAATAACGTTTTTGATCGAAAAATTCTTTTTATACTTTTCGAATAATAGCTTTTTGGAAGAACTCATTACAATTAATACTTGAAATCATCATATTATCCTTTTTAGTGAAATTATGCTAATTGCTATTGAAACTACACTTATGGGAGACTTTTTTAGTTCATATTTTTTCACTTTTGGAATAATAATAGAGGATGATTATAAATATTTAAGTTAATATTTTTATTTTAATATTTTTTATATTTTGATCAATAATTTAGTCTATCATAGTAGATAAATAGTTTTGTCACAGAAATCTTAAATATATTATTGAAAATGAACTTCAAAAAAACATGCATAATTAAAATTGTATAGAAGGTATAAATATAATTTTATATATCACATAATTCTTAATTAATTTTAAGAACTATGAATATGGAATAAAAATAATTATAATGTATAAAATAGTTAATAAAATTGAGCTACGGGCATAAATGTAATTTCACCAAACAACTTTGATGGAATAAAAATAATTATAATGTATAAAACAATTAATAAAATTGAGCTAAGGGCATAAATATAATTTCATCAAACAATTTTGTTAGAAATAGCTAATTTTACCAAACACCTTTTAGCAAACAGACTAATATAACTAGGTAAGTCAAACAGCTAATACAAATAGTTAATAGTTATCGGCTAATACAAACAATTAACATCTAACGAGATAACGATTGATTGTCAAACAGGGCCTATATGTAAGACTTTGTTCGGAAAAATGAGACTGTTTGAGTAGCGAGATAAGTGTTTGTGTAATCGACATCTGTTTAGGTAGGTGGTAACTATTAGATTTTAGTTGTTAGCGGATAAGCTGTTCAATTGAGCTATTGAATAAATGTGTTTGGTAAATTTAGTGGTTGAGTTAGTTGATTATTGCAAATTGACATAAAAGGATAGAGATAATTTGCCAAATATAAATTAATGAAGGGATACTTTTGTAAAAAAAATAAAAAATAAAACGCTACTTTTAAATGTGAAAAGCTATATTCTTAGTTTTTCGAAACACTACTTGAAATGCTATAAGTTACAACAAACGCTATTTAAAACACTAGCTTATCGAACGTTAATATTTGGTTGATTAGTGTTTTGATTTGGTCAAAACGTTAAAAGTTACTCCAAACGGTGTTGTCGAACAGGGTTGTGTTGATTTAGATTATAATTGGATAAAATCGAGTTAATCCTATTTTATAAATCTTGAATTATGTTGATTTAGATTACATCCAATTAAATAATTGGATACGGTTTAGATTTATGTATATATATTATATATCAGTTGAGGCTTTATGTTATCTCGCCTAATTGGAGTAAATTTTAGCAAAATATTTTTCATATATATAGCATTTCCAACATAGAGAATAATGGTTTATAATCATCACTAAAATAGCCATCATCATCACTAAAATAGCCATCATGCAGACTCCACATCTCCATTTAATTCTTTACTAAGGAACACGTGGTTTATTGGTAAGGCTTTTAATAGAAATGGAAATTGAAATTGGTAGCAACTGAATGTAGCCCCATAAGAATTGGAAAAGCTTTCAATGGAAATTAAAATTGGGACAGACCTAAAAACTCTTGATTGATTGGGAATGTGATATGACCTAAGGCAAGAGCGGGGAGATTCACATCACACCAATTTTCTTGCATTATTGTTCATTCGAGTGCGGTTAAATTAGTGACTATTCGTGTCGAGAGAGGGAAAAAGGTCACATCTTTCTTTATTCTGTTCATGTAATTGTCTTTTCTTGTACAAAAAAAATTGTCTTTTCTTGACAAATTTATAGGAGGAAGTAGTAATATGAGCGGTTTGATAAAGAACTTTTTGCACTTAAAAATTCTTTTTAACTATTTGACAGGCTTAAAAAGTTAATTGTACTTGTTTGGTAAAGAATTTTTTGGAATAACGTTTTTGATCGAAAAATTCTTTTTATACTTTTCGAATAATAGCTTTTTGGAAGAACTCATTACAATTAATACTTGAAATCATCATATTATCCTTTTTAGTGAAATTATGCTAATTGCTATTGAAACTACACTTATGGGAGACTTTTTTAGTTCATATTTTTTCACTTTTGGAATAATAATAGAGGATGATTATAAATATTTAAGTTAATATTTTTATTTTAATATTTTTTATATTTTGATCAATAATTTAGTCTATCATAGTAGATAAATAGTTTTGTCATATAAATCTTAAATATATTATTGAAAATGAACTTCAAAAAAACATGCATAATTAAAATTGTATAGAAGGTATAAATATAATTTTATATATCACATAATTCTTAATTAATTTTAAGAACTATGAATATGGAATAAAAACAATTATAATGTATAAAATAGTTAATAAAATTGAGCTACGGGCATAAATGTAATTTCACCAAACAACTTTGATGGAATAAAAATAATTATAATGTATAAAACAATTAATAAAATTGAGCTAAGGGCATAAATATAATTTCATCAAACAACTTTGTTAGAAATAGCTAATTTTACCAAACACCTTTTAGCAAACGAGTTAATGCAACTAGGTAAGTCAAACAGCTAATACAAATAGTTAATAGTTATCGGCTAATACAAACAATTAACATCTAACGGATAACAGATTGATTGTCAAATGGGGCCTATATGTAAGACTCTGTTCGGAAAAATGAGTCTGTTTGAGTAACAAATAAGTGTTTGTGTAATCGACATACTGTTTAGGTAGGTGGTAACTCGTTAGATTTTAGTTGTTAGTGGATAAGCTGTTCAATTGAGCTATTGAATAAATGTGTTTGGTAAATTTAGTGGTTGAGTTAGTTGATTATTGCAAATTGACATAAAAGGATAGAGATAATTTGCCAAATATAAATTAATGAAGGGATATTTTTGTAAAAAAAATAAAAAATAAAACGCTACTTTAAAATGTGAAAAGCTATATTCTTAGTTTTTCGAAACACTACTTGAAACGCTATAAGCTACAACAAACGCTATTTAAAACACTAACTTATCGAACGTTAATATTTGGTTAATTAGTGTTTTGATTTGGTCAAAACGTTAAAAGTAACTCCAAATGGTGTTGTCAAACAGGGTCTAAATAACTTAGGGCGTCCTTTTTTTCTTTTTATTAAAATGTGTGGCTTCTAGATTACTATATTTGATTTTTTTCTAAGAAGTGTGATTGAGTTCTTTTTTATTTTTTGTTTATGAAGTGTGGCTGAGTGTGGTTGAGTTTGTAAGCATAAATGAGAGTTGCTAGGTGTAAGTGAGTGTTAATTTATCTCATTTTTACCTGAACAAACACGGCTTATATTGAAGGGTTTTGAAACGTCAATTAGTACAATTTAGGATATTGAATAAAAATAATTTACCTTTTAAAGTTAGCTCTTAGAATTCCGCACTTTGAGAGACAATTTCCATTTTAGGACCACCAACTCAAACACAACATTATTTAGACAATGCATGGTTCTATCAACTGGATGTATGTTGAGTTTATTTTGATATATTATATTTAGGATACAAGAATACAATTGAGATTTTACAATATCCAATATCATCTATTAATCTCCTTCAATATGCTTGGAGTGGATCCAACGACATATTGGAGTTCAAAAATAGAAACCAAGCCACAACCAAATGTTTAGTAAAGATAATTGGTAGCTAAGCATGAATCGAGTAGGGACATATTGAGTGACCAAATCATCATGGGAGATACGTTCTCACACAAAGTGGTAATTGACGTTGATGAACTTACCACGATAATAGAGAATTGAGTTATGTTAGTCCCAGTAGGCTCAAATTACTCTAGATGGGGTAAATAGGGTAATGAAAATTTTGTCCGAGTCTCATATCTTCGTTTTAGAATAAAATCAAACACCGAACATAAATAATACATAAATTAAATATGAGACAAAACACATTTGTTTGTTCACAATCTTGCCCGGATCCAAATTTTTAAGTTAGTGATCCCTTAAGGATTCTTTCCTTAGTATTAACCTCTACTTCTATTACTCGGACTGAGTTCACGTCACAAGAGTTCTTCACTTAACTCTTTGACGGACTACTCGAGTTCTCTAACTCTAATGGATATCCTCGACACGAGTTCACTAAGTTTGGTACACTCACAAAAAAAAAAACATTTCACTAAATACTCTTTGCTACAAAGTCGTGATGAAAAAAATTAAAATTGAGTGCAATTACAAGAGAATGAACAATATTAATGAGTTGCTAGGTTCTCTTGCTTGGATTATTTGGTCATCTTTCTTGATTATATATATGCATGAGCTTTCTTGGAAGACCATTCTCTCTAATCTTTTGACCATTGTACTTGATCCTTTCGAATATGATATGATATGGAAAAGATCAATTACAAATTTAACTTGAATTTTGTAGTATTGCTTTTTTCCACTTATAATACTTCAGACAAATCACAAAGATATTCCATCCTTGACTCCATTTAAATGTGATGCTCGATTTATCAATCACTCGTCCCTCTACTACTTACGTCTTCAAAGGTGTGATCTAAGCGTTATAGGATATCTTTCCAAAAGTAACATTTGTAACACAATGCATAAGATCTGGGATAGATATTACAAAAATATTATGTCGAAAAAAATAATATGTTCCTTAACTCGGAAGGCATAAAATAAGGAATTCCCCAAATCAATCCCATAAATCACGGAACATAATATTAAGAACATAAGATGATTAAATTCTGGATAAAGATTTGCCAAATAAAATCTTTGATAAATAAGGAAATAGAATCACATTAAGATTTATACACGAAGCGCAAAAAATTACACAGAGGTACCCTATGATTTGGTGTAACTATTTTAAGACCCTTTAGGTATTAAAAATTACTCCTAGATACCCCGGCCTTTGTAAAAAGTTATCTATAGGTACCCTAGGTTTGACGTAACTATTTTAAAGCCTCTCATGTATGAAAAATTACTCCTAAGTACCCTAACTTTTACTTGTAATATTTTTTCGGCCGTTTTCCGATTGACAAAGTCACCGAAAATATAAAAAGTGGATTTTACCCTTAATGAGGCAAGTGAAACTTAAACAAATTACCTTAAAATTGTTTATTTTAATTTAATTTTTTCAAAACTCCTAATCCTCTCTCTTTCTCCTTCTTAAGCTTAATCTGTTCTTCATCTATGTTAATTTTTTATTTTAATTTTATTTTAATTTATTTTTCTTAAAACCCCTAATCCTCTCTCTCTCTCTACCTTGTGAATTATCCTTAGTTTTTTTGTTTGAAATTGGTTTGCTAAAGAGATATATTTTAGAGGTTTTAAAAAGACATGCCATGTATGTTTTTGAACTTTTAATAGGATTATACCTATTTTGGATTTCCAACCATGTAAATGGCATACTTAAGTTTTACAGGTGTTACTAAGCATACATTTCCCAGATTACCATATTTCATTGTCTTCACATGTGCATGACTATACCAAAGGAGACAGTCGCAACATTTTCAATTTTAATTTAAAAATTTAATTATAAAAACCACAACATAAAAAAAAATTACAAGTTTTATTTTGTTAGATGGGAAGAAGGTAAAAAATTGATGTTTTATGTTTCAATCATTGAAAATGGCGGTAAAATTGGTACTCAGCAAAAAAATTGAATTTCCTTCTCAATATATCGGATATCCGATGTCAACGCCGAAAAATGGACCACAAAAAAACATTACAACAAAGGGAAATATACTTAGCAATATATTTTCATTCCTGATGAGCTTTTAAATAATTACACCAAACCTTTTATAAGGGTTCTTATTTTATATTCAAGAAGTACTTGATGAATTTGGTGTGTACTAAGATTGAAAGAGAAAGGGTTTCTCAAAAAACATTTGAATTAACAAGAGACATACCCAAAAAGTGGTTTATTCAGTTGGTATGATGCATGTACAAGATCTAAAATCGCAATAAAATAAATTGACAAAAGCATAATCACCCAAGGAAGGAGTTATCTAAATTGACCAGCAAGTACAGGAAAAAAATGCAAGTAACACTCCTTGAGCCACAAATAAGGAGTTATCCGAATTCCCTGTGTTCCATTCATGTGAAACTATTAGGTTGTGTTTTATGAGTCTTAGTAATTAGATTCTCGTTAACATTTTCTGAACCATTGACCACATAATCTACTATCTTCTTCATCATAATTATAAAACAAATGATCAAAAGGCTTATTTGACCAACCAAATCAGAAATCTCACTTTAAGGTGTTCATAGACTTCCTTAACAATTTTTTTATCCTTTCCAGTGAACACCAAATTACGACAATTAACCACAATAGTTTCTAAAGCAAAGTTAATCACACAAACAACAAATTAGTGAACTTTATCTAACTATAAAGCCAAGTTCAAATAGAAAAAAAAAGACCCTAAAAAAATTAGAGGCCTAACAAATTGATTAGACAACTAGAAAACACAAAGAGTACCCAAATCACTAAACTAACACTTATCTAAGTTTCGTAAACAAACACAATTTCTTCTAAAAATTGCATATCCGAGTTCAAGAAAAAAATAAAGTGTTAGATCTCAAAAGAAATATGTATATAGGATAAAGATGAAATATAATCACACAAGTCTTGATGGTTTCGTAAACAAACACAAAGAGTACCCAAGCCACTACAGTAACACTTACTTATATATGTTGTTAGACGTTGTACTGAATATTTTCAAATTTGTAAAAATGGAATCGAGTTGGATTGAATTGTCGAACAATCATCCTACATATCTTGATAGTGTCGTCAAATTTATTGAACTTGCTAAAGGAAATCTCGTGAAGGGAAAAACTCGATGTCCATGTAGCAAGTGTAAAGTAGATAAATGGCTACCTATAGATGAAGTGGAGCATATTCTGTTCAAAGATTTCCATAAGCAATACAAAAATTTCATTTTTCATGGTAAAGGGGACATTCTTGGTTGTGTAAAACATAGAGGAAGCACAAGTCACGAAACGAATAACGACCCATCTAATGTAGTTAGTCTAGATGATATGGGAGGGCTGTTTGAGAATAGCCTTTGGGGTGGATATATCTCACATTGATGATGGAGTTGAATGTAATAACAAAGGGATAGAACCATTTCATATGTATGATGCCCAAATTTCCAATGAACAATTTAATAACTTGCCAAATCTTTCCATGGATAATGAAGAACAAGTGAAGTATCACACGTTACTAGAATCTGCCAATGAGCTACTTTATGATGATTGTACTAGCTTTTAAAAATTATCTTTCCTCCTACGCTTGTTTCGTATAAAATGTATGTTCCATTGATCGGGTGAGTCAATGACAATGTTGATCAAACTTTTGGGAGATGTCTTCCTTACATCATGGAGTTCTCCTCTTCTTATTAAGAAGCTAAGAAAATGATCAAATATTTAGGCCTTGGATAAGAAAAGATTGATGCTTGTCCTAATGATTGAGTTCTTTATTGGGGTGACTTATCACAAAAAGATAGTTGTCACGTTTGTAGTGTTTCAAGATGAAAAATAGTAAAAGGTAAGGAGAATTTGGCGGAGCGAGACACAAATGCTAAGATTGGAGAGCCGGGTAAAGTGATGCACTAATTCCCACTTATTACTAGATTAAGGAGGATGTACATGTCATCAAAGTCAGCTGAGCAAATGACATTGCATGATAGGGATAAGGTAAAGGATGAAAAACTAAGACATCCAGCTATGGTGAAGCATGGAAGGAATTTGATGTCTTATATCCTGATTTTGCTTCTAATCCTCGTAATATTAGACTTGCTCTTGCCAACGATGGCTTTAATCCATATTGTCTTATGAATACAACCTACGAGTGGATGGTAGTATTGATTCCTTATAATTTACCTCCATGGTTGTGTATGACGCCAACATCATTTATTCTTTCGGTTATCATTCCTAGAAAATCAAGTCCTGGTATCATTATTGACGTGTACATGCAGCCACTAATATAAGAGTTGAAATTATTGTGGCACGGTGTTGTTGTTTTTTACGCTTATAGCAATGAGTACCATGTGAGCAGTCATAAGATGAACAATCAATAATTTCCCTGCCTATGCTATGTTATCCGGTTGGAGTATCAAGGGCTACAAAGCGTGTCCTTTATGCGTCGAATCCACACATTCATACATGTTTGGTGGTAAAATTTGTTATCTAGGCCATCAAAGATGACTATCTCAAAATCATCCTTATCGTTCTCGAAGCTCTTTATTTGACATGACAGAAAAATTTAGGCATGCTCCTGATCTTGCCGAGTGGGATTGAAATTTTGAAGAAACAAGATGGAGTTTATTACGTATATCGCAAGGCTAAAAGACCTACTAAGAAGAAGAGAGGAAGACGACAAGCAGGTATAAGTACTTGTGAAGTTGGAGATAGTAATCATGAGAACTATTATGATAATGCTAATAATGTCCTTTGGATTAAAAAAGCATATTTTTTAAGTTACGTTACTTGGAAGGATAATCGATTGAGGCATAATTTAGATGTCATGCATATTAAGAAGAATGTGTGTGATAATTTATTAGAAACCCTTTTGAATATGGATAAGAAGAATAGAGATGATGAGAATGTTAAAGCTCTTTAAGAGGTAGGGATAAGGCCTCATATATAGCTTCAACCTCATCCCGGTCGAGATCTAATCATGCCTCCAGCTACATATTCCATGTCTTTGGATGAGAAAGATCGATTTTTGAAGTTCTATAAAAAGTTAGAGTTCCGGACAGATATAGATCTAACATCTCTAGATGTGTGAATATGAAACAATAGAAGCTCTTAAATCTTAAGAGCCTTGATAATCATGTTTTAATGTAAGATATCCTTCCCTGTAGCTTTACAAGCATCACATGCCACGAAAGCGATTGATTTGCTTTCTAACCTGTACTCAATTTTCAAGTATGTGTGCTCTCCTAGCTTTGATGTGGAGGAATTAGAGCAAGTTCAATCAAGGCTTATTTTGACACTTTGTGAGACGGAAAAATAATTCCCTCCAACCTTTTTCACAATTATGATCAATCACGTTATTCATTTGGTAGATGAAGTTAAGCTTCGTGGTCTTATTCAATATAGGTGGATATACCCTATTGAAAGGTAAAAGTCTAATATGATTTTATTCATTTCCTTTTTCTATTTAACATTATATTTTATTAATTACTACTTCTTGGAAAGGTACTTGGCCATTTAAAATCTTATGTCGATAATAAAACCTAACCTAAAGGATGCATGGCTGAAGGCTATATTCTTGAGAAGGCAATTTCCTTTTGTTCAAGCTTCTTAGAAGGAGTTGAGACCATCTTTTGTATGAGGAAAATGAATGATGATTATAATGCTAATATGAGTACCTACTTGTTTAACTCTGGTGGTCGAGTGGTAGGGATGGAGATAACTTGTCGTCTTGATGACAAAAGCTTAACGCAGGCACATCGTTATGTATTGTTTCATTATGATGATACAAAAGATCTTCTTCAGTAACTATGAACTATTATGATGCTTGACCAATTATGTTTTCAATCTAAACGTCGTAACCAAAGAGAAAACCATTTTTCTCATTATGATAAGGAATTTTTAAATCAAAAGGAAGTTTTTATTCAAGGCTCTTCAATAGCGGATGAAATTGTTAGAAGTGATTGGATAATTAATGAATTCTATGAATGGCTGCAGACTCAGGTTACGTTCTTTCTTTAACATGGATAAGAAATTAATTTATATAATATGTCTTTGTATTTACTAGTTTATAACTTAATTTTCCACTGGTATTATTGGTGCGAGTAAATTAATGTAAGCACGCTAGGAGGAGAGTTAAGAAAAGCTTTAGTTGATGGTTTAAACCATGTAGCTAAGAGGCTAAAAACCTTTTTGGTCAATAGGTATAAATCAAACACTCCAGCAGTGACCGATACTTGAAGATGCTAAATTCGGAGTTATGGTAGAAGCAGATGGGCAAGCATACTATGGAAAACTTATGGACATCTATGAATTAGATTATTATGGAGCATATAAAGTTGTGGTCTTTTGTTGCCATTGGGTAGATATAAATAAGGGTTTGAAAACTTTTAGAAATGGTGATGCTTGGGTCAACTTCTCGAGCTCATGCATACGGGTCAATATTTACGTGATGATCCATTTGTGTTCTCATCTCAAGCAACACAAGTTTTCTATGTGAAGATGAAAAACAGAAAGGATGATTACATGTTATTAAAATAAAGGTGATGGACTTATTTGATTTAGGCGAGGAATTGGCATATGTCTTTTATTATTTAGTATATAAACATTATGTTTGAGTTATGACTTTTGTGTTTTAGTTTTTGTGTAAGGTGACATTGTGTATGGAGTAATATTAATTTATTTTCTATTTCGCTGTTGGTTTATTGATTATTTATCTAAAATTTGTCATTGATTAATTCATCTTTTGTTAGTCATATTATATGTTATTTAATGTTACTAATCAACAAAGACTTGTCTTCTCAACTTTTATTAGGTACAGGTTGGAAGTTTAAAAGATGATGAGTTATAGGAGCAAGAGAACTATCCATACATTAGCCACTCGGATATGGAGCACCTCAACCGATTGCTCGTCAAACTTTCGCTACTTAAGGGGCTGAATCACCTCCACAAACTGTTCCGAAGCCACATATGTAATCCGCAAGCGTGCAACATCAACTGTCTAACAATCCGCCAAGCATGCAACATTAGGTTCGGTTGTCGCGCATGCAACATCATTGATAGGAGCATTGACAGGGGCAATAAAACAAATTAGACCATCATGTAACCTCGCAATCCGGCAAGCGTGCAACATCGACTATTCAACAATCCGCCAAGCACGCAACGGGTGTCCAACCTCCAGTACCATTGATGAGAGCATCGACATGACCAACAAAACAAACTGGAGAAACGATTCTCAATTCAGGTATTTCACTGGTACATCTCTATTTCCTACTTTCATATATTCGATTTCGGTCTTTACTTTCACTAATGCATCACCCTTTCTAAAATATGCAATTATAGCACATAAAATACTTTCTTTCATCCGGGCTTGTATAAGTGTTAAAAGTTGAATTTATGGAACAAGCAATGGTTTTAAAAGTTGAATCAATTTATGTTTCAAGTATGGCTTTAAAAGTTGAATGAACAACCGACTCATTGAAAGAAGTCTTGAATTCGAATTTTAGATCTATTGCTTGTAACATTAACAAATTTTCGTTCTATGCATAAGCCTCCTTCTAATATTGGAGCTGCACATCCCCTTAATCGCCCATCTACAATTACTTTCGGACTTTTTCACCCGTCCTCCACTATTAAAGTTCCGAGAGTAACACAATCGGTAGTGCAGCAAACAGACTTGTCATCCCATCTCGGCACAAATTCTCACTCAATGACTCTTAAAGTTATGAGAGCAACAGAATTGGCGAGTACGGCAAGGGCTTGTAAGCGAGTGAACCGATGCAGCAAATAGACCTGTCCTTCCATCCCGGCATAATATCTCACTCAATGACTCTTAAAGTTCCGAGAGCAACACAATCGGTAGTGCAACAAGGACAACAAGGGCCTGCAAGCAATAAACTAATGCAAGAAGGACAACATGTCCTTTCTAGCCATGCAACCACGGAAAAGACAACAAGTGCAAGCAATGCAGGAAGGACAACAAGTGCTTTCCGGCCATACAAGCACGGGAAGGAGAACAAGTGTAGCAAAGGCATGTGATGCCAATAATAAACACTTGCAAACCAACTCTCACGATAAATCCGTAGAACAAGGAATTGGTCGTGCTCAAGGGAAGAAAACGAAGTAATCTATATCGAAAAACACTACACATAAATCATCGTGGAAATATAACATAGACTTTGATAAAAAAAAAAAAAGGAAGTCCTAACCATTGGTAAAGTTTACGGATTTTTTTGTCTTTTATTTAAAAGTTCCAACAAGTAATTGTTTTTACATATTTGAATTATGAGCTAATAACATTGATTCGATTGAGGATAAATATGTTTTTTTATGTTTTCTGGTTGTTGATCTTTAAATAACATATTTAAATTCTCATTTGGTTCTTTCACTTTTCGCAGATGATCATGGGAATGAGGAGTTGGTAAAGGAATCAATTCAACCTTGAAATGTTATAAATTACAAAAAAGGGTGAGATTTTGTGTTGCATTTAACAATTATAACCAACCCATTAGAAAGGGGAATTACATATTTGTTAGATTTCTTGGGTATGTTGCAAAGAAAAAAAGGTTTTGCCCTATCGAATGACTACTTGGCATGCTTTGGACAAAACATATAAAGCAGATATAGTTCAACTAGTTCAAGTAAGTACTTTATTTCTTACATAATTTCGTTTTATTACTTTTTTAATAATTTTTGTTAAGCGAGATAGTCTTTTTTTAAAAAAAAGGATGAAATGAGATCTTAATTTTTTTTAAAGGAAATGAGATCATAGTTTTATAGTAAGTACATTTGCATATCTTCATATTGTTTTATTTCCATATCTTCATATTATTGTTTTATTTGCATGCTCTAATTATGTTTTATTTACATATCTTCATATTGGCATATACATATATACATAATGAATTGGTTAAATGACTTGGTTGTTAATTATTTGTCATGTAAATTAAATACAGGGGAGGTTTGTGTATCCGAGAGAATAAGATATTTAACAAATGAGTCCCTAAACATGTTGTGAAGCATTTTAAGGAATATAGACATAAGTTGAAGAAGACTACTTCAAACCTGAAGAGGACAAAAGAGGACATTTATAATGCTAGTACCGATGCGCACACTCACGATGGATGGATACGATTGGCTAACTATTGGTTTTCAAACAAGAGTAAGGTATATATAAATGTCATTTAAGTTTGAATAACAAATATATGAATTTTGACAGTTCTCTTCTTTTATTATGGTTGATATATAAATTCCATTTAAGTTTGGATTTATGTAATATGTATTATGTTTAGCTAATAAATCCATGCATTCCGATAAATGAGCTTGCATGTGTCGACTGAAATAGGTACATATGTGCAGCCTTTACTAGAAATATTTGGATATTTGATATTTATATACTTTGGCTGATATTTTGATATTTATGCGGACTTTGCCTGAAATAGGTAGAGATGCAAAAGCTTTGGAAACTCATTGTCACACAACAGGTTCAACTAGTTATGTAGATAAACGAGCTAACTTTGTATGTTTTGTTTACCAATTTAGATCCCCTTAATAGTCTAAACTTGATCAACTAGTTATACACATGCTTATTCAATTTAGTCGTACACATACTTATTCGATCTATAATCGTAGGTGGAAGCTAACAAAAGAGAGCCAACATACTTGGAGTTCTTTAAAGCTACACATAAAAAAGATGGTGGAGGCTTTGTAGGTGACACATCCATTGAATGTTTTCTAGTAGATGTTCATATTCCACTAGTTGTCATTTTTGGGATTTTTTTTCTTATTATGATATTTATTCATTTTCCTCTCATATGTGTGGTAGAATGAGGCAAGTGTGAAGGTTCAAGAAGGACTTCTTAACTCTTCCCCTTCAAAGACTCAAGTTGAAAATGAAAATGAAGTATTTGATGAGCTCATGTATGAAAAACAAACACTTAAAAACCAATTGGTTTTGGCTTTGGAGTGGACCGAAGTGACGTCTTTGGTGTAAATAGTAACCTTAAGAAAAGGGGTTATACCTATTCGACAACAACAATGTGGAACTCAAGCGTGTCAAATAGGAGTTAGCATCATAGAAGGAATTACTCGTACTTGTGTTGAAGGCAGTGAGGAATGGTCAAATTACGGATGATTTCCTTGATGTTGCTAACTCATCCTTAAACAAAACTAGTGATCAAGTTAGGTCGAGTCATCACTCGTTTATGATTCTTCTCCCGATTAATCACGTTGAAGACCTTATCTATCAAAGGTAGATGATCTAAAACAAGAATTTGGCTACGAGACCATTGAGTATATGAATCATCATCCAAGCTCATTAGAAACCGATGAACCATATCTTTTTCCATGAACTTGATCATCTTGTGTATTGTTCCACGGGTACATCCTAGAATCTTGTTATAATTGTCAAATTCATTCTATAAGCTCATGAGTTTTGAAAATAAAGCATCCTATTTGTTTTGTTCACAAGACGTAATTTTCGCCTTCAAATGAAGAATCCTTGGTATATTGGGCATGTCATACCACTTATTGATGTTTTACCATAGTTTTGGGTTGTGTCAACATAAGCTACTAACTATACTTTTGTGAAGCATAGGATCGATCACGTTTATAATACATGACGTTATCATGGAATTCACCATGTACAAGCTCTTACTTCATCCAAAACACCTCCTCCTAAGGCAGCTGGTTTCTTGATGGATCCAACAATGAAACCAAGTTTGTTTTTGGATTTAAAAGATGTTATGATAATCGTTTCCTATAAATCATAATTCTTTCAATCAAACTTAATTATAGTTATGATGGCCCTAGGAGATCGATCAAGAAAGTGTGGAGATTGAAGATTTATGTTAAAGAGCTCATCTTTATTGTTTTAATCTCTTTCTCATCTTTATTTTTCTTTGGTATCTTTGGTCATGATGAGATTATGAGGAAGTTCATTTTAGAGCTATGAAGAATACTTGCTCGATGCCATGAAATAAACAAAGATGAAGGCAGACAAATCTTTAGTCTTTCTTATTCATCTGTCTCGCAACAGTGAGACCTTTAACTACATGGCAATAAGGAATCCACTTCGCAGCTTAAACAAATAACCAGAATCTACTTAAACATACATGAAATAGGCTTCTAATAACTAATAATAGCTTAGCCGCCAATTATCTTAGAAGATAGAACTAGAAAGGACATAAAAAATTTATAATATGTTTTATTTCCAACACGAAATATGCATATACATCTAGTGGTTGATTGAGAGCTATCGGGAAACCAGATCCTGTTGGTATTTGAATATGCTAGTACTAAATAATATCATTAACTCACCTCGTAACGAGCTCATTTTGTTCAATTGTGAATACACCAAGGAGATAAGACACATGATCTTCTGATGGCTGTAGATTTCTTTTACTCCCCATAATTACAAGCACATATAGGTTAATAAGAGTAAGTGAGCAATAAACAAGGGCACTATTGTCTTTTCCTTCAAAGTAAGATTAGTCTCGTTAGGCAAGCATAAATAGAAATCTTCATTTCCTTTATATTTGTAATGATTGAATAATCTCTCTCTTCACATTAATAACAAAACAGAATGTTTCTCTCTCATACTACTATCTTCTTCTTGATCTCTTTTTCACCTTCTGTCGTACATCAATGATGGTGCTCTGCTAGTTACTTGACATGGTATTAGAGCTTCGAGATCGAACTTTATTCTTGCAACTAGTTGTTTTCTAAGGCAAAATTTCAGTAAATTCAATCCTTCTTCAAATGATTTGCTTCTTGATTTTCTAGGATTCTTGATTGAATTAATAGCATCTTTGATTCAATTGATTTGAATTGATTTTGAAGTTGATCTTGTTTCTGGAAAAACAAGATTATTTTGGAGTTGATCTTGTTTCGGTAATTTTCTCGAAATCATCATTTTGAAAGATTATTTTGATTTGATTGATATATTGGGGTTTATTTCTCTAGATTGGGGATTGTGGTTGGAAGCTATATTCAATTGATATATTTTTTGGTGTTTGTTAATCTGGTTATATTCAACTAATTGTTTGAAATGGCGGATGAGCTTGAGGAAGTTGAGGTGGATGCATTTTATGAAGGAAATCTAAATGAACCTTCTCATGTCCTTTTCTTGCATCCATCAGATAATCCAAATAATATGTTCTCGTTAGTGAACTATTAAATGGTGACAATTATAGTCACTGGAAAAAGCAAGTAGAGATTGCTTTGATAACAAAGAATAAGCTAGGTTTTGTTCAAGGGACTTGTGTTAAGCCTACTATGGCAAATTTGTTAGCTCAATGGGATAGGTGCGACAAGATGGTTTTGTCTTGGCTAATGAATTCAGTGGCAAAGGATATAGCTAAGAGTATTCTTATCTCTGATTGTGCAAGTTCAGTGTGGAAGCAATTAGAGCAACGATTTGGAAAGGCCGATGGAACAAAACCGTTTAAGTTGCAAAGGGATTTATATGTTTCCGCACGAGGTCATTTGTCTCGTAACTAAATATTTTACGCAAATGAAAAAGATGTGGGATGCTTATAATAACTTGGTACCTTTGCCTCGCTTGTGGATGTGAAGAGTTATGTGCAATTTTTCAGTCTGCAAGAAAATTGATCCAAGATCAACATCTCATACAATTTTTGGTAGGGCTGAGTGATGAATATAAAAATGTAAGGGATAGTATCTAGTTAATGAAACCATTACCCACTGTAGACCAAGTGTTTCAAATGGTTTTGCAAAAAGAAAAATAAAGGTCTTTATATGCCACACCTACTTTTCAGGGAAATACAAGTAGCCTTTCAAGTGTCTCAAAATGATTATATGGTTGATAGTGTGGCTTTGCCGCTCAAGTATAGAGGCTACAACAACAATAATGCAAGGTTTAATCCAAATGTTCAAAATTTTTCCAGAAAAAGTCAAGGTTCACAAAATTTTAGGCCTCCTTATAACTCTATAAATCAAGATGGTTAACAACAACAATCACAACAAAGGTTTTTTTATGATCATTGTAAGATGTATAGCCACACCATTTAGAGGTGTTATAAGATCCATGGTTATCCACTAGCACAAAAGGGGTTTTCAGGAAGAAGATTTGTTATAATGGCTCCTATTTCTAAACCTCGCTAATCAATCTCGCATTCAACTTTCACAGCTTGCTCCTCATACCACTTTTTCTCAGCCTAATACTCCTGCTTTGATTGCTGAGCAGTATGACCAGTAATCTAAATTTTACAAAAGCATACTTCTGGAGCTGATAAAGGTCTTGATGTTGGTCTTTTTATCGGTAACTTGTTTTTGTTTTTTGACCAAGTCAAAGAATGGTGCTACCTGGGTTATTGATAGTGGTGCTACCAACCATATCACATATTATGTTTCTTTATTACATAATATTGAGCGAGTTTTCAGTCCTTGTTTTTTTTTCATGCCTAATGGAAAACAAGTTTCAATCACTCATACTGGTTCAATGTATCTTAGAGAAGGGGTTTAGTTACATAATGTTCTCTATATCCCCGAATTTCAAGTACAATCTTCTATTAGTAAGCAAATTGGTTCAAGTGGCTCTCGTGTATGCTTATATTTAATCCTAATGCATGTGTTCTTTAGGGCCCCACATTCAAGGAAGGAATAGTACTTGGTAAAGAGGAGAATGATCTCTATCTCTTGGAAAAAGTCATTTCAAGTTCACCAAATCAAACTTCAATCCCCGCATCACATCAAGCAATTTCATGTTTGGCTAGTCGTGAGATTTGGCACATGAGGCTGGGTCATTTACCTTTTGAAGCACTCAAGAAAGTTGGTTTACCCATCTCTATTGATTGTAAGCATGGAGTTTTCCAGGTTTGTCCTATCGCTAAACTTCATAGACAACCTTTTCCCTTAATTACTAGTAGAGCATCCAAGTAGTTTTGAGATTCTACATATAGACATATGGGGACCATATCCATACAAAACTTATGATGGATCTTCTTATTTTCTTTGTATTGTGGATGAATATTCTAAAGCTACTTGGGTCCATCTTATGTCCAATAAAAGTTGTTCATTTTCTTTAGTAAAAGCTTTTGTTCGGCTTGCAGAGACACAATATGATGCAAAAGTCAAAATTATTAGAAGTGATAATGGGTTAGAATTCAGAGATGGGTGAGCTTTAGAATTTTATAAACATAAAGGGATTGTTCATCAGACTTCATGTGTCAATACAGCTCGGCGGAATGGGGTGGTTGAGCAAAAACATCAGTATCTTTTAGAGGATGCTAGGGCCTTAATTTTTCAGTCAAATATTCCTTTAAGGTTTTGGGGAGAAGCTCTTTTGACAACAAGTACATCTCATCAATATTATGCCCTCTGCAGCTTTTACCCGCTTATCGTAGTCCCTATGAAGTTCTTCATGCCACTAAGCCTCGATTATTTTCCTCTTAAACTTTTGGTTGTTTGGCTTATGCAACTACATTAAAAAGGCATAGAAACAAGTTACAACCTAGGGCTAACCCTTGCATCTTTCTAGGGTATCCATTTCATCAAAAGGCTTATAATTTGTTTGATTTAAAGACACGTAAGGTGTTTACATCCAGGGATGTTTTTTATGAAACTATTTTTCCTTATCAAAACATTCCCCATCCTTCCGATATTCCGTTGCCAACAGCTTCGAAGTTTTTGTTAGACACCGATACTCCGGTATTTCCTAATCCCACTGTTTTATAACATAACTCACTATCGTCTACTTCGTTGTTGTTCCCGGTTTTTCTTATATGAATTCTTCACCTAGTACTTCAACTAATGAGGAAAGAAATACTATAGAACCTCTTGCTAGCATTTCAGCTCCATTAATACAGGATGTTTTATCTCAGTAGAAACTAAGAAGGAATAGTAAAGTTTCTAAACAGACCTTTACATTTACAAGATTATTTTTGTGGATTGGTAAATGTTCATGATTTTATTCCCATTGGTTATTCTTTTCAATCTCAGTCCACTTACTTATTTGAGCCACGCTCTTATGAAGATGCTTCTAAGCATCCTGAATGGGTGGATGCTATGAATAAGGAAATAGATGCTTTAAATAACAACTACATGGAAATGGAACAATCCATAAGAAAACCCCAAATTTGTTGAAGTTGTCCCAAGGATATCAAACAATTATGAGCTCGATAACAACAATCAATAAACTCTAAGGTCAATTACTCGTAACAACCCGACCCTAAATCACATCATTTATTTTAAATCACATTATTTACACTATTTATATAATTGAGCGCGTGCACTTCAATTCGATATTTTATATTTATATTTACATTATTTTTATATATGTGTTACGCAGCCTAAGGCGACGAAGTGGCCCTAATAAAAATCTCATAATAAGATTATAATTTGTGAACATCGTTATTAAAATAAAATTAAAAGTAACAATAAAAGGAAACAAAATAAGTAAATAAATAAATAAATCAAAATAATCAAATAATCAAAGCAGATTTTTCTAAGGAAAATCCGAGAGAAGGAATTCTCTGGAACGTTAAACGACTCTAAAATATATTCAGGCTCATCCTCTCTCTCTCCGTGCTCCTTCGTGCTCCCCTTTCCCCGCTCCTCTCGTTTCCCTCCTTCATCCCTCTCGCCTCTCGCTCTGCTGTTGCCGGCTCACAGCCCGGCCGCCGGACGCCGCTAACGCCGGCCGGAAGCCGGCGTTAGGCGCTGTCTAGCGGGCGCCGGCTCGCCTCTCGCGCGGTGGCTCTCTCGCTCCCTCGCGTTCCTCCGCCTCTCCCTGTCGTTGCTCGCCTCTCCAAGCCCCGGTCACGCCGGTTCCGGCGATCGGGTACCGCTAACGCCAGACGAAAGCCGGCGCTAGCACCGGCCAAAGGCCACCGGCCTCCCTCCTTCCCTAGCTCACGCGGTCGCTCTCTCCCTCTCTCTCGCGTGCCACCCTTGCCTCCATCTGCGGCCCTGTTTGCGGCCACCAAGTGCCACCAACGCCGGCCGGAAGCCGACGCCGGCGTCGTCCGGGACGCCTGGTGTCTCTCGCCATCACTCCTCTCTCTCGCGCACGGAGGCAGGTGCCCCGCCTTACCTCCGCCGCGACCCATTCTCGCTGCCCAACCGTCAACCTGCAGCTCGATCGTCGGAGCTCGACGCCGGTGCTGCCCCGCAATCACCGGAGCTACTCGTGCACCACCAACATCCTCTCCTTCCTCTCCTTGACTCCTCCGTGAATTCGAAGGTAAAACCTCAAACCCTAAAATTATTACAGCTTGTCATTTACTCGCTTGTTGTAGTTGTGAAATTGAATTATCGGATTTATAGACATGTTTGTGTAGTGAACTTAAAGATTAATTTGGGGAAAATTCGAATTGGCGTGGAGAATTTGGGTTTGGTGTTGTGGTGAATTGATTGTACGAATGTGAATAAATGTGATTCTTTTTGGTAGATTATGAATTAACGAATGAGATTGAGGAGGTTTTATTAGCGAATGGAACAATTTGGTGGAACTATTACATTCTGGAAATGATTGAGCAAAAGAAGAAGGTGTGCGTAGAAGTTGAAATTCGATAATGTACAAGTGTACAGGCATGGAAAATAATTGAGCATTAGGTTTGCCTAATTGCGATTGTGAATGTGAATGTTATTGTGAGAATAAGGCTCATGACCTTAAGTTGGTATATGAATGAAATTTTGAGCAATTTGGGTAATTATAAGGCCTACCTATGGAAAGGCATCGGTGGATCGAATAATCGCTTAGCCGTGGGCTTAAATGCGATAAGTAAGGAATAAACTAGGAATAAGTGATTGTTTATATTTATATATATATATACCATTTTCAATCCAAAGCCGCTAACAAATTGAATTACACCAAAATCATCGAGTATCTAATTAGCCTAATCAACCTCTCTAATTAATATAAATTATATTCAATAAACGCAGTAAAGCTAAGTAATACAAACATTAGTTTAATCGATTTTCATACGAATATAGGAAATGAAATAAATTGTTAAAACTTATACAAATTCAAGCATTAAAACTCAAGGAAACATTATTAACCCTAGAGATCCATTTTAAACGTAACCGAGGCCACTTCGTTCGTCGAATAGCCGGTAACTCAAATTTCGCAAAAGGGGAGAAACAAACATTCTCGGTTCGAGTACGTTCATTGCTCGTGCCTTGCGAAAATTCACATATTTCATCAAATCTCAACATTTCTCATATATATATAATAATGAATCATTTGCAAATCAAGTTTTGCCACCTAATCGAGTGGTCCCCGCCCAATCATCAATTATCAAGGCTTATGCCCATCAATTATCAATCATCGTGGCTTATGCCCAACCCGCGCGGCTTCAACTCGGGTTCTCGATCGGCCCGGGAGGTGTGCACCTTACTAAGATCGTATCAATTATCAAGGGGTTCCACTTTCGGATAATAACCGGCAAGCAAGTTTTACTCATATTCTCTCCCCCGATTTCAAACTAAAATGAATTGAAATGCGCGCGCTCAATCAATATATTCTTCAAAGTTATTTTGCGAGTATAGGAATGTTCGTACCGAGTTTCGACTCACTCTTTCAAATATTTTACTGTTTTTGTTTTAGGAAGAAGCATTGGTGAACAATCAACCATTTACTATGTTTGACGAATGCAAACCCTAGCCAGCCACGTGGCACTCGCAAATCGAAGGTACATAGACGCTCACGAGTGATTTTACCCTCAACCGGGGTTTAGGTATGACCTTGGGAATTACCGTACGTTGTATATTATTCCGTGGATTAGACAAAAGTCTAGGTTGTATAAATATTATGTTGCTAAACCAAGAAACCGTATTTTGGGATGACATAGCTACTTGGGTAATAAGTAGTTACTCCTAACAGACATTTTTGAAATATAACCAGGGATGCCCAAACCGTATTTCATTTTATTCCAATTATTTAGCCTTGTCCTATTTTTTAGACGGCGGTAACGCCTTCGATTGTTACCTTCCGCTGCGACCTTACGTAACAGTCCCTAATGAAGGGATTATTAAGTAATGGTGATTGGGAGCGTTACAATTACGGTTTAAGTTAAAACCTATTTTTGTGTGTATACATACACACGCTTGAATGAAACTCATAATTTATCATTTCTAAATTTTTTCATACTTATGTGTATATATATATATATATATATATATATATATATATACACACACACACACACACACACACACACACACACACACACACTAACTAACTAACTAACTAACTAACTGGTAACTCTTCTCACAAGGATTCGACCTAAGTTGACCTCCATTTAAATAGAGAGGAAAGAAGAAGGAAAAGAATCCCATAAAATAGAATAGGAAATACACGAGTCAAATTTTGCAATCCAATCAGCCACTTATAAGAACTTGGCTGCAACTTTTGAGGTAGCATTGAACATCGAATGAGTGTCCGAATCTCCCGGGAGTATGGATTTCTCCACGTAGTGTCTTGATTACAACTTGATTATCCACTTCAATAACTAATGACCTAAATCCCGCCTGAATTGCTTGCTCGCACTCCATTACGCATAGTAGTAGCTTCGATTACTGTATTAAAATTGACCCTAGGTTTGAGGGTCCGGCTTGTATAAATCTTCCATCCCATATCGATGAAGATTTAGATCCATCAAAGTTGATTTTGATTAATCCTCCCGGTGGCTTCTCCCATCTAACGTAATGATTTAAGGTGGTAGATGTGGAAGAGCTATTAGCCGATGAAGAAATGGTTTGATTATTTAATCTACCTCTAACCCTCTATTTAGCCCATAATCTTTTAGCTCTTATAATGGTTGTCACATTGTTGTATCCTCCATTATTAAAGATAATATCATTTGTGCCCTTCCATATGCTCCATAAAAAATAAACAAACGAACCATTTGGGTTGGTTTATTCAAATTTCTAAACATATGAATAACATCAAAAAGTGAAGCATTATTACAATGACTAACATTAACATCCGGCCACTTATGTTGATAAGCTTTCTCCCATGAATCTTTAACATGTGAGCAATGGGAGAAGAGATGATCAATTGATTCTCCACTTTGTTGACATAATGGACAATAATGTTCAACATTAATGCCTCTTCTCAAAAGGTTATCCCTTGTAGCTATCGAATTGTGCCCCACTTGCCACATAAAAAGCTTAATTTTAGGCATATTGTCTAAATTCCATATCCAAGCAACATCCTAGGAATAGTTCCGAGTCCCTATATTATATGCATTCCAGTGCTTGATTTGGTTGTGAAACTACCTGTACTTGATAAACCCCAACATACGGTTTCTTCCATATCATGAGAAGGAATTGGTATACTCTTAATTAACCGACAAACATCAACATGGAGAAAAGATGAGAGAAATTGAAGGTCCCATTCTTTAACAGGTTGTAATACATTCACTAACAGTTGCATCAAGAGATAGAACACTATGATTATGACTATCATAATATTGAAGTAAAGACAATTGTACACACCAATTGTCGTGCCAAAATTTTGTAGTCTTCCTATTTCCAATCTTTTTCTTAATCCTCTTTTAAAAAGGTTTATTTCCTTCCGTAGACATTTCCAAACCCAGGAATCGAAGATTTAGCTTTTCTTGAAAAAATCATATGACAAAGGATATTTGAAGCGCATAATTTTTACCCATTAATTATCGGGTTCATTTAGGTACTTCCATATAAGTTTACGAGAGAATGACTTGATTAGCAACCTCGGTTTTCCCGAGTCTCGGTCTTAAAAACCTTTAATATCCTTTGATTTTTTCCGGAAGAACTCCATGTTAATCTTGTCTAATGAGTTGGAAGTACTTTTTCGTAGCTTGAAGCATTGCATAGTATGAGCAGGCAGCGATTCTAAATTGGATCGAATTAGTACAACTTTTCCTGCTTTAGAAAGTGAATTAGCTTTCCAAGTTTGCGGCTTATCATCCGCTTTGGACAAAATATTTGCAAAGGTATTGCTTTTAGCCCTTCCTCTAAAAAGTGAACACCCCATGTATTTTCCCAAAGAGTCCTCATGTGGAATATTAAAAATAGATGCAACCGTATATCTATCAAGTAGTCTGTTGCATTCTTAGAAAACACATGAACCGATTTATGGAAATTAACAAGTTGCCCTAATTGTTGGCAAAAATTATTCAAGATATTATTAAGTTTAAAACACGTTTTTGATTAGACTTACGTAAAAGGAGACTATCATCAACAAATAATAGACAAGGAATCTTCTCGTGTTCTTAGAGATGTTTTAATCCCGATTCTAACTTTCTGCTGCATTGTTGCCATATGCGGTCTATAAGCTAGAATATCCATACAGAGAATGAATAGATATGAAGAGAAAGGATCCCTTACCTCGGACCTTTGGAAGGTCGAAAGTAACCACATGATACATCATTAATAATTAAGGAGTAAGATATTGTAGTAATACACTCTTTTATCCAATAGTTCCAATTATGGTGAAATCCCAAATCCCTCAAGTAGGCAAAAATAAAATCTCATTCAATCCTATTGTATGCCTTTTTCATATCCATTTTGAGTCTAATATATGCTAGTTAATAATTTCGTGCCAAAAGAATATCACTACTACAGGAACCACTTTTAACTACGGTTAAAAATGACATTTAATTACGATAAACAAGCGCCATGTATGTGGTCATCGTTGTATATACCACCTTTTACTATGGTTCAAAACCGTAGTAATAGGTCGAGTCTATGACGATGATTCTCGGGCATATGACGACGGTTCTAATGTAAGAACCGTCGTCATAGGTTATAATTTTTTTGGAGTTTTTTTTTTGTTTTTCCATACCTCCTGTACAAAATACGATACAAAATACATCACAACTTACATAGCAACAACCAAGAGTCGTAATTTTTCAAATATATACAAAAATGTTCCACTTATTACAACCACAACAAGTTCCATTGAACAAGTTCGAGAACACAATTCCATAAATTTTGACCGTAAGTTACAAGCAATAATATTACAATGATGTGAAATTATAATACATAGAGTACTCATTCATTATTTATGTGAAAAAGTTCATCTCTATTTACCCAAAGTGATGCTTTTGTAGTAGATTTAGTTATATCGTTGTCTTTATGACAATATTGCTTGATTGGAGTTGTTGCGGAGGTAGCTCTGGACAACATATATATATATATATATACACACACACACACATCATTTTTGCAGTCCACGCTACCTTTGCACGAAGTTCAATCAAGTAATATAGTCATAAAGACAAACATATAACTCAATCTACTAAAAAGGATCTCTTTAGGAAAATAGAGATGAACCTTTTGGCATAAATAGTGAAATCATTTAAACCACAAAGTTTCAACAAAAAGAAATATACAAAGAGGTGGATAATATAAAAACTCAATTATCTCGCCCACAAACCCGTCAAGAGTGAGTTCATTACTCCTTCAAGGCAAACGGTCTCAATTGTCGGAAAATCAAGGACGAAGATAACATTCAGGAGCTTAGTTCTTTTGACCCTCATCGAATAATGATCTTCTAGCCCGCCATTGGAGAGCCTAGTCTTTTGCTTTCTTTCTTGGAGTTCGTGCATGGGTAGAGGTGGACAACCTCAATTCTTATTAGGGAGGTTCATCTTCTTTTCCTTAGGGAGGTTCTTCCCCTTCTTCTTTGGTAAGTTCCTTGGACCGGAGAAGAATGAAAGAAAGGGCCCTCCACTAATTTACTACTCTCCAGGAGGGGACCGGACGATGAGCCCATGCTTGAAGTGACGCCTCCGCCTGCTGCGTCACTTGCTATTGAGTGCGAATTGCTCGCCTAGATTCTACAAGTTGGTCAAAGTGGCGCTTTACCCGGGCTTCAAGGAGGTCCCAGTCGAAACGCAAAACATATTGTTTAAGAGCATAAGCTTCATCAAAGTCTAAAAATCCAGCTTCATAGCATCATCAATCAAAAGGTTGTAAAATATATTCGCAACGAGGAACGGGCAGCAATTGGCAATAGTAACTTGCTCGGCACGGTCCTTATTGAAGCGTGGGCACAATTTCTCGAACCCAAAAGGAAGTGCTCAGTAACTCATTTTTAGCTATGATCGAAGGAGAGAGTTAAGTCAAAAAATTATTCTAACCAACTCCCTCAATAAAGCCATTACCCCTCTTCCCATTCAAATAAGAATTTTTTTGCTTCCAATTGTTTACGTATATTATATGTATATATATATATATATGGTTTTCTTTTGCTTCCAATTTTGATATATTATACATTATCATAAACTAGACATGATTTGATTTGAAATTTTACATGATGCATAGGATAAATTAATATGAATAAAATGTTCGAGGTCATCTCTTTAATTAGCTTTGCCGACCCCAAGACATAACTAGAATCGGAGTTTCCATAACCCTTGTTGTCTTTAACAATGAAGTCGATTCACTAGGCAAGACATGGAGCCTATGTGCAGCGTGGGTCGAGTACATGAAAAAAGGGAAAAGGATAAAGGCTTTATTAGAGAAAAATGTGATAAACAATAGGGAATTATTACTAGTTTTGTGATTATTTACCACCTTTTTCTCCAATAAAGCCTTTATCCCTTACCTTTATTCGTGTATTGAACCATGTTGCACATAGACTCTATGTCTTGTCTAGTGAATCCGACCTCATTGATAAAGTCAATACGGGTTATGGGAACTCCGGTTCAAATCATATGTCTTGGGTTGTTAAAGCAAACTTAATGAATGGTGTTAACATTTCATTGATATTCATTATTGTATTATGCATTACGTAAATTTTAAAAAATCATGTACTATAGTTTACGATCATGTATAATATAGCAAACTTGCACCTAAAAGGAACTGAAAATTTAGGTTATTGGATAAATTAGTCCACCTCTAACTTCAACTCATCAAAATAAATAAATTTGATAACAAATTTATCTTTATGACAAGTATTTGGGGAGATCCGTATATATCCAAATACCTTTCCAATTTTTACATTTTCACATTTATATTTTCGCCCTTTTCATCCCTAAATCGAATAGATGGCCTCAACATTTCATTCATAATTTCATTATTGTCTTATGAATTATGTAAACTTTAAAAAATCATGACCTCTAGTTTACGATCATGTATAATACAACAAACTTACAACCAAAAAGGAAACTGGAAATTTAGATAATTGAATAAATTAGTCCACCCCTAACATCAACTCATCAAAATAAATAAATTTAATAACAAATTTATCTTTATGACAAGTATTTGGGGAGATCCCTATATCCAAATACCTTTCCAATTTTTTATATTTTCACATTTATATTTTCTCTCTTTTGATCCTTAAATATATATAACCACAAATTTTTCTATTTTCTCAAACCCTAAACCATAAATATTTATATTTCTCTAAACTCTAACCATATTTGAATACTAATTTCGATAATTGGATAAATGAGTTCAGCCAAATATCACCTCATCAAAATAAACAAATTTGGATACAAATTTATCTTTATGAGAAGTTTTTGGTGATGACCCTATATCCAAATTATCTTTCTATTTCTCTAAAACCCTAAACAAATTTGGATGCACTTTTTTGATCTACCATCCTTTCCTGTCATATTTCGCTATAATTATCACAAATCCAAAACTCTTAAGCCTATTTCTCAAAATCTCAAACATTTCACGAATTTCCAACTTAATAAACTAAACAGATTACCCACATTCTTAAATATTCAACATTTCAACAAAGATTCAACATTTCAACAATCTCAAACATTACCCACATTCTCAACATTCACATAATTATCATAAATACATTCAACATTTAACTATAACACATTTTCTAAATAACTTAAAACAAAAAATAAGAGAGGATAGAGATTCATACCTAAGAATCGATAACGGTGTGGTGAAGAGAAGCTTCACAACGAGAATTTGAGAAGATTTACACTTAAAAGAGACGAGAGGAAACTATAAAGAAATGAAAGATTAAGAGAGAGGAGATCTAGACGGCGAGAGTGAGAAGAGGTTTACCAATTCAAGTCAACCGGCCAGGAACGAATTCTATATCCGATGAGGAGGTATGTGAAGGAGAGAAAACTTTAGAAAGCGATAAGATCGAGAGTAAATGTAAATAGGCGTAGAAATACATATCGCGTTTTTAAAGATGATCCGAAAGACATATGATGACTGGTTCGTCATAAAACTGTCATCATATGCAACATTCAATGACGCTTCTTTTAAAAGAACCATAGTTAAATGTTTCACAAAACCTATGATGACGGTTCTTACATGAAAACTGTCGTCATATGTGCTAAAAAGTGCTCGTTATTTACAAAAATGTCACCGGTCCAGTTTTCATGATGATTAGTCCTTTTAACCGTTCTTAAAGACCCGTCATTAAAAGCGGTTCCTCTAGAAATAATTCTTTAATAGGGATCGATAATTCTTTGTAAAATCGAGTCTTAATCTATTAACAATAACTTTAGAAATAATTTTGTACATACTATTACACGATTAATTGGTCCAAAATGCTTCATAACTTAAGGGTTTTCCACATTCGAAATTAGAGATATAAAGGTATGATTAATTTCTTTAAGTAATTTACCATTGTTAAAAAAATCTAAAATACAACTAATGACATCCTTTCCAACAATATCCCAATGTTGTTGAAAAAATATGCCCCAACCCCATCGGGGCCAAGAGTTTTAAGCTGGATTCATTTGAAAAACAGCAGCTTTGACTTCCTCCGGAGAAATTGGCACAATAAGTTGGATATTGTCCGCTTCATAAATTAAAGGAATCATATTGATTGATAGGACCAGAACTATCCCTTTGCAAGAGAAATCTATTAGTGAAATCTATAATAAATTTCTATTTAATAATGACCATGTCATTAGTCCAAACTCCTTATTCATCTTTAATTTGAGAAATAATCATTCTTTGTTTTCTAATAGCACTACATCTATGAAAGAATTTTGAATTACGATCACCTTTGGTTAACCACTCTTTCCTATAAAACTTGCCCCAATATTTTTATTAAACATAAGCAGTCTCTCTCTTTGTTTAATCAATCTTTAATGCCAGTGGAGTAGTCTAAAATTGCAAGGATCAACAATTAATTCATCTTCAACTTTTTGCAACTGTAAAGAGTTCATTTCCACGCGTTGAGGATAATTATTACAAACATTTTTAGCCCACCTTTTTAGGTTAACTTTAATATTTCTCAATTTACAAGCGAATTTGAACATATGCGTTCCTCCGTGAGGAGTATTCCATTGATCTTTAATTAATTTTTTAACCTCATTGTAATTTAACCAATTATTCCGGAATCTAAAATTCCTTTGCCACTTCGCAATCTTTGTGGATCCGTATTAAGAAAAATATAACTATGATTCGAACAGGAAAAAGGCCATGGGAAACTACGCAATTTGGATATAAATTCATCCAATCTTACGCACAACCACCCTATCCAATCTTTCATAAATGAGTTGACTTCTCACAAACTTTGCATGTAAAAATTTTGCCAATAGAAGGTATGTTTTCCCCTTGTATAGTATTAATTAAGTTTCTTAATCTCTTAACGTTAACTAGAGATAATCCCCCCCAATTTTTTCATTAAAACTTTCCAATTCATTAAAATCCCCAATAATACACCATGATAGATTAACAAGATAATTAAATTCATGTAAATGGTTACAAAAAATCTTTATCAATGGCCTCGAGCCGGTCCATAAATTTCCGAAATAATGCAATCCTTTTGAAGGATTTTATCAACTACATGCAAATGAATGGTTCGTTGATCTTTTAACACAACATTGGCTGTAATATTAGTTGTATTCCCTAATCCCCATATTTCTCAACAATGACTAATCGAAGAATAAAGTCATAACGATCATTTCCTAAAGATGATATTATTTTTTCGAATTAGCGAGCATTTATCATTGTCTCAATAAGAAAAAGTATATCGGGGGTAATTTTTGTGTCAAAACCAAAATTTCTTGTTTGACTTGTTGCTTCTTTGCACCTTGAACATTTCAAGCAACAATTTTCATAATAAACATAAAAATATCCCAATATAAAAAAGAAAATTAAAAAAACTGTCTGAGCCCGGGTTCGAACCGGGGACCTCTAGTGTGTGAGACTAGCGTGATAACCAACTACACCACCCAGACGTGTTGAAAGAATGCATAAAGTAAAAAAGTAATAATTAAGAGTTTAACTCAAATTTCATCTGTTTTTTTTGTTTTTTGAAGACAACTCAAATTTCAAACCAAATCCAAGTTTTTTGCGAAATTGAAATCCCTAACCAGTGACAGTGAGAGAGAGAGTTAGAGAGACCAAATTCTGGAGCGAATGGACTACGACGAAGAAGTAGAGAAGCTTGAGGAAGAAGTGAAGCAAGTGGCGGGGAAGCTGAACAAGTACAGATCTACATTGCCTTATCAGCTCAAATCCACTTTAACTTCAATCCTCGCCTCTGAGCGGCCAATTCTCTCTCTTCCTGATCATGAAGGGTCCCAGCCCACTACTTCTGGAGGATTGCACCAAGGTCAGGAGTCTTTCTTTGGGTTTTGTACTCTTAATTATGAAGTTATTTTGTAAGTTTTGTGGTGGAATTGTGTTCACCTTTGATTTGTGTTTGTGATTATCTTTTGTGGGTTTTAGCTAAAAAGAGAATAATGTTGGATTTTTGTGAAAGTATTGCTAATTTCTTGATGATGAACCCCCTCAAAAGTAAAAAAAGAAAAGAAAAAGTAACTCTTACCAATTGTGTTAATGCTCTTAGGTATCGAAAATTCATGTGGCATCATGAATGAATAACTTCTGGGATTATTTAGTGAATGGGTGGATTTTTGTTAGTTTGATAGCCATTTCTGCACAATTTATCATGATGCTAACTCAAACCGGGGGGATTTCATTTGCTGACTGGTGTCTATGTTAATCATAGCTTTTTGGTTGCTCTCTTTCATTTAAGCTAATAGAGGGTGGAGTGAGAAGAGGAATGAATCACAAATAAGGTTGGTGCGGAGAGAAGGTGATATTTTGGGGGAATTAGTGTGCTGTAATTAGATATTTTTGGTAAGCAATGAAATGCATGTGTGAAGAAAGCAGTGCGTGAATACAAGCATGGCATTAGATACTTATGGTGCAGCCGCCTGTCAATAATTGTCGGCTTTTACCCTTTGCATTCTGGTGCTGCAATTCCATTGAAATTCTACCCTGTCTTTGGATTGCCTTGGAATGCTAGTCTGATATGCTCTGCTTCTTGATATCTTCCCTTGCCTTTGAAGTCCTCATAGGCTTTTTGCTTGCTTTCTGTTGTATGCCTTTTCCATGTTTTGGGTTTTTGGCGACTCTGTCTCACTGCTGCTCCTGATTGCCAAAAGTAAATTTATTAAGTGGAGTAAACACTATAATAGCAGTGGTGAAGTAATTTTGTGTTTTTTTAATTTTTTTTTTTAAAGATCATATAACTTACCTTAGTATTACTTGATGGCTGAAACCACATCTCTTGGCTTAGGCAATAGGAGTACTATATGAAACTGTATCTCAGTGTCTGTATTTGTATTTCTAAGATAGAAATTTCTGGAGATATATGAGTCCGCAACCTATAAGAGATTGGTATTAAATATAGGGTGGGATACAGTCGATAACATATTTATGAATCTTGGAACAAGGTGACTTTTAGCTGGAAGATGATGTTGCTTCAAATGAGGTACTGTCCGCTCAAGCATTCCCCTTTAACAATGTGCGGATGAAGTTGGAGAGATAATCACATAAATCGTTTTTATCTTTTCCTTATTGGACGAAAGACAACTAGCTCCCTATGTTGTTTTCGTTTGTATGTCCTTTATTTAATTTTTCCTTGGCATTGCGTATTCATTACTGTTTAAGGATTCATTGTCTGCTTTTGGGCTCATACTATTGAGTATTGACCCCATCTTTGCCATACAGGTGCAGAATCAAGCTCTGGTAATTCAAGTGTAGTTTTACCACCCAATAATGATGAAAAAGTTCCTGATGATGTTGAACTGCTTAGGATAAGATCTTTAGTAACATTGATGCAGGAGTGCATTTCTAGAATTGACAAACTTGTTTCTTCCAATGAAACTATTCCTCCTGCATTCAAGAGAAAAAAGAGCTGACATAGTCTTATTTTCCCTGTGGATTGATTTTTGTTAGTGAGGCTTTCTTGTGGTTAGCAATTTAGTTTTGTACAATGATTCTATGACACTAGCTGGTAGGGCTTTGCTGAAGGAAGCTGCTGTATCACACCAAGTTGTATCTCTGATTTGTAATTTGAAACACAAGATATCGTGGCTGCCCCATTTATTCGAGAAACAATGTTTTCTATAAATTGAATTTTTTTTAGTGAAGTTCTTTTCTTGGAGGCATCTCTTTTATCATGAATGAGAACCCCCCTTCCTGTCATAAATATGCACCCTCTGCAATTGATCAACCGAGTATGCTAGGTCGCTATACCTCTACACTACACCTAGGAATACTATCGTCTCGGGTTTTGATATAGATTTGGATTTGGTTAATCTGGCTAATTCTTGCTCAGTGAGGTATCCTGCAAATTTTCATGGCTAAGTTTGTTTGGTTTGTAGCATTCTACGGCCATTTGACTTTTGTTCTCTTTTTCTGTTGTTTTATACGTATTTGATTACTTAAAGGTTGGATCTTGGATCAGTGGTTCGATTTTCTCATTGGTGTTCACATAACATTCGCTATTGAGGGGTTAGGCTACTTAAGGGATCCCTTTGATAGTACCCTACACTCAATTAGTCTTGATAGAAATCTATTTTTTTTATATATATAAATTGGTGAAACTCAAGAAGAAAGACTTACAAGTCTCACCATGTCAACACGATCAAAATTTATGAAGATGAATGAAGAAAGTTAATTAGGGCTTTTTCTTTTTTGTTCAAGTTTGACCCAAAAAATTAAATAAAATGAAAAAAAAACGCAGTCAATTTGGCTTATTAACATCCTACTCATTTATTGAAAGTGAACAAAAAAACAACTCAAAAACTCATTGGTCCTCAAGCTTTGCATTAGGGTGAGCGCCGAGGGCAACCCAAAAACTCAACTTAAACTCGCTGGTATACAAGCATATTATTATATGTACCATTGAATTGGTTCTCGATCAGAATATTGATAGAGACTGAAGAATTGAGAGCTTACATAACCACGTTTATTTTACAAAAAGAAAAGTATTTAGAAACAGAAATTACTTCACAAATGAACAGACCACTCAGCCTTATCTGCCTTAATCTCCCTCTTTGGTAGCTGGCTTGTTTCCCTCTTCTTTATGCTGTTTAATCAGCGGTACTTTTACCCTGAGCTTCGGCAACAGTCATTAGGATTTTCTAGTATTTCGCTGTGATGGCTCTTTGTGGTGTTCGAGCCTCCCTAAGCAGACCCTCTTGAGCCAATGACACAACAAGCTGAAAGAAAAAGATCAATCTCATATGAAATAAAAATAGTTGCAAACGAGAATAATATGAACCCCACTGAAGCAGGGTTTGTGGATGTTAGGATATCTAAAACCTTACCCTGACATGAGAAGTCAGAAAGGCTGTTCCCAACCAGTGACAGGTGAATGAAGGGAAATTCACCAGGATCTTATACTAAGTAAGATATATAGATATGAAACTACCTCTCTCTTCGTATTGAACATTTGACCTAAACATAAGCCACATCCTGAACTGGCTGATGGACTGTCAATCTGTTCGTTATAAGATGCATTGGCATATTGCGGGAAAACATGCCAATTCTAGACCATAGAAGTGGAATTTTGGGCTTACCACAATAACAACCAGTCATCAGCTTTTACGGGTCCATGAAACCACATCCTTACAAGCCTCTAGTATGACTGGGTAAAACAACAAAAGAAGAGAGATTGGTCTAGCCTCTTCAGCAAAATATTCCAGATATAAGGGGAAGGTTCTCGACTTATTGACACTCCTACAATTCCTAATTCAAATTCATGCAAATTCATGCCAATACAAATACACATAAGTGCTGCAATTTAAAATGGCCCTGACTATATGACTGGGTAAAAATACATACATGAACCACCATGTCAAACTGCCTTAAATAATCACTCAAGCAAAAACTAGTTAACTAGTCACAAAGAAGGAACAGATGGGGTCACACTTGAGTACATAACTGCAAACCACTCTTAACTAATAATTCTCACGTCCTAGAGACCAAAACTTGGGAGTCGATATTTCCAAGAAAACCATAAATTGGTTATAAATTATAATCTCCAAGATCAATCTTGTAGATGAACTTTGAGGGAACCAAGACCAATGCCTACAAGATAACCAGTGAGATTGCATGAAATGAAGCAAGCAGGAGGAGCAGATGCTCCTTGGAAGTACTGTCCTCTAACTGTGGGACGTGGGCATATTAGCATACATTAGAAGGTCTTGATCTGAGATCTGACATTGCCTGAAAGAGAGCTGTAGAGTCAAGTTACATGTCTTCACATGTTGGGTGTATTTTTAAAAAATAAAATAAAATCCATCTCTAGATCCAGACAAATAATTTACAGGATTGTGGTACACAGTAACTAGGGGAATATGGAACGCCGTGCAGGAATAAGTTACCAAAGTTAAAATTATACACAAGCTTAGCAATTAGCAAAGAAACATTCTTAGGACATGCAAGGGTAGGTAAGCAAGGGGAATCTAGTGACCTAAGCTGGCCCAATTTAGTTGATCTGATCTTCAATTCACAATAATTTCGCATAATACCTACTCTTAACATATTTTCTTGCAAAGACAAAATGATCTCTGCATTTATACCTGGTACTAACTAAAACCACAGTTCAGGAAACATACACTAGATCGGGTGCACCCACCCGTAGGCTCATACAACTATACTTTGTACATAACATCATGCTTTTTGCATGTTATTTATTATAACACATTAATTAGGTGCAACAGTAGAATAGATCAAACTAGATTTATGTTGTATTCATTAGAGAAACTAAGCATATCATCCAAAGTGCTATCTTTTGTGAGAGGCAGGTACTCACGTATGATTTAAGCTAAGCACACTGATCTTGAGACCTCTTTTCCAGTGAGGATTTGAACTCACTTCAACAAACAACAGATCTGAAGCATATGCCACCACACAACAATTGAAAAATTTTAGGCAATATTAGCATGTAGATCATATAGGCAATAAAAAAATAAAATAACAATTCTTATGTACCAAAAGATCTCCAGTATGTAAGGCAAAAGTGCTTCCAGCAGACAGCACTTGTCATGTGATCAATGACAAGCCTATAGCCCTAGTTGAAAAGACTGGAATAGCATGATTTCATGGTTTAACCCACCTCTGATTTATTCATGTGGCTTAGTGACTTCCTATTAAAAGATAAACTGACCCTAGATTGTCCAAAATTTATTGACTGTACATGCTCAGTTGTTAAGACCAGGATGTGCTGGGATATATAGCATTATCATCACCATCAAAATCTTTTATCTCAATCAAAAAGTTGATGCTTGAATACCCGTCTCAAAAAGTGTTGGGAGAAACAAAACCAAGAACATCAGTCATCACAAAGTAGCAGAGAGTCATTTTAAGCTCTCAAGATGAGAGAGCAGCTTTGTAGACCACTGTGCAAATGAACCGCACAGTCAAGCTTCATGATGTTCAGGTATTTATCAGATAATTACGGTTAAGCAATACTCTCAACTCAACTAATACATCAACAAGCCTGTTCTATATGTTCTGGCATTTTTACATTAACAAATGCTCTAATTTGCGTCCATGAAAAGCACGTATGTCAACTCAGTCCTCAGCTCATTTACCCAAATGGACTACCACAGAGGTCAAAAAAAAATTAAATGAGCAAGCTTGAGCAAGGATTTCCAGCTCAAATAAACCAGTGATCAAAAGGATGAACACACCGACTTAACTAAGCATACCACCCCCCCAACCAAAGAAAAAACAAAAATAATAACATTGAAATGTGGTACAGCCACTAATATCTTTCCAACTATGATTCTATGAAAACAGCTTAATGAAACATAAGAGTTATGGCCTAGCACGGGGTCTGCACCGGCCCGAGAACTGAGTACAAAGGGGGGATGATCAAGTTGCAACACTCTCTAAACCCCCCTGCGGGGCAATTTTCCACATGGAATCTAAATTTTCAATGCAGTCCGCAGCATCAGCGAGCATAGTTTGTGGTGGTTGATAGACAGAATGGGTGGAGAAGCAGCAGGCACAGAAAATGGCTGATGATGGAAAGAGCTAGACTAGACATGGTATTACTAACGGGAGGTCCGGAACCCTATTTGGGACATGGTAAAGCAATAGAGATAAAGGCCTTGTAAGGAGAGTTCATAGCCTATTTACCAAGAAATGCCAGGTTTTCAATTTTCAAACTTCCCTCCAGTCGGTGATCAGAAAAAGACATTGTTGAGAGCTTATTAACTTTGCTGCAAAAGGAAAAATCCTGCTAAAGCTCAGTAGCTAGTAGCCTAGTACCAGGCTACATAACTTACCAAAAAGATCAATTAACACTTACAAAATAAAAATCTCAATGCAAGGAGGACAAGTGGATTTCCATCAGGTTAGACAACAGTTGGCAAAAGCTTAACAATAAGTATGCCCTTATTCATCTTTATTTGTCCCCAGATCATTGTCATATGCCTAAACTCAACACTAGTTTTGATTATAACTGAACTGAAAGTGCAACATTTCATGAAAATTGTAACCGGTCAAAACCAATTTTTAACCGAAAAAATGGTTACTGTATAAGTTCCTGTCTTCCTACTTATTAGCCTCTGAAGCATTTGACCAACCAGAACATGACTACAAAGTCAAATTTTATCCTGTCTGACATGGACCTAGCAGCACTCTTTTTTGTGGGGGAGGAGGATTTAACCCCAGACCCGCTCAAGCAGGACCCACAAGTGGAGTTGTAATTGTTGTTGGGGGAAGGGATTTAAGGTACCGATTATATAAGCAAGCACAGAGGCAAAAGTTCATCTGAAATTTTTAACCTGTTTGATTTTTCAAGAGGACACATCAACACCTCAAGAGCTGAACAACTCAAAGTAATTCTTACCTGTAATGCCTGGTCATCTGAGAATTTTCCTTTCGCCCTGAACCAATACCTTAGACCGCAGGAACATTCACAGTGAATGAATCCTTGTAAGTAACAGTGATGCATTACACATATGACGTGTATAGTTCAGAATCTACATCCAATTGAGTTCTAATTCTATGAGGAAAACATGTAACCTTGGCGGAGATCTAGTCTGATTGGTGGAAGTATTCGGCTCACAAATCGTATCTCAATGGGCCAAGTATCAAGCTTCGACATTGCTACCTTGTTACGGCAGGACCTGTTCCAAAAATTGAGTCAGATCTAAAAATACACAATGAAACATTGCTTCAGTGATAGAATCAAACCAGGAACCATCTCCAAGAAAAAGGCCCTTTGCATACAAAAGCAACCTAAAATCAGAAATACACTGGACCTACTCCAGGAATCCTCTGCAGTCGGCATGTTTCTCCACTTCCAGTATTTACTTGTGGGAAGATAATAAAAGGTAGAACTGCCAAAAATTTGTTCTACATTAAGTTCCAAGATCAACTTTCTAATTTATAAATCTTAAGAAGAGTCAAGTCCATAACCTCAAATCTCCCTGGTAAGGAGTAGCTCAGCACTTGGATCTTTAAGGGAAACTTACCATGGAAACAGCATTGATTATGACACTGGCGAACAGGCTATGGTACTGGGGATGGCAGCCTACTAGAAAGGCTATTAATAGGTTTTATTCTTTTTCAGGAGTAGAATCACCGACACGTTTTATAAAGATATCACTTGACAAGTTTTTTCCCCCAAAGAACAAAGGCTCTGCGAAATTAGATCCCAAACCAAAAAGGTTAGGAGGGTTACATAGGGCATACCAAATCTTTTTTCAAAAAGGCACAATATTTTAAGCATGGCAAAAAGTCTGGCAGCTGACATGCATGCAAAGTCATTAGGAGGCTTCAATGGCCATCAGGGACCGTTACAAGCTACAACATCCACGAGACGCTAGTAGCATAATTTGGGGACAGCTTTCCATGCTAACAGTACCAAATTCATTGGATTTGAACATGTGGTGAGAAAGATACAAGCAGAATCCAATGTCATTTGAAAGTTATCAATAAGGAATACGAACAATGAGGCTCCCTAAGGCATCGGGACAAGTCGACTTCTTCCTTTGCATCTCTCACTATCATCATGAAGCCATCTAAAATGGGGAGACATTTTCAGATGTCTATTATTAGCAATTATCATTTAGTGAAAGAATAAAAAGGAAAACGAAAATATTAATACTCCCCTTCAATCTAGTTCCTTGGTTTTGAAAATATTTTCATTTTCCTTTTTATTTTGTTACTAAAACCGGAAGTTGAAAAACAAAAAACAAAGGAAAACTTAAAAACGAGCGTTACCCGGTTACTTGTGGGCTCCAGTGGCATATTTGCATGTATTACAATGATGAATGGCAGGTTTGAACAAAAAATAATTTAGACGCAATACTGCATTTATTGAAATAATCAATTTGAGAATTGCACCTATCAAAAATAACCCTCCAACAAAAGTGAGTTGCCTGACGTCATTGATGATAAATTCTTCAACCTTTTGCCCTGGGTTAGACTCTTCATTGCTGATGAAGATTCCATTCCTTCACCAGCAGCCCAAGGAGGAAGCACCTCCACTACAATCTTCTGCATCAATTTTTCTCGAGTCCTTCCAGAATCTCTTCTAAATCGTTGACATTTCCTCTCAAATCCACCAAAACATTACAAAACCCTTGTTTGCTACAATACTCCAGAATAGCATACAAGCTTAATTGATCTATGACCACAGTTTCAACGCCCATCTGAGACATTTCTGGTTCTCAAATTACCATCTTTGTCTGAAAATATTATTGCCTTTGATCTGCTTCTGTTGATTGATTTAGGACCTGGATTGGAGATTTTGGGTTCTTAGTAATAAAAATGTGCGGAGGTTGGTGGGCATTGGGTTCCCGAGATGTAGAAAAAGAGAACTCTTGGGTGGTTTTGGTGGGTGCATGTATCACTGCATCATGCTCTTGTAGTAGTTTTGAGTAATACCCTCCACAATCCATGGCTTCATCACCCAAGTGATCCAAAAGCATGCCATTAATGGAGATTGAGTATCTGCACATCCATTGAAAGACAAATTCAAAGACAGAAAACAAAGGGAAAGAGTACACAAGTTGGAAATGTGTACATAATCCGATCATTTTATGCATCATTGTGCTGGAAATTGAAAAATAAAAATTTTTCAGCTTCTTCAGCCATAGCTGTTGTCGGAGAATGTAAATAAGTATAATTCCACCACAATAGAAACACGTAACAGCAACTTCAATCTATTAACGATGTAGTTAGGACTGTCGGTTTTAGTTCTAGTACTTCTGTTGGACACTCAACAGTCTAGTATGAGGATTAACACTTTAAGTAAGGACACAAAATTTTCAGAAAATGGCAAAGTCTGACACATGGATGTCTGCCACCACGTAAGTTTGAGCATCTTACCTAATTGTAACAAAGGGATTCCCATAAAGCATTTTTTGGATGAAGGCTTCATTAAGCTTCTTGCATAAATCTTCCTCAACACCAACAGTAACTTCAATTCCTGCTTCTTTCAAGTCTATTTATCCCCTTCGAAGAAACAATGGGATTTGGGTCCACCATGCCAACAACTACTTTCTTCACTTTGGCATTGATCAAAGCTTCAGTGCAAGGTGGCGATTTGCCATAATGATTGCAAGGTTCCAAGCTCACATAAGCAGTCGCACTCTCAGCTTGTTCTCCAGCATTCCGAAGAGCAAATACCTATAAAATTTCAACCTCAATCCATAGCATTTAGCAAGAAGTGTTCACACCATTCGAAAGGCAAGACCACAAGATATATGCTGTAAACCAACACAATGTCAGCCTTCAACACCAGAGAGATTACTTTTATAATATAGGCGAGAAGTGTTCACACCATTCGAAAGGCAAGACCACAAGATATATGCTGTAAACCAACACAATCTCAGCCTTCAACACCAGAGAGGAAATACGAGCATCCTAAATTACCGTAAACCATCAGATTACTTATCAGCTATGCTACTAGAATCCTCCTCTTCACAATTTGACACACACTGTTAGACAAGTGCTACCATGTTTGACACATTTGTACTTGGCTGCCATACTTGAACGTCTAATCTTAGACTAGAATCATAATAACGAGCTTGACATTAGGACCCACATTCATTTAGTCCAGGTAATAATTGCTCATCAACATCCGTCAATGATAACCTCCTTATTTTTTTGATCACCAACAATCAATATCAAAATATTTCCATTGCTTCAGCTCATATATGAAAATCTGAGACATAGACTTAGTAATTTGAAACTATCAAATTTAGGCTTAACTCAAATCTTGGAAGTTACCTCAGCATGGGGCTGTCCCAGCCTTTGGATGAAATCCTTCACCTACAACCTTACCATCCTTAACAATAACACATCCAACCATGGGATTAGGACTTGTATGCCCAACTGCCTGCGCTGCGTGCTCCACACACCTCCTTATGTAATATGCATCCTCTTTAGTTTCTCTCTCCAACCCTCCACACCTTACCCTCACCAAACCACCATTATTCCTAAAACTAAAGCACACTTCAGATACCCTTTTACCCACATTCAAAACCCCAAAATTGAATCTTGAATCCTGGAAAGATTTTCCGTAATCCCTCAAGCTCTTCCGCGAATTGGAATCCCATTTGGCTAAATTACAAGACCCAGAAGTTGAATTCGAATTGAAACAGTTCTGGTGTGACCAGGTGGAACAGAATGTGGATTGAAGGTAAAAGCCGGGCTTAAAAGTGCTTGAAGACTCATATTAATCTCTAAATGTAGGAATTCTACAGAGAGAAAATGGTCATATGCAGCATTCCCATTTGGGGTGGTTGTACAAGAAAGCAGAATGTTAAACTTGACTAGAAAGTCGCTAAAATGAGGTCAGAGGAGAAGACAATGGAGCAGAGAAGGAATAGAAGAGCAAGGCATGAATATAACTACATACCTGAGATTAACTGGTTTACTGAAGCTGAGGAAGTCAACTTCGTAGCAGTGGCGAATCTAGGATTCAAATCAAGTGGTGTTAAAGTCTGCACAAATATGTATATGATTTTAACATTTATTATCAAATTTTATTTTATTTTTTAGGATACAAAGCTTGAAGGAAAAGATGATTCCTAACTACCTTCTTGAAAAATCTATGTATTTGCAACTAAAAAAATTAAAACTACTCAAGATTAAAGAATCATACATTTTATAATTTCACAAACTCGTAATTAATAAAATCAAAATTACATTCCTAACTTCGCAAACTTGTGATTGATCAAATTAAATGAAATTTGCATTCCTAACTTCATAGACTCAAAATTAATCAAATCAAGATTGAAAAATCTTATATTTCAGGACTATGGAGTAACTTATAACTCCATCAATAGGCAACAACAATATCAAACAATCAAATCTATATTACATATAAAGGAAAGAGGGTTGAAGTGTTGTGTTGATTGACCATATTTACCCTTTTTTAGCTTAAAAGCTTAAATTACAGATATAAAGTTGTCTCGTCACTTTCATCCCCCCGGTCAGTTTCTCCTTCTTCACTTCACATTACTCCATTTCTACCACCTCGTACCCTCTCTGATCTCTCTTTCTCTAAATTCTAATACCATCCACAAACCAGCGTGAATCTTCTGCAAATATTTTTCCACAACAGAAGTGAAGCTTCAGATTGGGTCACCAATGTTCTGCAAATAATCAACCCCAGAAATTTGTTTCGATTTGGTCACCAATTCCTTTTCTTTTTTCTTTGTTTCAATTTGGTTACCAATTCACATAAGTTATTTATCTGTAAATTGCGTTTTTTTTTGTTTATAATCTATAAATGAGCTGTAGAAATTCAAGCAGCCAAGCATAATTTGACAGAATCTTCTATACTCCATTTACATATCAAATTCACAAGTCATCACAGATCTAACTCCATCCAAACTCCCAATTTACAAAAGCAAAATCTAGAATTCGGGTAGAAGGAGAGAAGACAGGGGAGGGAGAATGAAATTTCCAGCGAGACGCAGAGGGCACAGAGCAACAATTCGGGATTGTAGATGTTATCCCCAGCCCACATTATTACATACATCTAAAAATTTCGTCTCGAAAGGTAAAACATAAAACGTAGATGTAATTATTGAATATACCAAAAACTATTGAACATGGAGAGAGGCGTGCCATTTTTAGATCCAATTGAACATACCCAAAAACGATGGAGAGAGCCAGAGCCAGATTGCGAGAGGGAGCCGGAGACCAAAAGCAGACCGGATACCAAGAGCAAGAACGAATGGGAGCGGAAGATGGAGAGTGAGAGCCAGAGACAAATATTCCAACGATGGCAGAGCGAGAATCGAAAACCAACAGGTACCCGGAGAGTGAGAGCGAGAGCAACAACGAACCAGCGACGAAGATGATGGCCCTGTTTGGTTGGCCAAAACTGGAAAGGAATTTAAGTACATCCGATTTCAAGTTTATTTTTCAATTGTTTGATTGAGTATTTTAAAGGTAAAAGTTAAAATTTATAGATTTTAAATTTCCCTCAATAACAGAATTTGAATTCACAAATATGAGTGATCAATTTTTAACTCCTCAGCGAACATTTATAATTATTAAAAAATAAAAAATTAATCTATTTGCTATATTATTATTATTATTATTATTATTATTATTATTATTATTAGAGCTGGCCAATGGGTAGGGTACCCATTGGGCCAGCAGGCCGGCCCAAAAAGGGTCGAAGCCCAATTTTCATAACAAAAGGGCCGGCTAAAAGGGTCAATGGAAGATGGGCCGTTCAAGGGTCGACGCGGGCTATTCACGGGCCAAAGCAAGAGGGTCGAGTGTATCTCTCACACGCTCCGTCTCTCGCCATCGCCATCTAGCCAAAGCAAAAACGCCCGTCTCTCCTCTCTCTCGCAAGCCTCTCGCTGTCCATCGACCTCTCGCCGCCCATCGATATCTCGCCGCCATTGCTCTCGTATCTCTCACACGCTCCGTCTCTCGCCATCTAGCCACCGTCGCCGGTGAACCGCAGCCCGAAGCCTTCGCCACCGTCGCTCTCTCTCGTCCATAGTGTTCTCGCTTCCATTGCTCTGTCTCTCTCGCACGCCCTGTCTCTCTCGCCGTCGCTCTTCCACCATCTCGCCCGTCTCTCTCGTCCATAGTGTTCTCGCTGCCACTCCTCGTGTACTTGCTTTGTATTTTGTCGAAATTTGAATTGTAGTTGAACTCATTATTGGTTGTTTTGAATTGGGTTTGTGCGTTTAGGAGTCATACTTCTTTCCCTCTTGTTTTAGAAGCCGCCATTAGAGTTGTAGTTGAACCCAAGTTTGTGCACGTGGGTTGGAATTTGCCTCTCTCCCGATTTTAGAAGCTCGCCATTAGAGTGCCCACCAACCTGTTTGATGAAATGTGGATCTCGAGCATATGTAGTCTTAGAATGCTCTTATTGAGGAGAACAAAGGGTTGGCTTCCGAGTCTATGTTCATGAAAAGGAAGGCAGGGGAGCTTGCTCGCTGTGTGTTGAAAATGAGGGATGATCATAGGGTTTGAATGCCGAGGCTTGCTTTCGGGGAGTAAAGGAGGGGTGTATAAGAAAGGTGTGAAAATTTCTAAGTGGTGGGATAAGGTGAGGAATTCCGATCTCTTGTTCCTCCGTAAGCCAAATGCATAGTGGATCAAATGTATGAATGTTCCGGACAATTTAAGACAAGTTTGTGCAATGAAATTTAAGCCCCGTGTGTCGTGGAATCTATTTTGTCTTTGGTGGATGCAATTGCACAACACTTGATCGAGTGTCATACCTGTCAATATTATGAAATTTTTTGTGTTTTAGCCAAAAAGAAGTGCCAAATGCCTATACCTGGATTAGAATTTTTGAAGTTTCATGTGGGTATTTCAGTTGAAATTAAGAGTTCGAGTAATAGAGTCTTGCAGGGCGGTTAATTTTTAACTATTTACATATGAAGAATCCTCACGAGTCATCAAGTAGCGATTACAATTGGCCTTATAGTTTGTCTGGTTAAATTGTCAAATTAAGTGCTATGCATTAGGTGATTTGTCAAAAATGGCGGGACTATGCATGCTTGAACATTTCGTTGATATTTGCTTTCTTTTATTTTAACATTGCTTGATTTTCTTGTAAAAGGGAAATTACGCGGAAGGTATGAAAAATATTCATGTGATTAATAATGCTTTTGTTCTCTTATGTTAGGGATGGATAGTGAAGGAATGTCTTCTAGGCAAGTGACGGAAGATGGTTATAGTGAGTATAATGCTCCGCCGACTAAAAGGAAGAAAAAGTCCAAAGTATGGAGAGAGCTCAAGGAAGACACTAATCCACAAGGTGAGCCAATCGCAATTTGCATACATTGTAAAATGTCTTTATCCGCTACTAAGGGAGTGGGACTTCTCATTTAAAGCGTCATTTGGAGAGATGTCCAAGTGAGACCTAGTGGGTTTCAAGGTGGTGAAGGGGATAGTGATGATGATAATGTGGAATTTGTGTTTAATATGAGTGAGCTTCGTAAGGAAATTGTTCTTTATATAGTTGAAGGAGCTCATTCCTTTATGACTGTTGAGGAAAAAGCTTTTAGACGGATGATGTCTAAAGCTAACCCGGGTTTTGTGCCATTTAGTCGTTCAACGGCTAAGAGAGAACCGATGTCTATGTATGGGGGAGAGAGATAAGTTGAAAGATATGTTATTGAAAATCCCCGGTAGGATTTGTTTGACAACCGATAATTGGAGGTCAAATCATACTTATCAACACTACATTTGCATCACAGCCCATTTTGTAGATAGTGCTTGGAAATTGCACAAAAGAATCCTTAGGTTTAGAGCACCGACACCTCCATATGATGGTGAAAGCATAGCAAATGAAGTGCTTTTATTTCTTACTCAATGGAATATCGCGGACAAGATACTTACCATAACCGTGGATAATGCTAAGTACAATGATGTGATGATGGCTAATCTAAAAAGTGTCTTGTTCCTAGAAGTGGATTGATAAGTAGTGGTGCATTCTTTCATGTACGATGTTGTGCACATATCCTGAATCTTATTGTGCAAGAAGGTCTAAAGTCGATTGAGGAAATTATGGAAAAGATTCGAAATTTGGTGAAATTGATTAGTAGATCTTCTCTTAGAGGTAAAGAATTTTATGAAAGTGCACAAAAGATCTTTCATTTGGATGTCAAAAGAAAACTGAATTTGGACATGCAAATTCGTTGGAATTCCACTTACAAGTTGCTTGATAATGTCTTGTATTACAAGAATGTGTTTCTCTACTTGAGATCAACTAATTCTCCGTTGAAAACCTATGTGCCTTTAGAGGAGGAGTGGGAGAAACTTAGTATGATTCATAAGTTTCTCAAGTTATTTTATGAGGTAACTTGCATGTTTAGTGCTGTGAAGACCCCAACATCTAACTTGTATTTCAAAGGTGCATGGATGGTTCATAGGCGTTTGCTTGAGACAGCTCAAGGTCCTTATGATTATCTAGCTAATATGGCAAATGAAATGCTTGGAAAATTTGACAAGTATTGGTCGGAATATAATTTATACTTGTCATGTGTCTGTCATTTTGGATCCTCGGTGTAAAGTTAAATTTGTTGAGTATTGCTTTAGTAAGTTGTTTGGATTTGATGAAGCTACGGAACGTGTTGATAATGTGTTAAGCACTTTGCGTTCCTTATACAATGAGTACAAGCTACATTCGACATCAACTTCACCTATCATTAATCCTTCTCCTACTGTTAGTGCTATCGGGGATGACTATTTTGATGATTATAGTAGTTTTAGTGGTAGAAGCTCTATGCCCCAAACCGGGAGGTCCCATCCGGATTTATACTTGGAGGAGCCGGGTCTTGATTTGAATTTGGAGTTAGATGTTTTGGATTTTTGGCACAAGAGCTCGGTGAGATACCCGGAGCTTTCTATGATGGCACGAGATCTATTGACAATCCCGATTAGTACTCGTAGCATCGTAATCCGCCTTTAGTCTTGGTGGAAAAACCATCTCCCCTACTCGTAGTGCTTTGAAGCCTCGTGACCGTACAAGCACTCGTAAGTCTTCGGGATTGGCGACGTGCACAGTATGATACAACTCTAGCAATTGACAATGATTCTAATTCAGATGAAGATGGAGGGGACGAGGATGATGATACAAGTATCTTCTTTTAGGTAATTAAATTCTTTTAAGCAATTAAGTTTTTTAATTGTTGTAATAGATTATATTTATATATCTAAATTGTTTTAATTAATTTTTTTATGCATATTCCACCAATCACAAAGAGGATGATGATACAAGAACAAGAGGTAGAGTGCCACGCCTTTTCTTCCCAACTAACTTCCTAGTCCGTTTGCCGACCTTACTTGTACTTTGAACATTACTAACAACAGCCTCGGTCTCTTTTGCCACTTCCATTGGCCCCTTTGATTTATTAGCACCACCTTTCTCCCCGGAGACACTCTCAACTTCTTCCCTCTCTCGTTGTTGCCTCATCATGGTCTCCATGCTCAGCCTCATTTGCATTGTTAGGTATTTCCTTTGCAAGCACGGACAGGTGTTTTTCTTGGTTTTACTAGAAAGGCTCTTCTTCCGTGTCACTAACTTTTCTTTGTACTATCGGTTTCAGCTGCAGTTATGTCCCGCCCATGCTTCTTATCGAAGGTGAAGTGATAGCATCTCGCTTCATCCGATTGATCGAGCAGAGACAATTGACCCCCTTCCGGTTCTTGTTTCAGCTATGTGCGACAACTCAACTCATTACGGAGTTCTCATTTTGTCCATCCAATTCAGGAGGAGCCTCGTTTTCATCATCTAGGAGTCCAAGCATCAATGGCACCGTAAGGTGTGTCAAGATGTTTGGACCCCACATCAACAGGCATGCTCACTGTGAGAGGGGCCTTCACAAGTTTATCGAACTTGGAGATTTCACACAGGTCTCCTCCGATCGATCAATTGAATGAATGGCTACTTCATCTTGAACAGAGTTTTCAGTTAGAGAACTTTTATGAGCAGCTATGCCTTTTTTGCTTAACTTGGGTCCGGAACCTAAAGTTTTCCTTGCAATACTTTTCTTTCTCGGATGATTTTGAAGTGGAATTGCCGGATTGATTGTCGGAGTTTATCTCGCAGACTAGCACGCTTATCTAACTCCTCGGTGCAAGATGAAGAGGAAGCCTTTTGTAGGCAATTCCGCACCTCCGATTTCTTGTTAGGGCTAGTTGCAGCAGCCATATTCATAGATTTACTGACTTTGAAGCATCTCCGAGACCAAGTTTCTAGAGGCGGATGCACTTTTGCTTTGGCCCGTGGGTAGGTCATGGGCGGGTCGTGGTCAGCTAGCCCATGACCCGGCCCAGCCCATTTGATTTTTCCTCGGCCCGGCCCGACCCTTTATAGTAATGGGCCGACCCTAGCCCGGCCCGGCCCGGCCCGTTGCCCGACTTTAATTATTATTATTGTTATTGTTGTTGTTGTTATTATTATTATTATTATGGTTATTATTATTATTTTTGTTATTAGGTTGGGGTATTTTTTTTATTATTTTTATTATTATTTATTTATTATATATAATTTTTTTCATATTGTTTGATAGAACATTATAGTTTGAAAATAGGTTTACTAAAAATTATAAATAAAATTTGTTAATTATTGAAAAATTACAAGATATTTAATTAAAAAATTTAAATAAATATAAGACTCAATTACCAACAAATATGCTAACGAGATTCAACTTTTATTGAATCAAATGATGATGATGATGATAATAATAATAATAATAATAATAATAATAATAATAATATATTATTATTATTATTATTATTATTATTATTATTATTAATAATAATAATAATAATAACAACAACAACAATAATAATTTACAATGATATAAAATAATTTAAAAAATAAAATAATTTTAATTTTATCCCATGATTAACAACCAAACAACAAGAATTGAACTTGATTTCATTCCTATTCTCTACCAAACACTTGAACGGAATATTCAAGTTTCATACCTAACCTCTCGGTATCATTCCTTAATTTCATTCCATTCCAATTTTGCATACCAAATGGGGATTGTAAAATGATGTTTTTCTTTTTACAATGGTGAGTATGGGCCACCCAACTGGGCCTATTTCGAGGGCAAATCCAGTTGGGTTTGAATACCCGGGGAAGGAGATGAGGATACCAAATCTAAGCATAAAGCCCAAATCTACAACACATGCTAACTTTGTGGAGAGGATGGTAATGTGGACTACTTACCACTAGGATAACACTCACTTGGTGATGTGTCTTATATATATAAGACACACTTTAAATGTATTTTCTTAAACTTAAAAATTATTATATTATATAATAAATTAAAAAAATGGTATGATTGAATAATATAATTATATTACAACTTATAAATTATGTAAAATTATCATTTTATCCATCATTTTTCATATTTGTAAAATTATATGTATGACACACCTTTTAGATAGGGTTGATCCGATTAGAGTGTCATTTGATATTTATCGGTGTAACCGACGATTATTAAAATTTTACCTTCATAATTAATCATAATTATTTAAAAAATAGTAGGTTTCAAATCATAAAATACATTAATACAAATGAAGACAAGACATTTTAAAAGTGTCTTCCTACAAAACACATATCATCACTCATTCTACTTATATGATACCAAACAATAGTAATTAATATTAATTTAAATTAAATAAATAAAGGAATGAATTTTTACTGTTTACTTTATGCATTTACTATTTTTTATATTTTATTAAATATGATCTGCTAATTAATGATTAATTTTCTCTCATATAATTTAAATTATTCTAAAGAATTAGATTTTTTTTTTTTTGTCTTCCTTTATTGCTTCTAACCGAGTTATGCCTCCAAAATCATAAAAATAAATCATCGTTGAATATTTCACAATAAGCGAATCAAAATAAATAATGTCATAAGATACATTAGCTTTGTGATTTAGCAAGCTAATCTATATTCTACAGTAAGATTAGTTTATCGATAGTAGTATTGTATGTTAACGTTCCAATCATATAACATCGATAAATTTTAACACTCTTTAATAAAAATAAATAACATGGTAAGATTTTGGACTTACGTGTTTGCTTATATGATAAGTCATTGAATTAATAAGATTGAGTGTATCTTGATGATTTGGAGCACTCCATGATCGTCCTTCAATTTATTTTAATTACGTATTTGCAATTTAGTTACATGTTTGCTCTATATATTGTTTTTAACCACAATAAGTATACAAAATTTGAGTATATCAATAACTCAACTCTTGAGCAAAAAAATTACCACAAAATTTATTTTAACTAAGACTTTTTATTTTATATATAATTCATAAGTTTTATTTTATAAAAATCTTTATCATCATTTTAAGTAATCTATGTTATTCAAACACTCATTCGAAATAAACTATGCATATTATTGGCAATTTTTATTATGCTCACTGAATTATTAATATGCTTAACAACATATGCAAACAAAATAGGAAAAAATGAGTAATATTAGATAGAGCATATAAATGTTAAGAAGAGTGAAGAATATAAAGTATTGTACTCTAAGAAATCTAATTTAATTTAATTTTTAATTTTTAAATAGAAAAATTAGTAAGGCAAATCAACTTACAAAATTTCCATAAGATGCTTAACGTAATTCTTCAATATGAACACCGTTAATCCGGATGCAAAAACTATCTTTATAGAGAGTTCCCTAAACACTATCGATTGATTGAATTTTCACATACTTGGAGAAGGAGACAAAGTAATCAAATAATTGTTAGTTAAATATATATTGTGAATCCAAGTGATGGAGAAAGATTTTATATACGATTGTTACTCAATCATGTTAAAGGCTCGCAACCATTAGCATATCTCAAAATTGTCAATAGTATTACTTATCCAACATTCAAAGAAGTTGCAGAAAAATTAGGTCTCATGCATAATGAAGCCAGCATTTGAGGATGTTTAACGGATGCATCCATGACGAGAATGTCATCGTCATTTCCCCACCTCTTGAACTAGGTATTTTCTCCAACTCTAATTCTTAAGTAAATTTAATTATTTATATTTAAGATGAATAATTATATTAGTAAAAGTAAATTGGGAGATTATTTATGGTGAAATTAGAAGCAAAATATTGGAGGAAAAAATCGATATATGAACATGTATGTAAATGGGATTAAATATGTGAAAGGGAGATATTAGAGAATTAATGGAGTTTAAACTCATTGGAATTATATGTTAAGCCTAGAACTTGAGCCATGGTACTAGACAACTTTATTTTGTGATATTAGAAATTTAAATAAGCTGTGCAGGCTCATGAGTATAAGTTTAATTGAAGTTAGATTATGCTAACCTAGGATCAAAATATGATGAAAATAAATATTGTGAAGATTAGAAGCTTAATTAGAAAAAGTGATAGACTTAAATTGTGATTGAGTGAAAATGAGATTTACAAATATACCAAATTATAAGAGAGACAAAAACATAATTAAGTGGGTAATACTTTTTGTAAGATTTTGAGATATTATTCAAAAGCAGACATGAGTTTGAAAACAAAATTAGAGCATTGAGTCGAAATGAGTAAAGTAGGTAATTGAAAAACAAATTAAATTTGAGTAAAGAGGGAGAATGAAACTTCATAAGATCATATGAAATTGGAAACTCAAACGAATTCGAATAGCATAAGAGGAAGAAAGTAAGAAACAAATTTTTGAAATATCTAACTTTATAAAAGAAATCTATAATTGTGGTTCACTAATTCATATGTTTTTGAAAATTATGAAATGATATACTCGTGATTATAGCATGAAAATTAATAAAAGTCAGTTTGCGAACACAAAGATGAAATGAAAGTTTAATGAAAAGAAATGATCTAAACAAAGGTTTAAAAGGGAGTATCTAGCATATCAAGGTACATTATTACTTGTACCTTTGCGAAATGTTTAACTTTATTAATGATTTTAAAGGTTTGATTTGATCATTGGAACTATTAGGACCCATTCACTACTCACACTAAATTGATCATTGATACAAATACAATTATAGTTCACATGGGCTTTCCTTCATCAATCGTAATAAATGAATTGCTTATATACATATATGATGATTTCACATAATTACCATGACAACCACATGCATATACACATCCTAAACTAAGCCAATATTAAATTTCTAACTACAATTTCTACATGAATAACTTTTGAAACTGACTTTAAATATATGGGTGCACTCACTGGCTCTTATAAAGATATTTTTATAGTACAAGAGGATGTATTGGGCTTATGGACCATTCTCGTTTTTATTTTTTCATAATTATTTTTAAGGAAAGAAAAACATGTTAACTTTTAACAAGAAGTGACAACGGAAAAAGAATTAGAAAAAAAGTGGCTCGGAACAATAACCATACTTTGACTCTCAGTATTAAGGATGTTATAATTAGCTTTTGATGGTTAGCTTGTGTTCAAGAAGCTTCTATGGAATTAATTTAGTTATGGAGCTTTGTCCAAGCTGATGGGTACTTTTGTTTAGAATGTAAATTATCTTTTTAGGGAAAAAGAACTCATATCTAGTGGTTGGAGTTATGTAAATGTTGGTTATAGTTAGGGATGGAAATTTCACCAAAATTTGAAAAACTCGGACCGAACCTGCCCCATTTATAACAGGTTTAGAGTACGAAACAGATCAAAAAATCGGATTTTGGAGCAGGTGGGAAATAACGTATTTGGGTATGGATATGGATAGGGTACGAGGTTTGCCTGCCACACACCTACACATATACCCACACCTGGTTTATTTTAATGTCCTAATTTTCTTCCAACAACCGAAGGGCATGCCAATTATTATATAAGGATGTATAAAAAAAGACTTACACATTTCATAAATAAATTGTAGTTTTTCTACAAGTAGAAATGATTTCATCCTTATATGTTAAAACTTCAGGATGATTTTCATATGTCGATGTAACACGCTAGCTTTTTGGGAGGAATTACTTATAAAATCAAATAAAATTTAGAAAGATCCAATTGCTAGAGTGTTACGTCAAGTGTCCAAAAGAGACAAGTAAGACCTACACTTTCAATAAAATGAAAATAAACTTTATCATTTATTCAATCAATCATTAACATTTGTTGGAGTTATACTTTTCACACTCGAATTTATAATATAACTAAAATAGTTGAAGACTTATTCGAATTAGAAAATAAAACTAGGTGAGTGTTCCGATGATCCAATTGTCCCCATGCATTCACACTTTACCTAAAAACAATAAAACATTTAAACAATGAGAAGGAAAGCTCTCAACACAATACATTCAATCATGGAAGTAACAATTTTATAAAATTCATTCTGTTTAGAAATAAGATAAGAAAACGAGTTAGACTTTAGATGTCCCAACAATGAACGATGATTCCCTTTGAAAGGGATACTGAATGATGAGTTGATAAGCGCGTATACCAAGGTGATCACTTGAACGATGAACAAGTAAACAATAGGCAATATAGGCATCCTTTGTCCCGAAAACACTTGAAAATCATTGCACTCATGCACATATACTCTTTAACTAAAAACGATAATTTCGATAAAGAAATTGGCATGCGTTGTACCTTGCTATATGCATTTGGAAAGTAATCTCTAGGTAGATTCAATGAACTCTAAAAACAAAAAATTTCACTCGGGATAAGAGCAGAGAGAAGAGTAGAAAAAAGCTGAAAAGATAGGAGATAAGAAAAGATGAGTGAGTGAGTGTTTTGCTTAATATTTTGGGGGTATTTATAGGAGAGTAATAATGGAATACCCTAAGATTATGATACCTCAAAGGTCTTAATAAGTGCCCTAATTATTTATAGAAATTATGATACAAATTAATTCCTAACCTTAATAGCTTGTCTCTTTGCTTATCCATATTCTAAACACTACTTTAGCAATAATCCATTAAACATGTGCTTAAATCACAAATATCATGTGTCAGATTTTAATAATTAGTCATGCTTTAATGCTAGATTTAAATTAATAATAATAATAATAATAATAATAATAATAATAATATTTTTAAAAAAATTAGGTTGTTATAGACTTCCCCTTAAAAGGAGTTCCGTCCTCGAAACTTACAATAGAATGTTACTTTATAAAGTAAATATAATAGTAATGAGAAAGTAAGTGTTTGATCATATCACGCAATTTGTAAATGCAAACCCTTTTTCCTTTGTTGTTTCTTTCTCCGATACGGACTCAAGAATAGATTCAAATTTTAGTTTGGCTACCGGACAATTAGCTAAGACATGTTTGAGGCTGCCATATGAAAAACATAATTCAAGCATCTTTGGACATTGATATGTGAAATGGTTTTCAAGGCTACAGTAGGTACATGGTGGTTCATTATAATGAACCCTTTTGCACTCTTTCATTTTTTGTAGGGTGAAATTTTATTTTTTTCTTGATAAGGCCTTTTTGGCGAGTTGTTGTTATAGTACTCATGGGAATTGTTTTTCATTGTCTCCTCCACTTGACAATTCACACTTTCAACATGTGCTGCCCTATCGTACAATTATTGGTAAGACTTAGCACGGACAATAGCCAAGCGTAACTCAAGATCGAGTCCATTCTCAAACCACTCCATTCGCTTCTTATCATTGGGAATCAATTCAGGGAAAACCTTGATAAGTCCATGAACTTGGGGGCATACTCCACCACCGACATCATTCCTTTTCTTTTCTTAAGAAATTAGGATAAAACTTAGCCCTTAGTTCCTCTTTTAGATTTTCCCATCCAAATCCTCCTTCACTCATCTTGTGTTTTTTAGTGTCTCACCAAAGGCCAGCTTGACCAAATAAAAAGTAACTTGCAATTCCTACTTCCCGATCAATTGGACACTTAACAGACTATAAAGAGTTTATCAAATGCTTTTATCCAATTCTCTAAAACCACAGGATCGGTTGTACATTCATACTTTGGAGGATTATGGCAACCAATCCTCTAAAACACTTTAGAATAAACATCATCCTTTTTGTCCTTATTTTGAGTTGAAAATAATTTTTCTATCATTAAGGTCATGGTCTTAGGGTCTAGGCTTGCCATATCCATTTCAACAAAATTCTCATTAACCTTCAATGAACTTTTCTTGTTGTTAGGTACGGTATCCACATTGATTGGGCTTCCTGACATCTATTAGTATAAAACCAAGGTTAGTTTTTTTTTTCCTTTTCAAAGGTGATTAATTAGTAAGAAAAAATATTTCACAAAAGCACATATGAGAAAAGCAAACAAGAAAAAATATATAAACAACAAGAGGAAAAATAAAATATAACACATCCCCATAATTTACCCCACGACCTTTTCAATTTTAATTTAATGATTTTATTCATCTATATATTAATTTTACTTAATTTCCTCAATTTTACTTAAACCTAGGCTCGATACCAACCGTAACACTTTAGCTTTTTTGGAGGAATAACTCATGAAACCAAATAAAATTTAGAAAGATTCAATTGTTAGAGTGTTATGCTACATGTCCAAAAGAGACAAGTAAGACCTATACTTTCAATAAAATGAAAATAAATTTTATCATTTATTCAATCAATCATTAACATTTGTTGGAGTTATACTTTTCACACTCGAATTTATAATATAACTAAAATAGTTGAAGACTTATTCCAATTAGAAAATAAAATTAGGTGAGCGTTTTGATGATCAATTGTCCTCATGCATTCACACTTTACCCGAAAACAATAAAACCTCTAAAGAATGAGAAGAAAAATTCTCGTAACAATACACCCATTCATGAAAATAACAATTTTATGAAATTTATTTTGTTTATAAATAAGATAAGAAAACAATTAGATTTCGGATGTCCCAACAATGAACGATGATTCCCTTTGAAAGGGACAATGAACTATGAGTCAATAAGCGCGCATAGTGAGGTGATAACTTGAACAATGAATAATAAACAAGTAGGCAATATAAGCATCCTTTGTCATGAAACCACTTGAAAATTATTACAGTCACACATATACTCTTTAACTAAAAACGATAATTTCAATAAAGGAATTGACATGTATCGTACCTTTCTATCTCGCACTTGGAAAGTAATCTCTAGGTAGATTTAATAAACTCTAGGAACGAAGAATTTCACTTAGGATAAGAGCAGAGAGAAGAGTAGAAAAAAAAACTAATGAGATGGAGATAAGAAAAGATGAGTGAGCTAGTGTTTTACCTATCAATTTGGGGGTATTTATAGGAGAGTAACAATGGAATACCCTAAGGTTATAGTAACTCAAAGGTCTTAATAAGTGCCCTAATTATTTATAGAAATTATGATACAAATTAATCCTTAACCTTAATAGCTTGTCTCCTTGCTTATCTATATTTATTTAGACACTAGTTTAGTAATAATCCATTAAATATGTACTTAAATCACAAATATCATGTGCCAAATTTAAATAATTAGTCATGTTTTAATGTTAAATAATAATAATAATAATAATAATAATAATATTATTATTATTATTATTATTATTATTATTTTTATTTTTATTGTTTTAAAAAGATTTTGGGTTGTTATAGTCGACGTGGGTATTTTTTTTCCTCATCATATTTAAACACGAATAAAACCAACAAACTCGAAAAACTCGATGGGTGAGGGTAAGGTATAGGTTTTCAAAACCCTATAGGTATTGGTACGGGTATGGGTACAATTTTTTAAAGGGTATGAGTGCGGTATGGCTAGACCCAACCCGAACCCGTTCCATTTCTATCCCTAGTTACGGTGTTATGAAGCTTCAAATTTAACTGTTTGATGCAAATTAAAAATATTATCATATTATCCGATTATAATATTTAGTCTAGTCTCTCGAGGAGTGACGACAGTAACGCCTCTAACATAGTAGGTTTTCCGCTGTCTTATTATAGTGTGTTTATTTAATGAGTAGATTTTAATATTGATTAAATTTGGTGGCGTTACACAATATGAGTGAAATATTTAATGCCATTATAGTAAAAGCTAGGTACAAGCCAATAAAGACCATGTTTCATGAGATATATCAGTCAGTCATGAGTAGGATTGCTAATAGGAAGAAGTGGGCTGATCCTTTGGATACGAATATTTATCCATGGATATTGAAAAAGCTTGACAATTTCAAGGATCAAGCTAAGTGGTGAAGCCCTCTCAAAGCTAGGAATGAATGTTGTAGTGTCTTCTATGGGGATGAAGAGATCATTGTCAACATCACCTCTAAGACTTGCAGTTGCAAGTCTTGGCAATTTAGTGGTATTCCTTGCCCTCACGTTGTTGTTGTTGTTATAAGAGATGAAAGAGTGGACAATGTTGGATATATTATTGAATGTTATAGCACTGAAAACCTATGGAAGACTTATGCTCACACTCATTCCTCTGAATGGTATTGACATGTGGGAGAAATCCCATCACAACCCCAAAATTTAAGGTCAAGAAGAAGATAAATCAGACTTTTCAAGAGGAGGCCTAAAGTTGGAAAGCAACAACAAAGGAACTTTAGAAGGATTTTAAAGCAAGGTGGAAGATTTCATTACTCAATATGCAAGCAGTCTACGTATAATAGGAAGAGATACCCTAGAAAGGTGTGATCTAGAAAACTTTAACTTATCTTGATAAATTGTAAACATTCTATGTCTTTCCCAACAAACTTTTCATGGTTGTAGGATGAAAATTAGGCATCAAACCATCCACAACTAACTCAGGCTTTACACGTTGATGGAACTGTTTTCAAAACCCAGCCACCTATTGCAGCCAACTTTCAGCTCCCTTCAAGTGTAATTTAGAGTACGAGATTTTTGTCAATCCATATAGATGGAACTAAATTATAATCAGATTGCCAAATGAGACTAACCTGATAAATGAAAATTAACACTCAACTACTAACCTAAATCGATCTAACGAAAATCAGAATTGAATATATGGTAATACTCAGCTAATTATCAAAAATTACACTAACAGAGATTCAATCAAGGAACTAAAACTGAAAATCAAAGTGTAAAAATTAGAAATTATACCAGAAAAACCAAATGTCCACAATGAACAACGCAATTCACAATCTATTCACAATCTTAAATTTCAAGCCCAAATTGCAGCAATTCGACAACTATATCCAATCATCATTTCGAATTCAACCTTGAACAGAAAGTGAAGTACCTTAATTCGAAAACCTAAAACTTAAAACTTGAGAACTGGATATTGAAATTTGAGAAACTAAAACTAAAAATTGAAGAAGAAGAACATTCAACCTAGCACTTGCAGCCTGGCTTGAACCGTGCTCACCGCGTGTCCCTCTTCTCTCACCGTGCTTGTCTCCTTTTTAACTCTTGCCTTCGCCCTTTCAATCCCTATCCTTGTTAAGCATGAGTGTCGGTTGTGGATAAAGTTTGAGATAGTTGTGATTCGTCACTGTCACGTCGAGAAGAAAGAGAAGAAGTGATAAAGTTGGAGGGGTAAAAGGCTCTAACGAAATTGAAGAAGAAGAGAGAGAAAGTTTGAGGTAAGAGGGGCTCGGCGGGTGAGAATGAAGAAGAGGTGGGCTTCTCTTCATAAGGGAAACAGAGAAAAGTTTGAGTGGAATTGGAAGTTCTTCGTGGGTATGGTTGAAGAGAGATAGAGAATCTAGCATGAGGGAGTAGAGATCTTCAGCAAGGGAGAGAAATAGGGCTGTGCATTATTCGGTCCAAAAATTCGGACCAATTAGGAAACCAGTGTGGACTGGATCGAACCGAGACTACTCGGTCCGGTCCTCCCTCGCTTCGAAATTTTCACTATTTGGTCTTTAGTCCGGTCTACCGGTCTATCAATCCGAACCAAAGATCGTTAAAATTAGCGTCTAATTACAAGTCATTTGCTCCTCCTCATTCACACAAGTTGCCTCTCTCACGCCTCTCACGTGATTCTCTCTCCATCTCGGCCATACCTACTTTCCCTCGCTGCTCCCTCTCTCGACAAAGAATTAGCTCAGCCATGGCAGCCTATATTACACGAGAAAAAAAACAAATTAAACATGACCCAGGAACAATAACTATTGTATTAGCTTGGGTAATACTAACCTTCGAACTTGAACATAATTTCGAGCTAAAATAGTGAAGCACTTTGCAATTGAAGTTTGTATGGAGAGAAAGAGAGAGAGAGAGAGAGGCGGGCGAGAGGGAAGATGATATGAAATGAAATGACAGAGCCGTGAGTATTGAGAGACAAGGATAAACAAGATTTTTTAGCGGGTGGGTCATTGAGAGATGTGAAAAAGAGAAATGCTCATAATTTTGGTCCAGGTTCGGTCCGGTCTAGGTCCGGTCCGGGTTTTCACCGTTCCTGGACTCGAACTAACCTTGTTTAGTCCGGTTCGCGGTCCAAATTTTTTGTTATTCGGTCTTCGATCCGAGTCAATTCGGTCCGATCCTGGACTAATGAACAACCCTAAAGAGAAGCGAGTAGAGAAAGTTAGAGTTGAAGGAGGAAGAAGATTCTAGTTTGGAGAGGAGGAAGGAAAAAGTTTGAGAGTTAAGAGAGATGGTGATGGAGATGGGGATGGCTAGGGTTTCGACCGGAAGGAGAGGACAAAGAAGAGGATAGGCTTTTGGGCTGGTGAAAGATTGAAAAGGAGGGAAAGAAGGAGAGTTTAGGTGAGGAGGGGGAGCGTGAAGAAGAGAGGCAAGTGATCGGCGTGTGCATCACTAGTTTTAAGCCGATTGCAAATGGGTTCCAGTTCTCCAAATTTCGGTTCTTCGATTATTTCTCGGATTTTTTAACATTTCCTACAAAAATAAAATAAATTAAATTAAAATTTCTAATTTAATAATTATTATGACCAAAATAAGATATAATAAGGTATTACAAATATCATGTTTTTAGACTCAATGCCTCTTATATTACTTTTGTTGTTGCCAATACCCAACTAGTCACGACAACAATCTCTAACCCCCTCCCCACAACCATCTCAATCTTCAAAGTAGGTCCCACCAATATCTAAGATGTTGGTAAAATTATCAAATATGTTGTTAATTGAACATATGTTTTTTTATTTGAATTTAAATGTTTTGCTATTTTATAATTTTAGGCGACAAAGTCAAGAACAACCTCATCTAATGCTATTGATAAGAACACTTCTTAAATTCAACCTACATCTGCTCCACTTCCATTAACTCAACAATCATCCACTACTTGAATGGCCACCACCACTACTACCACTATCATCTTCTAGTCACCGAATGATAGCTATTGTCAAGGGCATGCCCAACCGTCAACCGCAGCTCGGTCGTCGGAGCTCGACGCCGGTGCTGCCCCGCAATCGCCGGAGCTACTCGTGCACCACCAACATCCTCTCCTTCCTCTCCTTGACTCCTCCGTGAATTCGAAGGTAAAACCTCAAACCCTAAATTATTACAGTTTGTCATTTACTCGGTTGTAGTAGTTATGAAATTGAATTATCGGATTTATAGACATGTTGTGTAGTAAACTTAAAGATTAATTTGGGGAAAATTCGAATTGGCGTGGAGGATTTAGGTTTGGTGTTGTGGTGAATTGATTGTACGAATGTGAATAAATGCGATTCCTTTTGGGAAATTATGAATTAACGAATGAGATTGAGGAGGTTTTATTAGCGAATGGAACAATTTGGTGGAACTATTACATTTTGGAAATGGTTATATTGAGCAAACGAATGGGAATGCGTGCGTAGAAGTTGAAATTCGGTAATGTGCAAATGTACGGGCATGGAAAGTAATTGAGCATTAGGCATGCCTAATTGTGGTTGTGAATATGAAGTTTGTCGAGAGAATAATATTCATCACCTTAACATGGTATATGTATGAATTTTGGGCGATTCGACAAAGTTGTGAAACCTTCCGATGGAAGGGCATTTGACGGATTAATTAATTACTTAACTATGGGTTTTGAGTGCGAGAGAAGGGAGAAGTGAGGAAGGAATTAAAAATAAGTGTTGTGTATATATGTACACCATTTTCAATCCAAGTCAACTAGCAAATCGAATAACACCAACATCATTGGGTATTTAGTTAACCTAATCAACTCCTTTAATTAATATAAGTTGTATTCAATAATTGAAACGGAATCAACGCAAGTAAAGCTGAGTAATACAAACATTAGTTAATCGATTTTCATACGAATATATGAAATGAAATACATTGTTAAAGCTTATACAAACTCAAGCATTAAAACTCAAGAAAACATCATTAACCCTAGAAATCCATTTTAAACGAACCGAGGCCACTTCGTTGCCGAATAGCTGGTGACTCAAATTTCGCAAAAGGGAGAAACAAATATTCTCAATTCGAGTACGTTCATTGCCTGTACCTTTCGAAAACTCACATGTTTCATCAAATCTCAACATTTCTCATATATGCAATTAATAATGAATCATTTACAAGGCAAGTTTTGCCACCTAATTAAGTGGTCCCCGCCCAATTATCGATTACCAAGGGCTTAGGCCCGCCAATTATACGCGCGCGGCATCAACTCGGGTTATCGATCGGCCGGGGGTGACACCTGTTCAACGATCGTATCAATTACCAAGGGGTTCCACTTCCAGATAATAACCAGCAAGCAATTTTACTTATATTCTCTCCCCGATTTCAAACTAAAATGAATTGAAATGCGCGCGCTCAATCAAAATATTCTTCAAAGTTATTTTACAGATGCAGGAATGTTCGTATTGAGTTTCGACTCACTCTTCCAAATATTTTACTTGTTTTTGCTTTAGGAAGAATCATGGTGAACAATCAACCATTCACTAAGTCCGACGAAGGCAAACCCTAGTCAACCACGTGGCATTCGCAAATTTGAAGGTACATAGACGCTCACGAGTGATTTTACCCTCAACCGGGGTTTAGGTATGACCACGGGAATTACCGTACGTTGTATATTATTATGTGGATTAGACAAAAGTTTAGGTTGTATAAATATTATGTTGCTAAATCGATAAACCGTATTTTGGGATGATTTAGCTACCTTGGTAGTAAGTAGTTACTTCTAACAGGATCAATGGAAATATATAAGTGGATGCATAAATTGAATTTCAATTTTATTTCATATATTTAGCCTTGTCCTATTTTTAGGACTGCGGTAACGTCTTCGATCGTTACCTTCCGCTGCGACCTTACGTAATAGTCCCTAATGAAGGGATTATTAAGTAATGGTGATTGGGAGCGTTACGGATAACATATTTCATTCACTTCCATAATTAACGATACATATATTGTCATTTCCACTTGTACTTCACGATTAACTGAATATAAAATAAAACACAAATACCACCTCACAAACCTACCAACTACCGTTCCCTTTACCAACTAAACCTAAAATCCTTTACAAACTAAATATAAAACTAAGGCAACCAAAACAGTCAACATAGACATTATAACACATATTATTATTGTTTGACACCTTTCAAATGCATCATCAACCCCGATAAAATAATTGCAACCACCGACATGTTATACCTTTGACACCTTTCGAATTTGTAGATTAGGTTCTTTGTTATCATGCTCACCAACACCTCACATTTTCTCTTAAACAAGCAACGCCTTTTCACAATATGCAAAACAAGAGCATGACCTCCATGATTGAGTTGAAGTTCGTCCAATAGAAGATGACATTTGAAGCCTCACAAAGATCGAAATTCAAATCTAAATTCAATTTCTCACAATTTCACACAATATTCCTTTTAATTGATGTTAAATGGGAGTTCAAAATAGAGGGAAGCCCTCCCCCTATTTCGAGACAAAAATAAATTTTAGTGGCGGAAACACAAAAAAAAGAAAAAAATCACATTAAGTAATTACTGTAGGTAATTGGTGAATTTTAAGACAATTTTAAATAATGACAAATTTAAACCAAAAATATTTCAATAATAAAAATAAATATTTGGAAAAGTTGATGGGTAGTCAAACATGAGAATACATATTGTTTCACCTACTCAACTTGATTCTTTGTGCAAACAGATCAAGTTTCCTCTTTTTGTTTTTCGAACACTTCCAACTAAACAAAGCTTATAGCTCTAAAGTTAAAACGTTGGCTACACAAGACAAAAGATGAACAATAGTTCTAACAAATTATTACAACCCACTAATTTTTTTAAGGAAAGGAAATAAGACCACTATGATTCAAATAAAAAAACTTCATCCAACTATAGAGCCAAAACCAATCTCAAGCAAGATACTTAGGTTCATTAAATAAAATATTTATCATGGACCTACATTACAATACACTACTTATAATTTTAAAAAAATAAAAGAACAAAACTCAAATTAAAACACAAGAAAAAGAAAAATCTGAAAATTATCCGGATGGCAAAAAAAAAAGTTGGGAAGGAGTGGTTGCGTGCCTCGGGTCATGATGCGCGCCTCCTCCAATTTCTCTTCCACTGCAATTCAATGGAGCCTCGTTTAGCGTGCCACCTCAGCTTTCCCTACCTTGCGCGCCCGGCGCTGGGGAGGCTCTAAGAGCTCTCGCAGCGCGTTGCGCGTTCGGGAAGCGAGTCCGACGTAGTGCGCCATCCGAGGCGCGGTGTCCCACTGCAAACGCGTTGCTTCCTGAGCGCGCGCGTTGGCTCGGTGCTGCGGAGCATGGGAAGTGGACGCCCGCGGCCGACGTGGCGAGTTCCGACTGGTAGAGTTGGCTCGAAAAATGGATCGACTCGGAGAATTAGAGTTTTAATTAATTGTGGGCTGGAGAATTAATTTAAAAGCAACTTCCTGGAGAATTGGGGCCTAATTAATTAGTAAGAGTGGATGGAGAATTAATTTGGAAGCTGTGTTTAGCCGTTGTAAATTTTTTTTTTGTCTTTTTTAAAATTTTTTTATAACGGTTATTTTTTAAAACAATTACTTTTATATTTTTTTTTGATATTTTTACTCCATAAATACCTATCAATTTCACAAGTATCTTTTTTATTTAATTTAATTTTAAATATTATTGCATCACTTGTTTAAAAAATTTTCATAACCTTCGTATCAAAAAAAAAATTTCATAACCTAAATTAATTAATTCAATCTTCATATTGCGCCAAATAATTTTTTTTATATATTATAAAAATAAATAATAATATAAAATATAAAATATGAAAATAATTAAATATGTAGATGAGTACGCTCCATGAGGATTATTTAAATATGTGAGCCTTTTTGTTAAGCCTTATATTATAGAAGTAAGGATTTATGAGAGAAAAAAAAGTAGACTCTTTACTAATGTGTCATTGTAGGCCTTCACTGGGTGAGCCTAAATGGAGATGATCCAAGAAAACACAAACATCTATAAGACCATCTCCAATGCAAGGCGCGCGGTCTCGGAATTCTAACGTGGCGTGACACCCCAAGGTGTGGCTTCCCAACGACGGATAAGCGGTTTCTTAAGGCGCGCGGGTGAGCTCGGCCTTCGACGCCACTCGGCTGGGAGGCCTAACTCCAGTGTTTGCTCCTGAATCGTCAATGACAGATGAAGTGATGGGGGATGGAGATCCGCACTTTACTCGAATATGGAGATGGAGGAAGGAGGCATATTGTTGAATCTTGAGTTGGAGGAAGGAGGGATAATTGTTGAATTTTGAGTTGAAGAGGAGAGAGAAAGAGAATCTTGAGTTGAAGAGGAGAGAGAAATAGAAGCTTGAGTTGGAGGAAGGAGGCGGATGAAGACGAAGAGAAAGGATACGGAAGAAGGCGGATAGTTGTTGAAGCAAGTAGGTCATAACATATAAATTGTAGAGATAAAATAAAAAGGAAGGATGTACTGGCCACTTTTGTAGAAAAACTCAAAAATAAATATAAGAATTGGAAAATGTAAATAATAAATACAGAAATTGAAAAATATAAATAATAAATACGGAAATTGGAAAACATAAATAATAATTATATTTTTATTATTATTGTATTTTTTAATCAATAAAATTTTTAATAATATAGTATTATTTGTTTTAAAAAATTATAATAAAAAATAATTAATTTCAATTTTTATAGTATATTACATAATTTTACATTATGAAAATAAATAACAATTTAAAATAAAAAAAATAATGAATTAAATATATTGATATGTGGGCTCCATGGGTATTATTTAAATGAGTGAGTCTTATTGGTAAGTTTTGCACGAGTAAGAATAAGGATTTAAGAGAGAGAAAAATAAACCCTTTATTGATGTGTCGCATTAGGTGAGCCTAAATCAGGCTCACCCACTAAAAATGCTCTAAAAATGCCCAAACAAAATTCTTGTTTTCCCACTCCCCTCCTCTTCCCCCAATTTCCAATTTCTCTCTCCTCAACGGTAAGATTTCGAAATCGGCATGTGCACCACGACCACCAAACTTCTTGGACTCACAACGCCTAGGATCGGCGACAAGCGGGCAAATTATATAATATATCCGTATGTATATTTTAATATACATACGGCTCGCACGTGACCTTCAATTAGTAAAAGACCTTCAGCTGCTCTCGGCTTCCTCCCGTTCTCGGCTTTCTCTATCCTCTCATTTCTCTCTCCTCTCATTTCACTTTTTCTTCGATAAGTGGAACGCTTCTTGTTGCTCTCCCAGTAAGAATTGTGCCCTAATTTCTTACGCACTTCGTCGGTGAGGATTGCTCGAGGTTTCGCGCGCTCATTCCGATTCGATTTTTTGTTTATCTCTTTCGTAAGTTCCAATTTCTTGTATTTGGAGATGATTTTTCGGTTTTGAAGGTTTAGTTTCGTTCATCGTTTTCGGGCTCAATTTTGCGGTTATTTTTCTTCTCTAATTTGTAGCTTGCTGCATAAGATGGATGTACCGGACCTTCTTCTCAAAATGCTGAAACGAGGTAAGGGATGTTTGAATTTTTATAGTTATTCGATTTCACTTTCATTGTTCTCTATTTTTAATTTTATATTCTAGGGTTTACAACTGGTGAAAATATTATTAATTGAGTCTATGAAATTACCTGTTGTGATTCTAGGGTTCTAATTTGTTTGATTTTCATTTTTATTATTCTATTTCATTATTAAATTTGCCTACCATTGGGGATCACACTTCCTGTACACGGCACATGTATCTATTCATCAATTCAGTTATTTGATGTCATTTGAGTTCTATCTCGTACTTGTGTGGCCGAGAATGGGCATCACTATCGATAATGACCTTTTGCTAGGATTTGTGGAATTTTATTCACTCTACTCTGCTACATTGGAGCTTTATTCACATATAGTACATCGAGCACTTGACTTAGGAAGCATTTTCTTGTTATTGTCGGTTTCTATTATTTACTCACCGGTCTAGTTTTCTTCTTTGGTCTTGATGTTGAGTATCCCATTGATGTTTAGTGTCCTTATGTTTGGAAGAGTTTGCAACAACTTGAAGTGAACTGTGTGCCGATATTAGTGTTATTGTCATTAAGATGGGCTAGCAAAGCAATGAGTATAGTATTTGTTTACAACTGCAATTTTTGTGGCTAAGGACATTTTCAAAGTTTTGCTTCAGTATCCTAAGTCCTAATGCATTTTTAGCAAGAATGCCTATTGCATCCCTTAATCTGGAATGTGGATTGGCGCTTAGTTCACAAATTTGGTTTAATTCTCACTTTAGATTGCTTGTCCCCGGAATGCGTCGGGGGTAGATTATGGCGCTTTCTTGGCAACTATGTCCTCAACCACTATCGTGTCAACTTTATGGCATTTGAAATGGTGGTAGGCTATAATTATAAACTATCAAGTTAATGGTAGAGTACGAAATGAATATTTTGGGTAATCCAAGTATGGAATAATAGATTATTATTAGAGCTTATATCCCGCCCCCTTATGTGTGCATGCGGTGGGGTATGGGTGGAATGATTCGGGTTGTATACGTCGTTCTTTAGTGTGTTTCGCAGACCTTGGTCGTCTACTTTAATTTGGGTCCGCTTTCCGAGAAACCTCTCATCATATACCCCTTCTCTTGAAAACTAAAATAAATGTTCTCTGCTGGATACACACAACAATTGAAAGAGAAACTATGTGGGATTTGTTGTTAATGTTGCCTCGAACAAGGAGATTTATTAACCTAATTCCATGGTGGATTACGACTGGTACGAATTTTTCTTTTTTTGCTCAAATAGTGTTCGGGATTTGCGGATCTAGCATTATGGCTCCACTTTTTACCTGGGATGATTGTATTGCACTTCCTTCTTAGCTTGAAAACATAGTTCGATTTTGCATACGGGATGAATGGTATTGTTGATTTACATACTTGTTTAGAAACATAATTTCATGAAAAATTTATACTCTTCAAAGATATTGAAGTCTCCCTCTAACTTGGATATTCGTTGATACGTCATCTTGCTGATGAATACTAATTGAAAAGAGAAGAAGGTCATGTAGGGGACCTTCAAATTTCTTTATGGTCTATGCTAATCTCATTGATAAGAAAAACTAGGATACATGCAGCTTAAGTCAACTTCTATCCTAAAATCAATTGGCAGTAGGTAGATCCTATATCTTGATTTATTTGAGTGCTTTGTAACTTGTGACTCACATTTTCTTGAGCCACCGAAAACAATGGACTCGGGTAAATTGGGATGGATAGAGCTTCTTAGTCTTGTTTTCTCCTCTTGGAACTCACATGTTAGTTCTTTTTACTTGGGCAATCATGGAGAGATTACAACATTATCATTTGTAAACTCTTGATGAGCCTAGGTAAATCTGTCAAGGAAAGATGGATATGTATTCGAGTGCTTGGCACCCGAATTAGATTTTTTAATGTCCAAACCCGGTTGTTTTATCTTTTTCGTAAAGCATTTTAGAGAATTTGGACTAAAATTATACCTAAATCTAATTGTCCGAGTGCAATCAGTTCTAAGTTCCACTATGTGTTTGCTATCTAAGGTAGTACTAAGCTAGGAAACTAAGCAACGAAAAATAGAAATGCAACTTCCGAAGCTCGAAACCGAAATAGTGATGAAGTATGTTGAATTCCATGTAGAGCTGCATCTGCTGCAAACTGTCTGTCTTTAGATGGTGCTCCTTCTTAACCCAACTTTCATACCCCACATCCATCTTTAATTCTCTATCCCTTTTGTCCTGCTATACTCGCTGCAATAAGTAAGATGTAGTAGTGTGCGGGATTTATGTGTAGAGTTTGTGTTGACTTGCTCTTTTCGTTTAGATTTTTTAGGGGTTGTTTTGTTTATTTAGTAGGAATTAATCTTGTGTTTTCTATTGGAGCCCGCAATTTATAGCATTCTGCTATTCGTTGGTTTGAGCTGTATTGTATATCATCGAAACATCTACATTAAGAGATGATGTTCAACTTTAATTGTAGAAGGTATATATTTTGGAATAATTGGAGTTGGTGAATGAAATTTTGTGCAAGCGAGTTGAATGATTATAGAGGGCATCTTATAAAATTAGAAGATTATATAATAAATTTGAAAAAGGTTCACTATAGTAGTAGAGAAAAGATTCACTGTAATATGGAAAAGGTTCACTCGAAATTTAAAAAAGGTTCCCTGCAATTTAGAAAAAGTCACGTTTCATGACCTTATAAATCGTAGTTAAAGGTTCACTACAATAGAGAAAAGGTTCACCGCAATAGAGAAAAAGTACACTAAAGTTTTATAAAAATTGAAACTATCAATGCGTCACAACTAATAAGAGTCAATAACAACCAATAATAATCACAATCTATTATCGTGTAAATTTTTAATAATAACCAATAAATGTACCATATATGTTTTAATAATATAAAGTTGCTCAAAAAGTTCTTCAATATCGACATCTTCAATGATCAATTTGCAATCATCAATGAATTCCATGTATGTTCTTCAACATCCACAACATGTCTTCACCGAGTCTCTGGAATGTTTGGGCTTATGTTAAGAGGGCTAATGCTATTTTGTGGCTTGCTTTGAAGCATTCTTCTTTCTTGCCTTCACTTGATTGCTCATCTTTTTAGCTATGCTCACTTTTCTTTTATTTCTTTGCCCTTTCTCCCTTGTCTTATTGGGATTTTGGACTATTCCTCTTGAGTTTACATTTTCCTTTTCTGATCCACAATGGTATATTGGGCCAATATCCTTTTCAAGAGCATCCTTAACCTTTCCAAACAATTCATCCCAAAAAGCTCTTGTTTTCTCATTTGTGGCAGATGCAATTATGAGGGTACTAAATTTTCACAAGTGCTTGCAATCGCCAAACCGATGAAAAAGTGTCGGTAGATTTGCTCGAAACATCATGCATTATTATCACCTTCCCAAGCCTTGATGTTTTTCCTCCATCTATCCAATATATATTTCTCGGTATCTTCTTGACACAATACATGTTAAATACCCTCAAGATATGGAAGCATAGAATTCCCATTTCTTCAAATTTTTGCATGTACAAGAAGTCTGTTTCATTGACCCAATTGATGTTAACAATGTGGAAAAATTCATTAACTTGTTCCCTCTATACTCTATATATTAAATATGAAGCGGTCTCTTGAATTTTGGCCTGTGCACAAGATACTCCTTTTTTGTGCTCTTGCTGAAAAATATGATACACTTCAACCGTATACACTTCCGTTGCGTGAATCAATAGATGTACATGGGCAAAACAGGTTTCTAGCCGTCCATCCCAACAATCATAATCTTTTCCGTTCTCTTGACTTCTCCACTCAGCTACCACATCAAGAAAGTTATTGTAAAATTCACAAAGATCAGTAGTTGCTTGAAGTCCGCAAGAAATTAAGCGATTGGTTGATTCGACCCTCCGGGAAGATAAGATGCCTTCGGAAAAAAATCTTTACCAAAAGCCGGACACCGATGATGTCTATTTCTATGAAGCTTCTTGAACCAATCATTTTCAGCACAATTGTATTATGTAGTCAACCCGGGAAAATCAAAAGAAAACAAAAGGATTCAGTGAGTGGTGATAAGGCAAATGTTTTCGTTGATCCTTTACTAACTTGCAGGGTATCTTTACTCAAATTCGGAGAATTCTTTCTATATGAATGTATTCTAAGGAATCATTTCAATATAGTATTGTATAGTGAACCTTTACTCTATTTACGAGGTATCAATTCTATTATGCAGTGAACTTTTAGTCTTTTGCAAGGTATCTTTTTTACATTAAGATAACAAAATTAATTAATTTGGAAAAGAAGGTACAATGAAGCTCTTACCTAGTCCAATAATGATTAAATTCTTCTTCAATATCATAACCCATGAGTACATGGTTGAATTTGTCTCGTGAAATTCTCCTGACATCTCAATATTCTTATATGATTCTTTGAATTTTCAATAATATGCCACACACATAGTCCTGTGATGTGCTTATGGAAATACCACTTTGATAGCAGCAGCAATGGAAGGTGCTTGGTCCGTCATTATAGTCCTAGAATGCTTTCCACCCATTGATTCTAAGAAAGTTTGAAAAAGCCAAATAAATGACTCTATCCTTTCATTCAAAATGAACCCACATCCAAGCATTATATTCTTATTATGATGGTTTATTCCAACAAACGGTGCACATATCATGTCGTATTTGTTGGTCCTGTATGTGGTGTCAAATATAATCACATCTCCAAAGAGATCATAATCTTCTCTCATCATGCTATCCCTCCAAAAATGCTAGTGAGACTTGATCTTTCGCCAAGTTCAAAGAGTCAAAGTAAAAGTTGACATCCTCAACTTTCCTTTTCCTCAATATTCCCATTAAAGTGTTACTATCAGTACCGTCCAAGTGCTTTCTTTTATCTACAGACAAGCATATTATATGCATCTCCGATGGTAAACCCGAGGGCAGGTGAACCGCCTACCTCCTTCTTCAATAATTACACGGTATCGAAACTTTTATTCTACATGATTTCATTAGTTTCAGTAACTCTAATTCAGCACTAGTCACTTTTCGTTGAGATTTCATAAAGTGACGTTTGTTCACATTGCAAAATGGATGATTGTGCAGCTTATCATGTCTCGGGACAGTCCACACACCATTTCGTCTACTGAGAACCGAACCATTGCTTTGCAACCAACTCGTGTGACTTTCTTGACGTATGCCCTTTTGTCACCTTCTTCTTCATTTTTCCCACTTTGTCTCTTACTTCCTTATTTCGCACAACAATACCTCTTCATAGTTATACCAGTGTCATCTGTTCTAGGTCTATTATTGTGGCGACGAATGTTGAATCCCACCATTAAACCATAATTGTTATATAAATCATATGCTTCTTGCTCGAGTTGACCGTTTTCCCCATTAATTCAAATTCAACATTCTCTTCATATAATTTCTCAATAAGATTTTGATTTTGAGGATCTGCAATTTAGGTTAATAACTTATAAGAGAAATAAAATAGAATAACTTAAATAAGTAAATACTGTTATTAGTTGTTTATATTATTTGTTAATCTAGTGTATCTTTAATGGTTCATAAGTGTATCTTTATCAGCAAATTAGTGTACCTTTTGTGAAAATTATATGATCATTTTATACCTCGTGATTAGTTTTTAAGAATATTGTCTTTAAGGAATTTTATCAAACATGTAACGTGTAATAATATGAAAACTAACAAATTAACACAAGTTATACAACAATATAACTTCAGCATGTTTCTAATAACTCATATATTTAGCATAAATCATACGTACCTTCACCTATGGTCTGGGATAAATTGTTGTAGTTCTCCTTCTTCAATTTCTTCTTCCATTGCATCGAGTTCAGTCGTTGTTCAACTTCTAATTCAACATGTTCGAGCTCTTGTTGAACCTCTAATAATTATAATTCTTCAATCAGTAATAGCTGTGCTTGAACAATTCTATTATCTTCAGAATCCATCAATTGCTACTTGATTAGGGTTTGATTTGTAGCAATTAAGTGTGATTTGGAAACCGATTAGAGAAATATTTATCTTCGAGTGTAGTTGAGGGATTGGGCTTTAGAAAGCATCAATGAGGATTGCTCGAGCATGGGATCACGGAAAGCATCAATGAAGATTGGGACTTTGGAAAGTATCGGTGAGGATTGAGGCTTTAGAAAGTATCGGCGTGACCCATTTATAATTTTAGCGTGGCCCATTTATAATTTTAGCTATATTATATAGTGTATGCACAGTGCAAGGTACACACGGTTGTACTTTGTACTTTTTGCGACAAGCAAGGTACGGTCATTCCTGAGGAGGATGTCCTTGATTTCCTTCTTCGACTGCTCATCGACGTACTTCTGGTAGTAAACAACGAGGGCCTTGGCGATGCTCTGCTTGATGGCCTAGATCTGCGAGGTGTTACCTCCACCCTTGACGCGAATCCTCATGTCGACGCCATTAAAGCGGTGGCGCCTCAAAAGGAGGATGGGCTCGAACACCTTGTAGCGTAGGATCTCAGGCTGGACGAGCTCGATAGGTGTTTCATTGATCTTGATCAAACCCTTTCCACGCTAGCAGTGGGTCACCGCCACCGCCGTCTTTTTCCGCCGAAACACTGCACTGACTCGATAGGGGCTGGGGCCGCCATTTGTGAGACGCTTTTTCGTCTTCTCTCTCTCCTCTCACTCTCTCGCGAAGGGGCTGTGGCTTACAACCCACTATGAGTATGAGGTTTTCAGCATTGTTTAGGCGCTTCAATGTTTCATATGAGGAGCTGAGTTCAATTCTGCAAAGGTGTACGAAATCAAAGTCTTCAAATCTGGCGAAGCAAATTCATGGGGTACTCATAACTAGTGGGATTGGTGAAAACATCATGTCATTGGACGCAAAGCTCCTCGGTGTATATGCTAGTTGCGGTAATCTGCCGTATGCACATCATCTGTTTGATAAAATGCCCAGCCCAAATACTTTCGCTTTGAATTGGATGATTTCGGTTATGGCGTTTCATGGGTATTCCCAGGAGGCACTTTGGTACTTTTCTTTGATTCAAAAGACGGGAAATCTACCCAATAAGTACACATTTTCAATGGTTTTAAAAGCATGTGTTGGTTTGATGGATTTAAATAAGGGGAAGGAAGTTCTTGCTCTCATAAATAAAATGGGTTTCCAATCTGATGTTTTGGTTTGTAATGCTTTGGTGGATATGTTTTGTAAATGTGGTAAGATAGAGTGTGCTCGTAAGTTGTTTGATAAAATGCCTGAAAGAGATGTTGCCTCATGGACATCCATTATTTCAGGGTATTGTAATGTGGGAGAGTTTAATGAATCAATAATGTTGTTTGAGCGGATGAAAATGGAAGGGGTGGAGCCGAATGACTTCACATGGAATGCAATACTAGTTGGATATGCTCAAAATGGAGATCGTCAAGGGGCTTTCGAACTCATCTCTCGAATGAAAAGGGAAGGCTTGAGCCCTGACCTGGTTACTTGGAATGCGTTGATTTCTGGTTTTGCTCGTAGTACTCAACCTGTTGAGGCTTTGAAATTATTTATAGAGATGCTTGTTGTTGCAAGAATTAGACCCAATCATGTTACGTTAACAGGGTTGCTTCCTGTGTGTGGATTGATGGGTTCAGCTCGAAAGGGAGGGAACTTCATGGTTTGATTTATAGATTTGTGCTTGGAGTTAATGTGTATGTGGCTAGTGCTCTTATTGATATGTACTCAAAATGTGGGAGTGTTACAGCTGCAAGAAATGTGTTTGAAGGATTTCCTATCAAAAACGTTGCACTGTGGAATGTTATAATTGGATGCCTTGGAAAACATGGTGTTGTTGATGATTCAGTCCTACTGTTTGAAAGAATGCAAGAACAAGGTTACCAGCCAAATGAAGTGACATTAGTGTGTGTTCTTTCTGCTTGCAGCCATGGGGGTTTACTTGAGAAGGGCATGGAAATATTCCAGTCCATGAAAGACAAATATCAGGTTTGCCCAAACAAAGAGCATTATGCTTGTGTTGTTGACCTTTTATGCCGTGCTGGGAAGGTGGAAGAAGCTTATAAATTGATCAAAAGGATGCCTATGAGACCTACGGAATCTACCATCGGGGCTTTCTTCAATGGATGCACAATGCACCAAAGAAGAGATCTTGCCAGACAAATGGTTAAAGACCTTCCAGAAACAGATTTGAAAAGGCCTGGAACATTTGTGACACTGTCAAACATATGTGCAGAAGAAGAAGAGTGGCAGGGAGTCCAGAATGTGCGCAAAATGATGAAGGGTAGAGGGGTTTATAAGAAACCTGGTTTCAGCCTGGTCTACAGTAGTAATGGATATATTGACCTTAAGCTCATAGACTCAAGCAAAACTATTGATCTTGGACAATGTAGAGGCTAATGAAAGTTTCTTCATTGAGTGCCTTTGTACATAATTCTTCTGTAACGAGTAAGGACAGAAGGAATGAAGCGAAAAAAGAAGCAAAAGATATTATCGAACTCAAGGAATTTTTACTGTATAAAGTTCTCAGTTGGAAGATGATGATATACAATGCAAGGAATTAGTTACAGTTGAAGTTCAGGGATGAAGGTCAGAATTTTCTGAAGTAATCAGATTCCCAAGCTTCTCGAAGTCTCCCTCATCAGCCATGAAGTGATTTCATGATAGATGATAAGTTTTAAGTGTGCACATCCTCACAGGTCACGACATTTACATACAGGCAGTACTCACCTATGCATTTCACAACTGCATTACGTTTCCTCTACCCTTTATAGCTTCTACTGTTATTAACATTCTTAGTAGGAACAAAAGATCAGATACCTGTCAAATAGTACTGGGCTTGCTCTCATTCTTTGCTTGCACACTTCTCAGTATACTACTTAATGGTCTTTTTTTCCTGTAGAATAATCAGTAAGCAGAGACTTTCTTTCCCTTAATGTTTTTGTCAGCCAAATTATACTATTCCAAAGCTATTGTTGAATGAGGTTGTCAACTGCTAAATTTTTGTTGACAAGTTGCCTGATCCAAAGGCCCATTCATCATACTATCTATTTGCTTATTCATTTAATCAACTTGAGTATTTCAAAATTCAACATTTGAGGCATCAGTCTCTGTCTTTTCAGGGTCTTTCACAAATTTTCAGTGAAATCTTTCAAATGAATTAAATTGGGTATCAATTACATTGGAGAGTACAGGTTATATCCATCTTTCTATGGTGGTGTATGGTCTAATGAGTCTGTTTTATTTATTTTTTGTTCCTTTTTTTGTTCTTTAGACAAACTTGATATTAATAATTTGCTAAATTTTTTCCGTTTTCAGCTAACCATAAAATGGGTATCAATATTGTATTAGGCAGGATGTAAAGGAAGTTATGACTTGCAAATCCATTTTCAAGATCAAGACATGATGTGGAGCTGAACTAGAGGTTCTTGGTGACTTAGGTCGCTGTGGAAGCTGTGCTATTGGAAGAAAATACCGCAGGAACAAACAAGCAATCTTAGACGGATGATTTTAGTGACAGATGGTGAGGTAAGGAATGGAATATCAGATTAAAAATTAGACAAAGACAACAATGGACTATGAGAAAGTGGATGAATGGATGCTTGATAAAAAGAAAGGGAGCTATTGGCTGTGTGAGGCAGTCTTTACTTGCTGAGATTTCTTCCTATCCATCTCTCCAGATAGGTGTGCCCTTCTTTGCTGCTTTATTCTCTTGTTCATACTGCTGAATCCATTGCTTGGTGGTATCTCAATTTGAGCCCTCAACCTTTGATTCCATATCACATTTCTAAAGTTGCAGTCCAACTGAACCTCAAACATGACTTGATTTTTAGCTGAAGTTTTTTGAGTCAGGAGTATATCATGATTTGTGCATCAATACTTGATTGGTCCTTGTATGTTTAGTTTTAAGCGTAACTCTGTTATTTGTTACTGACTTTTCTTATAGCATTCTTCCATCATTCTGTTGATTGTTTTTTCTTGCCAAAGGTTTTGATATGAGAAAACTGTTTTCTGCAAAATCTCTTTGCCGTTGGTGGATGTCTCAGGATCAGCCTCTCAGCTTGTAGGATAAGGTTTCCTAACTGCCCAGACTCTGCTGTAGTTTTTGAGACAGGAATGTAGTAACTGGACTGCTGTATTTATTCTATTTGAGACAAGTATCCTTTGCTGCTGTTGTTTGAGAACTGATTGACATGGAACTTGTATCTCTTTTCTTTCTTTCTTTCTTTCTTTTTGGAGAGGGGTGATTTTGGAAGCAAAATTTGATCATTTGATTTATCCAGCAAATAAATTAAAGCAGGAAAGAGAAGACAAGAAGGGGAGAAAGAAAGAAATACAGGCAAGGAAAAAGACAATCTGTGATTAAACAATCAAGAACTTTTCTGGATTCTAATGTAATCGAAGGCTGCTTAATGAAGGGAGGTAAGTTAATTTGGAAGATAAATTTGGCCATATTTCTACAAGTAACAAGCTTAAACTTGAAGCGGCAGGCTTCTTTTCACTGATCAAGGTGGTGAATGTCTGAATGGTGACCAATAACCTTATTTTCTATCATAATAATTAAGGTTGTACATGTTGAGCTTATTTTGCCACTGAAAAACCGGATCTTCCACTTTACAGTTCCAAATTTCCCCAGTAGTAGGCCTGATAGTCGCTAGATGATTCTGATAAAACTCACGGTTACATAGACAATGACTCAAGTGCTCGATTCACATCTGCACTCTTAATTTCTCGAGTGAAACAAAAAATATCTGAAGGAAAAGAAGGGAACATTTACAATCAATCTCGTATTTTATTGCATTTTGCCATCTTCCATCTTCATTACCTGCATGAGCTGATCTTAACTACTCTATCCAGTAGAAAACAATGAAAAGTGGCTCATATGTAGGGAAAATTTGTAAAGTATCTTAAACTTGTTGTCTAAGCAAGTATCAGTGTTGAATCTTGTTGTCTAGTTGGGAATTTGAAAGCAGATTTTCAATTTTCCAACTTATTGAAAATGTCAGAGAACACCCCAAGGTTGTTATACTAGAGGATTCCCTCAATACTAACTAGGTTCTGCAATCCAGCTCTGGGAATTTTAGGGTTCTGAATCAGTATCAGATATCCAAAAGTCTGAGCCTAGTCATGAAAGTTCTTGAAAGACTTCTGAAGATAACATTTATGATCTAAAATAAGTACCTAAAAATTGAAAAAAGTTGAGCAATAAGCTTTGTTGGTTTACTAAATAGGAATGTTTCCTATGTAGATGGGTATTTGAAGGGTTGTATAGAGCTAAAGGTTTTGATGCCTCAACTCTAATTTTTTATGGTAGTGAGAATCTGGATTTAGCAGCAAAGATGTTCCAGGATAACAAATGCCCTTAAAAACCATATTGATTGGTTACTAGTTCTTATACCGCATGTCACAGGATTGATTACGGTATCCACTAAGGATTCCGTTGAAACACACCAACACCAGAACCGACCCTGGGAACAGATAATAAATTCTAGTATCAGATTCATGCATTGCAAGAGGTTATTTCTTCTTTGGAGTATATGCACAAAATCCTATTGATCGACATTGATTCTTACATAATCAACTGAGGATGTCGTTGAAACGCACCAACATCAGAACCGACCTCTGGAACAGATGATAAATTCTAGAATAATATTCATGCATCGCAAGAGGTCATTTCTTCTTTGGAGTATATGCATAAAATCCTGTTGATTGGCATTGATGAAATTATATGTTTCCTACACTGAAAATTTTGGGTCATCCAAATGTTTGTTATACTAGACTTGCCATGCCACTTTTGGTTCAACCTGAATGATTCTTTGAAGTGTTCTCTCCTTCTATTGGTAGATGTGGTCTGAAACTCGATCATGGACCTCAGTTCATATTTTGAGTGATCTACTGATGGATGTGTAAGTTTCATCGTCTTTTCCAGACTTCAGAGAAGTAACTGTAGACATAAGACTACCAAGAACTCTGTTGGTTGTTGAAAAATGAAACATATAAGAATTGTGACATCTTCTGCAATTCACATCCTGAGTTGACATTCCTCAGCATTCTGGGTAGCACATTATGTACATTTACTTCAATGCATAGCAAAATGGCTCAACTGAGAGTTCGAAAATAGCAAAGAAAGCCATTCAACTTTAATGATTCTAGTGAGCATTCTTCCAATTATGCATATCATCTAGTTTAGGGAAAAACTGACATGTGACTTGTGAGGCATGGATTTTAGCTTTTTTTTCTTTGCTTTTTTTTTTCAGGGCGGTTTGTAAATAGTGATTTTATTCGTTTGTCTTGTCGCCATTGTCTTCGTTCTCAAGTCCCATATGTTACCATTTGTCTCCACTTATTAACAAAGGATAATTCTTCCATAGTTGAAATTCAACTATTATAGTTGAAATTCAACTATTATAGTTGAATTAAATCACAATTATTGATATTTTTAATCTTTAACTATAGTTAATTCTTTTTTTTTTATTTTGTTGAAATTAACTCTCCTCACGTTGTTTCACTCTCTGTAACTCCTTCCCCTCCCTCTAGCTCGGTATAAATTTCCTATTATGCTCTTCACAAGCATCAATGTCAAAAGCTCACATCTGTAATAAGCTCAAAAATTGTACTCAAAATAGCACAGGCTGGAGGCTGCAGAGCTTTTGACTAAAATTACTTAATGCTTTTGACATTGATGCTTGTGAAGATGAGTATAAATCATTGCGTTTTGATTTGGGTGTAGCACAAAGCTCTGTATTGATCACTTGCCATCTGTTAATTTGTGAATTTTTCCATTTTACCCAATTTTCTTTTGTGATTCTAGGTGTCTGTGTGATATGCATTCGATTTTTCAGTCAGTTGTGGGCAATTGTTCTTCTCATGTACCTCCTTTACAAGTTCCCTCCGTCAATGATAGAATTTTCCATTTTACCCCAATTTTCTTTTGTGACTCTAAATGTCTGTGATTTGCATTCAATTTTTCAGTCAGGGGAGAAGTTCTTCTCATGTACCTCCTTCACAAGCTCCAAATGTCAATGATAAATTTTCAGTAGTGGTGTAGATATTGTTCATATTAAGGTGGTTATGAGAACTTTTAACTTCACATTTTGGATATGACATATGTAACTAAGCACTAACAACATGCCTAAAATATTATTAAAGTTGTTTAATCATTACATGTAAAAATAAAAAAATTATGTTCTAAGCTTAGAACTCAAGGTTCTAAATTTAGAATTCTTGTCCTGGACAATCCTTTTTTCATTGGTTATCATTCTCTATTCGATTTTACACTTGTCCAAGACCTTAAATGGTCCAAACCACACTATCACCGAGTTCCACGCACATAAATTGTCCCAAAAATTAAAATATTATGCTCCAAGCTTAGAACTCAAGGTGTTCAATTTAGAATTCTTGTTTGGACAACCCTTTTCTTCATTGATTGTCATTCTTTACTTGGATTTTATACTTGTCGAAGATCTTAAGTGCTCCAATCCGCACTATCATTGAGTTTCATTCACATAAATTGTCCCAAAAATAAAAAAAATTTATTGCAAGCTTAGCACTCACGATGCTTGAATTTGGTATTCTTGTTTAGACAACCCTTTTCTTCATTGATTCTCATTCTATACCAGATTTTATACTTGTCAAATATGTTAAATGCTCCTAACCACACTATCACCAAGTTTTACACACATAAATTGTTCAAAAAATAAAAAATTCTGCTCCAAGCTTAGAATTCAAGGTGCTCAATTTGGAATTCTTGTTTAGATAACCCTTTTCTTCATTGATTCTCCTTCTATACTTGAATTTTACATTTGTCCAAGACCTTAAATGCTCCAAACTCGCACTATCACCAAGTTTCATGCACATAAATTGTTCTAAAAATCTCTGCTCCAAGCTTAGAATTCAAAGTGCTCAATTTGGAATTCTTGTTTGGACAATCCTTTTCTTCATTGATTCTTATTCTATACTTGGATTTTACATTTGTCTAAGACCTTAAATGCTCCAAACCGCACTATCACCAAGTTTCATGCACATAAATTGTTCCAAAAATAAAAAATTCTGCTCCAAGCTTAGAACCCAAGGTGCTCAATTTGGAATTCTTGTTTGGACAATCTCTTTCTTCATTGATTCTCATTCTATACTTGGATTTTACACTTGTCTCCGACCATAAGCTGTTCCAAACTGCATTATCACCAAGGTTCATGGATATAAATTGTTCCAAAAATAAAAACATTCCGCTCCAAGCTTAGAACTCGGGGTGCTCAATTTGAAGTTCTTGTTTGGACATCCCTTTTCTTCATTAATTCTCATTCTCTACTAGATTTTGCACTTTTCCAAGACTAAATGCTCCAAACCGCACTATCACCAAATTTCACACACATAAATTGTTCCAAAAATAAAAATATTATACTCCAAGCTTAGAACTCAAGGTGCTCAATCTGGAATTCTTGTTTGGATAACCCTTTTCTTTATTGATTCTTATTCTACACTGGATTTTACACTTGTCCAAGAGGTTAAATTCTCCAAACCGCACTCTCACCAAGTTTTACGCACAAAAATTGTTCCGGATATAGAATATAAAAAAATTATGCTTCAAGCTTAGAACTCAAGGTGCTCAATTTGTAATTCTTGTTTGGACAACCCTTTTCTTCATCGATTTTCATTTACACTTGTCGAAGACCTTAAATGCTCCAAACCGCACTATCATGAAGTTTCATGCACATAAATTGTTCCACAAAAAAAAAAATTATGCTCCAACCTTAAAACTAAAGGTGCTCAATTTGGAATTTTTGTTTTGACAACCCTTTTTTCATTGATTCTCATTCTCTACTTGGATTTTACACTTTTCAAAGACTTTAAATGCTCCAAACCGCATTATAACTAAGTTCATGCACATAAATTGTCCCAAAAATAAAAATATTCTCGCTTAAAGTTTAGAACTCGGGGTGCTCAATTTGGAATTCTTGTTTGGACAACCCTTTTCTTCATTAATTTTCATTATCTACTAGATTTTACACTTGTCGAAGACCTTAAATGCTCCAAACCGCACTATCACCAAATTTCACCCTCATAAATTGTTCCAAAAATTAAAAAAAAAATGCTTTAAGCTTAGAACTCAAGGTTCTCAATTTGGAATTCTTGTTTGGACAACCCTTTTCTTCATTGATTCTCATTCTCTGCTAGATTTTACACTTGTCCAAGATCTTAAATGCTCCAAACCGCACTATAACCAAGTTTCGGGAACATAAATTGTCCCAAAAATAAAAATATTTTGCTCCTAGTTTAGAACTCGGGGTGCTCAATTTGGAATTCTTGTTTGGACAACCCTTTTTTCATTGATTTTCATTCTCCACTTGGATTTTAAACTTGTCCAAAATGTTCCAAACCATACTATCACCAAGTTTCACACACATAAATTATTCCCAAAATTAAAAAATCTGCTTCAAGCTTAGAACTGAAGGTTCTCAATTTGGAATCCTTGTTTGGACAACCCTTTTCTTCATTGATTCTCATTCTCTACTTGGATTTTACACTTGTCCAAGACCTTCAATGCTCCAAACCGCACTATCACCAAGTTTCGCACACATATATTATTCCAAAAATAAAAATTATGCTCCAAGCTTAGAATTCAAGGTGCTGAATTTGGATTTCTTGTTTTAACAACCCTTTTCTTCATTGATTCTCATTCTCTACGGAGTTTTACACTTGTCCAAGACCTTAAATGCTCCAAACCGCACTATAACCAAGTTTCACGCACATAAATTGTCCCAATAATAAAAATATTTTGCTCCAAGTTTAGAACTCAGGGTGCTCAATTTGAAATTCTTGTTTGGACAACCCTTTTCTTCATTAATTCTCATTCTCTACTAGATTTTACACTTGTCCACGATTTTAAATGCTCCAAACCGCACTATCACCAAGTTTCACGCATATAAATTGTCCCAACAATAAAAATATTCTGCTCCAAGCTTGGAACTCAAGATGCTCAATTTGGAATTCTTGTTTGACTTGAGAAGGGTCATTACACCCTTGATATGCACTACCATTCCGTTCTTCTATCCTGTTAGAATTGCCTTCTTACGCACTCGCCATTGTATTTGTTACTAAGAATTTGGAGTAATTTCTTTTGTTGCTAAATTTTTTGTTTAAATATGCAAAATATTAGGCTGACACTATTGAAAAATTTTGGACCACTAATAGTGTTGTATGATTAGTTGAGGTAAACTTAGGTTTTGTCTAATAAAGTCACTAATAGTGTTGTTGTTGTGGAGGAGGAGTTGCTCGGATCCAAATGCGGAATTACGTGAAATTACGTGAATTTATCTTTGATTGGGTACATTGACAAGCCCTTTATCACAAAATAATTAGGAATAGATTAGCGACTTTGAAGCGTATGAAGCCCTTACGTACGGACCATGTATTAGAATAGAATTGATTAATTTAACAAAATTAATGTTCGACTTGATTGAATTTTGGTTTGATCCACATGATATATTGATGACACAATAACTTTTATGTCACTCGGTGTTTTGTTGAAACACTTTATCATGTATAAATGTCTCGACAACATGAATCTACTTTTCATATTTGAAACAGACCTTTGTCGTATAGGAACTTGTTCTCATTCGGGGTTGGCAAATCCCATCGACCAAAATCGTCGAAGACAATTATAGTCTCATTTCAATTTGTTATATTGAGGTTGGGGATTGTTGTAACTACTCCGGCAATCATACGAGAAAAGCTCGGGATATATTTCAAAATGGTCATTCTAAAGATATTAATATGTGGCGAGTAAGCAAACCAAGTTTATTTTGAAAAGAACCCATAGACGTATTGGAGAAACCCGATGCGTCGGGGCTCAAATCAGTAAGGTCCTCCATTCATTGCCTTAGTTGGGGCCTTATAAGCCATGCCCTATAGCCCTAGAAATTTAGAGATAAGTGTTTCTAGGGGCAAGAGTTGTTAACTTGGTTGTCGTTTTACGAACTACATGTCATATAGAGTTTGATATACATTGTCTACGGACAATTGGCGAGGACTTTTCTTGTCAATACTAGAAGCGAAGCAAAATACAAAATGTTTACCTAATTAATCATTTTCATACGATGAATTCAAAAACATGCCCTGTCACATTGGTTTCAAACAACAATAACAGGGACATGAGATACAATTCTCACTAATGACGAGTCTTGCATCGTTAACACTAACCAAATTAATTTTCTCATTGGTTTCATCAATAGCGCTCCTAATTGAAAGTATCTCATTTGCAAATTTAATAATTAGATTCTCAATCTTGTTAATGTGATGCTCAAGTGAATTTAATGCCTTAACATTCCCTTTACAATCAGACTGTCCATTTTGCTCCTAGAAGAATTTACCAAACACTTTTGTTTTCTGCAGATTATCCATCACCTTCAAAATTAAACGAAGTTGTCATTAATTTACTTTATTCACACAAAAACAACTATATATTTGCATACTTAAATTAACATATATAATGGAGTTCTTTATTTTATATATCATTAAACCATGGGCTCATTATCAGTAGAGAACATATCTTTCTATAAAATCGACTTGTCATTAGTGAAGAGGTCATGGAGTTGTTGGCTCATATTTTGGCAACTAACTATCGAGTAAGCAATTTACCTAGCTCAAGCACATATTAAAACAGCAAAAGAGTGTCAAGAGCCTTTGGCTCAACTAGGGTTGCCTATGTACGGATCAGCCCCGGGGATGTTCAACACCTGCTGAAGGTTCACACACTCGTAGCAAATGCTCGTAAATAGCTGAAAACCGGTCGGTCATGACCGTACTTCACTCAGTCAAACAAGGACAAGTTCAGGACAATGATGACAGTTTTTTTAAAAGACTCTACCTTCAACCACCATAAGCAAACATTCATCCCCCTTAGTTTCAGGTTGTTCATAATTAGTTGAGTGGCAAGGACGAGCAAGAGAAGATGAAAGCAGACTTAAGTTCGGTAAATGGAGACCATGTTTAGTTCGGTTAAGCATGGAGAAGCTACGACTCAGCCAATAAGGTTTTAGATTTCAAACCCCGCAAACAAGCTTAGAGATGAACAAGACAAGCTGCAATGCGAGAGAAAGATATCAATGAATACAGATTAAGAGTGTCATGAATTTTATCATATCAAGCATGATGGAAATGGAGCCCTATCGTACAGAATTAGCCATCAAAGCTTCATCACAATATTAAGTACTTTGGGTTCTTAGCTGCCCCAAATTTTTCTAATTTGCGAACATTTTATTCAAATTTAGTTTGTAATGATTTGGGCATTCTTAGCTGTATTTTGAACACTTTTTGAAGGATAAAATCCATATTCAATTGTTGGCACCATGATTGGAAATATTCGAGACTAATTCGATGAAGTATAAGTTCAGCTGCAAGCTAAAGATGTGCATAAAACTTAGTGCCATTATAGTTTAGGGCAGCCAGGGCTTTGGACGAGTCAAAAATACAGTAAAGGAATATGATCAATGATAAGGACAACTACCCCTGCATGGGAACCAATTAATTTTCAACGGAATTTTTATTTTTGGAAAAATTTTTGCATTTATTTGTCTCGTAATAATTTAGGTAGTTTTTATTTATGTTTTAGACATTTTGTGAAGGATACTTTCCATCCCTAGTTGCTCCTAGTAGAGTTTCCCATCCTTCAGTTCGGTGCAAACAAGAGCAAACCCAATTGCAAGCAAGAAATGTGCATAAAAGATGATGGAAGTGCAGAATGAGGAAGTTTTGGATTTGAGCAAATTAGGAGTGCAGAAAATGATGTCATTCTATGAAGGAAATGACTGTCCAAGGTTGATTTCCAAAATCACCACCTTCAATTCTTCATCAAATTTTTTTATTTGTTGGGTATTTTTGCCATTTTTGGGATATAATGGTTATTCAGTTGTAATCTTATTTTAGGCATGATGTTAGTTCTTAGTTACTATATATTAGGACTCTTAAAACATTCTTAGCTTTATTTTGAACACTTTATGATAGAGAAAATCCATATTCAATTTCTGGCATCATGATGGGAAACATTTTAACTAATTCAGTGAAACATAGGTTCAGCTGCAAGCTATATATGTGCATAAAAATTAGTGGCAGTGTAGTTTGGGGCAACCAAGGTTTTGGACAAGTAAAAAATAAAGTTAAGGAACATAATCAATGATGAGAAAAACTGCCCTTGCATGAGAACCAAATTCAACACCCTCAATTCTTAGTTTTCAGCAAGATTTTTTATTTTTGGAAAAGTTTTTGCATATAAGGTACTTGTGAAAGATACTTTCTATCCTTAGTTGCTGCTAGTATGGTTTACCATCCTTCGATTCAGTCCGAGCAAGAGCAAATCCACTTGCAAGCAAGTAATATGCATAGAAGATGATAGAAGTGCAGAATGAGAAAATTTTAGCTTTGAGCAAGTTAGACATGCAGGAAATGATGTCATTCTATGAAAGAAATGACTGTCCAAGGTTGATTTCCAAAATCACCACCTTCAATTCTTCATCTACATCAAATTTTTTTATTTGTTGGGTATTTTTGCCATTTTGGGATACAATGGTTGTTCAACTGTAATCTTATTTTATGCTTGATGTTAGTACTTAGTTATATATCTTAGGACTCCTAAAACATTCCTAACAAAAACTCGAGAAGCAAAATCAATTGGCAAGTTGCCAGGTAGAAGGTGATTCAGCAAGCGTAAATCATATGGAGTGGGAACACAAGCCAAAGCGGAAGATTGGGAAATAAATTTGACACAACGGAAGCAACAAAATCACCTCTAACACGTGCATAAATGTGTCCTTCAACCACTTCCAATACATTCACAATCATCTCATTAATAGCCATATTATTAAAGGACATGCTAACTTCTACACTCGAACCGCAAATTTTATGACACATAACAAGAGCACATTGTTAGGCATAAATCATCCATTGTTAGACATTAATATTCAGGTAAATAAAGTATTCATTAATATTCGAGTGAATCAAGTATTGGGCGATTGTAGACAATGCATAGCAAGAGAATTACCCGAATGTGAAAAATTAGGGTCAATCCAATCGAGCATTTGAAAGATAACGCACACGGAATATCGACCACTAGATTGGAAAGCAAAAGGTTGAAGAAATCATAGATTACTTGATAAGTTTGAGTGTTGTATCAAAACAATTTTTTAAATTATAAAATCAAAGGAAGAGGGAAAAACAAAGTTTTATTATGATTAAAATTCTTTATTTTTTCAATTTAACTTTATTTTTACAAAATAAAAATTACATTTAAATAAAATATTTAAATTAAATTTAACACAAATTTATAATTAACCTTGTTGGAATATCAGGTGTACTAGTTGGTTTAGTGTTGGACTGACTTGGCATTTGGAAATTGTGTATTATCGGCTTAAAAGGATGTTTCGAGTTGTTCATGTCCTTTTTGATGATGAAATATCCAAAATCGATTTCAGTTGAAATAAAGAGGGGATCTTCATGGTTAACATTTTTGGCGTCACTTTGGTAGTAAAAATAGTTTTTGTAATTATGGTTCCAACAAAATCGTTCGCCCAAAAGTTAAGGTACATCTGATTTTTTCTAATTAAATGTATATAATTTTCTTCTAAATTAATTAATGACGACAAGACAAAAAAATATAAGAAAAACGTTTCAATAAATAAAATAAATGTTAAGTTGTAAAGAATAGCCAGGTAACGAGTGACATCCATCATTATATTGATTGAGTTTAAAAAACTTCCCTAATGATATTGTCATTTTTACATTCCTTTTGACAAAGTTAAAGTTATACACGTTGTTGTACAAAGTAAACCTAAAATATCATATAATTATTTACTAAATATGCCTAATTCTTGTTATTTATTAAATTGTGCCTATCGAGACGGGACCTAGCAAAACAACATCTTTTGGATTTTGGTGCCTCCACATGAATACTTTTTACCATCAACCATGCATTCGCCTTCCTATAATGCTACACCGATACATTTCATTTTGCTTGCATCAAATCTCAAGCATTCACATCCTCTAAGGATGACATTAAATTTCTAACAAATAGAAGTGCATTAGATTATATGATACTAGTAATAAACTGCCAAACATCACTCGACAAACCTAAAATATCAACTTTAAACTGAAAAATTCTATTTTTTTTGGGGGGATACTAGTAATAAACTGCCAAACATCACTCGACAAACCTAGAATATCAACTTTAAACTGAAAAATTCTAGTTTTTTTTGGGGGGGCAACTCTACAAACCAAAAAAGTAATAAACTGCCAAACATCACTCGACAAATTGAAATAGAATTGGAGGAAAAAAAGAAAGGACAAACTTTGCATACAAAAGCCAGGACATACGAGAGGGTAATCTCTCCCATTACCCAAAACAAATAACATTATACAAATAAATTAAAAACCTTATACAATTTTCACATTAGATGAAACAGTTCGTGTTCAAATCTTGCCAAGAATGAGTCTTCAAGTCTATAGAGTACAATCTTTCATAGTTCCCTTTTTGCAAACAAGTGGAAAAAAAAATGATACAACACAAGCTAATGGGAGGCAAAGAGATTCATTCTTAGGTGGGGAGGGGAGGAGGACGGGTTCGTCGTTCATAGTTGCATGAAAAATAATTCAACCAAGGTGAAACTAAATATCTTATATTAATAAAATATAGACAACATCATCATCAACCCTGTATGGATCCGATATTAGGGATATTAGATCAAAAGGTATATAGAACTATAAGTAGGTATTAGGTCAAAAGCGAGATAGATCTTTGGTAAGGCCGCCGAGTGATCAAACAAATTACAATATGGAGGGGGAAAACAGACACCATATATTAGAAGGGGAAGGGTTTTGAACCAGAATTATGAAATCTCTTAGCTTGTCACTTATAAAAAGTCAATCATACGAGTAGCAAGACTGCATAAAACATAAAAAGGGAACAAATCGAATCCCACACATGCATTTCCCGAAACCAAAGTATTCCCGGGATAAGAAATTGAGCATCCAAAATGAAAGTTTAAATAAAAATTATAATCAAACCTAATATCGGATATTGAAAATCCAAATGAAAGTCAAAAGAGGGAGTTTGACAATGAAAGCGTATTTCCGACAAAGTTTGTCAATAGTATACCTCTCCCCTCTTATATTTTAGATAATATTAATCCTACATATCTACACGATCCAACTTTTGACCTTTCCAATCCCGTATTTCTTTCAAGCGGCCCTTTTCTCAGTTTGTAATCATGCTTACATTGCATTTTGATAATGCAAACAAATAAATCATATCTATGACAAGTTGTGAGAAGCAGAAAGCACATGTAGGACCAATTTCAGAAGGTCACTCCCAAAGTGTTACACAATAGTGAGCAGGGGAAGAAAACACCACTTAAAAAATTTACTTCCTCGATTTGGATAATATGATAAATTACTCAACACGGTCACCTAAAAAATTTCAGACGGAGCCTCTGACCAAATGACAGATTTTTCATACCCTACAACCCAAATTTACTTTATACTTATTCTATTTATTATTCACTGTAAAATTTTAACCAATATTTGAACTGACTTCACATGAAGTATTTTTCTAGTTATAACCAATTGAATACATAAAATAACTTCAATCTTAATGGACAATAATTTCGGCATATTGAACATGGAACAGTTGAAGAGCACATACTTTTGAGCCCTGCACTACACCTGCCTTGACAAACCAAGGCAAACAGATCCTATTTTAAGTACAAAACTGACTATTCAATCAAACAAGAATTAATTACAAAAGTTGACCAAATTAGACCTCACAGGCATGTTAAAATGACTAAATTAAGGCACTATTCGATTCAAGGTGACTAAATTGACAACAAGGTTGACTATTACAAACCAGTCGTACAAGGTTCTGAGGTTACACAAAGCATACTGATAAAACTTCTTAAGTGGGGGTATTCAAACCATAGTAGACATAGCACATCATGTACGAGAACCAACATTTCAAGCCAAAGTTCATTATCCAAAAGACTACTCAATGAACACAAGATTAGGACAGTTAATCATATATATTATGCTTAACAATTATGTTTTCCGCAGTGTCCCTAAAATGATACACTAACGGGACAACAATCCAAACAAAAAATATGCACACTTCAGGCCTAAGCCAATTTATTAGGAAATTGATAAGGCAAAACCAAAAATTCAGGATCGCTCCAATTAATCATTTTTGAACCCCACCTAATATACTAATTATTTGTTTTTAACATTATATATCATAAATCATAAACAATTCAACAAAATTTTAATAGCAAATAAATGAATAAAGAGAAGAAATCTCACCTTGACTCTGGCATTATCGACAAGAATGTGTAAGGGTATGTTCTTTACCCCAATTTTATAGTATACGTTTGGGACTAAGAAGACATAAAGAAGACAATGGGTTTGCAATTAGAAATGAGGTAGCAGTGACAGTAAAATTGATAGCTACACTACTTAAATAAACTACTGGAATAAGAACACTATAAGCATTGCAGCAATCTAGCTTCGACCAAAGCAAGTTTCATGCAAGAATCTAAACAAATCAATTAAATCCACATTCAACAAACAACTTAGAGGCCCTTCCCTTCCACGTATAGATAGTTTGGAAACAAAATCAGGAACGAAGTAACTCGAAATTAGGGGAATTCAACAACCACAAAATTTGGGGGAGGGTAAATTTAACAACTTCAAATATATCTATTCTTTTACAAGTAAGGAAATTCATGATGTAACAAGCAATGTTGATTAGTTTCAAGCTCATTTTGTCAATTCTAACTACATATTTTGGTTTTACTTTCTCTCTCACCACAAATGCCCAAATGTGTCATCACTTAACCAATATAGCTGGGCATATAGGAGAACAAATTCATTCCTATTGTGGAATCAACTATGAGTTTCTATGACTAGAATAGCACAAAAAGTAAGAAGGCTTTTTCAATATCTTTTCTAAGAATGATTTCAACATCGGTGAAATTACTCCCGTAAAATTCCCTTTGTCATTTGTCAAAATTTTAAGTTTTAGAAGATTACTTGAACTCGACGAATTGAGCACATCTATTCAATTTCAGAGTAGTTTTCCATCTCCATCTCCATCTGTCGCTTCAATGAATTCTAAGAGGAGATGAGAGAGCAAGAGCGATTATTACTCCAACCAAATTGGATCTTGATCTAGCACTTCAACGACCCCCACTCCACAACCAAGCACATAGCTTACACTTCCCTTTAGCGAGAGGGAGGAGAGCCGAGGCACCCCATAAATCGGGGAGGATGAGAGAGAGAGAGAGAGAGAGAAGGGGAGGTCGTTATGGGCATGGATGAGGGAGAGCGAGAGGGAGGGTCATGCCCGAGAAGAGAGAGAGGGACGCGAGAGCAAGAAGAAGACATGAGAACGATGCATCTAGCTTACAAAGATAGACAGAGAGTCAAATCGGTTTACGAGAGAGAGAAAATAACAATTAATTATGGTTAAAATAGATTAATAGTTCAAATATATTTTTCTAATAAACGATCTACATTATTCAACTATCATAGTTGAAAAAATTTTCAATTATGGTAGAATTCAATTAACAAAATCATTGAATCCCTACTGATTCGGGTATTTCCGGACAGTTCCGACTCACTCTCCATGTTACCAGCCAACCGAGCCTAATCGGTCGGATAAGGGAGGTATCGGCCCAAGCCAACCCTTAACGGGCCAGGTCAAAGCCCAAAACCCATTAGCGCTAGGGTTTCCCCTAAACCATGGTAAAGTACTTGTTTTACCCATTTAAAATCTCCTATAAATACACACCCTTTCCCAATCCCAAGGGACATGTTATGTTCACATTCTAAAAAGTCTCATCTCTCTCATAATCCTACCTCCAAGCTTCCTAAGCTTTCAACATTCATCAACGCTCATCCACATTCACCTCGAGAACTTCCATCTTTGGAAAACTTCTCGACTCCAAAGGAATCCCCCACGCACATAGAGGAAGATCTCCTCGATCCATTCAACTTAGTTCACTACTAACTTGAGCGTCGGAGGGCGTTCCCGGGATCCATCACCCGGGGCTTCGCCTTTTGCGGGTTCAAGTGGTCGCAACGCGAATCGGATCGATCGTGCCACGTCCTCGAACCGGAGCGGTAAATCATTTCTCTCTCCGAATCATCAATCCACATCATCAACTCGGTTTTCTCCGGAAACAGTTTGGCGCCGTCTGTGGGGAGGAAGGTAGCATATGGTCGCCAGTGGCACTCAATCTCGATCTAAGATGACGCGCGACACGACCAACCCACCGGTCCCTCACCCTTATCATTCAATGCCTACGGGGGCCAATCCCGCGACGCTCCTCAAGCCGAGGATGCGGAATCATCTTAGCGGTCTCACGGCAACCGCCACACCAGGCCGGAGGGGTACGTCACCCTAGGGGATCTTCAAAACTTAATAGAGACCTTTAAAACGAGTGTCACACAGCAAGTGCAAGAACAGGTGCGAGCCACCATGGAACAGCGCATGCCAATCATGCCCTTCCACTACGCCCGACTCACGTGTACGGCACAACCCCTTGAGGAGGTCGGCCTGTTGGCTACTTTTTGGGCGGGATGCCCCCTACGCAGCCCCGGAACAACCAAGTGAGGCACCAACTGCGCTTACTCCTGAGTAGCCAAGTGCTCTCTTGACGAAGCGATGCCCGAGGGATTATCGAGGCAAAGAAAGCTCTCCATAGAGCCAAAGAGAATATTGCCACTTTTCACACGGCCTCGACCCCTTATGCTACCCACAGCGGGCGTTACGCCCGATTCGAGGATCATGGCGACGCCCTTACCCCAAACACGGAAAGAGGGCCCCTGGGAGCAAAAGGTCCGCCAATCTCGCACGATCGGCTACACGTAGCCCAATTCTCGGTGAGCTCGCAATGCCCCAAGGCACGACCAAGAGCGGTTTGCCGCCCGAGAGCGGGAGCAATCAAATCGAAGAGTCTCGAAAAGTCGAGAGAGGACTAGGCGTACTCCTCCTCGATCCGAGAGGAGGAAGAGTCCTTCCCCGGTGGAAGTTCCATGCCACCAACCCCGCGCCGTCCCCATCACGGCTCCGATTCAAGGCCAACCCAGAATACTTTCAAATTTTCGAAGAATATTATGAATGCTCCCCGAATGAAAAAGATAAAGGTTCCAAATATTGATCCATACAATGGCACAACCGATCCTCGAAGATCACATGGCGTACTATAAGTCCCACATGTACGTTCGGGACGGGGACGATGCAACCTACTGCCGATTCTTCCCTGCTACATTAAAGGGAGTCGCGCAGAAATGGTTCAACAATCTTCCCCAAGGGATCATCTCTTCCTTTGAAGAGCTATGCGAGAAGTTCGTCGTACAATTCATCGCGAGTTGCAAGCGTAAGAAGACTAGCATCCACCTCTCCAAGATTAAGCAAGGGAGAAACGAGACCCTTAAAGACTATGTCCGAAGGTTTCATGCGAGAGGTCGTCCTTATCTTTGACCCGCAAGACGGAATTGCCTACACTGCCTTCCTTAACGGACTCGAAGCGGAAGATTCAAATTTTCCCTCGCTGAACAAAAAGTGTCCACTTTAGCGAAGCACTCCGAAAGGCGGCTGACTTTATTCAAGCCACGAGAGATCCGTGCGAGAGGAAGGAGATGAGGTCAAGAAGAAATGAGGAGATGGAAAATTTAATCCTCAAAATGAAGTGGACCACCGCTTCAACACCGACCCCGAGTATTCGATGGAGATCAAAGGGCAACCCATGCTCAAGAAACCACATCCCATGTCCACTCCTGCGAAAGCGTGAGCTTCCAACAAATATTGCAAATTTTATGAACAAACCGAACACAACACTACAGAGTGTCGTGCGTTAAAGAAGGCGCCTGGGGAGTTGGCGGATAACGGGCAAATTGATCGCTTCCTCAAAAAAGATACTCATGGAGCATAAGGAGGTTTTTCAAGGCAAGGATATGAGCACTATGATGATGACGATGCTACTAAGATTGTAGCCACCATTGTTGAGGGATTTGCGGGGGCACGACCTTCTCCTCCGGAAGGCTCATCTCAGGAGTGCTCAACAAGTCCCGATCACCGGCCAACCTCCACTTCGAAGGTGCCTACGGTGACCTTCGGAGAACAAGATTTGAAAAGCATGGCCGCTCCACATGAGGATCCTTTGGTCATCACACTCGAAGATTTCGGACGCCATAGTCCGCGGGGTCCTTATCGATACAGGGAGCTCGGTAGACGTCATCACCATGGAATGCCTAAGTCAGCTGAAGTATACCCTTCATAATCTCATTTCCCTCGTCAATCCCGTCGTCGAATTCGGAGGGCGGACGATAAACCCCATAGGCATGATCCGCTTACCAGTCAAGGTTGGAAAAAGGTCGAGGTCGAAACATCAAAGTGAAATTCCTAGTGATCGACATCCCTCTCGCCTATAATGTCATCATTAGACGTCCCACCCTCAACCGGATCAAAGCGGCCGTCACTCCATACCTACTCCTCATGAAGTATGAACTTGATGATAGATCCGTAGGTGAGACTTATGGAGACCAAAAGACCGTACGTGAATGCTATATAGTAAGCCTTCGACCTTTGATGGAGAAGCGAGAAGAGGAGGGAAGACTCATGATGATCCCAAGGGTAAGAAGCTAAAGGCGAAGCCCCTACCAAAGTCTCCGAGACTATGATGGTGTGTTTTACCACCACGGAAGATCATGTCAAGGTTCGGCTTGCGCCTCCCGAAGACATCGAACTCATGAGATAATGGTGCTTATGTAAATAGTTCGAAATCATTGTCCGGAGTGGGGACCTTTTTAAAGACCCACCCGACCTAAGTCCCAAAGATTTTGTAAAGGAATCACCCACTATTGACGCGACTTTTCCGAAAGCGCTCAATGGGGGCACACATTCCTCTCTTTTGTATGGACTTCGATCTTTTATTAATACAACGAGCAAGCTTTCAGAATCTTTACGTCTCACACTTTACTTTAAGATGGTCTTGGGGGCATGAATAGGGGCTAATACGAACCCCTAGAGCGCCCAAGCCCTCGGTTCCTTTCGTTGTATTTTCTTAACTTTGTCAAAGTTAGAAGAAAAAGTAGGGGCTAATATGACCCCCTAAGGTAGCTACATGCTAGTTTCTTTCGTCGTATGTTTTTCATTGTGCCGATTTTGGGGACAATACCAGGGGCTAATACAACCCCCTAGGACAGCTAAGTTGTAAAACTCAAAGAAGACCCAACTATGATGAAAGGTGATCATGTACCCCAAGCGGCAAGAAAACAAAAATCGGCAACAATAAAAAGAAGCAACGAGGCAAGTAAGCTTTGAGCAAGCATCCAACAAGCATCAAGCAAGGATCGATCGAAGATAAAAGTTCAAGCAAAACGAATCTAAAGTAGCAGAATATCAAGTCATATGGCACGCAGAACATATAAAATAACTCGTATCCCACGAAGAGTCGAGGAAAAGGGGGCCAATCCTTGGAGCAATCTTCGGCATCCTCGTCAACGTTATCGGCCTTGGGGATCTCCTCCCTCCTCTCGGTGCTACCTTCTCGGGGATGGATACGGCCAAAGAGCTTGACTCTAAAGTGAAATCTTCGAGAGGGAGATCCAAGTATAAGACAAGTAAATGCCAAGCATGAAGAGATCGACTATGGTCTTCGGATGCGTACATTCGTCAAAAGAAGGCCTCTTGGGCGAAAAATATTGAGCGTACGCGACTCGAAATACAAAGATCCCATAGGATCATAGAGGATCCCTAAGAGGCATCACTTAAGCTCTCAATCACCGGAAAAAGCACAAGGTCAACGCCCTTGAAGAACACTTTTGTTCCGCAAGAAATTGCTCCAATACTATAACGTTTGATATACGATTGCTTATCTCCGGATTCCAGCAAGGGTCAAAGGAGCGATGGCTCGCAAATTGAAGATGAAGAAGGTTTTTGGCCGTCAAGGCGTACGATCATTATCATAGCCCAACGCTAAACGTCGTTTGATAACATCGAGCTCGGAGGCAAACGAGAAGCTAATGAAGACCTCCAACGTAAAATTACGACTTGGGCAAAATCGGAGGCACTCTACGAAGGCCCATACTAAAGAGTTGATATATTTGAGGTCAACATGGAGTCAACACGAGGCTCACCAAAAAGGGGTTTGATTTTTCTCGATCATAAAACGCCTAATATGTTTTGACTAACGGAGCTGGGGCCATCGCATTTCCGATACGAATTGGGTTGATATTTTCCGTCCGAAGGAGCCTACAATTTCTTCGCTCTAAAATCAAGGGCGGTATTTTTCCGTCCCCTTCAAAAATTTTTGCGCATAAAGTTGGTTGGGAATGTTTCCCCAAAAAATATGCCAACATTAAAAATAAAAAATTAAAAAATTAGGGTTAGGGTTTTTGGGTGTTTTGAGGGAGGGTTCCGGTAGGGCTAGGGTTCGGGAGGCTTGGGCCTAGGGGTCGGGTCGGGGGTCGGTCCAGGGGCTGGGTTCGAGCGAGAAGGCGAGGAGAGGGACTGTGTGAGCGAGAGGAAGTGCGCGAACGAGAAGGCAAGAGAGTGAGGGGAGGGGTTGGTCCTAGGGGTCGGGATCGGGGGTCGGTCCGAGGGGTCGGGGGTCAGCTGGGTCCGAGTGAGAAAGAGAGAGAGCGAATGGGGGCATGAGCGAGAGCAAGGGAGAGCGCGAGCACGAGCCGAGAGAGCGAGGGAAGGACTCGGTGCTAAGGGTCGGTGCTAGGGGTCGGTACTAGGGGTCGTCTCCGGGTCGGTTCGAGCGATCGGTTCGAGGGGTGAGGGGTCCAGCCGCCAAGTCCGAGCGAAAGGGGAGGGGCGAAACAGAGCGTGAGCGAGAGAGAGAGTATGCGCGAGAGAGGGTGAGAGAGTGCGGGGAGGGGTCGGCTCCGGGGTCGGGGTGAGCGCTCGGCTCCGGGGTCGAGGTAGGTGCTCGGTTCGGAGGGTGAGGGCGGTCCAGCGAGGTGCGAGCAACGAGCGAGCATGGGCTGGGAGGCGGGAAAGGAACAGGGCGAGAGGGTTTGAAGAGTGGGCCGAGGGGGAGAGCAGGCCCAGTGGAAGCGAGCCGCAGGAGGGAGAAGGAGCCGAGAGAGAGAGAGACCGGGCCGAGGGAGAGAGCAGGCCCGAGAGGGAGAGAGAGGGCAAGCCGAGAGGAGAGTTTGGGCCGCAGAAAGAGCAAACGGTCGGGGTTAGCATTCGAGGCGAGTGGTCGGTCTTAGGAGTCGGTAAGAGGGGTCGGGTTCGAGAGTCTTCAAAAATAAAAATAAAAGAATTGAAATTGCGTAACTTCGAAAAATATTTCCGCAAGGAGGCATATGATTTCGAGCTAAAACGTCTCTCGACGTCAAACAACGACTTAGCCTCCGGGAGCTAATAAATCACATTTCCACCTCCACAAGGGGACATCCTTCGAAGTTACGAGTAGCGACAACTTAGCCTCCGGGAGCTAAAAATCGCACGCCTAACTCCATAAAAGGAACAACCCTTAGAAGACACACAATCATGCACTTCTAAGCCTACGGGAGCTGGAAGATCGCGTAAAGACCCATGTCCGCATGGGCACTTGCACTCCTAACTGAAGGATAGGAGGTCGCACTCTCCGTGGGATGTTCCCTAGCGAGAATCATGCACTTCTAAGCCTACGGGAGCTGGAAGGTCGCGTAAAGATCCATGTCCGCATGGGCACTCGCACTCCTAACTTAAGGTTAGGAGGTCGCGCTCGAGAATAATACACTTTTAAGCCTACGGGAGTTGGAAGGTCGTGTAAAGACCCATGTCCGCATGGGCACTCGCACTCCTAACTTAAAGTTAGGAGGTCGCGCTCGATAATCATGCACTTCTAAACCTACGGGAGCTGGAAGCTAGCGTAAAGACCCATGTCCGCATGGGCACTTGCACTCCTAACTTCGGGTTAGGGGTCGCGCTCTCCGTGGGATATGCCATCGCGAGATACTTACATTCATGCACTTTCAAGCCTCCGGAGCTGAAAGGTCGCATAAAAGACCCATGGCAACGCTATCGTGGGCAAACTCACTTTCTTCGAATCCAAGGTACATAGGGGCTGGGACGCCTTGAGGACCCTAGAAGGATCACGAGATGACTCATCCTACCCGCAAAAGCCCTAGAAGGACCACGGGAGGACTCATCCTCCATAGAAGAGCCCCCGGGAGGACCACAAGAAAACTCATCCTCCTCGCAAGACTCTTTTTAGCCCCAAGGGGCTAAGTAAAAATCATTCACCCCAAACAAAGTGTCAACAAAGGGATAGGAAAACGAAGAAAAGCTAACAAAGCGAGCTTCATTCATTCATTGAGACAAGATCACGCAACGCGCCATTACAAGAGAAGCAAAGCGCCTAAAACTCAAGATACTATGCTACGACGCTACGGTTATACTACTACGCTACGGTTACACTATTTAGACGGAATGAGAGCCACGACTACCACCTCACTTCTCCTTCGGAAGGTTCCTTTTCTTCTCCGCGGGAAGATTCCTCTTCCTCTCCGTCGGAAGGTTCCTCTTCTTCTCCGCAGGGAGGCTACTCCCCTTTGCCTCCGGCAAGTCCCTTTGATCATCAAAGAAGTGGGAAGAAGGGCCATCCACCGACTTGCCACTCTCCATAGGAAGATTAGAAGACAAGCCAACACTCGAAGCGGCACCTCTACCCATCGCATCATTTGCTGAAAAGCTCGGGTTCGTCGCTCGAAGTTCGACGAAGAGATCATGGTTGTGCTCCACCCAAGCCTCGAGAATATCCCACTTAGGGCGGATCGTGGCTTGAAACAATTTATCATACTCCTCACCGTCATTTATCAACCTCGGCTTCCAAGCATCATCGATGAGAAGATGGTAGAACGTTTCCGCGACAAAGGATGGCCGGCGACGCTCCATCGCTGTTTGCTCGGCCTCATCTCGGTTGAAGCGAGGGCACAACTTCTCGTTTCCGACCGGAAGCGCTCCAACGATCATTTTCTCCGAGGCAAGAGAAAGGAAAAGAGTAAAGATGTGGAAACTTACTATCCTCCTCAAGATTCATCCCCTATTTATAAGAACTTGGGGTCATAAAGGTATAGCGGAATGGGCTCCACATTCCACCTACCTACCTCGGGGGCATGCAGGCGAACGTGAGGGGCTAAATGATTCGGGTATTTCCTGGACAGTTCCAGCTCACCCGCCACGTCACCAGCCAACCGAGCCTAATCGATCGGATAAGGGAGGTATCGGCCCAAGCCAACCCTTATCGAGCCAAGTAAAAGCCCAAAGCCCATTAGGGCTAGGGTTTCCCCTAAACCATGGTAAAGTACTTGTTTTACCCCTTTAAAATCTCCTGTAAATACACACCCTTTCCCAATCCCAAGGGACATGTTATGATCACATTCCAAAAGTCTCATCTCTCTCATAATCCTACCTCCAAGCTTCCTAAACTCTCAACATTCATCAACGCTCATCCACATTCATCCCGAAAACTTCCATCTTTGGAAAACTTCTCAACTCCCAAGGAATCCCCCATGCACATTGAGGAAGATCTCCTCGATCCATTCAACTTAGTTCACTACTAACTTGAGCGTCGGAGAGGCGTTCCCCAGGATCCACCACCCGGGGCTTCGCCTTTTGCGGGTTCAAGCGGTCGCAATGCGGAATCGGATCGATCGTGCTACGTCCTCGGAACCGGAGCGGTAAATCCTTCTTCTCTCCGAATCATCAATCCACATCATCAACTCGGTTTTCTCCTTAAACACCTACAAATTCAAACATGAAGAAATGTGACCCTCCATTTTTGGACCTTGATGGTCTGATTTTTTCTGCTTCCACTCCATTCTCTGGTGAAGCCTTATCTCCTTTGCAGTTTCCACGCGCTTTTGTTTCTCAAACCAACATTTGTATTTAATTGAAGATTTAGAGTTATCATACGGATGTATTTTGAATATGAAGCGTAGATGTTGTATAAATTTCTTAAATATACGAAGGTACATACATTGAACTAGAATTTAAAAGGCCTGATTAAAATGGGATGAAATGGGTTTTAACTTCACAAACAGAAAATAGTAAATGTTGCATGCCTCTTTTTATTGTTTGATCAATAGGTGGAAGGTTGACGGCCATAACCCCATTTAACTTTTTCGAACATAAAAAAGGTAGAATACTATCTATGCACTCATATTATCACAAAAGAGAAAAGCAACTTGTACACACCCACATACACACATACATACATACACACACACACACACATATATATATATATATCAAAAGAGGTAAAGGAACAACTTTCCCACGAGAGGTGTTGTTAGAGATGAGCCAATTATTAACTGAAACACATTTGACATAATAATTATTCAGGCATTTATAAAAGTAACAACCTTGATGATTTAGGTTCATGTCTTATAGACTCATGGTGCATAAACTATTTTTCGATTTAGAGAAACTGGCAAAAGTCAAAGAGTTGTCTCTTAGGAGACTCGATTATTTTCAGGGTAAGAGTGTTTACGTTGAATCTAATCTATGTTAATTTATATGCTCTGACTATTGAAGTCCAAAAAGCTCACTTTTATACATACACCCAACACAAAAACACGTAGTTTAGCATGTGGACTAACATCTCACAAAAAAAAAAAAAAAAGGCTTAACAATTTGTTATAGAGTTGTGAATTTTGATAGATAGAACTCTTTATTTCAATATTCCACATTCAACAAAAACTTTGAATGGCGTGCATAACAAACTCGACCCGAATTGGCTATATTTAACTTGGCGAGCTTTACTAGTACTACCTCACTTTAAGCACAACTTTAAATAAAAATGAATTTTACTACAAATTTGGTTTCTCCATGCAACTTTTTCCTTGGGCACGTATTGCCCCCTTTTCCCTGCTTCTTTTCTTGCTCTCGTGTCTTTCTTATTTGCATTCTTTCGATTCTCTTCTTTTCATGTCATTAATATAATTTTTTTGGACTTTGATAGTTAATATATTTTTTTTTATGTAATCAATATGTTTAATCAATAGATAACGAAGGCTAAGCTGAAAAGAAACGTAGGGCTTTAATTTTCTCGAGTGAAGCCTAATCAAGGACTAGGAGCTGTGTATAGGGGTAGAGCTACACTAATCTCGTTATGCTTTGGACTTTCAGTTTGACCAGCACTTTCAATCCATGTTTTTTTTTTGTTTGATCGATGTTATTGCTATAACTCTTGGTATATTATTATTGCTTTTATAAGGGAAAGTGAATAGCTATAGGTTTGGAGGCTTTTACCTTTACTTCAAGCAAATCTAACTTTTTAACCCGTTAGTCTCGAACCGTGAAAGGAGTGAAACGAAACGAACTCTTAACTTAGAAAAATATCTCATAGCTTCTTATCAAAGTTTACCTTTTCTTCTTTCCTTAGCATCTTTCTATTGACAACATGTTCGACACACTCGATTCGATAGGAAAACAATACGGAGTAACGCTCTGTTTAGATATTTTATTATATTATACTTCCTTACGGAGTTTTATATGTATATGTGATTTTCTCAATTAGAATATTATAGGATAGTTTCTTGTATCTTTTAACATTTTTTATTTTCTTTTTACTCATGACATCCTCATCTTAGATATGAATAATTGACCATGTTTAGTTTATTATATTGTTTGAAAAGAAATAGAAGTTAGTTTGTTTGATTTTACCAGATTTTTAATAGAGATCTTCATTAAATTGTCAACAGGACCCTAATGTCTTGAAGCTTATTCATTGTACATATCTAACACTTGAAATGTGTCTGTAGAATTTTTAAAGGATTCATTAGAGAAATCATAACATTAAAGCAACATAGCTTTTGTCTTGTAAATTCTTTCATAGTTATAATATTTTATTAATGCTAAATTTTTGTGCTCAATTAGCATCCTTGTCTTGTGTAATGGGTATAAATAAACTTTGAAATTATAGTGGCTTTGCCGGGCTATTATCTAGGGCTTAACTAAAAAGTTCCTTTTGAGCTTGGATTTAATCTTGTACACCTTAACCAGCTACAAGTCCCTCTTGGGTACTAGGAGTTATAGGGGTGAGTACAATCGGGTATTCAGTCTTTTTTATGGATTTGGTCTCGGAACCGATTGAAGCCGGATCATAAAACTTAGAACTAGTCTCAAACTCAATTCAACCGGCTTAATTTTTGAAAGAGTTCTCGGAATTGGTGAGAATCGAGTTCAAAGCTGGATATCCGATTGCATCACGCAGGGTTTCGACCTTTTATTTTTGGCCTAACGATAGACATTCATTGAGAATTGCTAGAAAAGGCAGAGAGAGAGAGAATGGGGAGCCAATGAGGAGAACCAGGTGAATGACAGTGACAACGAGTGAGTGGAGAAGCGGTGACAAGTGAAGGCGACTACGATAGAAAGACGACAGTTGGCGAGATATGCCGGAGAAGTGCCAGGCGACAATGAGAGTGAGAGCAGAGAGAGACAATGAGTGAGAGCGAGAGGGGGCACGACGGGCGACAACGATTTAGAGAGACGTAGGAAGTGAGGGGTTGGAAAATTAAAAGTAAGGTTTTCTCTAAGAAGTAAGAAGGAATTATATGCATAATACATTTTATAAAAAATTTTATATGATAAGTTCTTGGGTAATGGTTACGTATCTAGGTTCAAACTTTCAGTACTCGATCCTAGATATAGTTCCAACCAAATCCTGAAAATTTAAAACCCAATTTTTCTGCTCACTCCTAAGAAGATCGGAAAGGGACGAACAAATCCACTTACCTTTGTAAGAACAGAAGTGTTAAATATATACATGATGAAGGATGATCTAAGATGAAAATCACACTCGTTAGAATATGTATTGACGGAACACTTCAAAGGGGAAAAAAAGGGGCCTTGGACCACAAGGTGAATAGAACAAGAATAACATAAATTAGGTTGGTTTTGTACAGCCACAATCTTGTCTCTTATTACAAGTAGGAGCAACGAACACTTGACTACTTAGAGCTGCGACAAACTCCATGTAATTAACTTTTTCTGTTTTGATTACTACAACTTTTTAACTGATTGTTTCTCCATTTTAGACTTTGGATTCGATTCACTTAATTGCTCTGCTGGTGAATTCAGGAAAACATCGCACCAAACTCTGCTATGCACCATGTGATCCTTAGCACGTTTAGATCAGTTAGGTCTAAGGTCCCCTCAACATTATATTGTTCTCATCCCCCCTCCCTTGGAGATTCTTGAGTTTTGACATTTTGTTCTTTCTCTAGGGACCAACGAGTAAGAAAGGTGTACTTTGCTTGAAACAACAAGTTCGAGCATTTCTAGCTCATCCAACACAAGATTTTGAGCATAGCTCTGAGCCTAGCTAGATCAATCTATGCATTCTACGCCTAGCAAAATTCTGTGCCAATTAGATTCGAGTCCAACTTATTAGCGTCAAGCTCTAGTTAAGGCTCAACAAGCTTGCTTGCACTCAACTATCGACATCTTTTAAAATAAGAACAAATAGTATATTTAAGGTCATGTCTATTTAACTTATCATAAGTAACTAATAAGTGTTGATCGGCGCTAATCAACACTAAATATTAGGAAATTATAACTAGAATTTATGGTTGAGTGCTCATTAGTGCTATCGGTACGAGTAAGTGTCGATAAAGTATTAATTAGTGCTTATCAAGGTTGATCATTATTGATGAGAAGTATTTGTGTTCAGTTGAAACATGGCAACTTTCACTAGTGAGGAGAGGAATTGTGGAGCTAAAACTTTCCCTTTACAATGTCAATGAGTTATATAACTTACAATTACTATTCTTTACTTATTTTTTTTTATTAAGTAGTAGAATACGAAATAGTAAAAAGTTAAAAGATTTTTAGTATATATAACACGACAGAATAATTTCTTGTGATTCATGGATAGTACGTTTTTATTATGACTTCTTTACACCAAATTATGAGACCTTAAAATATAATTTGAATTTAAATTTAACTTTTCCTGAAGAGAAAGAGTAGTTAAATGTCAGTCAAATTTTATATATCTGTTATATATTAAGATACATAATTTATAGGTTTAGGTCAAAATGAGCTGATGATGCAAAGCTACATTGGTCTTGGCCTGGTATATCCTTTGTCAGACACATTCTTCTTTCAAGAATAATTAATTTGACGATTACATATATTATTACTCAAGTTTCAAAACTGCAGAATCATGACATGTTATGTTATGAGGTCAAAATAAAACATAGGTTAGTTAAAAAAGAAAAAGGCAAGTCTAAAAGGCTTATTCACAGCTGAAAAAGCAGAGCAAAAACAAAAGCAAAGAATTCTAGACTCATTTTTAATTTCAAACAATCCCCCCCAAAAAAAAAAAAACAGAAAAAAGAGTTAAAAGAAGAAAATCATACAGCAAGTAATTAACAGTTACTATTACTAGAGTTTTTTTTCGGGGGATAAAACTAGAGCTAATTTTCACTCTCCTCCCTACTCAAAGGGACCAAAAAGAGTGGAGGTTGAAAATAATCAAAGTTGTAATCATTCTGGAATGATAATCACCCCACGTACCATTAATCTCATCCATTCATTAAATTCCCGTGATTCCTTTTTTTGTCATGAAAACAGAATAATTCAATTCAAACTTTTTACTAAAAAATTGAATTATTACCATTATCCTCACATATTAGTTTAATTACATTCCCCAATGTTACATGCCTGTCATCCATTAAAATTCTTGGCATGAAAAGCCATACACTCTGACATACTCCCCACACAAAAACACACACTCTCCATTCTCTCTCTTCACAAGAATAGCAAGACAAAGACTCCAGAGATAAAAAGTGAGACCACCCTCATTCACTGAAGAAAGAAACCCCTTCATCTTCTCTAATTTGAGTTTTGCACTGTTTTCCGTAGCCCTCTTACGAGCAGAAGAAAGAAGGGGGAGAAAATGGGGGTTTTGTTCTTCTTCTTCTTCTTGTCTTTCTCCTTCACTGCTCTGCAAAGAACAAATTGTGCAACTGTGGTTGTGGATGGGGTCACACAGTGGAGAGATCCTTCTGCAAATATAGGAGACACCATCAGTATGAAGCTTCAAAATCTGAGCTTAAATTTGGTCCAATTTGTCATTTATTACTTGCATTTATTTATGTTTTGTGGGTTTTCTTGTTCCTCAGTTTTCAAGCACAAGTACCACTACAATGTCTACATATTTAGGAGCAGAAATGCCTTCAACTCTTGCAATTTCACTCAAGCAACTCAACTCTCCAACCCCAATTCAGCTACCTACACTGTAAGTCTTCCTTCTTAATCCATCAAAATGTGCGTAATTTTCTTCATTTCAGGCATTTCATCGAACATCTGGTGTGCAACTCGCAGTGGCACCCATCAAGACCTGGCTACTTCTACTTCTCCTTCTACAATGGAACCAACAAGCCGTGCCAAGAAGGCCAAAAACTAGCCGTTGAAGTCACCCCACATTCACCGCCGGCACAGCCGCCGGTAAACCCTGTAGTCCCACCGGAAATCCCGCCTCCAGCGACTCCTGGCGGCGTGGTTTCTTCTTCTCCGGCGTACCCGTGGCCCTTCCAGCCGCGCGAGAAGGCTAGCCCCGGCCCCATCAGCGCAGTCGGCGGCGGAATCTCGACGGAGCCGGCGATGGCGCCGATGATCCCGGAAAAGGGAGGAAGCATACCGTTCATCAATAGCAACCCAGCTGTTCCTTTGCCCACTGGGGAGGTCGATTCCGCCACTATTAGACCCTTGCCCACCTCCGCTAATCATGCTCCCAAGGTAAAATTTCAACCTTTAAATTGCCATGCCCTTCAGTAAATATTGAGTATTTTCATTACATTGGTAAAGATTGACCCATGTTAATTTAGTTGTTCTAAACAATCTGAGCCTATTCCTATTATAGGTAACCCGAAATAATGTCAATCTGATTTTGATTAGAACTCAAATTGATCGGACCAAAACTGAAAGCTGTTTTTATTTGCAACTTGTAAGATGACTTTTTAAAACCAAATAACCCACCCAAATCTAAAACGACACCACTGTTTAGTTGAATCAGACCAAAATCTCACCGATCTAACATAAGTTTGATCCAATTTGAACCCGAACAAACAACTTGGTTTCTGGGTCTTTTCATGAGCAGTGTTTCATTGTAGATGTTGTGGGGCCTCACAAGATTTGAAAAATTAAATCATAACTATGACTCGACTATGTTCAAATACTAGTATTACAGAGTATTATGTAACTACATATGACACGATCTTAATAAGACTCGTCTTTTGTAATTATGATGCGATGATAATAGTTGTGATTACATTGATCTCTTTTAGTTTATGCTTTTTTAAAAAAAGAAAATTGAAGTAAATTGAGTGTTTGGTTTTTGGTTTTTGGTTTTGCAGGGAGGGAAGATGGTGGGGTTGAATGAAGGACAAATATATCTAAGTTTTCTGTTTATGGTTATGTTGTTGTGAGTTTGTTGTGTAAAATAGTAGGGAGTAGTGTAGGTTTAATATGTATGTGTTTGTATCTAAAGTAGCTTTAGGGAGGTTGGTAATGAGATTATGCTCTTTTGGACTTTTCATCTTTGGAATCATTAGTGCCACTTTTACTACTTTTTACATCATTACTACTATTACTTTTAATTTAATCAAACTTCACTTTGATTAATTGCTTCAATGCCCAAATGATTAGGGCACTCTTACACTACTAATCTTTTACCTCTCTAAATTTTCATGGCCAGTAAATGGAGGGTTTTACTGTTCAAAGTTTACTCAGTTTAGTACTAAACAAAACCAGATATATACAATTTTAGCCAACCTCATATTAACCCCTTATCTTAGTTGTAAGCCCAGTCCAAGGGAAAGGAGAGGTTCTTTGTTCAATACCTTGTAGAAGCAAATTGAAGCAGGCTCTCTTTTTTTTTTTCCTCCTTTGGTTTTGTTGTTTATTTTTGCTTGCACACTATTTTTTAAGCATAGACCAAAGGCTTGGCCTAGTTTACTGCCATGATTGGTAAAATAAACTGTTTAAATAGTTGATAACTGTTTATGTATCGATAGCTATTAGATTTTAGTTATTAGCGGATAGTTGTTTAATTGAGTGGTTGAATAAATGTGTTCGGTAAATTTAGTGGTTGAGTTAGCTGATTATTGTAAATTGACGTAAAAGGATATAGATAATTTGCCAAATATAAATTAGGGAAGGGATGTTTTTGTCAAAAAATATAAAACACTATTATTAAATATGAAAAGCTAATATTCTTAGCTTTCCAAAAGCACTACTTGAAACGATATAAGCTAATGTAAATATTAGTTAAAACACTACCTTACCGAATACTAATGTTTGGTTGGTTATTGTTTTGACTTAGTCAAAATACTAAAAGTTACTTCAAACACATTGTCGAACAGGGCTTACATGCATCCTCATTTATCTTTTTCTTTGTTACTATTTCAATTAGGTTTGTTTGATTTGCAATTTTATTATTGATATATGTGCTTGAATGTGTTAAATTAGAGCTGAAATTTCTTGAATTAAGCTACAATCTCATTATCTAAATTAAGATTCATTGTTACCTAATTTTTTTAATTTCATTAATTTTTCATGAACTTTAGACTAAGTTGTGCAAGTTTAAATTCGATTGTCTTTGTGTTTTTGAATTGATTGTGGTCGTATAGTGGTATGGATTAAAGAGGTAATACCACTCATCTATTATCCTTTGTTTTCAGGGTCTTGTATGAGTCTACCACAAGGTAGTTTGGTACCTACACAATAAAACAAAGGGGAAGCAAAACCTCTAATCTTTCTCATTAGCTCAATAGCAGCCATTAGGCTTTATAAACCAAAAAAACTGCATCAAACGCCCTAGCTTGGCCATAGAACGCCGAATACACATCAAATAAGGAGAACATATATATATGAAATAAGTAAAAACACCAGCAATAAAATATTTTAAAATATTTATAGTCTTATCACTATCCTTCTGTACAATTTCTCCCTTTCCTAATTTCTATAAATTTAAAGAGTATTAAAATTAGGTATTTGTGAGCTTTGAAATTGTATTTCTATCATATATATCATATCATATTATACATATAATATTAAAAGTTGGGTCCGAGCGATGTAGAAGCGACACGTAGGATGCTTATTTGGCGATAATATTAATTGCAAAATTAGATTATCTTTAAACAACTTTACTAATTTAGTAAAAGTAACATTAATATTATACTTTTTCAATAATGATATACTAATTTAGTAATGAAATTTTACAATAAAAATCACATTAATATTATACTTTAATATTATACTATTTTAATAATCTAATTTCTTTAAAATTATTTTAATATATAATTTATTTAACCAACTACATAATAAAAAAATGTTATAGATTTTTAATTATGACATACTAATTTAGACATAAAATTTGATGATAAAAAATCCATTGATATTATATTTCAATATTTGAAAATTAAATAATATTATAATAATGTACTAATTTAAAATAATTAAAGTAGAGTATAAAATGTAATTTTCTAAATTCATTTCAATATGTAAGTTATGTAACCGACTACATAATCAAAAAAGTTTCAAAGAATAACTTTAAAAATAATATAAGTGTGTAATGTAATTTTTTCAAATTTATTTTGGACTAAAATTTATCTAACCACCTACATAATCCAAAAATATTAAAATGTTTCAATTGTGATATACTAATTTAGTGATAAAATTTGATAATAATAAATTACATTACATTAATACTTATAAATCAATATTATACTCAAATATGATTAATATAAATATTATTAATTAGCATGACTAATATAAATTGTTACTTTTAAAATTATTATTAATAGTTCCTCTCTTGAACTCTTGAATTTCTATACCTTCAATGGATGTATAAGTTACATGTTTTTAATGAGTTAAATGTTTTTATATTCAATTTATTGTGTAATTTATTAATAGTAATACTTATTTACAATATCATTAATGCACCGTAATCGATTTACTCCCACTAGCAATGGCTATCCCTATTCCCACATAATAAAGTAAATTATAAAAAAATTAAAAGAAATATTTTTATATTAACTATTTAAAGATATGTATATCTACTTATATTCTTTTAACTTATTATTAATTTTTATTGGTATAAATTAATTAAAAATAATAAAATTAAAAAATAAATAATTATAAAAATAAAATTAATTAATACCCTTGCATATACTTAAAACTGAGTGTTTTGTTGTGGGTTGGACATTTGGCACATCATCATTGGTTCCTTTTGTTTTATTAGTTTTCTTTTTTTTATATTATCAAAGGATTTTTGTAACACCCATTTTATTACCTATAAATTTTAATTATAAAATGATGTCCATTTACTACTCTTGAATGACTATGATCATGAATTACACTTTATTACTTAAAAATTTTGATTATAATCATAATCAATATTATATTTATTATATGTATTTTTTTGAAGGATTATTCCATTACTTCAACATTTATAAAATTTAATTTTATTGCCTATGTCATGTTTATTGAGTATATTTATTCAAGGTTTTATTATTTGTTTTATAAAAGGGTAGAAATTTCACCATATGACATTAAAATAAATTATGATTAATCCCTTACTTTTTTCATCAAAAATTGAGGTCTTGAGTATTTGACCAGCAAAACACTATGTGCCATTATTTTTTTTTTCACCAAAAATTTCCTTTACAAGAAGCAATCAGCTACTACTCAATTGAATGATTAATCCCTAATACGCTCTTCATCTCTATCGTCAACCTAGGAATTTTACAACAACATAGCATCGAGAATACAAAGAAGGTTGGCAAATGTAAGACAATTTTCAAAAGAAATTAATAGTTACGTTTTTCATTATTTTGATGTTTAATTTTTGTTATTATATATATAATCAAATGTGATTATTTTATGTATAGTGAGTAACCATATAGTTATAATATATTTAAATTCTAGATTAATCGAGTAGAACCTGTGAGACACTTTTACAAACAACATCCAACAATAAACACATATAATTAAAGGAGTTTGGCGCTAACAAAGTAAGATTGATACGTCTCAATTCTAAAATATGGTGGGAGAAGATGATGAGTTGGCAAACCATTTTATAGGTTCACATGATTAAGAATTTTTTTACCATTAAGTAAATCAAAATTTATATTTTTTCTCCTAATAATTACCTTTAAATTATAAAGTCTTCATATATATTCTAAAACTAATGTCTACAATTTTAAAAAATATATATTTAATATTTATAAAATATATCAACTAATTAAATAATAGCACATACCCGTGCTTCGTACGTGATTCACACTAGTATCTATATATATATATATATATATATATATATATATAAATGAGTGCAAGCGATGTGGTTGCGACATGTGGCGGATAAGCAATAATTTTTAAATTTAATTTTTTTGAAGGTGATTTAAAGTCATGGCATTATTATTAGGAGGTTATTATTTGTGATTTATATGTAAAAATTTCATTATACATATTAATATCATGTCACTTAAAATATAATTACTTTTAACTAATACATATATAAATCCTCTAAAATACTAAGGTAAAATATACACATTTATATTTATATTTTTTGAATTATAAAATCATATCATCCGTTAAAATTTTGTTTTCTAAAAAGGTATTTTTAAAGGTAGTTAGGTTAATTATTTTAACTATATTTAGGCTTTGAGGTTGTATCCTAATATTTTATTTGTTAGATTTATAAGTTTTTAACTTTAATTTTATGAAAGAGCATTTATGAATTATTATTGAATAAAACAAATAATAATATAACATTAACATTAAAAAAAAATTTAAACCTTTTATTGAAAAAACCCTTTGAAGAAGAAAAAATAAATTTTTTTAAAAAATATATCAACATATTAATAAAATATCCCAGCAAAGTAGAAATAATGTATTTTTTAAGAAAAATAATCTATTTTTAAAAAACGTATTAACATATTAACTACTCTATATTTTTAAGAAAAATAATGTATTGAAAGCAATGTTACTACTCTCTATATACTAAAGAAACAATTTATTTTTGTTATAATAAAAAAATTTTTGTTAAAATGACGATTGAAAACAATATAATAAAACAATATGAGGATTTGTGCCCAAAAGCCATGAGATACAAATTGTTGTAGAATTTTGGAAAAAAATGATCACATGCTAATGTTACTACTCTATATGTACTAAAGTAAAAAATAATATGATATCAGGCCATGTCACTATGTTACTTCCCTTGACATATAAATAATAAGATGATTTAAATACTACTTCATATTTACTAAAATAATAATTTATTTAAATATTTAAATATTATTATTGTTAAAGTCACAAATCAAAGTAGGGACTTCAATTAAGAATTATTAAAGTACCAATTCAAAGGATGGAGTTCAATGAATAATTGAATTCAATAAATATTTAATGCTAATGTGTTTCTAATTTAAATGAAATAATTGAATATCAACCTTTCTCACTATCTAATTAAGAGGGGTTACAAATCGATAATAAATAATTTTAGTTATATTCTTTTATTAGTGAATCGTGATTGTTACAAATTATAATTTTTATAAAAATAAATTATAATTTACAATTACACAAATTCCAAATCATATATGGTAATCTATAAAAATATATTATAGAAAATATAAGGAACATATTTCTGAATGAAAATTGAAACTTTTATTATTTGAATACATTGAGACCTCTTTAATAATATGATATAAGAATGTAACCTCATAAGAATGCCCCAATGGCTATGTATTTGCAAAATAGAGACATTAATTGTTCAATATTAGTGATTTTTCCAAGATGACTAGACTCTCTGCAAACTTAGAAAAATCTGAAATATACTTGGGAGGAGTAAACTTGGAAGCCCAACATCATATTCTCGCAAAGCACGAGATTTGCACTGGGGAATTCCCTTTCGGATACTTGGGATTACCTCTATCGACCAAGAGACTAACACGAGTATGTGTCAACCATTGATTGATAAGATCAAGCACAAAATCACCTCGTGGGCAGCAAGATCACTATCCTATGCAGGTAGAAAAACATTACTCTTTGCAGTCATGACAGGTTTGATTATATTCTGGTTTTAAATATTCTTATTACCACAACATACCATCCACACAATCGAATCATTGTGTAGCAAGTTCTTGTGGAGTGGAAGCATTGAGGGAAAAAATGACACTTGTGAGTTGGAAAAGCACATGTCAACCGTATCGGAATGGCGGCCTAAACTTCAAAGAAGTTCTAGCCTGGAACAAAGCATTGTGCACAAAATGGATTTGGAAACCGACACACTCAATGTTAGTTTTCAGTCAGTGGGCTGCAGCTTATATGCTACGGGGAAGAGATGTGTTTGCCACACGAGTCGTAATACCGATGCTTGGGGATGGAGGAAAATGCTAGGAGTAAGGGATGACTTAGTTCAATGTTTGGGCAACGCTGTACAAGCTAGGGAATGGATAGTGCAACAAAATATATTCTCTACAAAAACAATATACGCAAAAATCCTACAAAAATCTGCAAGAGTGGTATGGTAGAAAACAATCTGGAAAAGTTGGGCATGGGAAAGATATAAGATGATTTTGTGGCTGACTTGCAAAGGAAAATTACCAACTGTTGCTTTCCGACTACAAGAGGGATTCATGCGGATAACTAATGTCCGTTATGTGAAGAAAAAGGGCTAGATCACTCGCCAACATCTATTCTTCTCTTGCCCTTTCTCCAGCTCTATCTCGGGGCCCAATACTTCAATGGTCCAAGTTACAAACCGAGAAGATGGAGGCTAGAAGAGGAATTGCGCTGGTTCGTGCACGAGATGCAAGGGAAACACACAACAGAATCAATGGCTTAGATCCGTTTTTGCGGGGACAAGTGTATGAACTGTGGAGAGAAAGATGTCTGCGCAAACATCGGAACAAACAACGAACTCCAATGGTGATCATTAGACAAATCCAATATACATGTAGTGTGAGAGCGGATAAGTATGTTGTGAAATGGGATGATCTTGTAAACATCTCTTACTAGCTTTGTATGCTTTGACACTCCTACTTTTGGAAAAGTTAAATGATAATTATTTACTTTTTCAAAAAAAATATATTAATAAGCAATGTTTTTTTAATTAAAAAAAGTCATCATGCCTACTGTGGTTTCTATTCATCCGTTGCTTTACTTATCTGCAATTAGTGCAAATTTAATAGCCATTAGTGGACATCATCATTATTCAAAAACAATCCATCCTTCATGGAAAAATTAACAACGGAATATTATCAGTTACATATTATTATTTAAAAGCAAAAACTAATCAAAAGCAAAAAAAAAAAAAAAACGAAACAAATATCATGGTTACAAAGAAGAAGAAGAGGCCAAGGCTTATAAACATCCAATTTAACTCTAATCATATAGTTAGTAAAATTTATTATTTGATGAGAAGGATTGTGACATTATTATTATTTTTTAGTATACTTACGGTTGTACCCAAATGCTCAAAAAAGCAAAAAAAGAAAAAAGAAAAACAAAGGTCACGGTTACAAACAAGAAGAAGAATAGGCAAATGCTTATAAATCATCCAATTTAACACTAATTACATAATTAATAAAATTTATTATTTGAATATATTAATCGCCCAAATCATATTACTATATAAAGGCTGAATGGGATCATATGTGTACTTCATCGAGATCCATATAATCACAAAAGAGTATTTCTTGAAAAACATCGTAAACACTAATCCTAATGTCTTATTCATTTCTCCACAAATTATCATATGAAAGAGACGATTGGAAAATAAAAGTGAGAGTTTCTAGAGTTTGCAACAATATCAATGAATATTTCTAAGCAAAGATATCGTGCTAATTGATGAGAAGGTATTGTGACATTATTTATTAGTTTTCATAATTTTTTTCACTTATTCGAGTGTCTTACATGTATTATTGTTTTATGCAAGGAAACTATATTCATGCGAGTATCAAATTCAATTTTGCATCCCATTATAAAGATCATTTAAAAGAAGGTGATCGCGACACGTGGCAATGTAAATCATTAATTCATGAGTTAAATTTATGTTTTATTTTTTTATGGTATTAAATTGATGTTTTTATTGTGAAGATGTAATTATTGTGTATTATTATTATTATTATTATTATTATTATTATTATTATTATTATTATTATTATTATATCATATCTTTTTTAGAATATTAATAACTTTTGTTGATATAAATATTATGTATTTTTAAGAAAAAAATATTATGTAAATTTAAATAAAAAATTAAGAATTTTACAAACGCATATACAAAAATTAAATTTTATAATAATTGTTTTTCTTATTTAATTTCACTAATCTTTATTTTAAATACCCCTTTGGTATATTGTTTTCTGTCAAGGTTAGATGCAATTACAAAGAAAATTTCAAGCATGTATACATTTAAAAATTAATTATTAATAGTTAATTGTATTAAAGGCTTATTTTATAATACATAAATCCCTAAAGTAATATGACCTGATTATTAAAAGTTCATGCTAGACCCACTTACTCAAGAGATTAAGGAAATCCCCGACCCACCACTTGCTGTCAATCGTTATATAAGTTTTGCCAATTGTGGATTTGGGTATGATTTCATTAGTGATGACTATAAGATAGTCACCATTAATTCCAATATTTCTCATACTAATGTGTTTGAGGTTGATTCTGTTGAGAACTTTATTCATGTCTACTCCTTAAAAACTATGACTTGGAAGACGGTAGAGGGTTACCATTCTCACGTTTGTTTTAATGTTACTGGTGGGACTTTTGCAGACGGGTGCATCCATTGGTTGGCTCATAGGAAACTGGACATTCGGGCTAGTGATATTATGGCTTTTGATTTGGCGAAAGAGAAGTTCCGTGAAGTGCTACGTTCGAGCTTTGTTAGAGACGGTGACTACTTTGGGTATCTTGTTGCGCTTGGTGGGCATCTATGCATATTCAATGCAATTGAGAGGCTTGTTTGGGTGATGAAAGAGTATGGTGTCAAGGAGTCTTGGACTAAATTGACAAAGATCAATGTCCTTGGAGCGCAGAAGTGATTGAGCCGTTTATTTTTAATGTCCCTATACTAGAGTTAATTACGTCGTTTTGTATGTTAGGGCAAGAAGAAATGGTGCTAATGAAGGGTTTTGGGCTAATCATTTACAATTTGAAGGAGGGAACTTCAAAGGATATTTTGATAAATGGCATTCCGGATGATCTTCGTGTTGAAGCAAGCTTTCTAGCTTCGTGCCTTGTCTCACCTCATCCTTATGGCACTAATGAAGCATGGGAAGAATGAAATGATGCAGTGAAAGAATGAAGCCCTCATGACTGGAAAGTCTATTTGCAGAAATTCTGCTATAGAGCCTAGATTGCCTTCTCTTGGAGACAATGAGATTTTTTTTTCCAGCCAAGTTCTCTACAATTTTGTGGTCACTTTTATAGATGTGTTTCCAACACCTTTTTGCATGTCGTTTTGAAAATAGTTTTCCTTAATCCTATTTTGTTCAAATAAGATTGCATATATCACAATTCTCAAGATTATCGTTTAATCGAATCTATATCCATTGTTCTAGTTATAATTTTCCTGAAAATGCAACACAAAGAGACCTTTTGTTTTATACTTTGAGTTAACATTACACTTGCATAACTGTAGCTTGGATGCTTATTTAGAGTTGGAGAATTGCCCGCCATGTTTTGTAGCGGTAGCCTGTAGTCACATGTCATGATTATGAAGAACATTTGCATTTGTAAACCTAATGAGGCTACGAACCACCAAACTTATTCACCCAAAGTTGACTTCATTCAAATTTAATTCGAACCGATTGATTTCGTTCAAATTTAATCCGGATCGATTGACTTATTTGGTAAGTTGGATAATTTTTATAAGTCTTGTTCCGATTGTGTTCCATTCATTTGGTTAATTTAAATTTGCAAAACTAAAATGTATCTTGTTTATAATTTCCAATCGTATGGCCACAAATAACTACTCCTATTTTACAATGCTTATTCTTTTTGGGATGTGGGGAATACCAAAAATACACAAAATCCATGACAAAATATGTGTTAAAAGATCAAGTTTTCCTAAGGTTTCATTGAAAATGAATAAAGTAAATGAAAAAGGAAAAAACAATTAATAAGAATAAAATTAGTAAACTAATCATTAATATGTCATTGGGATTATAAAGTAAAAAATATTATGAAATGAAAAATATTAGTTTATGTGACATACATTGAGTGCTCGGATTAAACTACCCTTAAATTCTCTAGAATTGTCAAAAATGCCACTAATTTAATCGATGGTAATCGTCTGCTACTAAGCTAGTAACTAGGTAAAAAATGCCACTCGGAGGTTAAAGTGACTTGCTGAAGACGGTAAAAACCCAGGCAACCGGTCACAACCCACGAATGTTTTTCTCTCTCCTCATCTTCCTCTGTTTTGAATGAAACCGAGTCCCGACATTTTCACTCACACTCTCTCTCTACTCTCGCCATTTTCACTCACACTCTCTCTATCTTGCTTGTAATTGGAACCCTCCACCTCCTGGGCATCCCATCCGAACCCACCACCTTCGATCCCCATCCTCACCGCCGACACCGCACACCCCAACTCCCTCCTCGGCCTCTGCCGCCAAACTCGGCTCGTGCTCAATTGCGTCGAGGCCATTTCGAGTCCATGGGAAACCGGTGGGGTTCGAGCTCGCGTCGAAGTGGGGTGTGACTACCTCGACATTTGCGGCGAACCGGAGTTCATGGAGAGAATAGAGGTGGAGTACCATGATCGGCGGCGAGTCAAGGGAGTCCGGTGGTCTCGGCTTGTGGATTCGATTCGGTCCCGGCCGAGCTCGGTCTCATGTTCAATTCTAAGCAATGGGTGCCCTGGCGGTGCGGAATAGGTCGAGGCTTACTTGTGCTTGGAGAGTGAGAAGAGGATTATGGGTAATTTTGCGTATGAATCAGCGGTTCTTGGGGTTTCTTGCTAATGCGGACGTGCTTCGGGAGCTAAGGAAATCTCGGCCTAAGAGGTCTCGGACTCAAGTATAATTTATGTACTTCTTGATCTTCATCTTCCTTATTTGGGAGTTGGAACTTGTTGAAGATCTCAACCTTAAGTACTATATGAACCGATTGGCTTGATCTTCTTGTTCCTGGACCCTATCATTGTTATCATTGATTCGAGTTTCTCTTCATAAAGTAAACTGGCGAGAGGAGAGAGAGAGAGAGAGAGAGAGAGAGAGAGAGAGAGAGAGAGAGAGAGAGAGAGGGAAGAGAGATGTTCTTCAATGGTTGTGACCGGTTTTATTCAAAACGAGGGAAGAGAGAGAGTGAGATAGTTCAATTGTATTAAACAGTTAATATTCGTGGGTTGTGACCGGTTGTGCGGGTTTTTACCAGCTTCAGCGAGTCACTTTAACCTCTAGTGGCATTTTTTTTACCTAATTACTAGCTTAGTGGCGGACGATTACCATCGATTAAATTAGTGACATTTTTGACAATTCTAGAAAGTTTAAGGGTAGTTTAATCCAAGAACTCGACATACATTGTCAAACGAAGGGAGTATTGAACTTGACACTATACTTACCTAGATCATTAAATGTGCTCGTAGTCTTGCTCCTCATTATTTAGGGCCTAGATTGGAAAAATTCGGATTGAGAAAGTATGACTTAATATGATAAGATGACCCTGGTCGACCTGAAGTTAATTATAACCCAAACCCGACACAAGTCAAATCAATTTTGGCTTGAAGTTGACACAAATTAATTGTTTAATATGAGTGTATGTTATTTTTGATTTCGAGTGAATCTAAATTAATTTCATGATGAACACAAAATTAACCACTTTATTAATTGGATCGATATGAACAAACTTATTTGTCACCTCTCTAAGACACAAAGTTAATTTAAAAATAGATATGTTGGAAAACCTTTTAATCACTCTCGGAAATGAAATACATTGCTATTTTTTAACCTATACCTCAAACAATTAACTTGAAGCTGAACCGCATCAAACCTTATCCGACCTGATTATTTTTTTATCAAAGTTATTTCTCTTTGTAAAACAAACTTATAGAACAAATATCTACAAACTCATAATAAATTCGAACAAAAAATAACAACAACTAAAACTGAAATAATGGAAACTTTATTACTTTAAACATGACTGGAACCGATATGATATTAACTCAACCTAAGCAGAATGATCATTTTTTAGTTTTACTATTTAGGCTTTGATTGGGGCCTTTTTTTATTTTTACAAATATTAGGGAAAATTATTCTTAAAATCCAGGCGCGGAAAAGCCCTTGTTATAATCCAACATAAATAAGGTGATGGCTTCTTCGAAAGCGAATTAGCCCTCAATGTCATTCGAAATCTTTCATTCAATAATGATCTCTCTTGCTTGGTGGTACTAAGCAAGATACTACTATTCTACGGAACCCAGTAATTCATATCATCGGTAACTTGCCAAACTCCCCGAGGAAGAGGAGATGAGCCGTCGGAGCGACTCGGTCTCGGATCTTCCAAATGAAATCATCTCCGACATATTCCTCTAGCTACTGGCTAAATCTATCGCCGTGTGCCGGTGTGTATCAAAGACATGGCGATTTCTTCTTTCCCAACTGTTTCCGAAAAAAGCGGGTGTGCTGATGTGGATAATGATTCGGAGAGAGGGATTTACTACTCCGAGTCACAAGGGCGTGGCTCGATTAGTTGGACTTCACGTGCCGGCGGCGGATGCTTCAAAAGGCGAGGCCACGAAGGTGGATCCCGGGAACGCCCTTCCGACGCTTAGTTAGTAAAGTGAAATTGATGAGCGAAACAAGGAAAATCTTCCTCGATGTGCGCAAAGAAAAATTTCTTGGGATTTGGGTTTGCTTACCAAAGTTGGTAAGGCTTTTAGGGAATTATAGGATTTTTCAAGAGTAGAAAATATTGGAATTTGTGTTATAAACCTCCGATGTGATGGTAGGGTTGGAAAGTATTTACGAGAGAAATTTAATGAGTGTAAAATAGTAATTTAACGTAATAAAGGTGGAAACCCTAACCCTAGTGGGCTTTGGGCCTTACCGGGCTCGTTGAAAGTGGACTCTGGACCAGGTACCTTAATCGTCTTACCGATTAGGCGCAATTGGCTAGTGACGGGTGTCACGGAACACTCCGAAATCCTCTAGAATTTTTCCTATTATTCCATAAGGTTCCATAATGTTGTATAATGTTCCACACTTATGTAGAGGATTCTAAATAATAAATCTAGGTCATAAAATTAAATAGATCTCCACCATCCATTGAGGATGTGGACAAGTATAAACACCCCCAATGGGTTCATTTGTAATCATCCAAGCATCCATCCAAGAGTTAAATTAATACAAAGCATTCTCATAAATTCTCTAAATGTCCTTTTCGTACTTAGCTCTCTCAAGCTTAAGTCAAACATCCTCAAGGCTTACTAGCAAGCTCGGAAGGGTCTCGAGTGTAGTTTGATAGTGCCGCATGGGAATCGGATTTGACCGAATTACTATCCCATGACACGTGGCGGGTGAGTTAGAATTGTCCGAAAAATATCTGGATCATTAACCAAAGTTCTTGAAAGCCAAGTTATGTTTGAATAGAAATCTCGTCCAAGAATCGGTTTTATTCAAATCTAAGACCTAAAGTTCTCTATCCTCAACCTCCTTAGGTAACGCTCACCACCGAGCATGACAAGATTACCATCTTCCCTAAAAATCTCGGTTTTGTTGGTAATCCCGACTCTTGGGATAGGGTTCTTGCTTCTAGTTGGTGATAAAGAAGCTGAGAAGTTCGTGTTGAACCCACTTACTAGAGAGATCTCTCTAATCCTCGATTTTCTCTCCATCCTTGTATATTTTTTTCAATTTCGGATTTGGGTATGATTTCATCCGTGATGATTATAAGATAGTTACCATTATATCTCACAAGACCTATAGTGAACCTAAGTTTGTATCTGTTGAGAAATTTTTTATGTTTACTCCTTGAAAACTACAACTTGGAAGCTGGTAAAAGATTGCTATTATTCTCACATTTATTTCCATCCGACTAGCGGTACTTTTGTAGATTGGTTAGGTAGTAGTAGAGCTAACTCCAGGCGCTTTATTCTTTTGGCTTTTGATCTAGCAAAAGAAAAGTTCGATGAAGTGGCACCCCGTCCCCGAGATCGGTCAATTACATCGATTCACTTTTTTAAATTTTAGTATTCTCTAGCATCTATGAATGAACCTTATAATAAAGATATGACAAGGGCTTGAGATTTGATCATCGTTACGGATACCTTAATTAATAGTTAGGGTTCGATTTAACTTTTACAATTTATTAAAATGGTGCTTACTTATTTAGGGTATCTAAGAGACCTCCAAGGGCATCGTAGAGAGTGTCAATGTGGTAGATATGACTAGAATAAAGTATAATCCAGACAGACAAATTTATATTTTTAGTAGCTTATATTATAAAAAAAAATGTATGCATAGCAAATAAAGTTTTTTCATGATTTTTGTTATAGTGGTTACACATTCTGTTGTCATTCATTTTGTTGGTGCACAACTTCTAGGCCACAACCCTTTTCGACAAATTAATCCTTTCATACGGCTTAGAGATGGCTGATATGATATAGTTTGATGGCATTTTGGAATGCAGCGTGATGGTCATGTTGATGTAGATGTTTTTCCCTTCTTTTTATATATATGTGTGTGTAATATACTATTTTATATATATATATATATATATATATATATATATATATATGTCTTTTGCTTTTCTTTCTGTCTGCTTCTCATCATTTCTCTTTAACTTTCCCTATTTTCTATTTGTTTATCTTTGTTTTTGTGTCTCATATTATTTTTAAAAAATCTTTATTTCTGACTCTAATTTGAATTACCTTTTCCAAATATGTAGTCTTCCTAGGCTTAAAGGATCCTGTGAATGTGGGTATATTAAGAACATTGGTTTTTTTCGTCAGGATCATATTAGTAATCTATCACGCTGGAAGAACACTATGATGAAAAGAAAGTGACATTCATTGACGGTAGAGCCGGCAGAAAGGTAATATAATTTGGATACAAGTGTGAAAAGAACATATACAAATATGTGGTACTAAGTGAAGACCCAAAAGACATTTGTATTCATCAGTATGTAATGGTTATGTCAAGATTGTTTTTCTGGGGGCTTTGAGATTTCTATCTACTATCCCTGATCAATCGGGAAATATCCATATTCTGCAAATTAGTCATAGTTTTCAATGTATCATACTTCATTATTCGATATTTTTTGTTTTTTGTTGACTTGGGGAATCGTAATTTTTGAGTTTTATTTTTTAAAATTTTGTAGGTTTCGTTCATCCTAACCTTGTTGAGGCCTTTAAAAACATGGTTTATAAGTGATTGAAGATTTTTTTTTGTTTTTCATATTGTAATTTTGTAGATTTTGTTTGAATTTGATGTTTTATAATTTTGGAGTTTTTAAAGTCACTTATGTGTTGTAGATAGAGCTGAGCAATAGGCTGGGTTGGGTCTGGCCTGGCCCGCCTATTTACTTAACGGGCAGGACTGGCAGCAACTTTTTTAAATGGGTCGGGTGGGGTCATGGGTCAAATGACCCTGACCACCCAAGCGCCCACCTAATTTGAGTAATTGAAGCAAATTTTAAATTTAAAAAAAAGCCTACCCAATTCAATAAAACAACCTAACAGACACAAATGCAGCTTGAAACTGCAATAAAAGTAAGATTCCTTGAAACTACAATAGAAGTATAAATTTGACCAAGAACAAAAGAAATGAGCATAATTCTACATCCAATTTCAAGATAACTTGGAAAACCATTCGACAATCTTGGTCACTAAAGCTAATAACTGTGCGTGCAACTTCACTTTGACAAACTCCATGACTTAGGAAGAGCGATTGACCTCAACTAAGCACTGTAGGTTCAAAAATCAGTAATATACAACCGTTTAAGCTACACTCCACCAGAATGCTAATCACCATTTACCAAATTCACATCCAAGTCACAAGAATGTTCATTAGAGCGTACAAACTTGATCCAAGCACATGAGTCCTGAGCTGTAAAAGCTGTAATTTTTGTAATGACCCGACCCTAAATCACATTATTTATCTTATTAATTACAAGATTTATATAATTGAGTGCGTGCACTTCAATTCAATATTTTATATTTAAATTATTTTTATATATGTGTTATGCAACTAAGGCGATAAAGTGGCCCTAATAAAAATCTCATAGTAATGATTATAATTTACTTATGTGTTTAAAAGAGAAAATTTAAAAATTTACATGAGATGGTATATGAATATAAGGTCGCTAACATTATATTTCAAGTAAATTGTTACAATTATAATTTGTAAACATCATTATTAAAATAAAATTAAAAAAAGTAACGATAAGAAAAATAAATAAATAAATAAATAAAAATAAATATAAAAATAAAATAAACAAATCAGATTTTTTAAAGAAAAATCCAGAATAGATTTGTCCGGAATTTTCACAAAAAAGAAGAGGAAATAAATAAAATGGAGCTAAGTAGTCCGCAACTTCATTTTCCTCGCCCGGCTCCGGTGCTCTGCGCTTCCCCTCCCCGCTTCTCCCCCTCACTGTCGTTCGCTCCTCCGGCCACCTGCACGACCGACGCCGGCTGGAAGACCGGCGCCGGTCATCCATCCTCTCTCTCTGTCTCGCTCTCTCCCTCACTCGCGCTCTCGCTCTCCTCTCTCTTTCCGCGGGCGCTGTCCGTCCCCTACTGCAGCCCACTTATTGACCACCCACCAGCCGCAGCGGCCGCCGAAGCTAGTCGCCGTCCCCGCCCGAGTGGTCACCGATGCAGCCGCCACGCACCACCACCCCTGCTTTTCCCCCGACTTCCTCTCTTTGTACTTGAAGGTAAAACCCTAAACTCGGACTTGCACACTTTATTATTTACTTAGTAATTGTAATTGTAATTGTAAATTGAATCATTTGATTTAGAAATATGTCTGTGGAGTGAATTTAAAGGCTGATTTGGGGAAATCCGAATGTGAACGAATGTGATTTCTTTTGGGAAAATTATGAACTATTGAATGAGATTGGGAATGTTTTATTATAGAATTGAGTAATTTGATGGATTTGTTATATTTTAGAAATGTTTATATTGAGCAAACGAAGGGGAAAGTGTATATAGAAATTGAAATTAGATAATGTGTAGGTGTATAGGTGTGAGAAAAATTTGAGCTTTAAGTATACCTAATTGTAGTTGTGGATGTGAATTTTGTTGAAATAATAATGCTCATCACCTTAAAATGGTGTATACATGAATTTTGAGCAATTCGGTAAATTGTGAAACCTATGGAAAGGTATATGATGGATTAATTAATTTCCTAACTATGAGTTTCGAATGCAATGAAGTAAGAAGTAAGGAGTTAAGCTAGGGACACGGATTGAAAAATAATTTAGGCTTGGCAAATTAATCGGATTAGTTGTAGTTAATGGTAATAATAATAATGATAATAACAATGACAACAACAATGTGGGTAACAATAATAAGAACTATTAGGAGCATACTTCATGTCTTTTAATGAATATAATAACCAAGATAAGCGATTGATTATATATATATATATATATATATATATATATATACACCTTTGCAACCTACGTCAACTAATAAATTGAGTTACATAGATAACATTAGTTATTTGATTAGCCTAATTGACTTGTTTAATTAATATGCGTTGTAGTCCATGTTCAAATCGGAATTAATGCAATAAAGTTATGTAAGAAAAATGTAGTTTAACCGATTACGAAATGAATATAGAAAATGAAATGAATTGTCAATGCTTATACAAATTCAATTATTGAAATTCAAGAGAAACATTATTAACAATAAAAACCTAATTGAAACAGAATTGAGGCCACTTCCGTTGCCGATTAGCTGGTAACTTAAATTTACGTAAGAGGGGAGAAATAAAGGTTTCAATTCAGGTACGTTCATTGCCTGTACCTTTCGAAATTTCACATGTTACATCAAATCTCAACATTTCTTATATATATAACTAATAATGAATCATTTGCAAATCAAGTTTTGTCACCTAATTAAGCGGTCCCCGATCAATTATCATCAATTATCGGGGCTTACGCCCTTCAATTTCACCCGCACGGCTTCAACTCGGGTTCTCGGTCGGCCCAGGAGGTGTGCACCTTATTCAAAGATCGTATCGATTATACAAAGGGTTCCACTTTCGGATAATAACCAGCAAGCAAGTTTTACTCATATTTTCTCCCCCGATTTCAAACTAAAATGAATTGAAATGCGCGCGCTCAATCAAGGTGTTTCAAAATTATTTAACTGTGCAGGAATGTTCGTAGTGAGTTTCGACTCATTTTTCGAAATATTTTATTGTTTTTGTTTTAGGGAAGGCATCGGTGAACAATCAACTGTCTACCAAGTCCGACGAAGGCCAAACATAACTGGACAAGTGGTATTTATGGTTACGAAGGTATTTAGACGCTCATAGTGATTTCACCTCAATCGTGGCTTGGAGTCAATTGGGAAGTCATTTGATTTTGCGTAATTTCTCATGTTAAACAAGTAGGTGAGATTGTATTGAAGTATATGCAAGCAAGCCACTAAGTTATATTTTGGGTCTTGTTTAAACATGATATGAAGCTTAACTACTTAGGGTACAAATACTTATCGATATCGGGACCCAACCAACATGTTACATTCACAAACATAAATGGTATTTGATTTACTCACTTAACCTCGGTCCTATTCTTAGGACGGCGGTAACGCCTTCGATCGTCAACTTTCGCTGCGACCATATTTAATATTCTCCAATTAGGGATTATTAAGTAATGGTGATTGGGGGTGTTACATTTTTCAAGGAAGAAAAGATAGTAAAGAAACGAGGAACCTAGAATATAAAATCTCACACTGTTTTTAATAAAAGAGTTTAGCATATGTTGACTTGAACAAATTTGGACAAAACCAAGTCAACTCGAATTACATTTCATGCAAGAGTAGTAAGGAATTAGAAGAAAATTGTTGTTGTAATTATATTTCTCAACAAGTTACTACATTCAATTATCATAATCTACTTCTAAAGCAAAGCACAATGATCTAAGACATAAATCACGGTTATATCTCATAACGCCCTGAACTTTAAGCAAAGTAGCAGATCCAAACCAAATGAGTCCGGAGCCGATACTATAGAGTCCTGAGCTACTCCCACTCTTTTATCCCACACCTATCATCCCAGCAGCCAATTAGCTCCAATTACCGAGTGAAAGGTTCTAATTCTAAAGCTAACTTCCTCAAAATTCTCAATTCAACCTACCAAAAGAAAGCATACCCTTAGCACTTAACCGACCACTTTTTCTAATTGGAAATGGGTATTTAGTCAATTTTCAGAAACAACATTCATTGTCATGCAAATACTGAAATGCACACATCAATGTTGGTATATCATTCACATCACTCAATGACCAAAGAAGACAATTTTCTTTTTTAAGACAAGAACTCATGTTCGAAACGCTTGGCAGGTGCACGAGTCGGTGATAGCAACAACAACAAGAAGCAAAAAATTGATGAAGAAGAGTAACAGAAAGTATGGCTTTTTCAGCAAGGTCTAAAAAACCAATATTACAATATGGGCACCCAAGCACTCATCGAAACGGGAAAGAAATATACATCAATTCAATGACAACGAAACGCATATAATGAAACATTTACATCAAGAGTAAAATTAGGGTTACATATTTTTATGGGCGAGAATTCCGAGTATCTCTTTGTGGATAACTAGCGAAGAATCGATCAACAAATGCCAAATTAGGGTTTCGGCGGAAGCGTAGAGAGAGAGAGCTGATTCACCGGCAATGGAAGAAGAGTGACGGTGGCGAAAAGGCTTCGCCTCCGTTTCACCGGCGAGATGGCACAAGAGCGACGGCGAGAGAGAGACAATAGGGGAGGGGACGGTGTAGCAGCAACACGATGGACAGAGAGCGAGAGACGAGCATCCGAGTGATTCACGGACAACACGATGGACAAATTTTTATGGCCCGATTACCCACCCAGTCCCGGCCCGAAATTTCCCTTAATTGGCGACCCATTTTGTGCCCAGATCCGTTTAAGTTATTAAATGGGTTTTGACCCATTTTTCAGGTCATCCAATTAAACCCATGGGACACCCAGTCCAATACCCAAGTCTAGATGTAGATAAGTTGTTGGAATCAGTAAGGATAGAACTCTATGAGATATCTAATACAATTGAGTCTTCATATAATACTATATATAATATATAATATAGTACAATATAATATTATATATAATATATAATATATATAAAATTTTAAGTGTGACTCGTGATTGAGTTTTAAAGTGTGAAGAACACTTATGTCTCAACCCTATTTTAACTAGTTGAAGAAATATTTTTCAGGTTACTCGTAAAATTGATTGGCTAATGTCAACAGTAGTAAAGCAATGACTGTCATCCCTATTTTATTCGAGGCCATATTTAACATATCAAAAACTTCAACCAATAATCACTCATACCTATTTATCGTTTCTATAAAAGAAATTCATTTTCCGATCATCCTAACAATTCTTGGGAGTAAGTGAAATATTTTTGCAACACTTTGGCCATAGTTGGTAATCTTGAAGGCAATATTTTTGTCCTAAATCGTATCACTAGAAAAATTAGGCAAGTACCTTCTTCGATTATATATTCTTCGTCCGATAATCAATATGTATAGACAAGGGTATGATTTTGTTGGAGATGAATACAAAGTGGTTAAACTATAAGTCGGATTTGGGTATGATTCCAACGAGTGATGATTATAAGATAGTTACCATTATATCTCATAAGACCTATAGTGAGCCTAAGTGTATGTCCGTTGAGAACATTTTTTATGTCTACTCCTTGAAAACCGCCACTGGGAAGCTGGTAGAAGATTTCTATTATTCTCATATTCATTTCCATCCGACTAGCGGTACTTTTGTAGATTGGTTAGGTAGTAGCAGAGCCAACTCCGGCCGCTTAATTCTTTTGGCTTTTGATCTAGCAAAGAGAAGTTTGATGAAATGGCAACCCGTCCCCGAGATTGGTCAAGGACCGTTACTACTAGGAACGTAGTTATCTTGTTGCGCTTAGTGGGCATCTATGCATATTCAATCCAATAGTGCGTTATGTTTTGATGATGAAGGATTATGGCGTCCGAGTCTAGGATTAAATTGAAGATCAATGTCCCTTAAAGCAGATTACTTAGGCCGTTGTTTATGTTGGGGCAAGAAGAAATGGTGCTATTGAAGGACCATGGGTTAATCGTTTACAATTTAAAGGAGAGAACTTCAAAGGATATTGTGATAAATGACATTCCAAATTATCTTCGTTTTGAAGCAAGCTTTCCAGCTCCGAGCCTTGTCTCGCCTCTTTCTTATGGAACTAATGAGGTAGGATAGAATGGAGAGTTCGTGACTAGGAATTAAGTGCATTTACTGAAATTCCGCTCTAGATTGTCTTCCTTCCCTTAGACAAGTGAGTTTTCTTGTAGTCCGGTTCTTTACGCTTTTTGTTCACAATTTTGTATGTGAGTTTTTGGGTGCGTCCTTTTGAAAACCATTTTTCACTCTTGGAAATGAAGTATGTTGCTTTTTTAGGTAAGATTGTGTATATTTAGAATTCTCAAGACTTCCGTTTAAATCTATACCTTTGCCAATAATGTTTGTTATAATTTTCCTGAAAATACAACGTATACAAACCTTTTGTTTTATACTTTGAGCTCCCTTACGTATGGCTAACTATACCTTGGATGTTTATTTGGAGTTCCCTTTCATGTTTTCCAGAGGTGCCTTGCAGTAACATGTCATATTGTGAGCGTATTGCACATTTACACTTGTAAACTCCAAATGATGCTAAAAATGAACAAATTTCTAAAAAATGGTAGGATCCGTTACTGTACTAATAAGGGTTAATTGTGCTTTGACGATCTTAATTTTCCTTTGCGGAAGATGTGTCGTTGCTAATGACTTTCCTATTCTGTCCTCTCTCAATCGTATCACTCCTTAAATTTTCGTTGTTTTGATTCTATGTAGCCTAATTTGTTACTTCGAACTAAATTGTAGGGTTTTCTATGCATCATCACTCCCTTAATTTATGTTTAGAGTTCCTTCATACTTCAAACTAAATTATTATTTTATTATTAGCAGACATATGGAGGTTAAATAATATTTAGTCAGATTTACTTGTATATACAAAGATAGCATATGGATTTGACTTTATGAATCATCTCATAAAGTTATTGATGTCATTTACATGTAAGTGTATATTATAGTATCTACCCAAAGGAGAATTATAATATACTTTAATGTTTTACCCGTCTCGACTCCATTATATGATTATTTATTAATGAGCATTTATGTGTTAATTGCAGTTGTTTATTTCATTCACATGCTTCATCTGTTACCATGTTCAATGGTCTAAACTTTTCGAATGGAGTGAACAAGTCAATTTTCACTTAGGTGTGTTGGATCCGAACCCGACACTTGTAGAAGAAAAACCTACTAATATTACTGATACTAGCACCGATGAAGAAAAGTTGTACGATAAAGCTTGGACACGGTCTAACAGATTGAGCCTTATATTTATGCGAATGACTATTTCCAATAACATTAAGACTGCTATTGCACCAACAAAAAATGCTAAGGATTTCCTTAAATCGGTGGAAGAAAGGTTTCGTTACGTGGACAAGTCACTTACTTGGTACTCTTATGGCGAGCTCACGACCATGAAGTTTAATGAGTAGAAGAGCATACAAGAGCGTATCATTGAGATGACTAATATTGTGGCAAGACTAAAGACTTTGGGGATGGCTACGAATGACTCTTTTTAGTGTAGTTTATTATGAACTCCTTGGCTCCTAAGTATGGACCATTCCAAATTAATTACAATAGTCTTAAAGACAAGTGGAATGTTATTGAATTGTCTAGTATGCTTACTCGGGAGCAAGCGAGATTAAAGAAACAAGATGAAAGTGGTCATTCTGTCAACCTCGTAGGTCAAGGAGCTATTAAAGTAAAGCCTCACAAGTATAAGAAAAGGAAGGAATCTACTAAAGTTTCATAGACAAACAAAAACGACAAAACAGTGCTAAAGTGTCACTTCGTAATAAAGAAGGACAATTTCATAAGGACCGTTTGAAACGTAAGGCTTTGTTATAATTCTACTTTAGTAAGTTTTGAAACAAACCTAGTTGAAGTTCCTAATAATACTTGGTGTCTTAATTGTGGTGCTACTATTCAAACATCTAATATAATGTAGGGATCCTTACGATCCAAATCATAAACCCAAGTGAGAATTTTTTATACATGGAAAATCGTATGAAAGCTCCAATTGAAGGCATAGGGACTTATCGTTTGGTGTTAAATATAGGTCATCACTTAGACGTGTGTCAAACTCTCTATGTTCCTTCAATTTCTAGGAATTTGATTTCTCTTTCAAAACTTGACGTTGCTTGGGTTTTCTTTTTAGTTTGGAAATGGATGTTTCAGTTTATTTACAATACTCATTTGATTGATTCGGGTATTCTTAGTGATGGTTTATATAAAATGAAACTTGATAATACTTTTTATGAATCCCTACTTATGGTTTATCATAATGTTGGTATCAAACGTAGCATACAAAATGAAAATTTTACTTTTTTGTGCCATAAACGTTTAGGCCATATATCCAAAGAAAGGTTGGAAAGATTGGTAAAAATGAAATCATTTTACAATTGGATTTTATTGACCTAGGAGTGTGTGTGGACTGCATTAAGGGAAAGCAAACCAAACATAGCAAGAAAGGAGCCACAAGAAGTACACAACTTCTTGAAATTATACACGCTGATATTTGTGGACCATTTGATGTTCCATCTTTTGGTGGAGAAAAATATTTTATTACCTTTATCGATGATTTTTTCCGTTATGGATATATCTATTTTCTTAATGAAAAATCTCAAGCAGTTGATGCCTTTGAGATTTATATCAATGAGGTTGAAAGGCAATTAGATAAAAAGGTAAAATCGTTAGGTCCGACAGAGGTGGTGAATACTATAGGAAATGTACGTAAATGGGACAATGTCTTGGTCTATTTGCAAAGTTCCTTGAGAAACGTGGCATATGTGCATAGTATACTATGCCAAGCACACCGCAACAAAATGATGTCGCAGAAAGGCGTAATTGGACATTATTAGAAATGGTTAGGAGTGTGACAAGTCGTTACTCGTATCATTATGGATGCATGCTCCCAAGACTGCCAAATATTTACTAAATAAGGTTCCTAGTAAGGCAGTTCCTAAGACTCCTTTTGAGTTATGGACTGGTAAGAAACCCAGTTTAAGACACCTTTATGTTTGGGGTTGTCCAGCAGAAGCACGGCTATATAATCCATAGGAAAAGAAATTTGATTCTCGAATGACTAGTGGTTACTTTATTGGTTACCCGAGAGAAATCCAAAGGATATAGGTTTTATTACCCTAACCATAGTCCAAGAATTATCAAATTCATTGAAAGTGGTAAGGTTAGTGGGAGTAATGAAAGACACAATGTGGAAATGAATGAGATAACGGAAATTGCGCCTTTATCCGTGAATGTTCCATCTGTCATCCTACACTCCAAATATTAATATTCCTATTGTTGAACAAAATGTTAACAATAATGAACAACATTTGGGTGAAGACATACCACACGAAGAAGGTAACCCATCATTACCTACTGATCAAAATGAACCACAAGGATTAGCTTTAAGAAGATCACACAGGGAAAGAAAATTAACAATCCCCGATGATTATTTGGTTTATTTGCAAAAGTCGGATCTTGACGTATGGATAAAAAGTGATCCAGTTTCATTTTCACAAGCTATAGAATGTCTTGAGTCGAATAAGTGGATCGTTACTATGAAAGAGGAACTCAAATATATGGAACAAAACGAGGTTTGGGACCTTGTTGAGTTACCAAATGGATATAAACGAGTCAGATGTAAATGGGTCTATAAAATCAAGTATGATCCAAATGGCAATATCAAACTTTACAAAGCTAGACTTGTTGCTAGGAGTTATACACAAAAGGATGGTATTGATTATAAAGAGACCTTGTCTCCCGTCTCAAAGAAAGACTCATTAAGAATAATTATGGCTTTAGTAGCTCATTATGATCTAGAGTTACACCAAATGGATGTGAAAACCGCCTTTCTTAATGAAAATCTTGAGGAAGAAGTTTGCATGGACCAACCTGAGGGTTTCTCGGTTGAACGAAAGGACCATTAAGCTTAAGAAGTTAATATATGGACTAAAACAAGCTTCCCGACAATGGTATATTAAGTTCAATGATACCATAACTTCTTTTGGCTTTCAAGAGATCTTCGTTGATAGATGTGTACACTCGAAAGATTAGTGGAAGTAAGTTTATTTTTTAGTACTATATGTTGATGACATACTATTTGTTCCCGATGATTTGAGCATGTTACATGAGACTAAGGTTTTCCTCTCTAAGAATTTTGAAATGAAAGATATGGGTGAGGCATCCTATGTGATAAGAATCGAAATTTTTGTGATAGATCACAAGGAATATTAGGATTGTCGCAAAAGGCCTATATTGAAAGAATTCTAGAGAATTTTCAAATGGATAAGTGCCCAGCTGGAATTGTTCCAATTTAGAAAGGAGATAAGTTTAGTCTCATGCAATATCCAATGAATGATGTGGAACGTAAGGTAATGGAATCTATTCCATATGCTTCGTTGTAGGCGAGTCTAATGTACGAGCAAAATTATACGAGGCCATATATTAGCTTTGCTGTTGGGATGCTAGGGAGATACCAAAGCAACCCCGGCATTGATCATTGGAAGGTTGCAAAGAAAGGATTGAGGTACCTACTACAAGGCACAAAAGATTACATGCTCATATATAAGAAATCGATCTTTTAGAAGTGATTGGATACTCGGATTCAAATTTTGGTGGATGTTGTGACAGTAAAAGTCCACTTTTGGTTGTTTGTTCATATTATCCGAAGGAGCGAGTTTCATGGAAAAGTGCAAAACAAGATGTCATTTCTACATCTACCATGGAAGCTGAGTTTATGGCTTGTTATGAGGCTACAATACATGCACTCTATCTTAAGAATTTTATTTCAGGACTTGGGTTAGTTGACACAACCACCAAGTGTAACGCCCTAACCCGTAATCACCTAGGTTATAGTCTAAACAAACCATTAGCCGATGATTAGCCCATCGGAAAGGAGGTCGGGGACATTACCGCCGCCCTTACTAAAGGAAAGGGCAAGGCTCTTGATATAAGTATATGCAACTTTACCGTGGTTATATCTTGCTAGGCAATTATAACTTATATAATCATAAACAAAAGTATATGTTAATACTTGATGAACAAAGTCAACGACACTTGACTATTAGTTCCCCAACTTGCCATTGCAAGCCTCTATGTACGAACAGAACTTTTCTATTGCTTGATATATTCATGTCTTTACCTAAAATAAAACAAGAAAATATTTTCGAAATGTGAGCCGAAATCCAATATGTTCATTATCATGTCTGTAAAATAAATGTTATTAAATAGTTGATTTGAGCTTGCACATTTCAATTCATTTTATAAATGAGGGGAGAGAATAATGTAAAATTGTTGCTAATTACTTAGCTGTGTGGTTACCCTTGTGATCATCGGGTTTTCCCTAAATGTGTACACGCCCGGACCGATCGGGAAGTCCAGTTGGTTGCGGCACGGTTGCGGTGTACCGACTTGAATAATGGTGAAGTATTGATGGGCGGGTCCACTTTTATATGCCAAATACTGTTTGCAAATGATTCTTTGTTGTTTTTAATATCGGCCATATCCGACCTTGATCCGTAAATAAAACATTGAAGGGCACGATCAATGAACGTACTCGATGAATTGAAATTGGTTGCTGATTTGAATTTGATTCCTTTCTTTATGATCTTGAGGAGGACCCTTAAACGTATGTTGACCGATGGCCTTGAACAATATTATAACAGAATAAAGTTTTGTTAGAACTTATATTTTTGGTTAAGTCTATTAATAATAATTTATCTCATATCTTTGGTTAGGTTTTATTAATATTATTATTAACATAGTTTTTTATAATTACATAACTAGTTGTACCTGCATTACTTTGTTATTTTCCAATTTTCCTTCCAAATATTAAATAAGTAACTTTAACCATACATGAATATAACCATTTTATTACAAATTATTATTGGACCTAAATATGCATTTTATCACTTTATTAATGTATATATTTAAATACGCATTAGAAGTTAATTAATTACTAAGTATGTCTATCTCAACATGCATTACATAAATTAAATTATAATAATATTGACCTCATTATAAGCTATGTTATCTCTTTTTAAGATTACTTAATCATAATTTCTAAAATTTATTCTTAAACTTTGCCTTTGATAAATCATGCATATGTATAACTAAATTTTATTTTTTTGGCTAACATAATTTTTATTTTCTGTTAATCCCTTTATATTTTATTTATAAAAATGATTAACTTAAATATTGAAACTTTAAATTATAAAAACTTAGGGTTTAGGGTATTTACCTAGAAAAAGAGTAGAGAAAGATAAAGGTTGTGGTGGTGGAGCTTAGTGGTGGTTGGCAGCGCGGATCTGGCGGCAGTAGGGCGATGCTTGGGTGGCGGGGTGGCGGCGTTCACCGGCAATCGTGGTGGTGGCTAAGTTTGGGGGTATTTTAAGGGTAATATATTAGGACATATAAGAGAGAGGGGGTGTTTGGGTGGCTGAAATGGCGGTGCGTGGTTGGACTGGTGGCCATGGTCGGCGGCTGTAGGCGGTTGAAGAGTTCGACGACGACCGGCGGCTAGGTGGTGGTCGGAGTGGTGGTGGAGAAATGGAAGAGTTGTGTGATGGTTTTGGATTTTGGAGGTTTGAGGGAGTATAAGTAGTGGTTTTTGGTGGTCCGGTGGACTCGCAACGGGGTGGCGACGGGTGGTCGGTGGGAATGGCCGGTGGTGGGAGGCGGGTGGCTTCGGGGGTGGTTGTGATGGTGGTTGAAAGTGAGGGTGAGGATATAAAAGATATAGCAGAAAGTTGGTGATTAGGGTGGTTTTGGAGGGTGTTTTCCGGCGGCGGGGTGGCTAGTGTGGTGGTTTGAAGGTGGCGTCGAATACGGTGCAAGGTGGTGGTTGGATCCGTCCGGTGGTGGGTGGCGGTAGCAGGTGGTGGTCGGCTGTGGGGGAGAGGGAAAGGTAAGGGAGGAGAGAGAAAATGTTTATATCGGATTTTAGGTTTGAATTTTTCTGATTTAACAAGGCTATTTATACTAATTGTCGTAATTATCTTCATGACTTAGATGACAAATACATGATTTCTTACTTTAACACATAGCTAATGACTCATATTAAGCAAGGATGATTTGTCTTGCTTAGAATTAGGTTTAGTGTAATTTGAAGGTAAGATGTTATTTGACCCATAATTTCATCTTAATTCAATCTTCCTTATTTATTATTATTATTATTATTATTATTATTATTATTATTATTATTATTATTATTATTATTATTATAATTTTTGTTATTATATTATTACTATTATTATTGTTATTTGTTATTATTATTCTTTTTGCTAATGATATGTTCATTTTAAATATTTGATTGTTATAACTAAATTATGTTAGTTTTATTTGCGAAATTATTTGTCAAGATTGTTTTAATTATTTGTTAGTTACATATAAATTATGCTAGTGTTTTTATTTGTATATATATATATATATATATATATATATATATATATATATATATAAGGTTTAATATATGAAAATATTTATGTATTAAAATAGGAATTACATAAGTATCTAAATAATATATTGTAATTAATATTTTGTGATTTATATTTTAATTTTTAGAAAATATGTACCATCCATCATCTTTGTTCATATCTGAGTCCTGCAAAGAAAATAAATTTGATACATACATATAATATGACATGAAAAAATTTTGAATTTGAAATATACACGCTTATAATAATTTTGGATGTATTAAGAATAATATGTTTTCTTAAAGTTGGGTTGTTACACCAAGCCACTGAAAATGTAATGTGATAATTCCGCTGCTGTTTTCTTCTCAAAGAATGATAAGTACTCAAGAGGAGCCAAACACATGGAGTTAAAAATAATTATTAGTTAATGATGAGATTCGAAAACAGAAAGTGTCTATTCAACATATTAGAACTGATATGAAGATAGCAAATCCTTTAACGAAAGGTTTACAACCAAAGACTTTTAAGGCACATGTGCAAAGAATGAGTCTTGATTGTAAGGATGATGTATGTTTTGTTGATTTTGACACTTGAGCTCAAATTATATGTTTATGATTATTTTTTGAATTTCCTATTAGTTATGATGGTGTACACTTGATATTAGTTTTATTATAATGGAAATTTTGAAATAATGTGGATCATGATAAATTTTTTTATATCATTTAATATGCCTAACTTTGGTAGATTGCAAAGTGGTGTTGTATGTGGAAGGAAGTATGCTCAATAAATAGTGTATAATTGGCATATAACTCTCACTTAGAAAGATATCAAGTATAGGTAGTTATGATTAATGGAAAAGATTATCTTGATAGGCGCTCTTATGTATGCTATTGAGTATTAATATTTTAAATTATCAGGCCAAGTGGGAGAATGTTAGATATTATCTTATTTCTATGTGACCTTATAAAAGATAATGTAAGTGATATTGGGCTATTATCTCCTATAATTATGATGAATGTATTATCTGCTTTATTTATTTGATAATGATATTATCCAATCTAATATTTGTTTAATTTATGCGATAGAGATATTATCTTATCTAATATCATCTTGTCTCAATAGTCGATTAATCTTGTCCATTTATCCGATTACTTGATGGACGTACGGGATTAAATTGTGATAGATATAAATTGGTCATCTCCCGCCTATGAGAGTTACGAAAAAAAGGTCATCTATCTCTACAACATAAAATAAGAAGAGGGTTAAGGGGAGAAACTGATTCATTGGATCAACGAGTGGTCTTCCAAAAATTATTAGAAAGCATGACTTCCTTATCTTCCACATCGGGTAGGACCTTATTGTAAGAATTATTTGTTTAAGATCATATGAAGTATGATTTAATGTTCATGTAAATTTAATGAATTAAGAATTACACTCTACTCATAAAAATTACATGGTAGTAATCCATAGTCTAGATCCATAGGTATGACCTTCCATATATGGTAATCGTTTTATTTTTTTAAAAAAAATCTATCCATTTCTTTTTTCTGAAAAAGATAATTTCCCTCCGCTTATTATTCTATAGTAGGATTGAAACTCTAGTTGGAAGTATAAAACTCCACTGCCATACCAATCTTGGTATGTTTCATTAATTTGACAAATTTGTTTATAGGAGGACAACTTTCTCTACCACCATTGTCAACAAACCTTGCTCTCTATTCAATAAAGTAAACTTTTTAAGAATACTAAGTTTTTTAATTTTATTAATATTTTATACATAATTTTTTTTAAATATAATAATTTTTTAAGTTTTTATTATTTTAAATTCAATTGTTATTATATGAATCTTTTTATGAGCAACTATGTGTATATCATGTTTCGCATATGTATGTCTCGAATTTTATTTAACATTTTTTTAATTGATTAGAAAAGAAAAATATGCATATTAAATATTTTCTTTTAGATTATATAATTTGAGATATTGTTTACAAATATAATATAAAACTATTTTAGCCTTTCAACTAAATATTTAACAAATTGTATTTAAATAATAGATATTCAGTAAGACAATCGAGGGTCACTTGTTCACGTAGAAAACTTCCGCGAGAAGATTTTCGTATGAGAGGGAAGGAGTTTTAGAATACCGAGATGAAGATGGATAGACGTTATTTATAGAAAACAAGCTGCGCCCGTCCATTAGCCGTTAAGTAACTCCGTTCGACTCGGCTTGTCCATCGGTCACCAAAGACCGGTGTGACGGTTCGCTTCAACGGTTGAGAAACAAGCGGTTTGAAATCTACGGTTAAGATCCGATCGCAGTGCTCGAGAAAGAGAAAAAAGATTTTGAAATTATAATCCGAAACTCTCCACTGTTCTAGAGATAGTTTCAGAAAATTTGATGTCCAAATTTCTCTACGTCCGAGTTTGACTCGAAAGATTTCGAGTGACTCGAAACACGAAATAACTATTAGCCCAAGTATCACTGAATCAACCGAACTAATGGTTATTAACAACGAGAACACATAGCACGTAAATATGTAATAATTGTAACACGTAACTAAGCATTTAACATACCAAGCTCATTTCGAATAAAGCAAAATTGATCTTCACCAAGAGGCTTAGTAAAGATATCGGCTAATTGAAAATTAGTAGGAATGAACTCAAGTGCAATATCACCCTTTTCGAGTGATCGCGTAAGAAGTGATACCGACCTCAATATGCTTTGTTTTTTAGTGCTGAACAGGATTCTTAGTGATACCGATTGCGCTTTGATTGTCACACTTGATTGGAACCGAGTTGAGAAATAGTCCAAGATCCTTCAAGTGTTGTTTTATCCAGAGGATCCGAGCGCAACAAGCTCCAGCGGCAATGTATTCAGCTTCCGCAGTTGATAGAGCTACCGAGTTTTGTTTCTTTGAGTGCCAGGATATTAGGGATTGACCCGAAATTGGCAAGCTCCGGATGTGCTCTTTCGATCAACTTTGTATCCTGCGTAGTCCGCGTCTCGAGTACCCAGTCGAGTCGGCTTCGAGTTTCGGAATACCACGGACCTAGATTCCGAGTGCCTGCAAGATATCTCGAATATTCTCTTCACCGCAGTGAGATGTGATTTTTTCGGATTAGCTTGAAATCGTGCGCATAAGCAAAGACTAAACACTATATCTCGGCCTGCTTGAAGTAAGATATAACAGTGATCCAATCATACCTCGATAGAGTTTTTGATCTACTACTTTACCTTTCTCATCCGAGTCGAGCTTTATGCTCGCTTGCTCATAGGGGTAGATGCGTGCTTTGCATCTTGAAGTTTATATTTCTTCAGCAGTTCCTTGGTGTATTTTGATTCATGAACAAAGATTCCATCTTTGTCTTATTTGATTTGCAACCCAAGGAAGAAATTGAGTTCTCCCATCATACTCATTTGGAACTCTTGACTCATCAACTCGTAAAATTCTCGACACGTAAATTCATTAGTAGCACCGAAAATAATATCATCAACATATATTTGAACAATAAGAAAATCTTTCCCTTTGGTCTTTATGAATAGAGTCTTGTCGATCTAACCTCTTTTGAAATCATTTTGAACCGAGAAGCCGCTTAGTCTTTCATACCAAGCACGAGGGGCTTGCTTAAGACCATAGAGAGCCTTTTGAAGTTTGAAAACATGATTTGGAAATTCTAAGTTTTCAAAACCAGGAGGCTGCTCGACATAAACTTCTTCTTCAATAAAACCATTGAGAAAGGCACACTTAACATCCATTTGATATAATTTAATATGCATGCAGGATGCAAATGCCAACAGTATTCTAATGGCTTCAATTCTAGCTACTCGGTGCAAAGGTTTCCCCACAATCAATTCCTTCTTCTTGATTGTAACCTTGAGCTACAAGTCTAGCCTTGTTTTTGACTACTATTCCACCCTCATCCAGTTTGTTCTTGAAAACCCATTTGGTTCCTATAACTGGGTGGTCGGAAGGTCGGTTGGTCGAGTCCGGACTTGGTTTCTTTCAAATTGATTTAGTTCTTCTTGCATGGCCTCTACCCATTCAGGTTCAAGCTCATCAAACACTACGTGGATACTCTCTTCCACTTTGTTAGTTCACTTGTTGAAGATACGATAAGCTTTGCTATGAGATGAGTAACCTAGAAAAATACCTTCGTCCGACCGAGCATCAAACTTGGTCGGATGATCCTTACCATTGTTGTGGACAAAGCACTTACATCCGAAAGGTCCGAAATAGGAAATATTTGGCTTCTTCCCTTTGTAGAGCTCATAAGGTGTTTTCTTCGAATGGGTCCGATGAGGCATCGATTGAGAGTGTAGTTGGCTGTGTTTATCGCCTCTCGCCCGTAAATAGTAAGGCAAGTTGTGTTCAATCATCATTGTCCTTGCTATCTCTTCAAGGGTTCTGTTCTTTCTCTCAACTACTCTATTCTGCTGAGGAGTTCTGGGTGCTGAGAAGTTGTGAGAGATTCCATTCTTGTCACAAAACTCGAGAATTCGAGTAATCGAACTCCCTTCCATGGTCGGTTCGAATCTTTTGAATCTGAGTTTGAGACTCAACTTGAATCTTTCTACTGAGCTTGCTGAACTCCTTGAAGGCTCCGAGACTCTTCACAGGAATTTCACCACATAGGTCCATATGCGTAGTTCAAGCACGTTGGATGTGGAAACTGTCTTCAGAGATTTGAATGAAGATCCGACTTGTTTCCTCTCGGTGCATGCTTCACATACTTTGTCCTTCTCAAATGCACAGCTAGGTAAACCTCTAACCGGACTATGAGATGCAAGCTTTTTGATAATATGCATGCTAATATGACCTAATCTACGATGCCAAGTCCAAGAATCATCTTGAAGCAATGCTTTTAAACAGATAAGTTCTGACTTGGGTCGCAAGAGGGATGATGTACGTATTACCCGATCTCTTACCCGAGAGTTTTATCTCTTTGGTGGTCTCATCTCGTGATGTAGCACTTGGATTGGGTGAATCTTACCTCTTGACCCTTGTCACATAGCTGGGAGATGCTAAGTAGATTGTACTTTAGCCCTTTGACAAGGTACACCGGGCTCACCGGATTGCTTCCTTTTCCAATCTTTCCAACGCCCACGATTTTACCTTTGCTGTCATCACCAAAAGTCACCTTTCCTCCTATATATGACTCCAGCTCGTAAAAGAGTCCTTGGTCACCCGACATGTGTCGAGAACATCCGCTGTCCAGGTACCAGTGTCCTTTGATCTTTTCTGAGTGACCCGCAAAACAGAGAGAATCTAACCCTTCTCACTTCCTCTAACGAACCCAAGAATATTCCTTACCGTGGTCCTTTTCGAGGAAGAAGGTGCTTCGAACCCGGATTTGAATGACTTTGGGTTTTGTCTCGATTCTGAGTCTTCCTCTCGTAGAACCGAGTCCGTGTCTCTTTCCTTTTAAAAACCTTTCCTTTTGAAACAGGAGAAAATGGTTTCTTTTTGTAAATAGGTCCGAGTTTAGTCCTCCTTTCATTTCTGTGAATGGGACCATGCTCAGCCTTTTTGAACTTTACGCTTCGGAATCCTTTTGAACAATTCGAGTAAGAATTAGATTCTTCCTCTTTGTTGAAACCAAGACCTTCTTTTCGAAACGAGACACATTGTGATCCCAAGAGCATGTCAAGGTTCTTCCGACCTTGAGTAAACTTTAAAACCAGATCTCGAGACTCAGTGAGCTTCTGTTTTAGTCGCTCATTTTCTTTCTTGAGTAACTCGGACTCAGCCTCATTAGCTTGAGCACTTGTCTTGAGTTCTCTCGAGTGTGAGTCTCAGCTTTTCTAACTCGTTTTTTAAAGAAGTGCTCTCGAAGTGATTGACTCAAGTTGTTCCTTGAAATGAGAAGAATCAGAATTGGATTTTTCTTCCAAAGTAAAAATATATTTTGCTAAATCAACTTTGGAGAATTTGAGGAAGTAGTTTATTACCTCTTGAGGATCAGCTTCCTCGTTGTCCGAGTCCGAGTCCGACTCTCTTTCGCTTCGAGTCGAAATTGCCATCGACACTTCGAGTCATCGAGTCCTCGTCGTCTTCGGATGAATCCTCATCGCTCCATGTTGCCATCATGGCCTTCTTCTTCTTCCTGTCCCTTCTTCGTTTTGGACAGTCCTTGACTATGTGGTCTTTGCTGCCACATTCAAAACATCTAGAATTCTTAGACAAAGATAACTTTGAGGGTGAAGAAAACTTACCTTTTCTCGTCTCTCTTGTCCTTTTGTAGAATTCTTCTTTTGGTCTTTTGTCACATCTTTTATGCTTCATCATTCTCTTGAAGCCTCTTGCAATGAGTGCCATGGGATCATCTTCTAAGTCGGAGGAGCTCTGACTAGCTTATTTGGATTCTCGAGGCTTTAAGCGCAATGTTCCTTTTGACAAGACCCTCAGCATCTTCTTCTTCCGGATGTATCTCATGAGTCGAAGCTTTCCGATGAGCTCGTCTCGGCTTCAAGAGTGAGAGGTTCCGAGCCTCTTCTATGGCAGTCACCTTAGGACCCCATCGTCTCTTGGGTAGGCTTCGAGAATTTTCCGGCACATTTCTTCATGGGAGATTTTTTTCCCGGAGATTTGAGATTGTTGGTGATCTCAAGTGAAGCGAATGAACATCCGAGTAATGTTCTCTTCGAACTCCATTTTGAAAAGCTCATACTTGTGAAGATACCGACCGATCTTCGCTTGTCTCACCCGACTTGTACCTTCGTAGGTGTTGACCGGAGTATCCCACACCTCTTTAGCAGAGTCACAGGCAGAGACTCGATTATATTCTTCCGAGCTTATGGCGCACATGAGGATGTTCATGGCTTTGAAGTTCTTTCGAACTTCTCGCTTCGTCGGCGTGAACTCAGCCTTTGTCTTGGGAAGGATTCTGAAATCATCTGTCTTCGTTGGAATGTAGTTTCCTTGTTGTATGATTTCCCATACTTCTTCATCATGATCCATGAGGAAACATTCCATAAGCTTCTTTCAATGACCAAAGTTTGAACCTTTGAATTTTGGTGGCCTGTTGGAAGATCTTCCTTCGTCGAACTCTCCGGTGTTTTGAGCCATCCGATCTTTAAACCTTTGGATTGTTAGATCCTTTCCGAAAGGCTAGGCTCGATACCAATTGAAGGTTTGCTCTGGGAGAGTATGAGTCACCCTAGAGGGGGTGAATAGGGTGATAGAAAATTCTTCGAGAAAACACACTCTTTTGACGTAAAAGAGGCAAAGACAGCTTCGAGTCTAAACACGAGGTCGAAAAGATTGGACTCGTAAAGCAATGAATCGAAGAAGCAAGAGCAGTTAGGTCGTTTGAGTCTAGAATGAACTCGTAAAGAGAACACAGAGATTTTACGTGGAAACCCTCCCGGGGCAGAAAACCACGGCCCGTGTCAATCCGGACACAAAGTCAAATCCACTATTTTGAGTCCACAAAATACCGTGAACTCGATCGAACCCGAGTTGTTCCCTCGGACAACTCTATACAAGTTTTCCTAGACTCGAAGTTACCTTATCTCGATCTAGTACTTCCTAGCTGAGATAACCCTTACAGATAGGGACAACTAAGCTGAGTTAACCTTTACAGACTTAGTCAAGGGACCTTACAAAGAATGTAAGAAGAGTTTGTAACTAAGTACAAGACCTTACAACTCAAAGAGTAATGAATTACGGAATGGGAGTTGTAAGTTGAAGATTGAAAGTAAATACAATAACTTTGAGCAAGTATGTGTATAAACAATATGTTCAAGCAACCTTCAAGTCTTGTGAAGTGGCTTCTATTTATAGATAACCAAGCAGATTAGCCGTTATCTTTATCTCGCCGACCGAGAGTCCTCTGTGACCGTTGATGATGGCTTTCCGAGTCACTCGAAAGTATCCGTTGAAATATGGACGTTGGACAACGGTTTAACTCTCTTGGAAGTCCCAAAACCATCGGTTGTGTCTTGAAAAATGAGGAGGAAACCACCGTTAGGCTTGGCGTTCCAGTTTTCCGGATATGGAAGCGCATGGCTTCGACACAATCTTCCGGGACTAAAGCGAGGGAGGTGAAAGGCCATATCTCGCTGGTGATTTGACGTTCGAAGCCGGCTACTTTTGTAGTTTGAAAAGATATCCTCGATTGAATAACCTACAAAAGTAAAACACCTTTCGGTTCTCAAAGTATAAAATACTTTGGTCCAAGGTTAGACACGAGATAATAAAATAATTATGATAATTACGCAATTGATTATCCGAGTCGAAAAGAAATGGAATTTTCCGAGTCTAATATCCATGATACTCGGAATTCCATATGACTTAGTCTTATGTGAGGAATCAAGTTCTATAACGAATATCGAGTGGGAAAAACTTGATATAGACTAAGCATGAAATGAACTACGAATACCGACTATGCAAACAATAGAATAGAAAACCATAAGTCGATTCTCGAGTGAGAAACGGCGGAATACTCGGTATATTCGAAATACGATTAGTCCGAGTGGAAGTGAACTCGGAATAGAGAACCAGCTTTTCGAGTCGCTAACCGAAAGCGATAAAAGAGATAAGTGAGGGCCGAATCACTTAGAGAAAATACTATTTTACTCAAGTAAGTTTCTAAGACACGAGAGAATGCCTTGGAATCAAAACTCTACATGTATAGAATCGTTATACCCGATTCCTTTTGCATGACTTAGAAGAATATTGAGCAAGTGTCTCGAGTCTTCGAAGGTTTTCAATATTATAAATATATTTATTATTAAATTATAGTTGTAATTATTTTGATTGAAATTAAATTAATTTTATAATTAATGTCACGCTTTTATATAATTTTATGATTATATAAAAAATTTCAGTCATATCTATTTCTTTTTAGATATGTCAATTAAGCCATCAATTTTCATTAAGAACGAAGCAAAAACTAAAGCTCCTTTGTTATTTTATTCCTAGGCTAATTTGGGTTGTTGACTTTAGGATTTTTTTTTAAGGTCTTAATTATCTCTCTTATTTTCTTGGTGCTCTGATGGTCAAATGAATTTATTTTGTAATTTATTAAGTTCAAAGTAAAGAATCTCTTTTCCATTTCTAACTATGATTTTGTAACATCTAAATTAATCACATAAGAAATAAATAATATTAAATATTGTGAAGATTAAATTTTTTTAACATTTTATCTTTTAGTTACGTATTGTTAAATAACCTTTTATGAAGCCTAATTAATACATGAATAAATGCATTTATTTTAAATTAAAAATATAAAATTTTTAAAACTTAATTAGCCAATAATAATATGTCAAGCAATCAATTTTAAGTACATCTATATTATTTATATCTATATGATATGATATGATATAATGATTATGGGAGAGTTATAAGTAAGTATAATTTTCTTCACATCAAAGAGGATTATCAAGGATAAGTAAAATATCAAAGTTTCTTTTGATTCTTGCTAAATAGAAATATGAATTACATTCTATATACTAAAAAAATAATAAATATATTGGTCTTATTATATTTATAATTGTTTATTTTTTGAAATTTTAATGAGAGAGATAATTTTTATAAAATTTTTATACTTCCTTTTTCAATAATAATTTACTTAATTACTTATTTATAAATATAGATAATAAATATAGTAATATTGTTAAATTTTTGGTAGTTGAATAGTCTTTTTTTAAGATAATTTAATAATTTATTATTTTAATCTTTCTTTTTGTATGACAAACTATATTTATTTTGCTATTTATATAATGATCAATTATCTATTGGATGACATCCTAAACAATCTTACGTGTTATTCATACATGAAATCTACCCAACTTTTAATATATAAGGATTCGAGGTAAATTTTTTTTTAATTTGATTAATATTTTCGTATAAAATTTTTAAAAAGTATTTATTACTTTAAAATCAATTGTTACTAAACCTCTTTTATGAGTAATTAATATATTCATAACTAAGTATAATTTTCTTTACATTAAGGAGTATTGTCAAGGATAAGTAAAATATCAGGATTCAGTTTCATTCTTGTTAAATAGAAATATGAATTGCATTGTATGTATAAAAAATCTTAAAATCCATTGGTCTCATTATAATTACAATTGTTTATTTTTTATAAATTTATATACTTTCTTTTTCAATAACAATTTGCTTAATTACTTATTTATGACATATAAAAACTATTACAATAGTATTGTATAGTTTTTGAAGTTGGATATTCTTTTTTAATATAATTTAGTAATTTATCACATTAATCTTTTTTTTTTGCGTTGAAAGTTATATCTATTTGACTATTTATGCAATCATTAATTATATAATGCATAACATCCTATACGACACTTTTACTAATAATAATAATAATAATAATAATAATAATAATAATAATAATAATAATAATAATAATAATAATAATAATACAGTATCAATTGTTAAGAAAAGTATCAACAGGTATAGCTATGAAACAAATAAAAAAAAAAGAACTCAAAAAAAAAACAGAGATAGAGAGAGAGACATGTATGGTTGTAACACAGACACTTTTAGCACACATGTTTAATTCATCGAAAGAGAAAAAATGTCATGTTGAATACACAAGTCAGCCGTAATGAACACAAGTGAATGATGCTTTTTCGTGCTTTTTGGCAACACTAGATTAAAATGTAACTCAAGCTATGTTCCGTTTATCTATGAAGAGACTGTAAGGAGTTATAAAAAATTGTAAGATAATTATAAATTTAATTATAAAAAAATGGAAGTAATTGTAAAAAGGTATAAGAAGTTGTAATGGTATCACTAAAATTAAATAGAACAGGATGACCTAGTAGGTTGATAAAAGGAGATTTAGGTTGATGTCTACCTCTGACATGTCCAATCTTATGTACATTTGGACCAATTGACTCTTTAATTTTACAAAGGTCCATTCTTTTATTGTAAAAAAGAAAAATACCTCTCAATTGTATTCACTAGTATATCTATATACTTTCTAAAGTTTTCGTTAATATCAATCTGTGTTACTAAATAACCATTCAAATGAAAATCCTACTAATGTAAGATATCACTAAAATTAGACATGGTAAATTGACCTTATATTCAAAAATCAAACTAAATAATCTACTCATGATTCCCTTCTCACCAATCAAAATTAACTCCAATCATACTCATAAGCTTTTTCATCCTAATAGAATTGAACTTGATCCAAACTTTTTCCTCCAACTATAAGATTACCTTATTACATCAAATATAAACCGACTCAAAATCAGTTCACATTGCACCCAAATTCAAACTAAATTTTTCGATTCAAATATGAACCAATCCAACTTAAAAGAAATCCGAACCAAAATTGTATCAAACCACCTGTTAAGTAGGTGTAATTCAATTGATTTAGGAAAAAAAGACAAAATTTGAGAAGAACTATGTCCTAGGCAAATATAAAGAATCAATCACAGACCAAAATCCAACCAGACAAATATGATTTGTACATCTTATATACTCCCTCATTGATCACGAGACAGAAAGTACAAGACATATCCTTTCTTGCTAAAAATTAGGCAACTTGAAAATGCACAAGGGGCCTAAAAATTTGGGTTTAGAGGGGAACAAAACAGAATGGACCAATGCATTATTTTTATGGGCCACAAACACATTTAAGAACCAACCATAAAATCGTCGGACAAGACATATCTTTTCTTCTTTTTTTTTTTTGCCAGCCAACATTAGTCGAATAGGCCCATTTTCACCAACTCCTTGATTAAAATGGGTTGTCAATTGGCCTAAAATAAGGCCTTTTGGCATCCCCAATGAATAGGCATGGGCATTGCCAGACACACACAGGCATAGGCCACCCACACTTGCCCCCTTGCACATCACTTGCAATCTCCATTAAATGCAAATGAGATTATGGGTGTCACCTAAATCAGACTTTTTTTTCAATGTTTATAATTAACGGTTATTAGTTACTAGCGTCCATTAGCGGTTATCAATATTACTAATAGTTATGATTAGCAGTTATCGGCGTTTAGCTGTGATTACACTTAACGGTTATCATAGCTTATTAACGGTTAGCGATTACAAACGCTATCATAAAATTACAAAAAAAAAAAAAGAAAAGATGCTCTCAATCAATAAATTGTTTAAAGATAGTTTTATCTTTTATAGTTCCAAATTCAAATTCTTATTTTGAAAGTTCCTCCACTAGGCTGAGAGTGAGGAAGGGATTCGATGTAGCGATATTAACCTTAAATTGAAAAATTACAGAGAGACTAAGTCAATTGAATCTTAGGTTTAAAAAATATTGACTACTTGTTCCATAGACAAGAAGTAGAGAAAGTTTTAAGAGGCATTTGGCTTTAGTGCATGATAATGCAAGTTAAAAAAAAATAATCCAAATTTGCTTTAGTGCATTATTCATTTGCATTAAAAAAAAAAAAAAAAGAAAAGTTGGATTGTAGTAACAAAGGTAACTTAGAATTACATTTGACCCAACCTTATGCAAAGCTAAAGAGGTTCATTGGGTTCATTCAAATCTACCAAACTAGAATATTGCAATTTTGTGAATGATATATTTTTTCCTTATCTTCTTCTCTTTTCCTTATTGTATTTTTAATCGATAAATTTCAATAAGTTTTTAATACTTTCTAATAATGTCTTTTTGATTCTTCTTGAGAGAGTACTCATAACAATGTTGGAGTGTCTCATTAAAGAAGAAATTGCCTGGAGGACTCTCAAGTAAGGTGGTAAAGGGAAGAAAAGTATAGAGTCCTGAAAAGTGTCTTCAACATAGGTAGAAGCTTAGACCTCATTCAAGTAGAGGTACAAGCATTGTTGTTATTGAAGAGGCAATTGAAGATTGCACATCATGTCCTTCAAAGCTGAAGAGTATTATGTTGCACTATCCTTCTAGGACAAGGTTAAGGTGACATCCCATCCTATGGAGGATTTTGATTCTAGGTAGCTTCTTAGGATTTAATTTTGCAATTAATTCCCTTTTAGTGTAGTCGAGCTCAAGAATGCTCTAAACTTTGTAAATTTTTAGATGAAATGAAATTTTTGTTTTGTAAGGTGTTGCTTATGAGAATTTTGTGAATTCTTAGGCAAAATTTTGCCTTTTCACATTACGTTTTAATCTTAATTATATACCTATACCGAATTTTTCCTATTTGATCCTTAATTTTACCTGTTTGTATTAGTAGTTTAAATTAACTATTTTTCAAAAAAGTGTTAACGAAAATTAATTGTTTACGACTATTTAGACTAGATATTCATCTTGACCTTAGCCAATAATTTAGATGAAATAACCCTCTCACTTAAACTATTGGGTCTAAACCCATAATAACTAGTTAAACTTGAAAAAACCTAGTCTAATCACCTATAGATCTATGTCTATATGTGATCATGGATTTGTACTAGGGTAGGAGATCTTAGAGAACCTCCTAAGTAAAGCAAAAATCAAGCAAAATCCTTTTATGAAAGATAAAAGACACAATATAGAGTTCCTAGAAAAACCAAACTAGTGTGCATTTTACAAATACAAATATAGGGGAATTGGTTTCACGCATTTCATAATTTGAATGTGATTTTATAATGGGAAAAATCGAGAATCGTGTCAGAGAATGATTAATTAGAGTAATTTACAATGAATTTAAATGATAAAGTGTTTTATAAAAATTAAATTTTAATAAATTTTATAAAATATTATATTTATAGCAATAAAGAAGACCAATTTGAAGAGCACTATAAATTTATAAAATTGAATTCCTCTATGTGGGTGACCATTAAATCAAGCCTAAGACGTACGTGGTCATAGATAATTTGTCTAAAAGTCAAAAGAAAAAATGCTTTTTTTTTAATTAAAAAAATGGATGCTAGCCCCAACTTGGTCAAAATTTGACTTATCAGAGGATAGAATCAAAGAGGGGTCAAGTCAAATGAAGACAAAAGTAATGGAATAAATCAAAGTCGTAATAGTCAAAAAGATCCATATTTATGTTTAGCTTAAATTGTCAAGTATATGCCAAGTGCCAAGCAAGTAAGAGATACACTAAAATTACCTGGCAAGCCAACAATTCACCACCAATGCCGCTGCCTACCTGTCTGTCATGTGGTAATTGGTCACCCATTGGTAACCCACCTTCACCATTTTATAATTTACAATTAATTATTAAATAAACTAAAGGTGAATTATTTATGGGTCAAGGATAAGCCAGCCAAGAAAATATCTTGCCTGCCTTCTAGGAGACACCTACCCTAAATTTTATTGGCCTCACTTTTTATTTTATTTTATTTTATAAGTGTGTAGATATTTCTTGGAATTAGTATATTATAAAAAATAAATAATTTAGGATGTCTCCTGATTATGTTCAAGCATGAATATTTTCTAGGAGGTGACAGCTTGGGTTTAAAGTTAATTTGACATTGGCTGAAATTACTGTTAGAAAAGTATAGAACTTAAAGAAAAAAATAAAAGAATGAAAGATTTTGACCAGAATTTATACAAAAAATTGTGTGATTTTTTTAGCAAACCTTTCTTTGCCTTGAAAGTTTAAGTATCGATAATAAATAGCCAATTAGATTCGGCCTTGATGAGATATGTGAGGGAAATCAATTAAAATTAATAGTTTTTTGAATAATTTATTGATAGGAATTGTTTATAAAGACTAAAAAAATAATTTTTTTAATGAAGAAAGAAAATAATAAGTGATTTTTTAATAGGTTATTTTGAGAAACTGAGAGTTCATTATGAAAAATTTTGTTCAAATAAGATAATTGTGAAAAATCTAGTATTGTAATGTAAAATTTAGGTTAGAAAAGAGTATAAGTCGACCTATTAGGAGACACTTATTCTAAATTCTTTTAAAATTAAGAATATATATTTTAAAAAATCAATTTTAAATACTCTCTCTTTCTCTTCCTAAAAAAACTACCCTAAGATAGCCTTAATTTTCTTGAATTCTAAAGCTTTATTTGGTGCACTAAGAAATTTATTGATAGTTACATATATTTTTAACAAATGTACTCTCCGCTGTGTGGGAGTTAGGGTTGCTTCTTTTGATGTGGGATTTTTCAGTTTATGTTGGTGTGAACTTTCTCTCTCGCTTTTGTGCTAGTTTTTTTTTTTTTTTTTTTGGGGGGGAGGGTCTACCTCTCACTGTAGTTACACTTCTTGTAAATATAGAGTTATCAAGTTGTGGAAGATAGTTGAATTAACAATAAAATCTCTTATAGTTTTATTATGGTAATATTTTTTTAAACACAATCCATCAGGTCAAAATAAATTTCTACTCTATATAATTATACTATAACTCATTACCATTTAAAAAATATACAACCATTAAAGTACATAATTAGTAATAAAAATACCTTCAGAAATTTAAAAGTGTAACTTGAAATTCCACAAAACATTCCTACTTGGCCAACTAAGGCATTTTCTTCTTGTAATGTTGGACTTGAGATGGTGTGTTATATTTTTAGTAAGAACGTTTCTTTATATTTAGATGTATGTAAGAGTTTAGCTTGTCTTGTAAAACGTGTCAATTTATAAAAAATGTATTTTATACTCGATATTATTTTTGTACATCTTTTGAGGTATATCAATTGCCAATTTCTTTTTACATAAAACCTAAGTAAAGTATATCAATAAGCCCATTAAATTCGTGTATTCTAGAGCTTTTTAAAAATCAATACTAAAACTAATTGATATATGAGTGGTAGTTAATTTAACTAATCTAATCTCTAAAAATTATTAATAAAAACTTAAATTCAAATCCTGCATACATCATTATCTACTTCTCATTTGAAGGGAAAAAAATCTCATTGAGCTAAAATTGGTAAGAGAGGCGCTAAATAGTAAAAAATAAAAATAAAATTCTCCACCACTTGATTCTCATTCCAGACATGTCATATTCATATATGCAATCAATTAAAATATTAGTTGAGAAAAATTAAAAACAATGTATAAAATCCAACTTTAACTTCTTAATTACGTTGACTTTTTACTTTTCTTTGAGTGAATAAGTCATTAATAATTTTGTTTGAGTCAATAGATAAATAATGTTTTTCAACCTAAGTCCCCAAGGTTTTTGGTAACAGTAGTCCAATCTTTTTAAAAATCAATAAACTTATATCAAAGGTACATGAAAATCTTCAAATTTTAGGGTGAATCACTTAAATCCCTCTTCTTTAATTTTTGGTTTAAAATAGCATGATTTTTTATAGTGTTACACCATTTTTATATCATTTAAAATGATATTTAACATTTTCTTTTTTTTTTTAATGAGAAACTTCTGATTTGGATGAGGTCCCAAACACAAAGTTGAGATTTTTGATTTGTGATATTATGAGTTTACTTTGTAATTTTATTTTTTGTTCTTTCGTTCATGTTAGCAAAACGGGAAATAGAGCGGCACATACTCTTGCTCATCTTTAACCCCATGACACTAATTCTAGAGTCTAATTGGATAAGGGACCGGATCACATTCTTGATTTGAAAGCTACCTATTATTGTAATTTCTTGATGAGCTGAATTATTAAAACTATGTATTTCAATTTTAAAAAATGAGAAACTACTATTGAATTTCCAACTTGGGAAGGGATAAGGCTTTTTCAATCTTTGAATATTTAAAGAAACCTTAAATTCCAAACAAAAAAAAAAAAGAGACTTTTTTAATGTCAAAATACTCATTGCAAAATCAAATCTTCTAATAAAGAAAACGAATCAAGTAGATGATTAAGGTTTTGTAAATAAAAGGAATCCACTACCAACCAACCTATTGTTTTTGTGTTAAGATCATCTAATGCTTTTCTTTAAATTATTATTAGTTGAATAAAATTCCAAAAGAAGATACAAAAGGAGAGCTAGTAGTAACATCATCTAATATTTTTCATGACACTTTTAATATTGCTACAAATATTTCTTTTTTTTTTTTTAGATTATAAAATAAAATGATTGAAAATTTAATGAACACTATAAAAACAATAATTTATGAAACCATCTTACAAGATAATCCAAAATTACCATGAAATTTTCACCATGCCCCATACTACTTAAATATAAAAACTTCATCAAAATTTTGATGCTAGTGACACTGAAATGGCAACCGACAATATACCACAGAAATTATTTAAGAGGATTTTTATGATGTATTCTAATTAAAGTTTGGTAGTTTTGTAACACTTCGGTGGTAAGTTCGGTGAAGTTTTATATATGTTTTTGGGGGTCGGGGGTGTGGTCAAAAGTTATAAAAAAAAAAAAAAAGACAGCTCGCGTTCAGTATTCAAGATTTACAGTTCAGTAATGAGCAGTTTACACTGAATGGTTGCACCAAACGACCAGAAAACTTAGCCAAATAAAGGTGTAAAAAATAACAGCGGCAAATGCAGAAGGATTTGTGCGTCCAAGCTGATTAACTCAAGTTATTTTCTTTTTTAGTTTTCCATACAAAATGTATATCCAAAAACACTATAAAAAAAAAGTAAAAATCCAACAAAAAATCATCTACATCAGTTTGAAACTAGCATCAAACAACAACAGAGCAGCTCAATGGACCAAGATGATCCAACCCCAATATACCATTGTTCCTTTACACAAATATTAACTAAAATCATCATTTTCTTCCAAGTAATCCATCCTTCTACATAACCCAGAAACCCAACTCAGAAAACATTCCTACCCATGATCATGGAGAATCAAATCATTCACCATTGCTGTAAGAATCGAGCCCTTCAGTTCGGCTTCTAACAATCCGATGAAACACCTCACGAACCTGCTTCTCCAATGGCTGCAACCCCTCCTTCAAAGACTCGAAGACTGTCTTTAGCTCCTCAACTTTCTCCCTCACCTCGGCGTCCTTCTCCTCTGCCAAAGGAAACTGCAATGAATCCAATATCTCGTTCATTTGTCGAGTCCATTTCTCGGTTTGGTATATCTCCTTCAACAACCCACAAGCATTCTTCCTCTCTCTTTTCTTGCTCTCCTCCATGATCCTGTCATGGAGGGATGAAATGGGGTTTGCCCAAATGAATTGTCTCGGGATCGAAAAGTGGGTTTGGAGCCCTCGATCTTGACACGGAATGGCGGCCACCAATGCCCACATTACAAGCATGAGCACACAACTCATGGTATAAAGAGCTACAGCTAGTCCATTGGTGGCCATAATATCATTAGCCCTTGGGGCATTTAGATTGTACCCCATTGCTTGGAGCTGTTTTGAGGCCGACCAAGACCTTGAAACGCTCCACGAAAGCGATCGAAAATGACCCAAATTCTTCTGATCTTTGTTCCTCCCAAACGATCTATTCCTATGAGACAATGCGACATTTGATTCCTTCTCATCCAACATTCCAATCATCAAGTCAATCAAAGCTTTCTTGGCTCGCCTAATTTGACCCTCCCCTAAGGCCTTTTGATTATCAAGAGCACATAAGACAATCTCCAAAAGCTTCTCCCATTGTCTAACTTGTTCAATCCCATCTCTAATTGCATTGCAAACATCAAGGGCTTTCACACTTCTTTCATAAAATTCCGCAATTAATCGGTCCATTGGGTGTCTATTTAAACAACCCTTATTATTAGATAACAGAATACGAAATTCCTCTTGGCAACAAATAAAAACATCGAGAAGATGACGAACCCAGGAGAGAGAAAGAAGTTCATCTGGACTTGCAGATGATAAATTGGAGAATTGCTCAGCCACCTGTTTCTGAAACGTTTCAAGTTCGATCTCCTGCCCACTCGGATCATGTGAGCCGTCCATTGCCGGCACGTGATCGCGTCGTAAGCTCAGAATCGAACGGCCAAAACTCGTTAATGGCGTCGAAGAACCCTGGTAATCTGTCGCGGGCATTTCTTAGACAAAATACCCACAAAATTCTTAGCTTTTTGGGAAAAAATTCGAAAGTGGGAATCAATGTAATTGAGGGCAGATCATCTACAAGGAACTAGAATTGCGAAAGGGCAAGTGGGTTTTTGTGGGATTTTTGAAATTAGGCAAATTACGACATCGCCATAAACAAGAAATTGAACAATTTGGTCAAACTAATAGCAATCAAGAAAGCACGAGAAATTGGAAAGAGGATGAAAAGGGTGGGGTTTTGGTAAGAGAAAAAAATAATAATAAGGAAGAAGATAAGGAAGTGATCGTAGGAGAGAGAATGGGAAATTTGGGATGATAGAACCCTAAAGGGGATGGAGAAAGGGCTGTTTTATAACGTAGGGAAAGGACGATGAAACACCGCGTTTTATTTGTAGGAGCTTGGACGTCAAGGCTGAAAATTCTTTCCGTTATAAAACCATTCATTATTATTAGGACATAGTAGGAAAGTAATTATTGTTTGATTAATTTTTATCTTCTCTATTATCAGCCAAAAAAATTTTATCTTCTCTATTTAAAAAAATATTTTTTGTTTAGAAAAAGAAAGATTCATTAATAAAAAATTATATAAAATTAATTAAAAAAATTACATAACAAAACTATATTTAAAATATCAAAATAAATTATGTATCTCTAAATAAAAATTGTAAAGTAAACATATTATTACCAATCCTAAACTTGTGGCATCAATATCATCGTGTCTTTTCAAAACATGGGTAAGCCAAGTATCATTATATGAAACAATTACCTATGTGACATTATAAAATATAAATTATACTTGAATAGAAGATCACCACGATATTACCATATGAAATTTTATTATAAATTCAATCCCAATCAACATACAAGTAAACTTGTATTAAAGGATGCCAATATCTTCCAGGATGTCTCTATATCTATAGAAACTTGATGACCAAAGTTAGATTTTATTTACATATCTTATCACCTCCCTTCCATCACCATCCATCTTTTTTTTGCTCATCTCAATTTATTAGATGGAATAAGGCACTAGGAAAATTCATTAAAATCTACTTTGGTATATCCAAGTAGCTTTTAAGTTGTGTGAGACTTTGTGATTAGAGTTGTGATAGAAGGTTTATTCAAACAGGAACAACCAACTTGGGGCGACATCAGCTTTGTAGGAGAGGTAACAATCATGCGTAATGGAGTGCGTGCAACTGTACCAATTGAAGAAAACAATAAATTATTATTAAAGCGTTAAAAGACGAGATACAAGTATCATGGAAGGTCTATACTCTTATCCAAATACAAAATGCTACCTTTATCATTTTTTAACCCGTGCTAACGCATATACTATGTTTATGATATTTATCTAAAATTATAAGATATATTTTATATTTTTTTCTCTAATTTTTTTAAAGTCTTTTGGTTTCATCATAAAAAATTTATGTAATTTAACAATTAGTTATACGCATCTTGACCATAAAAAAGTAATTTAGTTTAATACTTAGTTACATGTAAAATAAGTGAGCTTAATTTTTTTAATTTAAAAATTATTTTTAGTAAGATATAATCAATTTTTAAAAAAATATTCTAGTTCAAAAAAATCTTACTAATAGTATACAATTTTAAATCATTAAATTAGATTATATAATAACTATGTAACAACATTGTTATATTACTATTATATAGTAAATTACAATTTTAATTTATTTCGCATTGGTTGAGTAATGATTATTTATTTCTATTACTATCAACTTATTATTTTTTAATATTCATCTTGTTGCTCATTATGCAGGACGAGCTTGTGGTCCCGCATAAGTTAAGTAGTTACGTGGATAACTTAGATGGTACTTGCCCCATTTGTGCAAATCGGGAAGAAATACAACAACATATCCTTTTTTATTGTGTTTTCACAACGAAGTTAGAAATTAAATTATGAGGTGGCTGCAAATCAAGTATCCAACGCAATCATACTCCTAGCTACTCAAATGGTCTGCTCCGGATGTAGAAACCGGGCGATTGCCAGCTTCATAAGGGCCACAATGGCTCGCTGTATTTTATGAGATATGGGAAGCTGGAATGAAAAAATTTTCAATCGGATAAACTTTGATACGAATAGAGTTGTGACAACTGTAAAAATTGTATGAAGTTAAGATTTCATTTCCTTAGCAAGGGTGGGAAAAAAATACCAAAATTGTAAGTCTTGGATGAACTAATGTGCATAGAGAAGAATATGCACAATGAGCTGTACATATCCTTGTAAACGTCGCTGCGATATTTTTGGTAAGGAAAAACTTAATTTCTTCCAAAAAAATCCTTAAACACTTCATTTAAAAAAGAGAGAGCAAAAAACCAACTAATAAATGTAACATTTAAGAGTAACCTATGAGGCAATCTCAAAACCTAATATTTATCTTTAAAAATAGAATATTATATATTGTGTTATATTTTTTATAGATTCATAGTACATTATTAATCTTTTAAGAGATACAATGAATAAGGTTCATGTACAATATATAATACTTCTTAATTAAATATTAATCAATATACTTTATCATAATTATTCTAGAGGTTTCATGTATTAATTTTTAATTGTATTCTATCTAAAGGATATGTTAGCATATCAATTAGTATAAACTATTGAATGTTGTTTTAAATTACAAAGTATTATTATCGTCAAAACCTTAAAATCTTATGAGACACATGTAAACATCATAATATTCACATTGGCTTATTTTAAAATACTTATTTATAATTTTTTCAAGTTCTATATTTGGACTTATCTTTATTTTTTTCAAATTTATCAAATAATTTTTTAAAATGGATTTATAATTTATAAGAGTACGCAAATAGATAATAAATAAATAAATATTATTTTTTAAAAGTATATATAAATATGATCATATAGAAAGAAAAATAATGTCCTTGATAATAGAAATAGATTTATCTCATTTTAAAAAAGCACTTTGTGCCTTACATTTTGTATTTATAAATTCTTTCATATTACTAATGATTAAAGAAAGAATAAAGAAATAAAAAAACTTATATTACAAATATAAAATGACACTTAATTTACAAAATAACTCAACTCATAAAACGAAAAACAAAAGTCCACATAAAAGTATGGAATTAAAACAAAGTATTAACAAAAAAACTAGATTAATATAAAATGGCTAGAGAAACATAAACTTATGTAAATTTTTTTAAAAAATCAATAGCAAGTTTCTTAAGAAATAGAAAGAAATGGCTAGTGAAACAACATGCTTGAGATACTATAGAGCCACTAACTGCAATTGATAATTACGAATTGATAATATTTCAATCATAAAAGAATGAATAATATTTGCTAAACATAAAAAAATCTACACAAATACCACAATATTAAAATGAAAGAAATAGAGAAAGGAAAAGGAAAAATATAAGAAGAAGATGAAAAAAGATACAAAAAAAAAACTTATGAAGAAAAACAAAAACTTACAGCTAAATCTATCTATACTATTATAATTTGTTGATCAATCTTGGATTAAAAGTGCTTTTTATTTTTCTTATTGGGCTATGGAATTTGAATTGCTTGTGGAAATTCCTCGAATCTTGCCCGTCAAGGTACCAATACTTCCAAAATAATGACCGCTTGCTACTCTAGTAGCATAAATTTTATGGCGTGGTGTACGGTAGTCCACATTACAAAACAATACGATCTAATACAGATATAATGTAAATGTTGAACATATTAATATAACAAAAAAATATATAATTGATCTTTTTCAAAGATAAAAGATGCACTATTAGTGAAATAATATCATTAAAATTGAAAAATAAATTTCAACAATAGTACATGTCCTTAAAATGAAAATAAGAATGGAGTTATATCGATTGTTAATTTGGTATTATAAAACATAATACAAAACAAAAGACTAACATACAATATCGTTGACTTGCGCCAAACAAAGTTGACTTTGTGTATATATTCGACTTATATATACAACTATATGGCAATACATAAAATACAACATGATCAATTAATTTCATTGTATGATATGATATGATATGATATGACTAAATCCCCGAAAAAAAAAAGCCATCCACCACACATGGTATCTCGATATGTCATGTCTTTTTCCCACTTGGATTAAAAGTAATTAGATTTATATTATCGTTTGATTTCTCTACATATTTAAAAATCATCTCGATAAAAACTGAAAGTATATATACTCACAAACTGTAAAACTGTTCGATCTTAATCTTATAATTAATAACTTAATATAAGGGCTCGTAAGATTTAAATCTAACTTAGATAATCTTAATATGTATATATATATTTTTTTGGTGTGTGTTAGTGTTTATGAAGTAACATAGGATACGGTTTTGCTAATATCATGACTTTATAAAATTACAAATAAATTTTTTAGGATAAGGTTGGTTGAAAGCAAGAAACCGGCAGGTTTTCGTTCGATTTTTCTTGAAAGCTATTGTTTCGGTATATTCTCTCCTCTCCCCCCAAAGAATAATCAATGCCCTAACCCATACCTAGAACCTACTTCCCTTGCCCTATTCAAAACATACACGTGTAAATCCCATGGCACTTATTGCAAGAGGCTTCAAGAGAATAATGAAGCACAAAAGATGGGATAAACGACCAAAGGAAGAATTCTACAAGAAAGACAAGAGGGACAGAAAAGGTAAGTATTCCTCACCCTCAAAGTTATCTTTATCTAAGAATTCTGGATGTTTTGAGTGTAGCAAGCAAAGACCACATAGTCAAAGACTGTCCAAAAAGGAAAAGGGACAGAAAGAAGAAGAAGGCCATGATGGCAACATGGAGCGATGAGGACTCATCGAAGATGACGAGGACTCGGATGACTCGAAGTGTCCGATGGCAATCTCTGACTCGGAAGCCGAGAGAGAGTCGGACTCGGACTCGAACAATGAGGAAACTAATCCTCAAGAGGTAATTGATTATTTCCTCAAATTCTCCAAAGTCGATTTAGCTAAGTACATTTTTACTTTGGAAGAAAAGTCCAATTCGATTCTACTCAATTCAAAGAACAACTTGAGTCCATTTCTTCCGAGAGCATGTCTTTGAAAAATGAATTGGAAAACCGAGACTCACGCTCGGAGAACTCAAGACTAGTGCTCAAACTAATGAGACCGAGTCCGAGCTACTCAGAAAGAAAATGAGCAACTAAAACGGAAGCTCACTGAGTCTCAAGATCTGCTTTTAAAGTTTACTCAAGGTCGAAGAACCTTGACATGCTCTTAGGATCACAATGTGTCTCTTTTCGAAAAGAAGGTCTTGGTTTCAACAAAGAAGAAGAATCCAATTCCTACTCGAATTGTTCAAAAGGATTCCGTAACCGTGAAGTTCGAGAAAGCTGAGCACGGTCCCATTCACGTAAATGAAGGGAGGACTAAGCCTAGAATTGTCTACAAAAGGAAACCATTTTCTCCTGTTTCAAAAGGAAAGGATTTTAAAAAGAAAGAAACACAGACTCGGTTCTCCGAGAGGAAGACTCAGAATCCGACAAAACCCAAAGTCGTTCAAATCTGGGTTCCAAAACACCTTCTTCCTCGAAAAGGACCACAAGTAAGGAATGTTACTCGGGTTCGTTAGAGGAAGTGAGAAGGGTTAGATTCTCTCTGTTTTGCAGGTCACTCAGAAAAGATCAAAAGGACACTAGTACCTTGACAAGTGGATGCTCCCGCCACATGTCGGAGATGCAGTGACTCTTTTCCGAGTTGGAAAACATAAAGGAGGAAAAGTCACATTTGGAGATGATAGCAAAGGCAAGATAGTTGGAATTGGCAAGATTGGAAAAGGAAGCAATCTGGTCAGTCCAGTCTACCTTGTCAAAGGATTAAAGTATAATCCGCTCAGCATCTCTCAACTTTGTGATAAAGGTCAAGAGGTAAGATTCACTCGGACCAATTGCTACATTTCGATGTCTCTACCAAAGAGATCAAGCTTTCAGGTAAGAGATCGGGTAATACCTATACCATTCCTCTTTCGACCCAAGTCATAATTTATCTTGCTTAAAAGCATCTCTTCATGATGATTCTTGGACATGGCATCGTAGATTAGGCCATATTAGCATGCATACTATCAAAAAGTTGGCATCTCATGGTCTGGTTAGGGGTTTACCTAACCGTGTTTTTGAGAAAGACAAAGTTTGTGAAGCATGCACCGGAGGGAAACAAGTCAGATCTTCATTCAAATCTCTGAAGACAGTTTCCACATCCAAAGTACTTGAGCTACCGCATATGGATTTATGTGGTGAAATTCCCGTGAAGAGTCTTGGAGGTAAATCTTACATATTTGTTATTATTGATGATTATTCACGATTTACCTGGGTGTGTTTTCTTAAGCACAAAAATGAAGCTTTCAAGGAGTTCAGCAAGCTCGCAGAAAAATCCAAGTTGAGTCTCGGACTCGGATCCAGAGGATTCGAACCGACCATGGAAGGGAGTTCGACTACTCGGAATTCTCGGAGTATTGTGACAAAAACGGAATCTCTCACAACTTCTCAGCACCAAGAACTCCTCAACAAAATGGAGTAGTAGAGAGAAAGAACAGTAACCCTTGAAGAGAATAGCAAGGACGATGATGATTGAGCACAACTTGCCTTACTATTTCTGGGCGAGGCAGTCAACACAGCCAACTATACTTTGAATAGATGCCTCATCGGACCCATATCGAAGAAAACACCTTACGAGCTCTACAAAGAGAAGAAGCCAAATATTTCCTATTTCGGACCATTTCGGATGTAAGTGCTACGTTCACAACAATGGTAAGGATCACTCGACCAAGTTTGATGCTCAGGTCGGATGAAGGTATTTTTCTAGGTTATTCTTCTCACAAGCAAAGCTTATCGTATTTTCAATAAGAGAACTAACAAAGTGGAAGAGAGTATCCACGTTGTGTTTGATGAGCTTGAACAGGAGAAACCTAGCGAGTCTTCATACTCGAATTGAAGCTCAGTAGAGATGATGACGAAGCTGAGCCTACCAAGACTCGACTCAACCCACTCGTAATGAAGTCACTCGTAACGAGGTCACTCGGAATGAGGCAACTCAAGGGCTCGCTCGTAACGAACAAGTCAATGAAGAAGATCACTTAGAACAAGCTTCGAAGATCAAGTAGCTCAGCCCACAAATCTCGTGAATCAAAGAACTGGTAAAGCATTCAAGTTTACTTCTAGTCATCCCCTAGAAAACATAATTTCGATATCAACAAGTGGGGTAAGAACTCGTTCCTCTCTTCAAAATCTATGTGCATTCATTGCATTCATCTCATTAATCGAACCTAGAAATGCACTAGAGGCCCTTAATGAACCCGAATGGGTAGAGGGCATGCAAGAGGAACTCAATCAATTCGAAAGAAACCAAGTCCGGACTCTAACCAACCGACCTTCCGACCACCCAGTTATAGGAACCAAATGGGTTTTCAAAAACAAACTGGATGAGGGTGGAGTGGTAGTCAGAAACAAGGCTAGACTTGTGGCTCAAGGTTACAATCAAGAAGAAGGAATTGATTGTGGGGAAACATTTGCACCTGTTGCCGAATCTAAGCTATTAGAATATTGTTGGCATTTGCATCCAAGCATGCATATTAAATTATATCAAATGGATGTTAAGTGTGCGTTTCTCAATGGTTTTATTAAAGAAGAAGTCTATGTCGAGCAGCCTCCTGGTTTTGAAAACTCAGAATTTCCAAATCATGTTTTCAAACTTCAAAAGGCTCTCTATGGTCTTAAACAAGCTCCTCGAGCTTGGTATGAAAGACTCGAGTAGCTTCTTGGTCCAAAATGATTTTAAAAGAGCACGAGATCGACAAGACACTCTTCATAAAGACCAAGGGGAAAGATTTCCTTATTGTTCAAATATATGTTGATGATATTATCTTCGGTGCTACTAATGAATTTCGTGCCGAGAATTCTCTCGAGTTGATGAGTCAAGAGTTCCAAATGAGTATGATGGGAGAACTCAATTTCTTCCTTGGTTTACAAATCAAACAAGACAAAGGATGGGATCTACGTCCATCAATCAAAGTATACCAAGGAACTGCTGAAGAAATATAAACTTCAAGATGCAAAGCACACATCTACACCCATGAGCAGAAGTATAAAGCTTGACTCGGACGAGATAGGTAAAGCAATAGATCGAAACTCTATCGAGGTATGATTGGATCTTTGTTATATCTTACTTCCAGCCGGCCGATATAATGTTCAGTGTATGCTCTATGCACAAGATTTCAAGCTAATCCAAAAGAATCACATCTCACTGCGGTGAAGAGAATATTTAGATATCTTGCAGGTACTCGTAACTTAGGTTTATGGTATTCCAGAGACTCGTAACCGACTCTCACCGGATACTCGGACGCGGACTACGCTGGATATAAAGTTGATCGAAAGAGCACTTCCGGAGCTTGCCAATTTCTGGGTCGGCCTCTAATATCCTAGCACTCAAAGAAGCAAAACTCGGCAGCTCTATCAACTCGCCGAAGCTGAGTACATTGCACTGGAGCCCGTTGCGCTCGTATTCTATGGATAAAACAACACTTGAAAGATCTTGGACTGTCCTTCGGATCAGCACCAATCAAGTGTGACAATTAAAGTGCAATCAGCATCACCAAGAATCCAGTCCAAAGCACTCGAAGACAAAGCATATCGAGGTCGATATCACTTCCTACGAGACCACTCGTAAAAGGTGACATTGAACTTGAGTTCATTCCTACTAATCTTCAATTAGCCGATATCTTTAGTAAGCCTCTTGGTGAAGATCAATTTTGTTTCATTCTGAATGAGCTTGGTATGTTAAATGCATGATTATGTGTTATGTGTTTTCAAATTATCAATAACCATTAGCTCAGCTTGATTCAGGTTAGTAGTTATTTCTTGTTTCGAGTCACTCGTAACCCATTCCGAGTCATACTTAGACGTAGAGAAAAATTTGGGACATCAAATTTTCTCGAAATTATCTCTAGAATAATGGAGAGTTTCGAATATATTTTCAAAATCTTTTTTCTCTCTCTCTCGAGCGCTGTGATCGGCCGCTAGCCGTGGATCTCTAACCGCTGAAATCTTAACCGTTGAAGAGAACCGTCACACCGGTCTTCGATGACCGATGGACAAGCCGAGTCGAACGGAGTTATACTTAACGGATAGTTAACGGGCGCGTTTCTTTTCTATAAATAGCGCCTATTCATCTTCATCTCGATACTCTACATTTCATCTCTTTCAAACGAAACTTTTCGCGGAAGACTTCGACGTACACAAGTGATCTTCGAACTTCTTCAAGTGACGAAAAGGCCATCTCAAGTAAGTTTCGATCGCTCTCATCTCGTTTCTTCTACTCTTTTTCATTTCTTCTCATCTCGCCTCTTCCTCTCTTTTCTTCAAAAGTTTCATCTTTCCTTTCACCTCTCAAAATGCCTAAAAGAGGTAACCATCCCGACTTTCGTGTCTCCTCCTCCGCCAAAAAGCCTCGCACCAAAACTCCGTAAAGCTCAACCCCTCCAAACCCATTGTCACCCAAAGATCTTGCACTGGACGACAAATTCTTTCCTACAACCAAATTTTCTTGGTTGGCTCGCATACAAACTACCGGGGCATACAACTTTCTTTGTTTCAGCGAGTTCATCTATCCCGAACTCGTTTCGAGTTCTACACTCATCTCACCTCCTCGAAAATGTTCTAACCTCCCTGGTTCGTAACATCATTGTTCGAATAAACACATCTCTCCTCCACCGCCTGTTCAAGGTCTCTCTCTCTTATTGAATAGCAACCCCATTCCTTTCCCCGAAGTCGCCGACGACTTCTTTGACGCCAAAGAATTCCCCGAGTCCCGAAAAACTTTTCGGTGACCCAGCTTGAAGTCGAAGCACGCCTTCTCTTAGCATTCTAGCAAGGAGAACCCCAACTCCAAGCACTTCAAATCTCTTTTTGACATTCTTGAGGGCTACGAAGTAGACCTCTTCCCCTCTATAATTAAGCGCATGGCAACTGTGCCAACTCAACTCCAAACAAAGAAGAACACCTCCCTTCCCTTCGGTGCTCTTCTCACCCTTGTCTTCAAACAATTCCAAGTTCCTCTCCCTCAAACCCCAATACCGTGTCCGAGGCCGCCGTTGTTGTCGGCAAAAAGGAACTTCAGGGGTACGAATACCGAGAAACCGAACCCGTGTCCGGGTACATAACTCGTAGCCGAGGCCTCCTTCTCCGCCTCGTACTCGTAAATCAACCCCTCTCTCTCCCCTCTCCACCTGTTGGTGCCTCCACCTCAGTGCCTCCAAATCTCTCTCCGCTCTTTTGTCCCCGCTTTTATGGACAAAATCAACTCCGTGTCCACCGTTTTCCAGACACGCTCCAGCTGTTCAAACTTGCCGTCCAAAATATGAATATCAACTAAAAGACCGCCCAATCCCAAATCCGAGAGCAAGCAAACTCGATTCTTGAGATGAGGGAGCCGGTGAAGGAGCAGATGGAGCGTAGGAGCTAGTCGAGCTCCTCGGAGAGAGAAGGTCCAAGGTGGCTCAGACCATGGCGACTCGGACGCGTCTCGAAGCGTCTTCGAGCCCGTGTCCGACCTCCTGGACAGCTGGGAAGAAGAAGAAGAAGCCGCAAATACATAAGCAGCAGACGCCGAGGAGCTCGCGGGCCGAGGCAGCTCCATCCGAGCAAGGGGATGAACACTAGGAAGAAGTAGTGGGAACCGCCGAGGGTTAGACTCGCTCCACAAGCTCGGATAACAAGATCTCAGCTCGCACGCTAGTCCGGGTGCACCAGCGGGTCAGCCAGAGCAGCCCCTCCAGCCTTCCGAGGTCCAAAGGGAAGAACCTCTCGATCCACTCGTTCGGGTCAGCCCACTCGTAGCCGAGCCCTCGATGATCATACCGGCTTCTCCCTCCGCCGCGCTCAAGCACATCGTCAAGATCCTACTAGCGCCGGCGTACCTCTAACCCCTCCGCTTCCACTCGTAAATCCCCTCTCCCTCGTAGGCGCCTTGCACCGAGTCACAATTCCTTAGTCTACCGCATTCTTCTTTCGAGAGATTTTCATTTTCTTTCTTTTGTCCAAACATCAAAGTTGTACTAATTGTTCTTTTCTTCCCTTATTTTTGCCGTTGTTTTTTTTTTTTTTTTTGCTAAAAGGCAAGGGGGAGAAATAGAGTCGAAAAACTTGTTGTCTTGTTTAGGGGAGTTTTTCCCTCCTTTTGAATATATTCCTTTTTAACTTTAATGAACTAATGCATTTCATTATTAATTTCGAGTTCATTATTGTTAGCATGCTTTTCCGAGTTAATATTAATTCCTTGATAAAGCATAATTTACTTTTTGCTCGATACATTAAGTTTGTCTTACTCATCTCATCTCATGCGCAACTACTCGTAATCGGATCTTTTCACTAACAAAGTTTCTGTCTAAGTATGGAATGCCTTTCATCAAAAAGGGGGAGATTGAAGACCCGTACACCGCTCAATATTTTTCTCGAGTTGCATAAAAGGAATCAGTATAACAATCTCGTACTTATAGAGTTTTGATTCCAAGGCATTCTCTCGTATCTTAGAATCTTTTCTGAGTGATATGGTATCTTCTCTAAGTGATATAGATTTTACTTCTTATATCTCTTGCGTAACTCGTAAAACCGATATGCGTATCTCACTCACTTCGAGTCCCTCATCACTTAGATCTATCGCATGCTAAATGCAGACTAGTACTCCGCTCACATCCGACTCCCTTCTATAAGGTCTATCTTATTGAAGTCAGTACTCCCAACTGTTTCATGCTTAGTCTATATCAAGTTATATCACTTTGATGTTCTTTACTTGACTTGAATCTTCGCTTAGACTAAGTCGACGGAATTCCGAGTATCATGGATATTGGACTCGTAAAATTCCATTTCGTTTACGACTTAGATAATTAGTTGTTTATGTATCTTAATTATTCTATTATCTATGTCTAATCTTGGACCAAAGTATTTTATACTTTGAGAACCAAAATTGATTTACTTTTGTAGGTTATTCAAACGAGGATACACTTTTTCAAAATACAAAAGTAACCAGCTTCAAAATGTCAAATCACCAAGCAGACATGGCTTTTCACCTTCTCTCGCTCCAGTCCCATAAGATTGTGTCGTGACTGTCTCGTTTCCAAATCTGGAAAACCGGAACGCTAAGCTTAACGGTGGTTTCCACCTTATCTTTCAAGACACCGCCAGTGGTTTTGGGACTTCCAAGAGAGTTTAAACCGTTGTCCAATGTTCACACTACAACGGATACTTTCTGAGTGAATCGAAAGCTCCCGTCAACGGCCACAAAGGACTCTCAGCCAGCAGATGAAGATAACGGCTACTCGTGCATGGTCATCTATAAATAGAAGTCACTTCACAAGACTTGAAGATTGCCGAAATTATTATTAATACACGTACTTGAGAAAAGTCATTGTATTTATTCTCAATCTTCTACTTACAACTCCCACTCTGTAAATCTTTACTTTCGAGTTGTAAGGTCTTGTACTCAATTACAAACACTTTCTTACTTTCTCTGTAAGGTCCCTTGACTAAGCCGTAAGGGTTAACTCAACTTAGTTGTCTCTAACTGTAAGGGTTATCTCAGCTAGGAAGTACTAGATCGGATAAGGGAATTTCTGAGTCTAGGAAAACTTGTAAAGAGTTGTCTAAGGGAGCAACTCGGATTCGACCGCTCACGGTATTTTGTGGACTCGAAAATAGTGGATTTGACTTCGTGCTTGGATTAGCACGGTCCGTGGTTTTCTGCCCCAGGAGAGTTTCCATGTAATCTCTAAGTGTTATCTTTCCGAGTTCATTCTGGACTCGCACAGCTTTATAGCTCCCGCTTATCTTGCTTACTTATTCGTGATAGCATTTCGAGTCCATATTTTTCCGACCCCGCCGATTGACTCGAAATCTGTCTTTGTCTCTTCTTTGGCAAAAGAGCTAACGTTTTCACGAAAACTTCCATCACCCTATTCACCCCCTCTAGGGTGACACAGACTCTCCCCGAGCAAACCGTCATGCAATATCTCCCTTCTTTTTCCAATGAACCTTTCGTGTACCCATTTTTCCACCATAGAAGAAATTAAACAGGATGGAATTGAGAACCTTCATCACGCTATTTGGAACTTTAAAAACAGAAAGAAGATGTTGGTTAATAGATATCAAGACAACATTAATCAACACCAGCCTACCCACTAGTGATAACAACTCTACCTTCCAACTTAGGAGCCGCTTTGAAACTTTGTGGATGAGAAAATTGAAATGTGCCACTTTCTGTGGTGGGATTAAAAAGGTAGTTCCTAGGTCAATATGGAAACCATCCCCTGCTCTAAAATTAAAAATTACCTTAAATCCCTATATGTCCTTGTTTAACACATTAGGTGAGAATAAAACAACCAATTTAGTTACTTTCACCAGCTTAGCCTCTCGTGAAGAAAATTGCATCATCAGCGAAGAATAAATAGACGAGAGATGGTCTCGTAATGACCAATCTGAATTCCCTACAATGCTTGATCTTGTGAAGCCTTATTGAGGTTAACCGAGACGACTTTCATGCATAGTATAAAAAAGATATGGCGATAATGGATCCCCTTGCCTAATCCTCACCGATGAGATCACTAGAGGAGTTTCTTATCCATTGACCAAAACTCTATACCTAAATGAGGAGACACATTACATAATTAAATTCCTCCACTTGGATGGGAGACCTAACTTAATAATGACCAGCTTCGAAAATCTGAACACACTCTATCATAAGCCTTACTCATATCAACCTTTATTGCTCGCTAACTTCTTGCTTGTGCATCTCTTAGAAATAAGCGACAAGAATTCATGAGTAAGTAGGCAACTATCGGTGATTTTTCTACCTGGAACAAATGTGTTTTGTGTTTCCCCAATTACTTTGCCTATAGTAGGCCGCAGTTGATTAATCAAACATTTAGATACAAGTTTATAAATCACATTGCAAAGGCTAATAGATTTGAAGTCTTTCATTGTGACTGAATTCTCCACCTTAGGAAGAAAAATGATTTGAGTGAAGATAGACGCACAAAGGAGCTTCCTAGTGTTAAGTGAATAGAGCAACACTTATGTAACAGAGTGACCTACTATATGCCAAAGTTTGTGAAAAAAATTGCCGGAATGCCATCCGAGGCCAAGGGACTTCAAAGGCCCAATTTGGAAAACAACAACTCTAACCTCGTCCGTCGTTAATGGCTTTTCAAGTTCGTCCAAATCCCTTTGATTAAGCTATGGGCGAAAATTCTAACGCAAAGAATGTATAACTCTATTCCTATGTGCTGAACAAGGAGGCCCCGTAAAACAAGTCATTGAAATACTTCCAAACTTGCAACTTGATACCCTCATCATTCCGAAACTATACTTCCTCCTCATCTTTTAGCGCTCGGATGTTTTTGAGAGGTTGTCCGACCTTGAACTTTCTAAAGAAATAATTAGTACACCTCTCCCCAAACTTAAGCTAAATACTCTTCGCCTTTTGCTTTCAGTAGTTGTCCGCCACCCGAAGCAATGAGGTGAAGTACTTTTGATTATGAAAATATGCCACAATTGAAGACCCAGCCTCGCCAGCTCGTGAAGAATGTTCTCCATCTCACTCTGTTTCCCTACTACCATAGAGATTTTTGGGCTAAGCTCCACTGTTTATATCGTATTTTAGATACATGAAAATTCTTAACAACTTTATTCATAGAATAACTCGTTGAGTTGGAAGATCAAACACTTTGAACTTTTTCTTGAATTTCCTTCCTATCTAGATACCAGCTCTCAATCTTATAGTTTCCTCTCCTGTTAGCCCTATTCTCCCTCTTAACATGGAGAATAATAGGGTCATAACTAGAAATCTGAATGGGTAAATTAATTAGGTATGCCATAGGGAATTTAAAAGTAATTTTGCTACATTGAACCCCCGCTACTAGCCCCACCTTATTAAATAAGAAGAGTTATTTTGGCTAAGGGTTAGCGTGAATTGTTATCGAATTCAATTGAGTTTTCTATAAAGCCTCAAGTATATGTGTGCATGAATAAGTAAGGATACTTTATCCTATGTTGATAACTTTGGAGATGATGGTAAGAACATAAGATTGTCGAGAATCTTCCTCCTACGTGGAGGTAGAAGACTAATTTTATTTGGGCCTACTTCGTATTATGAGAAGTGTGTTTTGTAGTGGGCTTGACTTGCATGAAAAGGTCCAAACTCATCTCCAATGTTGGTCTTACACTAAAAGCCCTATTGGACGAAGGAGGTTGATTGGTTCTTGGGCTACATGCTTTATTAGCTAGGCTCTATTGGGCGGAGGCTCACTAATCAACTAACTAGGATGGTGAACAAGCTTGCTTATGTGACTAAAGAGGGTTTTAAAATTGTTCTTTTATTCAAAAATTTTTGGACATGCTAAGGATATTAGATGAGAATTTAAATTAAAAATATGTTTACAACGAATATCTCTAGCGCATTCGAATTATATTTAGTGAGCTATATGTAATAGCTTATAGTGTGTAATCATTTACTTTTTTTTAATTAGTCTATTAAATTTATATTTATTATACATCAGTGTTATATTTAGTGTGTATCAGTATATTTTCTGACCGATTAAATTATGTTTACACAATATTAGTATTCTGTTTTGTGAATACTAACCTTATACTTTGTGAATATTAATATTATAGTTTGTTAACATTAATATTATAGTTTGTTAACATTACCCCAGAAAACATTATTTTCATATTGCAAGTAATTATAAATAATAATAAGAAGAAGAAGAAGATAAAAAAAAAACTAAATACCCAAAAATACATTATATATGCAAAATATATAGTGTGCACCAGTATTATACATGGGTTCATCAGTATCATATTCAATGTGTATATTTGATGGCAAAATAAATTATGTTTTGAAAGTATTAGGATTATATTTTGTGAAGATTAATATTATACTTAGTAAACAATAATATCATACTTGGTGAACTTTATCACTCATATGCCATTTTGGCTATTAATTGTAATATAACAATTCTAAAGAAAAAAATAGATAAATTAAAACCTATAAACAACAATAATGGAAAAAATAAAGAAATAAACCAAACATCCAAAATATATGATGTATATGCAAAACACAGATGACGTGCATCAATATTTTATTTGATGTTCATAAACATTATGTCCAGTGCGTATAATTATATTCTATGTATAAAAATTCTTAAATTCGTTACTCTCATTATAATTATATGTAATTATTTTTTATAAATTTATCCATTTTTATTTTTAATAATAATTTACTTAATTACTTATAACATATCAATAATTATTATAGTATTGTTGTAGAGTTTTGGGTAGTTGGACAATCTTTATTTTAACATAATTCAATAATTTATTATATTAATTTTTGCATGGAAAAATACCTTTATTTTGCTATATATTCAACCATTAATTATCTCGCTATATGACATCCTAAATGACCAGTAATATCTTATGTATTCCCGTAAGTACCTACTTTTCGCCATATGTCACAAGATGGTTGGATGAATGGCGAAATAGGGTTGCTGTTGGTTGGGGCTAGTGACTACTAGTTGGGCCCGGTGGCTATTTTTGGGCTCAGGGGCTGTTGCTGAGTGGGCTCGTAAGTTGCTGCTGGCTAGTAAAATCCCAAAAATTATTTCGAAAATTTTTTCAACTCCATTTTCGGTTAACCAATGAACCGAACCAAATAAATAATCCAGGTTAATCGGTTTATCCGGTTTCAGCTTCGATTCACAGCTTCACGAACCGTTAAATTCAGCTAACCAATTAAAAAATCGATTCAAACCGAACCGTGAACACCCATCAAATCATGAACACCCTTGTCTGGGTTATAAGCTCCCACGTGCATATAAGAATTAACTTACTCTCATCCTCACCTTTGTGGTTGAACGTGAACACCCCCCCAAAATAACCAAAAACTTATGAAATGCCATTATTTCTGACGAGTTACCGGCGAACATGTCCGGTTGGGCGCTTGAACAAAGGTGAGGCATCTGAAAAACACGAAACAGAGGATTAGTTGCCGCCCCCAATAACCACAAGCTTCTCAAAGCCATTATTTTTGGTGAGCATGTTCGACAAGGGTTTGGTTGGAAGCCTGAACAAAGCTGGAGGAGAGAGGAGACTCGAAACAGAGATTTAGTGGCATGAGGAGAGGTCGCTGGCTTCAATGGTGGACGGCCGAACGGTCACTAGCGGCATCTAAGGCTCTTGGTGTGAAGGTTTCTTTTTAGATTACTTAACATTTATATAGATAATATTAATCTCCAAATACAATAGAAAACAATAACGGCTTGGTGGTTAAGTTGTGGAGAGTGAGAGTGGGGTCTAGGGTTTGAGTCTTCCTGCAAACAATAAATTTTGGAGCATTCTTGAAGAAATTCTTTTCAATAAATATTTGTTTTAAAATTCTGTTTTATAAAAAAAATATTTCTTTTGTTAATTTTATCATTACATTATTTGATAGCAATCTCCTTTTTTATTTTTCCTAAAGTAATAATTTATAGCAATGATATTTAAATTAATTCTAGTATATTATCTTTTTCAAAAAAACTCAATTAATATATCTTAAATTTATTTTATTATATTATATCTTAAAAATTATAATATAATATCCTAATTTATATCCTTTAAATTTATTTTTAAATCCTAGTGTCTCACTTATATAAATTTATTAAATATACAACCTATAGTCCATAAATTTTGTTAAGGTATGAATTTACATTATTGTGAAATTTAACCTCTTTGTTCAAATCTGGAAGGAGGGCACAAATTCCTCTTGTGTGAGGAATTTGAGGGGTGGAGATAGTTGGAATTGATACGTCATTCTCCTCGATCCAGTCAGCCATTTGGGTTTACCTAATCAAATTACCTTATTTGTAACGCCTCATCTTCTCAAACTAGTTTAGCGGAAATCAACAATCTAAACTTTTAATTGAAGCCTTGATTGCAGGAAAGAAAAGAAGGTTTTGCTAATTATCATTAATTGATCATCATCAATGATGAAAATAACTTAGCAATTAATTAATTTAATTAAAAAATTTAACTTTAGTAGTAATAAACAAATCGTCAATAACATGTGTGAATATAAATATCAATGGGAAAGAAAGAGTTTCTAGGTTTTTTTTTTCTTAATAAACTACTATCTTGCTACTCCCACCCTATTTACTCTTCATTTTAATTTTGTTCTTTTCCATTATTTTTAGTTTGTTAAATTTTCTTCTTTGTTGATATTTTTCCCCTTTTGTTTTCTCCTCCTACATTTTCTCACGGTATATCTTTTTTCTGTTTTTTAAGAACACTCTTACAGACGTATCTTAATGGTTGGAGTAAATTCAGGTAATCTTTTCATTAGTTTTTTACTTTTTCTTTCTCAACATTTATGATTTAGGAATATTAGGATTTACGTATTTTAGCTTATTACGAAATGAGATTTTGTTAATTTTTACTAATAATGGTAAACTCAAAGTTTGTAAAATATTATGATTAAAATTTTTAAATTAACAAAGTTATAGTGTTTAATAAATTTAGATATAGCTTATATAAAACATTTAGCTCGAGTCTACTTAGATTATGTATTTAGGTATTCATGAGAGTTTAAATCGTCTAATAATATTTTATTTGTGAGAAAATAATACATTTAATTATTCAGTTATTTTATTAATTAAGTAGTTAGCAAAAATAAAGTTACAATATTTTTAATTTAGTCTAAATAACTAAGATCCAAAATCATAATACCAATAAGTTAACATATATGAAAGATTATTTTTCAATAGTGATAGCCATATTTTACAACTTTACAAGTATCTTCATTTAGTTTTTATAAAATATTTCCATTTAGTAGTATAATCTACTCTTACTGCTAATCTAATATCTTCATTTAGTAGTATAATCTATTCTTTCTTCTTCTTTTTTATTGTGCTATTTTTTTTTTGTAATAACATATTTATTTTTTACTTTAAAAAATTAATTTCACATAATATGTCAAAACTATTTCCCTTGGTGCTTTCTCCTTCAGGTATTTGGGACTACCTCTTTCAACACAAAGGCTTACTCACAGTATGTGTCAATCTCTCCTAGATAAAATCAAGCAAAAAATCACATCTTGGGCAATTAAAAAACTATCCTATGCTGGGAGGAAAGCACTGATCTCCTTAGTTTTGTTAGGCCTCATAAACTTTTGGTCCCAAGTCTTTATCTTGCCTAAACATACAATCCACACAATTGAGTCCTTTTGCAGTAAATTCCTATACGAGTGGGAGTATTGAGGGCAAAAAGATGGCACTGGTAAACGGGAAAGATGTGTGCCAACCTAGATAAAGTGGTGGTATGAGCTTCAAGGAGATCTTGGCATAGAACAAAGTTCTATGTACAAAATGACTTTGGAAAATTATCCTCTCGGACACTATTTTTTCTAGATGGGTCGCAAGTTACATGCTTCAGGGCAGGATGTTTTTTCTGTTGGAATTAAAGACGAGTACCAATGGCTAGAGGAAATTAGTAGATTGCCATGTCGTGGTATGACCACCGACCGAAAGCAAAACGGCCCGACTACGGTGCAATCGTGACAGCCGGTTGCTCCCCAAGGTTTCCACAGCAGCTTTACTTCCGTGCACTCGAAAGCAAAGTGAATGGAATATGCAGAAAACTATGCCCGAGAGAAGAGGAAACGAGAAGAGAGGAGAGGAAGAGGATTCGGTGTGTACAAATGAGGAGAGGAGGCTCGGTATTTATAGTGAAAACATATGACTTGTTGGAGCAAAAGCGAGTGGAGAAAATCAAGGAGGAAGTGGAGGATTTTCTCCACTAATATCTCCACTACTGAGGATAATCTGCCATGAAAATCTTCGAATAACAATTACGCAAAGAATTGGTCAACGGAAGTCAAAGGAGATTTCTCCAAAAAGAATAAATGTTAGGCCCACAGCCCACAGCCCGCGGCCCGCGGCGCGCCCAGCCCGGACCGGACCGGGCGGGCGGGCGGCGCGCGCGCGCGTGTGGTTGCTCCAAACGCTCCTCACCCCCAAGCCATAATACTAATATTCAAATAGTGACCAAGATAGGGAGATATAAAAACCCAAGTGAAGCCTAGCAAAACTTCAATGTGGGACTTTAGAAGAACAAGAAAAGCATGCCAATTTCCAACAATCCCCCACAAATGGCATGTAACGAAAGGAGAGGAATTTTCTGGGCATAGGAAGGGTAAATACTTAAATGTCAATGTCTTTCGATTGAATTGACACATAGTGAAATGAGGCAACATCCGAGTTGTAATCAAGTGAACTAGTCTTGAACTTGATACACCTTAGACGAGGCCCCCACAACACATATCAACCTTCAAATTTGTGCATACTCCGCGATAGATAAATTTTGCGCTTTATAAAAGCCATGCGCATACCTCGGGTCTCATAAGTGCTCTAGAGAGACATACCAAGTTTCTCATAGAAGGTGGCCAAACCTTCACACTTACGTAGGTAGTTCCATCAAGTCTATCTCAGTATAGACCACCATATAATGGATATGGAACTATTAAGAGCATAATGTTGCTCAACCTCACGAGATAATTTGCGGTGAATCCATCAAGTGCTTCTCAATAGCACCACCTTAGTAGGCTATGGATTCATTAAGAGCATAAATAGCTCATCCTTTATAAACACTACCGAGTATGTCATAGGGATAGGTGTGTAGTGTATTCATGAAGTCTTAGTATAGTTTCGTTTGACCACTAAAGGATATCCACCATACTTGCTTCAATCCATGGGTTTGAGTCCCATCCCCCTCGACGTTTCGAGTACCACTCGTCTCGTTAGTCCTTTAGTAAGTGGGTCCGAAATGTTTCTTTCGGATCTTACAAACTCAAGGGAAATAACACCATGTTTCAGCAATTGTTTTACTTGCACCATGTCTAATCCGGATATGTCTCTTCTTTCCGTTATAGACAACTGTTGTGTGCAACAACGATTGCTTGATTGCGAGTCACAATGCGAGAAGCTGGTGCATCTTTCCTTTCCCATGCGGCATGTACGCCAATAGGTTCTTTAACCATTACGCTTCTTGACACTGCCAACTCAAGAGCAATAAATTCAGATTCCATGGTGGATCGAGCTATACAAGTCTGTTTTGCGAGACTTCCACGAAATAGCTCATCCACCTAAAATAAACACATAACCACTAGTGGAGCTTACTTCATCGTTATCGGATACCCAATTTGCATCACAAAATCCTTCTAACACAGCGGGAAATTTGTTAAAGTGCAAACACCGGTTAATGGTACCTTTTAAGTATTTTAGTAAGCGAAAAAGGGCATCCCGAGTGATCTTGACTAGGGTTATGAGTATATCGACTCGATCTACTAACTGCATAAGCAATGTCGGGACGAGTGTAGTTCATGAGATACATGACACTTCCTATAATTTTAGCATACTCAGATTGAGAAACACTAGGTCCTCTGTTCTTTTTAAGGTGTATGCTAGGATCATAGGGAGTTCTAACAGTACTACCTCAAAGCGGTTGAACCTCCTTAAGATTTTTTCAATGTAATGAGGCCGACGAGAGAAAACCCCTTTGTTGGTTTTTGTGACTTTGACCCCTAGGATCACGTCGGCTTCTCCTAAGTCCTTCATTTCGAAATGTGAGGATAACATTTTCTTTGTCTCATTAACAACATGCAAGTTAGTACCAAAAATTAGCATGTCATCCACATATAAGCATATGATCACACAATCCGAGTCAAAGGATTTTGAATAGACACAAGAGTCGAGATGCATTTACTTGTGAATCCATTTAGCTTTAAAGTGCTATCAAACTTTTCATACCACTTGTTTGGGAGCTTGCTTAAGACCATAAAGGGATTTTCTCGGTTTACACACTTTATGCTCCGACCGGGAATTTCACGGCCCTCGGGTTGAGACATGTAAATCTCTTCTTCTAAATCACCATTTAGAAAAGCAGTCTTGACATCCATTTGATGTACGACTAGATTGTTGATAGGCTGCTAAGGCAATTAAGGTTACGATGGTGGCAATTTTGGTCATTGGGGAATAGGTATCAAAGAAATCAACACCCTTCTTTTGATTAAACCCTCTAATTACCAATCTTGCTTTATACTTGTCTATAGAACCATCAGGCCTTAATTTCTTTTTGAAGATCCACTTACTACTGATAGGCTTACAACCTTTGGGCAAGTCTACTAACTCCCAAGTTTTATTAGACTCTATAGAATCTAATTCACTTTTAATGGCTTCTTTCCGAAGCCGACATCTATAGACCTCATAGCCTCTTGATAAGTTTTGGGATCTTCCTCAATGAGATAGATTGACACTAGTTCATCGGTTATGGCATCAACATCCAAGTTCTCAACTAGGAAGGAAGTAATAAAATCAGGACCATAGTTGAGTTCAACTCTACGCCTTTTGCTCCTTCTAGGCTCATCAATTTGATTGTTAGATGCTTGGACTAGTAACGAGCAATCTAACATTTTCATGCAAGGTATTGGTCACATTTTTCTTTAAAGGAAACACATGCTCAAAGAACACAGCATCTCTAGATTCGAAATGGTAAGATCGGGTAATGACATGAATCTATATGCGGCACTATTTTGAGCATAACCAATAAACACGAGAATCAAAGGTCTTAGAACCAATGTTGGGTCTTTTGAAGTCGAGTAAAGGAACCTTAGCCAAGCATCCCCATACTTTGAGAGTACTCAAATTTGGAGCATACCCTTTCCACAGTTCATATGGGGTTTGGTCTAACTTTTTATGAGGAACTCTGTTTAGAATGTAGCAAGCGGTTAAAACGACTTCCCCACATGTTATCCGAAAGGCACTGAACTTAGTAGCATGGCATTCATCATTTCCTTAAGAGTTACTGTTCTTCCTTTCAGCTATCCCATTCTGTTGGGGAGTATAGGGGCACTATCCTCATGGATTATTCCATTTGATGCACAAAAAGCAGCAAGGGCATTGGTTCCATATTCACCACCTCTATCGGATCTAAGCCTCTTGATCTTTCTATCTAGTTGGTTTTCTACTTACGCTTTATATCTCAAGAACATTTCTTCAGACCTCATCTTTAGATTTAAGGAGGTATACTCTAGTGAATCTAGAGTAGTCATCTACAAAGGTAATATAGTATCTTTTCCCACCTTTGCTAACCGTGTTCTTGAAGTCCGCTAAGTCTGAATGAATTAACTCTAGTAGTTCGGTTTGTCTACTAGTTACGAGGCTTAAACGGTTTCTTAGCATATTTTGCTTCTACACAAACAGGACATTTCGATATGCTTTCAATATTAACGAAGGAATTAAATGCATATTACGAAGTCTTTTTAATGAAGCAAAATTAACATGTCCAAGTCTACCATGCCATAAATCAACGAGACTCAGCAATATAAGCGGAACTAGAAGCATTTCCATTAATTTCGGAGGCAACATTTAGAACAAATAAACCTCCTTTTGACCCCCATTTAGATATCCCTTTCCAACAAAGTCTCCATTCCGAGAGATGATAGCCACCCCTCCATCTAAAACAACTTTAATGCCAGCAAGATTAAGAAGACCACCGAAACTAAGTTTCTACGGAGGGAAGGGACATACGGCACATTAGTCAAACATAATTTTTTGCCGGAAGTGAAATTGAGAAGAACTTTCCCTTTACCCAACACTCCAGCGGTTGTTGAATTTCCCATGTAGACATGTTCTCCGTCGGCAACATCTTCAAATTCGTGCATCGGTTCCTTGTTGGCGCAAAAGTGCCTTGAAGCTCCGGAATCCGGGATCCACTCGGTTGGTTCACGCCACCGGGTTCGCCTCCACGGTGGCTGCACGGATAATCTCGTCGTCTTCCGCAAGGTTGACTTGTGCGGTGCCTTGGCTCGTGGGTTTTGCAGCTCCTTGTGCACCAGATTTTTGATTTGGTCCTTTGCGGAGATTGCCTCTGGTAGGCTTTGTGGCCTGGTTTTCCATGAGACATAGCACGTTACCTTCGTTTTTGAATTTTGTTGCTTGACTTGTTCATCCGGTTCTGCTTGTTTGGGATTGTTCGTTTTTGATTGAACTTCCCTTTGCCTTTGAACTCTGTCTTTATTTGTTTGCACGGAAGATTCAACCAAATTAGCTTTAGAAGAATTCAAAGAAAGAGAGTCCATCTTATCTTTCGGACGATTAGCCTCTTCCGTTCTCATGTGACTAATCGGCTCTGCGAGGTGAGGTCCTTTTTCTTGTGCTTCGGTTGATTTACGTAGTCACTCCAGGGAAGGTGGGAATTTTTCAATGAGCACATTGGCTTGAAGGATATCGCACATCTTCATGCCTTCGTTGACAACTTCAGCACACGAGGTTTTCGTAGACATGGACTTGCTCCATGATTGGCTTGTCATCATGTAATCTGGAATTTGAGCCATTCGCCAACCACGTACTTCTTTTTGCCAGCATCATCCGCACCATATTTAACTTGCGGTTTTCCCATATAACCTTAGCGGATTTATAATCAATAAATAAATCAAATAATGGGTTAGTCATATGGTGCGACGAGATAGCCTCGGACGGTTTTGTTGTCTTTCTCCAATTTCTTCTTAGCGGCATCAGCGGTAGCGAGAGGAGGTGCTCTTCTCTTTATCTTTGTCCGTTGCGGTAGAGGTTTCGAGACTTGTCATCGGCAATGTTTGTGGACGAACGTAATCCACATCCAATTGTTCGAATAGGATCAACGGCTTACGGGACCAGCGCTTGTAGTTGTTTCCATCAAGGGGTTCAATTTTTGAAAGGTCGGGAAGAGCTTTGTGGAAGTTTACAGCCATCGGTGAGTAGAAATGAAAAGATAATTTTTTGCTTTCAGATTGTTGGAATTAAAGACGAGTACCAATGGCTAGAGGAAATTAGTAGATTGTCGTGTCGTGGTATGACCACCGACCTGAAAGCAAAAACGGCCCGACTACGGTGCAATCGTGACAGCCGGTTGCTCCCCAAGGTTTCCACAGCGGCTTTACTTCCGTGCACTCGAAAGCAAAGTGAATGGAATATGCGAGAAAACTATGCCCGAGAGAAGAGGAAACGAAGAGAGGAGAGGAAGAGGATTCGAGTGTGTACAAATGAGGAGAGGAGGCTCGGTATTTATAGTGAAAACATATGACTGTTGGAGCAAAAGCAATGGAGAAAATCAAGGAGGAAGTGGAGGATTTTTCTCCACTAATATCTCCACTACTGAGGATAATCTGCCATGAAAATCTTCGAATAACAATTACGCAAAGAATTGGTCAACGGAAGTCAAAGGAGATTTCTCCAAAAAGAATAAATGTTAGGCCCACAGCCCACAGCCCGCGGCCCGCGGCGCGCCAGCCCGGACCGGACCGGGCGGGCGGGCGGCGCGCGCGCGTGTGGTTGCTCCAAACGCTCCTCACCCCCAAGCCATAATACTAATATTCAAATAGTGGCCAAGAGAGGAGATATAAAAACCCAAGTGAAGCCTAGCAAAACTTCAATGTGGGACTTTTAGAAGAACAAGAAAAGCATGCCAATTTCGAACATTTTCTATGCAGAGTCGAAGTGGTGATGCATGGGAGTGGAAGAAACAGCTCCTAATCAGAAATGAACTAGTTCAACGGTGGGGAAATGAAGCTAACGCTCGGCAATGGATGTTGCAACAAACTGTCTTTTACGAAAAAACCAGCTATGCCATATTCCACCTTGTTAAGGTCAAAAAGATTTGGTGGAAAACATTGTGAAAGAGCTGGGCGTGGAATAGACATAAGCTAATACTTTGGTTGGCATGCCAAGAGAGACTCATTATCGTTGCTCTTTTTACCAAGAGAGGGATACAAGTTGAAAATGTGGTGACCAAGAAAGTGATAATTGTCAACATATGTTCTTCCTATGTTCCTTCTCCAAGCAATGTTCGGACTACAATCCTTTAGTGGTCGAATGTTAATCCAAGAAGATGGGACCTTCTCATAGAATTGAAATGGTTTGCTAGATTTTACAAAGACAACTCTCATATAAACAAATGGGATGGCACTATTATTGCAGGGATAATATATGAGCTATGGAGGGAAATGTGTCTTCGTAAATTAGCAAACATCTCGGCCTACACCGGTTATCATCAAGCATATCCAATATGTTTGCTATACTAGAGCTGATAGTCACGTTGTGAAGTGGGAAGATCTTGTGAATATGTAGCCTTTTCTTCACAAATTGTTGTTCTGGGACCTAATCTCCTACTTTGAAAAATTTTGAATGAAAATATTTAACGTTTTCCAATATGTTAAAACTAAGTGACACAATTGTTTCAATCAGCCAAAATATAAAATCTAAATGATTTTTCTATGTTATTTAGTTCAGTTCAGTTTTACATAGAAATTTATTGAAGAGAATGCTACATTAAAAAAGTTTTATAAAAAGAGAATGTTAATTGTCATTACTACTGTTAATGGCAAAGAATCCAATAAAATTGAATTCAATGATTACTTTAAAACTAATTGTTCATGAAAATATTTAGACTTACACAATTTGTCTAAAAAAATAACTACCAATATTAATTATAATGATCACAGCTGAGATATAATTTTGGTAGACGAACAATATATTATGAATTTCAAATTAAATTTAATCATCTAAATAGACATGAATTTTTGAGATATGTTTATTTTTTAAAAAAACATATGTGATCTCATATATATTTAATTATTCTTATTTAACTTTAAAAAATGTTTGACTAATAAGCCGTTTGGAATAAATATTATAAAATAACAACAAAGAAAATATTTATATTCAGATTATTAAAATCCAAAAATTCTGTTAATTTTCAAAATAAATATTCATAGTTACTAACATTTATGAAATATTAACAAAAAAATTTTAATTTCTCCTAACAGCGAGAGCGTATAACCCTAGTAGTATCATATTATAATATTAAAAGTTGGGTCTAAACGATGTATGAGCGACACATAGGATGCTTATTTGGCGATATCATTAATTACAAAATTAGATTATCTTTAAATAAATTTATTAATTTAGTAAAAATAACATTAACATTATAATTTTCCAATAATGATATACTAATTTAGTAATGAAATTTAACGATAAAAATTACATTAATATTATACTTCAATATTATACTATTTTCTGCAGCACTCGTTGTTGATTCGAATGAAATTTCTGCAGAGATTGTTGTTGAGCCTATCATTACTTGTTCCATTGATTGAAAAAGAGATAGGTGATGCAAATGGAAAGAAAAAGAGTTTCAGTGAATTGTTTGTAAAAAATCGTGATCCTACTATGGGATTGGGGCTACATTATTCACCACCTACCTTTGAGGGGAGACCCCGTAGTCCATATCCGTGATGAAGATGTTCAGGAGGAAATCGATTATTGGAATACTCGCTCCGGTTGGATGTGTTATTGGGCCAATGCCTAAACTTACTCCGGTGAAAGATTTTGTGGCAAAGCACTCGGAAAATTGCTAGTAAACCGGATATATACTCGTCATCTCTGCAGGGTGGTATGTATTCGGGTTTCCATCTCTGGGGATATGAGTCAAATCCTAAGAGGAGGCCCTTGGATGATAGGAGGAAAATCATTGATACTCAAACCTTGGTCAACCAAATTCAGATTTGAGCAAGCTCTAACTACGAAAGTTCCAGTTCGGATCAAATTCCCAAATCTAGATCTCGCACTTTTGGTCGATGAATGGACTGAGTAAATTGGCTAGTGTTGTAGGTTGTCCACTTTATGCGGATAAATGCACGACGTCGAAGGCTAGAATTTCCTATGCCCGTGTTCTTGTAGAAGTGGATGTGTCAAAATCTTTGCCGAGTCAATTCCACTATATGATCAAGCGAGAAGTAGCTTTTCACAAGAAGTGCGAGTACGAATGGGTTCCATACTATTGTCATAAATGTAAAAGATTGGGTCATGAAGACTCGAATGCAGGCAGCAAACTAAGCGAGACTTGGGTTCCTAAGAAGACAATAGATGCTACGAAATAGTAAAGGCTCCTTCCGAAAAGGTTCAGCTCGACGAATTTCCTCCAAAACCCGTACCTAGGGCGAAAGAAGAGCGAGTCAGCCCTCATCCGAGGAAAGCACAAAGCCAAATGGGGAAGCGAGATGAGCAAAAGTGCCCCACCAAAGCGTATAGCTACCGAAAGCACAAGGTAAGGAAAGATTCCATTGCAAAATGCATTTAGTGTACTAGCGGAGAATCGGAATGCGAGAGGCTAACAGAGGTCCAATAATGAATAAGTTTGATAAAGCTAGGAGCATGGGCGGGACCATAGGTCAGCCCCAGCTATGAAACTCTACTGGTGGAATGTCGGAGGTCTAAATGACCCGAATAAGCAAGCCGAAATAAGAAAGACTATTCGAAAGCTAGACCGGGAGTTTTTGGTTTGATTGAAACACATGTCAAGGAAAGTTCTACACATACAATAGCAAAGAAGCTTTTCTACAGTACAATTTTACAGCAAACTACACTCATCACTACAATGGGAGAATATGGGTGCTTTGGCTTCCAAGTGTGCACTTGTCCATAATCCGGGTAAGTGATAAGCTTATGCATTGTAGAATTGAGATTGTCAATGCTTTTATGGGCTTTATTACTGTCATATATGCTTCAAACTCTAGCACTGTTAGGCGGACCTTATGGCAGGATATTGATCAATTAGCAAACTCTACTACTGCCCCATGGATACTGCTGGGAGATTTCAATGTGGTCATGTCTCAATCCGAAAGAATATCAGTAGCCATTACAAAGAAAAATGAAATTGATTGAAGGTTTGCTCGGGGAGAGTCCGAGTCACCCTAGAGGGGGTGAATAGGGTGATAGAAGTTTTTCATGGAAACTTTAGCTCTTCTTTCAAAAACAAGACAGAGACAGATTCCGAGTCTATCAACGAGGTCGAAGAGATTGGACTCGAAGGCTATTAAGCGAGAATGAGCAAGAGTCGTAAAAATGTCCGAGTCTAGAATGAACTCGGAAAGATAACACTCGGAGTTTACGTGGAAACCCTCCCGGGGCAGAAAACCACGGACCATGCCAATCCGGACACGAAGTCAAATTCACTATTTTGAGTCCACAAAATACCGTGAATCGATCGAACCCGAGTTGTTCCCTTAGACAACTCTATACAAGTTTTCCTAGACTCGAAATTCTCTTATCCGATCTAGTACTTCCTAACTAAGATAACCCTTACAGCTAGGGACAACTAAGCTGAGTTAACCCTTACAGCTTAGTCAAGGGACCTTACGAGAAAATGTAAGAAAGAGTTTGTAGTCGAGTACAAGACCTTACAACTCGTAAAGTAATGAATTACGAGTGGGAGTTGTAAGTTGAAGATTGAAAGTAAATACAATAACTTTGATCAAGTATGTGTATTAGCAATATGTTCGGCAACCTTCAAGTCTTGTGAGATGGCTTCTATTTATAGATGACCGGGCGAGTAGCCGTTATCTTCATCTCGCTAACCGAGAGTCCTCTGTGACCGTTGATAGAAGCTTTACGAGTCACTTAGAAAGTATCCGTTGTAATGTGAACGTTGGACAACGGTTTAACTCTCTTGGAAGTCCCAAAACCATTAGCGGTGTCTTGAAAGATAAGGTGGAAACCATCGTTAAGCTTGGCGTTCCAGTTTTCCAGATTTGGAAACGGACGGCTCCGACACAATCTATTGGGACTGGAGCATAGAAGGTGAAGAGCCATGTCTGCTGGTGATTTGACGTTACGAAGCCGATTACTTTTGTAGTTTAAAAAGTGTATCCTCGATTGAATAACGTACAAAAGTAAATCAATTTTGGTTCTCAAAGTATAAAATACTTTGGCCCAAGATTAGACACGAGATAATAAAATAATTACGATAAATAAACCAACTGATTATCCGAGTTAGAAACGAAATGGAATTTTACGAGTCCAATATCCATGATACTTAGAATTTCATCCGACTTAGTCTAAGCAAAGAATCAAGTTCGATAAAGAATATCGGAGAGGATTAACTTGATATAGACTAAGCATGAAACAAGCTAAGAATACTGACTATAACAAAATACGACTTATAACCACAAGTTAGATTACGAGTGAGAAAAGACGAATAAAAGTCTATTCAATCTGCGATAAATGCGAGTGAAGTCTGGACTAAGAACAAAGAGCCAATTTTCTAAGTCGCTTACAAATAAGCAAGAAATATAATAAGTAAGAGCTATATCACTCAGAATACTATTTTACTTGAAAGAAGCTTCGAGATACGAGAGAATGCCTTGGAATAAAAACTTTGTAGGTATGAGATTGTTATACCCGATTCCTTTTATACAACTCGGAAAAGTATTGAGCGAGTGTCCGAGTCTTCAATCTCCCGTTTTTGATGAAAGGCATTCCATACTTAAACAGAAACTTTGTTAAAAAAATGATTCTGAGTGGTTGCGCATGAGATGAGATGAGTAAGGCATACTCAATGTATAAGAGCAATACTTAATGTATCGGAGCAAGAAGTAAAGTATGTTATATTAAGTAATTAACATTAACTCGAAAAAAAATATGTTAGCAATAATGAACTCGAAATTAATAATGAAATGCATTAGTCCATTAAAATTCAAAAGGGCGGAAAAACTCCCCTAAACAAGACAACAAGTTTTTCGACTCTATTTCTCTATTTCTCCCTCTTGCCTTTCAGCAAAAAACAACAAGAAAAAGAAGGGAAGAAAAGAGCAAGTAGTACAACTTAGATGTCCGGAAAAAAAATTTCGAAAGAAGAAAACTGCGGGACACCGAGGAATTGTGACTCGGTGCATGGCGCCTATGAGGGAGAGGGAGATTTCGAGTGGAGGCGGAGAGAGCGGAGGTTCGCCGGTGCTGATATGATCTTGACGATGTGCTTGAGCGCGGCGAAGGGAGAACCGGGATTATCGTCGGGGATCAACTACGAGTGGCCGACCCGGAGTGAGTGGATCGAGGGGTTCTTCCCTTGGAACCTCGGTAGCTGGAGGGGGCTGCTTTGTCGACCCGGCTGGAGTAGCGAGGTCTTCGACCCACTCAAGCTGGCATGCGAGCTGAGTACTGCTATTTGAGCTTGTGGAGCGAGTCGACCCTCGGCGGTTCCCACTTGCTTCTTCTTGGTGATCCTTCCCTTGCCCGGATGGACTGCTTCAGCCTCGGGGTCCTCGGCGTCTGCTGCTTCGCATCTGCGGCTTCTTCTTCTTCATCCCCGCTATCCGAGGAGGTCGGAGCTGGGCTCGAAGACGCTTCGGACGCGTCCGAGTCATCATGGTCTCGAGCCGCCTTGGACCGTCTCTCTCGAGAAGCTCGACCAACTCCTTCTACTCCTTTACCAGTTTCCTCATCTCAAGAACTAGAGACTCGCTGCTCTCGAATTTGGGATTGACCGGTCTTGAGATTGATGGTCAGATTTTGGAGAACAGATTTGAAAGATCGGAGCATGTCTCCGAAATCGGAAGACACGGAGTTGATCTTGTCCATAAAAACAGGGGACAAGAGAGCGAAAGGGATTTTGAGGCACCTGAGGTGGAGGCACCACCAGTTGGAGAAGGGAGGGAGAGAGGAGTTGATTTCGAGTCCGAGGCGGAGAAGGAGGCTTCGGTTCGAGTTATGCACCCGGACACCGGGTTCGGTTTCTGGTATCCGTACCCTGCAGTTCCTTTTGCCGACCACAACGGCAGCCTCGGACACGACATTTGGGTCCGAGGGAGAGGAACTTGGAATTGTTTGAAGACAAGGGTCGGAAGAGCACGGAAAGGAAGGGAGGTGTTCTTCTTGGATTGGAGTTGAGCTGGCACGGCGGCCATCCGCTCAATGATGGAGGGGAAGAGGTCTACTTCGTATCCCTCAAGGATGTCAAAGAGAGCTTTGAGATGCTTGGAGTTGGGGTTCTCCTTGCTTGGAATGCTTTGTGAGAAAAAGGTTCTCATCGGTAGAAAGTGCGAAGGCGAGCTTCGACTTCAGCCGAGTCACGAAAAGTTTTTCGGGACTTAGGGAACTCTTTGGCGTATTTTTCAAAGAAGTCGTCGGCGACTTCGGTGAAAGGAATGGGGTTGCTGTTCAAGAAGAGAGAGGAGACTTTAAACAAGCGGTGGAGGAGAGAGGTGTTTAGACGAACGGTTATGTTACGAACCCTAGAGGTTAGAACATTTTCGGAGTGGGTGAGGTGAGAGTAGAACTCGAAATGAGTTCGGGATAGATGAACTCAGCTGAAGCACATGAAGTTGTATGCTCCGAGTGGTTTGAATGTGGGACAACCAAGAAAATTTGGTTGTAGGAAAGAACTTGTCGTCCAACACAAGGTCTTTGGGTGACAATGGGTTTGGAAGGGGTAGAGCTTTACGGAGTTTTGGTGCGAGGCTTTTTGGAAGAGGAGGAGACACGGAAGTCGGGATGGTTTCCTCTTTTAGGCATTTTGAGAGAAGGAAAGAAAGATGAAACTTTCGAGTAGGAAAGAGAAGGAGATGTAGAGAAGAAGAAACGAAAAGAAAATGTAGAAGAAAGAGATGAGAGCAGTCGTAACTTACGAGAGATGGCTTCTTCGACGCTTACGGACGATCAAGGATGACTTGTTCACGTAGTAAACTTCCGCGAGAGGTTTCGTTTGAGAGATAGAGTTTAGAGTACCGAGACGAAGATGAATAGACGCTATTTATAGAAAATAAGCGCGCCCGTCAACTATCCGTTAAGTATAACTCCGTTCGACTCGGCTTGTCCATCGGTCACTAAAGACCGGTGTGACGGTTCTCTTCAATGGTTAAGATTTCATCGGTTAGAAATCCACGGCTAAAATCTGATCACGGCGCTCGAGAGAGAAAGAGATGGATTTTGAAAAAATGATCCGAAACTCTCCACTGATCTAGAGATAGTTTCGAGAAAATTTGAAGTCCAAGTTTCTCTACGTCCGAGTTTGACTCGAGATAGGTTTCGAGTGACTCGAAACACGATATGACTATTAGCCCGGTATCACTGAATCAAGCTGAACTAATGGTTATTAATGATGAAGGCATATAACACGGAATTATGCAATAAGAATAGCACATAATTAAGCATTTAACATACCAAGCTCATTCCGAATAAAGCAAAGCTGATCTTCACCAAGAGGCTTGGTAAAGATATCGGCTAGTTGAAGATTAGTAGGAATGAACTGAAGTTCAATATCACCGTTTTACGAGTGATCGCGTAGGAAGTGATATCGACCTCGATATGCTTTGTTTTCGAATGCTTGGACGGGGTTCTTGGTGATGCTAATTGCACTTTGGTTGTCACACTTGATAGGTGCTGATTTGAATGATAGTCCAAGATCTCTCAAGTGTTGCTTTATCCGAGAGAATGCGAGCGCAACAAGCTCCAGCGGCAATATACTCGGCTTCGGCGGTAGATAGAGCTACTGAGTTACGCTTCTTTGAGTGCCAAGATATTAGGGATTGTCCCAGAAATTGACACGCTCCGGATGTGCTCTTTCGATCAACTTTGTATCCTGCGTAGTTTGCATCCGAGTATCCAGAAAGAGTCGGTTACGAGTTTCTAGAATACCATAGACCTAAATTACGAGTGCACTGCAAGATATCCGAATATTCTCTTCACCGCAGTGAGATGTGATTCTTTTGGATTAGCTTGAAATCTTGCGCATAGACAGACACTAAACATTATATCGGCCTGCTTGGAAGTAAGATATAGTAAAGATCCAATCATACCTCGATAGAGTTTCGATCTATCGCTTTACCTTTCTCGTCCGAGTCAAGCTTTATCTTTGCTACTCATGGGTGTAGATGCGTGCTTTGCATCTTGAAGTTTGTATTTCTTCAACAATTCCTTGGTATACTTAGATTGATGAACAAAGATTCCATCCTTGTCTTGTTTGATTTGTAAGCCAAGGAAGAAATTAAGTTCCCCCATCATGCTCATTTGGAATTCTTGACTCATCAACTCGGAAAATTCTCGGCACGAAACTCATTAGTAGCACCGAAAATAATATCATCAACATAGATTTGAACAATAAGGAAATCTTTCCCCTTGGTCTTTATGAAGAGAGTCTTGTCGATTCGACCTCTTTTAAAATCATTTTGAACCAAGAAGCTACTCGGTCTTTCATACCAAGCTCGAGGTGCTTGTTTAAGACCATAGAGAGCCTTTTGAAGTTTGAAAACATGATTTGGAAATTACGAGTTTTCAAAACCAGGAGGCTGCTCGACATAGACTTCTTCTTCAATAAAACCATTGAGAAAAGCACACTTAACATCCATTTGATATAGTTTAATATGCATGCTGGATGCAAATGCCAACAGATATTCTAATGGCTTCAATTCGGCTACTGGTGCAAAGGTTTCCCCACAATCAATTCCTTCTTCTTGATTATATCCACTGAGCCACAAGTCTAGCCTTATTTCGACTATTACACCATCCTCATCCAGTTTGTTTTTGAAAACCCATTTGGTTCCTATAGCTGGGTGGTCGAAGGTCGGTTGGTCGAGTCCGAGACTTGGTTTCTCTCGAATTGATTGAGTTCTTCTTGCATTGCCTCTACCCATTCAGGTTCATTAAGGGCCTCTAGTGCATTTTTGGGTTCATTTAATGAAATGAATGCGGTGAATGCACATAGATTATGTAGAGAGGAGCGAGTTCTTACCTCAGTGTTGATGTCGAGAGTATGTTCTCTAGTGGATGACTAGAAGTAAACTTGAATGCTTTACCTGTTCTCCGATTCACGAGATTTGTGGGTTGAACCACTTGATCTTGTTACGAGTGATCTTCTTCATTGGCTTGTTCGTTACGAGTGAGCTCTTGAGTTGTCGCATTACGAGTTTCCTCGTTACGAGTGACCTCATTTTGAGCGAGGTTGAGTCCGAGTCTTTGTAGTCTCGGCTTCATCATCATCTCTACTGAGCTTCAGTTCGAGTATGATGACTCACTTGGCTTCTCCTGTTCAAACTCATCAAACACTACGTGGATGCTTTCTTCCACTTTGTTAGTTTGCTTTTGTTAAAGACACGATAAGCTTTACTATGAGAAGAGTAACCCGAGAAAAGTACCTTCATCCGACCTAGCATCAAACTTGGTTAGGTGATTCTTACCATTATTGTGAATAAAACACTTGCAACCAAAGGGCTTAAAGTATGAGATGTTTGGCTTCTTCCCTTTGTAGAGCTCGTAGGGTGTTTTCTTCGAGAATGGGTCACGATGAGGCATCTGTTTAAAATGTAGTTAGGCTGTGTTGGCTGCCTCAGCCCAGAAATAGTAAGGCAAATTGTGTTCAATCATCATTGTCCTTGTTATTTCTTCAAGGGTTCTGTTCTTTCTCTCTACTACTCCATTCTATTGAGGAGTTCTTGGTGCTTGAGAAGTTGTGAGAGATTCCATTCCGATCGCGGAACTACGAGAATTCTGAGTAGTCGAACTCCCTTCCATGGTCGGTTCGAATCTTTTGAATCGAGTCCGAGACTCAACTTGAATCTTTCTACAGAGCTTGCTTGAACTCCTTGAAGGCTTCATTTTTATGCTTGAGAAAACACGCCCAGGTAAATCTTGAAAAGTCATCAATAATGACAAAAATGTAGGATTTATCTCCGAGGCTCTTTCTTGGGATTTCACCACATAGATCCATATGTAGCAGTTCAAGCACCTTTGATGTCGAAACAGTCTTGAGAGATTTGAATGAGGATCTGACCTGTTTCCCCCTTGTACATGCTTCACAAACTTTGTCTTTCTCAAAGACACGGTTAGGTAAACCCCTAACCAAACCATGTGATGCCAGCTTTTGATAGTATGCATACTAATATGACCTAATCTACGATGCCAAGACCATGAATCATCGTGAAGAGATGCTTTTAAGCGAGGATAAATTCTGGCTTGGGTCGAAAGAGGAATGATATAAGTGTTACCGGATCTCTTACCTGAGAGCTTTATCTCTTTGGTGGTCTCATCCGAGATGTAGCACTTAGATTGAGTGAATCTTACCTCCTGACCTTTGTCGCATAGGCTGGGAGATGCTAAGCGGATTGTACTTTAGTCCTTTGACAAGGTAGACTGGGCTCACCCAGATTGCTTCCATTTCCAATCTTGCCAATACCCACTATCTTGCCTTTGCTTTGTCATCTCTAAAAGTCACTTTTCCTCCTTTGTATGATTCTAGCTCGGAAAAGAGTCCTTGGTCACCTGACATGTGTCGTGAACATCCGCTGTCCAGTACCAATGTCCTTTTGATCTTTTACGAGTGACCTGCAAAAGCAGAGAGAATCTAACCCTTCTCACTTCCTCTAACGAACCTAGTAACATCCCTTACTTGTGGTCCTTTTCGAGGAAGAAGGTGTTTCGGAACCCAGATTTGAATGACTTTGGGTTTTGTCGGATTCCGAGTCTTCTTCTCGAGAACCGAGTCTGTGTCTCTTTCTTTTTGAAAACCTTTCCTTTTGACACGAGGAGAGAATGGTTTCTTTTTGTAAGTAGTTCGGGCTTAGTCCTCCCTTCATTTATGTGAATGGGATCGTGCTCAACTTTCTCGAACTTTACGGTTACGGAATCCTTTTTGAACAATTCCGAGTAGGAATTAGATTCTTCCTCTTTGTTGAAACCAAGACCTTCTTTTCGAAAAGAGACACATTGTGATCCTAAGAGCATGTTAAGGTTCTTCGACCTTGAGTAAACTTTAAAACCAGATCTTGAGACTCGGTGAGCTTCCCTTTTAGTTGCTCATTTTCTTTCTGAGCAGCTCGGACTCGGTCTCATTAGATTGAGCACTAGTCTTGAGTTCTCCGAATGAGAGTCTCGGTTTTCTAATTCATTTTTCAAAGAAGTTCTCTTAGAAGTGATTAACTCAAGTTGTTCTTTGAATTGAGAAGAATCGGAATTGGACTTTTCTTCCAAAGTAAAAATATACTTAGCTAAATCAACTTTGGAGAACTTAAGAAAGTATTCGATTACCTCCCGAGGATTTGTTTCCTCATTGTCCGAGTCCGAGTCGACTCTGTTCGGCTTCCGAATCGAAATTGCCATCAAACATTTCGAGTCATCCGAGTCCTCATCATCTTCTGATGAATCCTCATCACTCCATGTTGCCATCATAGCTTTCTTCTTCTTTCTGTCCCTTTTCCTTTTTGGACGAGTCCTTGACTATGTGGTCTTTGCTTGCCACATTCGAAACAACCAGAATTCTTAGTCAAAGAAAATTTAGACGGGAAGTAAACTTACCTTTTACTGTCTTTCTTATCTTTCTTGTAGAATTCTTCTTTTGGCCTTTTGTCCCATCTTTTGTGCTTCATCATTCTCTTGAAGCCTCTTGCAATGAGTGCTATGAGATCGTCTTCCGAGTCGGAAGAGCTCAGATTTGCTTCTTTGGATTTCGAGGCTTTCGGTGCTAAGTTTCTTTTGGTACTTGCTCTCAGCATCCTCTTCTTCTAGATGGATCTCATGAGTTAGAAGCTTTCCGATGAGCTCATCCGGCTTTAAGAGTGAAAGGTTACGAGCCTCCTCTATGGCCGTCACCTTCGGAACCCATCGTTTCTTGGGTAGGCTTTTGAGAATTTTCCAGGCACATTTCTTCATGGGAGATTTTCTTTCCCAGAGATTTGAGATTGTTGGTAATCTCGGTGAAGCGAATGAACATCCGAGTAATGTTCTCCTCTCGGCTCCATTTTGAAAAGCTCATATTTATGAAGATACTTGATTGATCTTTGCTTGTCTTACCGACTTGTACCTTCGTAGGTGTTGACTAAAGTATCCCACACCTCTTTAGCAGAGTCACGAGCGAGAGACTCGATTATATTCATCCGAGCTTATGGCGCACATAAGGATGTTCATTGCTTTGAAGTTCTTTACGAACTTCTCCGCTTCTCCTGGTGTGAACTCAGCCTTCGTCTTGGGAATGATTCCGAATTCATCTGTCTTCATTCGAATGTAGTTTCCTTGTTGTATGATTTCCCATACCTCTTCATCATGATCCATAAGAAAACATTCCATGAGCTTCTTCCGAGTGCCCAAATTTTGATCCTTTGAATTTTGGTGGCCTGTTGGAAGATCTTCCTTCGTCGAACTCTCCGGTGTTACGAGCTATTTGATCTTTAAACCTTTGGATTGTTAGATCCTTTCGAAAGGCTAGGCTCGATACCAATTGAAGGTTTGCTCGGGGAGAGTCCGAGTCACCCTAAAGGGGGTGAATAGGGTGATAGAAGTTTTTCATGGAAACTTTAGCTCTTCCGTCAAAAATAAGACAGAGACAGATTCCGAGTCTATCAACGGGGTCGAAGAGATTGGACTCGAAGGCTATTAAGCGAGAATGAGCAAGAGGCTGTAAAAATGTCCGAGTCTAGAATGAACTTAGAAAGATAACACTCGGAGTTTACGTGGAAACCCTCCTGGGGCAGAAAACCATGGACCGTGCCAATCCGGACACGAAGTCAAATTCACTATTTTGAGTCCACAAAATACCGTGAAGCTGACCGAACCCGAGTTGTTCCCTTAGACAACTCTATATAAGTTTTCCTAGACTCGAAATTCCCTTATCCGATCTAGTACTTCCTAACTAAGATAACCCTTACAGCTAGGGACAACTAAGCCGAGTTAACCCTTACGGCTTAGTCAAGGGACCTTACGAGAAAATGTCAGAAAGAGTTTGTAGTCGAGTACAAGACCTTACAACTCGTAAAGTAATGAATTACGAGTGGGAGTTGTAAGTTGAAGATTGAAAGTAAATACAATAACTTTGATCAAGTATGTGTATTAGCAATATGTTCGGCAACCTTCAAGTCTTGTGAGATGGCTTCTATTTATAGGTGACCAGGCAGAGTAGCTGTTATCTTCATCTCGCTAACCGAGAGTCCTCTCGTGACCGTTGATAGAAGCTTTACGAGTCACTTAGAAAGTATCCGTTGTAATGTGAACGTTAGACAACGGTTTAACTCTCTTGGAAGTCCCAAAACCATTAGCGGTGTCTTGAAAGATAAGGTGGAAACCATCGTTAAGCTTGGCATTCCAATTTTCCAGATTTGGAAACAGACAGCTCCGACACAATCTACTGGGACTGGAGCGAGAGAAGGTGAAGAGCCATGTCTGCTGGTGATTTGACGTTCTAAAGCCGGTTACTTTTATAGTTTAAAAAGTGTATCCTCGATTGAATAACGTACAAAAGTAAATCAATTTTGGTTCTCAAAGTATAAAATACTTTGGCCCAAGATTAGACACGAGATAATAAAATAATTACGATAAATAAACCAACCGATTATCCGAGTCGAAACGAAATGGAATTTTCTGAGTCCAATATCCATGATACTTAGAATTTCATCCGACTTAGTCTAAGCAAAGAATCAATTTCAGTAAAGAATATCGGAGAGGATTAACTTGATATAGACTAAGCATGAAACAAGCTAAGAATACTGACTATAACAAAATAGGACTTATAACCACAAGTCAGATTCCGAGTGAGAAAAGACGAATAAAAGTCTATTCAATCTGCGATAAATCTGAGTGAAGTCTGGACTCGGAACAAAGAGCCGGTTTTCGAGTCGCTTACGGATAAGCAAGAAATATAATAAGTAAGAGCTATATCACTCGAAAAGATACTATTTTACTCGAAAGAAGTTTCGAGATACGAGAGAATGCCTTGGAATCAAAACTCGTAGGTATGAGATTGTTATACTCGATTCCTTTTATACAACTCGGAAAAGTATTGAGTAGTGTCTCGAGTCTTCATTGATGAATGCTTTAGTTGTGTCACTAGAAATAGTTTGTGCAATGCACCTGCAATCGGGCATTATTTCACTTGGTTAAACAGGCAAAATGGGTTGGCAAGGGTGTGGGCAAAACTAGATAGAGTTTTACTTAACCCTTATGCAATCCAGTGTTCGTGGACCTTCGAGTGGAATTCAAGCCTCCTGGTATGTCGGACCACTGTTTGATTGTTGTGGGTTTCTTGAGCAAAAGTAAGAGTGGAAAAAGTCATTCGATTTCTCAATGTATGGGAAAAGCATAAATTGTTCCAAGAAGTAGTGCAGGATTGTTGGTCTTTACCAGTCGGTGGATATCCAACAGCTAAATGCCTCATGTTCTAAATAGTCACAAAACTAAAGCAATTGAAAATTGAGCTGAAGAAACTTCATGGACAGCATTTCAAGGGAATTAGTTGCAAGGTTGAACAATTATACACAGATTTGATGTGCATACAGGATAAATTGCAAGTAAATCCTACTTCTAGCTCTATCTAGCAGATGGAAAAAACCGTCCTGGCAGAATATATGCACAAAAGGAAGATTGAGGCAGTTTATGAAGTATGGAGACGAAAATAACAAATACTTCCATGCTCTTATAAAGCGGAATAGGTGCTTACATACAATACATAGGATTGTTGATCACCATGGCAGAGAGCAAATTACACAGGAGAGCATAGCCGATTCATTTATCAATTTCTATATTGAGCTACTGGGTACGTCTACACATATGCAACCACTAGACCAGGCTTGGATTCATAATGGGCCCATGCTCACATCCGAGCATATCCAACAGCCTAAATGCCTCGGTCTCGATAGCGAAGTCAAAGCAGTAGTTTTCAGCATGGATATCAACAAGGCACTAGGGCCCGATGGGTTTTCGGCAGGTTTCTTTCAACAAGCTTGGGGGATAATAGGCGAAGACATATCACAAGTAGTTATTCAATTCTTCCGGAATGGAAAATTGCTCGAGCAAATCAATACCACATTAATTACACTCGGTGCCGAAGAAACTAAACCCTACACAGTGACGAGACTTCGGACCTATTTCCCTTTGCAATGTACTCTACAAGATTGTATCAAAGACATTGGCTACAAGATTACAAAGTGACATCATTAATCTAAGCCAATGAGCATTTGTAAAAGGCAGAGATATATCAGATAATATGTTCCTCGCTCATCAATTGGTGAAGCATTATGAGAGAAAGGGCATATCCCCAAGAGCTATGCTAAAAATCGACATAAGAAAAGCATATGACACAGTGAGTTGGAGATTCTTGCGGGCTATGCTAGAAGGGTTTGGTTTTCCCAATATGTTTATAACATTAATTATGAGTTGTGTTTCTACTTCAATGTTTTCTATAAATGTTAATGGAGAGTTAAAGGGTTTCTTTTTAGGTGCTTGTGGCTTGAGACAAGGTGACCCACTATCACCTTATCTTTTTGTGCTCTGCATGGAAGTCTTATCCAGGGGGCTTGGTTTGGCCACTCTCGACAGCGACTTGACCTTCCATCCCAAGTGTGCAAGGGTAAAACTAACACATCTAGCTTTTGCGAGATAATGTATTATTCTTCTCTAGGGGTGATTTGAAGTCTATTCGAGTGTATTTGGTACTCGTTTTCAAGATTTTTCCAAGATGACTGGAATCTCTACAAACTTAGAAAAATCTAAACTATACTTGGGAGGACTTAACTCGGAAGCCCAACATCATATTCTCGCAAAGCACGGGATTTGCACTGGGGAATTCCCTTTCAAATACTTGGGATTGCCTCTATCGACCAAGAGATTAACACATAGTATGTGTCGAGTCATTGGTTGGTAAGATCAAGCAAAGAATCACCTCGTGGGCAGCAAGATCACTATCCTATGCAGGTAGAAAAACATTACTCTCTGCAGTTATGACAGGTTTGATTACATTCTGGTCTCAAATATTTTTATTACCCTAACATACCATCCACACAATCGAATCATTGTGTAGCAAGTTCTTGTGGAGTGTAAGCATTAAGGAAAAAAGATGACACTTGTGAGTTGGAAAAGCACATGTCAACCGTATCAGAATGGGGGCCTAAACTTCAAAGAAGTTCTAGCCTGGAACAAATCATTATGCACAAAATGGAGCTTATATGTTGCGGGAAGAGATGTGTTTGCTGCACGGAGCCGAATCACCGATGCTTGGGGATGGAGGAAAATGCTAGGAGTGAGGGATGAATTAGCTCAATGCTTGGGCAGCACTGTACAAGCCAGGGAATGGATAGTACAACAAAAGATGTTCTCTCGCAAAAACAATATCCGCAAAACTCCTACAAAAATCTGCAAGAGTGGCATAGTGGAAAACAATCTGGAAAAGTTGGGCATGGGAAAGATATAAGATGATTTTGTGGCTAACTTACAAAGGAAATTTACCAAGCTGTTGCTTTCCCGAATACAAGAGGGATTCATGCGGATAACCAATGTTTGTTATGTGAAGAAAAAGGGCAGGATCACTGCCAACATCTGTTCTTCTTTTGCCCCTTCTCCAGCTCTATTTGGGGCTCAATACTCCAATGGTCCAAGTTACAACCGAGAAGATGGAGGCTAGAAGAGGAATTGCACTGGTTTGTGCACAAATGCAAAGGCAACACACAACGGAATCAATGGCTTAGATCCGTCTTTGCATGGACAGTGTATGAACTGTGGAGAAAAAGATGTCCGCACAAACATCAGCACAAACAACGGACTCCAACAAGTGATCATTAGACAAATTCAGTATACATGTAGTGTGAGAGCGGATAAGTATGATGTGAAATGGGATGATCTTGTAAACATCTCTTACTAGCTTTGTATGCTTTGTTACTCCTATTTTTGGGAAAATTAAATGATAATTATTTACATTTTTCAAAAAAAATATTATACTTTTAAAATAATTAAAGTAGAGTATACATTCTAATTTTTTAAAAATTATTTTAATATATAATTTATGTAACCGACCACATAATAAAAAAATTATAAATTTTTAATTATGATATACTAATTTAGACATGAAATTTGATGATAAAAAAATACATTGATATTATACTTCAATATTTGAAAAATTAAATTATTTTAAAATAATTTAACTAACTTAGTAATGAAATTTGATGATAAAAATTACAATAATATTATAATAATGTACTAATTTAAAAAAATTAAAGTAGAGTATAAAATGTAATTTCCCAAATTCATTTCAATATATAAGTTATGTAACCGACTACATAATCAAAAATAATTTAAAAGAATAACTTTAAAAATAATATAATTTAATAATAAAATTAGATTGTATAATATAAATTTTTCAAATTCGTTTTGGTCTGAAATTTATCTAATTACCTACATAATCCAAAAATATTAAACTGTTTCAATTGTGATATAATAATTTAGTGATAAAATTTAATAATAATAAATTACATTACATTAGTACTTATACTTAAATATTATACTCAAACATGATTAATATAAATATTATTAGCATGACTAATATAAATTATTACTTTTAAAATTATTATTAATATTTCCTCTCTTGAACTCTTCAATTTCTATACCTTCCATGGATGTATAACTTACATGTTTTTAATGAGTTAAATGTTTTTATATCCAATTTATTGTTTAATTTATTAATAGTAATACTTATTTACAATATCATCAATGCACCATAATTGATTTACTCCTACTAGCAATGACTATCCTTATTCCCACACAATAAAACAAATTATAAAAAAAATTAAAAGAAATATTTTTATATTAACTATTTAAAGATATGTATATCTACTTATGTTCTTTTAACTTATTATTAGTTTTTATTGGTATAAATTAATTAAAAATAATAAAATTAAAAATAAATAATTATAAAAATAAAATTAATTAATACCCTTGCTTAGCAAAGGGTATAACCCTAGTATATATTAAAAGTTAGGTGGAGTTCATATATGAATGATACGTAAGATTGTCACGTAGGATGTCATGTAATAGATCATTAATGATTGTAGCTAAATAAATATAGTTTGCTTGCAAAAAAAAAATAAAATAATAAATTATTAAATTATATTAAAAAAAACTATCAACTACCCAAAAACTCTACATTACTAATGTAATAATTATATATGTCATAAACAAATAATTAAATAAATTATTATTAAAAAAGGAAGTATATAAATTCCTAAAAAATAAACAATGATAATTATAATGACATTAATATATTAAAGGATTTTTTTATACATAAATTGTAATTCGTATCGCTATTTAGAAAGAATGAAAAAGAATCCTAATATTTTATTTAATATCCTACTTGATATGAAGAAAATTATAGTCAGTTATACCTCTCTTAATTACTCATAAAAGAGATTTATATAATAATAATTAAATTTAAAATAATAAAAACTTAAAAATATTATTATATTTTTTAAAAATTGTGTATGAAAATATTAATAAAATTTAAAAAAGTTTACCTTAAATCCTTGGATAGCAAGGATATAGGCCTAGTTTGTTTAATATAAGTGAATTATGATTATCATAAAGCCAAGTTAGAAAAGACATCATAAGTTTCCAAGCACACAAATTATATCTATAATTACACAGGTTACTGAGATATAGAAATTATCATTTTTTTTTCTATTAGTAGAAGTATTAAAGGTACTTGAGCTAGACAAATTTCAGCAACTACAATATACTTCAAAACAAATAGGAAAATTTTCAACAATGACAATGACATATGTAAGCCAACATCGAAAAATTGTCAGCTAAAAAGTCAATTTAATAACTTTTCTTCTAAAAATGTGATGAGTTTTTCTATTTCCGTATGACTTGTCATAACTTTCTTTTACACAATCTTTTCACTTTCTCGCTCCTCATCATTACACCTCCAATTTTATGGTCACAAGAACAATTTCATGAGAATGGCAATTTCTCTTTTGTAGCCCACCAAATCCAAGCATATTGGAAGAAAATGTTGCCCCCAAATCTTGTACACAATTTTGTGATTTGTTTTGAAAGTCGAGTTTCAAGAATGGATGTCATCGATTCCTCCACCTATTCAATAGCCCAAATAAAATCAACTCTTTTGGTCTCCTTACTGCCACTAAGTAGAATGGAGCCACCAATTCAAAGTTGAAGTGATACCCCTTCCTGAATCACCAATTGAAATAATGTCCAGTCATGGCTTTCTTTTTCAAACCTTCAGTACCCTCTCTGTTTTCAATTTATCCACCCCCAATATCATGATCACCTTAGCTTTGATGCCCGACCAAATCTTCAACACAATTCTTTTGCTCAGAGATGCAAAATATACAGAGACCAACACTTGTGTAAATAAGAATTATGTCACCAACAACAGTATCCATAACTCCACCAACTTATGGTCTGGATCTGACACTGTTATCTTCAATCCTCCACCGAGTCACGACTCAAGCTGCTTAGATTGAGCTTTGTTGTTGATCTCTGCATGTTTCCCTACTCAATACTTTTTGTTTTTCTTTAAAGATCTTGTTAATTGTGCAACTACAACACTTCCATTCTCTATCACTTCTAACTCCAGGAGTTTCTCCCAATGTGAAGGGATTCTTTTGCTATTTGCTGAAAACTATCTGATGACTTACTGCTTGACTGTGATGTTCGTTCTTTCCTTTCAGCTTCTGCGAAGATTTATTTCTTGATCAAACAACTTTCTTCCTTCTTGTCAGCTTTCTTTTCTTACTTCCAATTTATTTTGGAAGCTTTTTTTAACCCTCCTTACTTCTTTCTAAGCTTTTTGGATGTCAAGGTCAACCTTCAAAGCCTGGGGGCTTTGATAACTCTTCACTGTCCTCTTGAGTTTGAATTTCCTTCACCTCCAGAATTTGGGGTATTTCGTTCTAAAGATTGGAAATTAAGATCAATTGTTACACCAGGAAGGTTCTCAAAACCTGGGGGTAGATAAATTGTATTTTGTTGTTTTTGGAAATGTCGATAAGAATTAATCTTTGGTTGTTGGTGTACCTCCTCAACTTCCAAGGCACTCCAAAAATTTCTAGCCACTTATTTTTCTAGTTAAGATCAAAATTATAATTGTTGTCTTTCAATTGAAAAAATATTATAAAATTAAATAAAATATTAATTCTAAAACTTTTTAATATTTTAAAAATATTATTGCTAAGAAAAAGAAAAGAATTTTTGTATATTTAAATTTTAATAAGTCCCAAAATAATATTTTTTCAATCTATATAATATTTTTTATTTCAAAAAGGCAATTTACAGTTTTTATGGAAATTAAAAAATGGCTAAAATTAAATGTGACACATATATTGAATAAAATTACTTTTAGTTGTGGTATAATGCTACCATCAAAATTTTAAAGGAAAAAAAATCCTACATCTTTGATTTAAAAAAAATCCCTACGTCCAAAATATTTCCAAATAATAATTGTGTTTTGTAAATATAGGATGCCCATTCAGATAATAGCTGTCATTAATTAGCAGTAGTAACCTGAAAAAGAATTATTGAAAAAAGGAAAAGAAAAAGATGAGTCGTTCTTTCTTATTATGATTAATGTCAAAAAGAGATAAATAAATACGAAAAAGCCATATGTCTGATTTGATCATATTAATAATAAGAATACTGAATAATATAGTAATGGGTGATTTTACAAGATTATTATATACGATCATCATATGGTGGAAGTTGTAAACAACTGATCATATGGTGTAATATAAGATATATTTTGTTATTTTAATTACTTAAATATAAATATAAATTTATTAAAATAAAAATTACCCATCAATAAAAGAGGTAGTATGGTCGAAGGGGAAAAGTGAAAAATTGAGCAAAAATAATGAACTAGGAACTAAACAACCTGGTTCTAATTTGGACGCCTAAAATGTTCCGTAATTGGGTTGGAGAGTGGTTTTTTGAAATGGTAAGTAGGGCCATCCATTTGGCCCCTATCTCGAGGAAGTTTAAAGGCTTACTCGAACCGGATAGGGGATGTCAAACTTTTACTATACTCAGCATACAAATTCCTCAAATGAGGATTTTGTGCCTATGTAGAATTGAACCTGAGTAGGGATCCTAGGAATAGGCCACTCACCTCTCGTCAAGTTGTAGAGCGGTTGTTTTCTAATTATTTTTCATGTTAATTATTTGAATTTTGTGAGAGATTGAATGTATATAAATATGGAAAAGTATAACTGTATCAACAAAATATATACCAAAATACACTAACATATTATGATTGATTGATTTTCTTTTTATTTTTTAAACTTCCCAATTTTCACAATCATTCTAAACACACTTACAAAATGGACACTAAATTGACACTATTAGAATGTATTGATGTACATTTTATAGGTGCATTTATAACTTTTCTTATTTTAATGACTATATATTCTATATGATTGCGCCATGTCATATAACTATCAATTTAATGTTCATTTTAAAAATGTGTTTAGAATCATTATATAAACTAGTGTGAATCCCGTACTTCGCACGAATATGTGCTATTATTTGAGTAGTAGATATACTATTATAAATATTAAATATATATTTCTTGTTAAATCATAAATATTAACTTTAGAAAACATATGGATGCTTTATAATCTAAAAGTAATTATTAGGAGAAATAATGTAAATTTTGGGTTATTCAATGAAAGAAAATAATTCTTCATCATGTGAACCTATAAAATAGTCTTCCAACTTATCATTTTCTCCCACCTCATTTTAAAGTTGAGAAGAATCTTCACTTTGTTAGCACCAAACTCCTTTAAATATACGTGTTTATCATTGGATCTTTTTGTATAAGCATCTCACATGTTACTATTCGATTATATCTAGAATTTGAACATATTATAATAATATCATTATTCACTATATATAAAATAAATACATATGATTATATATATATAGTAAGAAAATTAAACACATCAAGATAATGAAATATAAAACTATTAATTTATTCTCAAAATAATGTCCTACATTTGTCAACCTTGCTTGCCTTCTCATCGCTATACTTGGTATAAAACCCCTAGGTTGATCGATAATGGAGATAAAGAGTACCATTCAAGACTAATCACTCAATTGAGTAGTAGTTGATTGCTTCTTGTAAAGGAAATTTTTTGATGGAAAAACAAAAAAATAATAGCATATGGTGTTGTGTAAGTCACTTATCCCATATCTTAGAATTTTTATCCTTTATAATACAAAAATAAAGTTTTGAATAAATATATTTCATAAACATGAGATAGATTACATAAACGGATAAACAAATAACAACTTGGATCAAAATTCTTTATCATAATAAGAAAAAATGTGAAATATAATCAATATAATTTTCCCTACTAATTGCTAACTTAATAAAATTCATATTCTTATAACTCGAATATATGCAATAAAATAAAAATAAATGAATGGTTAAAAAATTTTTAAACTGTAAGACCCGTAATTTTGGGTTAGTAGTTATATGAGTTAAAGCTAATTATTTAGTTTTAATTAAATAGAGTAGGTCGAATGACCAAGTTATATACGTGATTAGATATTCGTTATTTATTTGAGCAAATTATTATTAGTTCGCATAACTATTATTAGTGAAGCGTATTAATTCCTTCCTCTGAATTTTCCGTACGGATTAGCTAAATAAGACCCGAGACCGTTTATGCCACTTAACTGGGTTTAATCTAATTAACGCTATAAAAGCGAGAAAAAGAAAAAGGGTAATAAGACGGGCAATTAGGTGTTTGCTTAGGAATGGGATTAGTGTGAAGTTGAAGAGTAAGTGTTGGCTTGGCATTACCCGATGGAGCTAGCAAAAAAAAAAAGGAGCGAGAGGAAATTAAGTGAAAAGAAAGGAAAGAGGGGCTCCGAGAAAGCGAAGGAAAAAGGAAGCAGAGCAAAGAACGAAGAAAGAGGGAGCACCGAATGGGAAAGAGAGAGGGAGAGAAAGGGAGAGCGAGCGGGAGCGAGAGGAACGCCGGAAATCGATAGCCGGCGGCCACGGCAGTCCGAGGACAGAGCGGCGGACGAAGGAAAAAGGAAAGAGGGAGCGAAAGAAAGAAGGAGCGAGAACCGGAACAGGGAAAAGCAAGAGAAGGGAGGGTGAGCAAAAGAACGGCGACCAGCGAGCAAGGGTACATGGCGAGCGAAAAGGGGGCCGGCGACAAGACAACGATGGCGGGGCAAAAACGGGAGGGAGCCCGAGCGAAACCCGAGCAGAGACAGAGGAGGTGAGAACCGAGAGGCAAAAGGGGGCAAGGATGAAGCAAAGGGCTGAATTGAAGAACCGGAGAGAGTCCGGGGCGAGCGGTAGAGGAAGAAATGAGGAAGAAAAAGGAAAATGCGAGACGAAGCAATCATCCAAAACCCTAGAATTTGAGGTAGGTAGTCTTATACTCTAAACTATTAGTAATTTCGAAACCCAAATGGATTTATTGTGAATATTGAATGTTTATTGTGAATATTGAGTTGTGAATTTTGAGCATCGCTATTGCAAAACAGGCCTAGTAGTTGTTTAACATTGAAATAAGAGCTCGAGAATGGATTTAGGAAATTATTAGGGCTGAATCGGGACATGAGAGGAGTTACTTGGGTTAAATAGTAGAATTGAATTGGGAACTTTGAAGAAATTTAGTAGTTACTTAAAGTTGAATTAGAAATCTCACTACTAGAAAATCGTCATATAGTGACGGAAATAGCGACGGAAAAACGTTATTTAGCGACGGAATTTCACAATTAGCGACGGAATTAGCGACCGAAAATTCCGTCGCTAATTTTCGCGTCGCTAAAAATCAGCGACGGAATTTTACGATTCCGTCATCGATTCCGTCGCTAATCGAGCAACAGACATCGTAAAATTTTGTCGTTGATTTTTAGCGAATTTTTTAAAAAAATTGACAATTTTGTATAATTTTGAGTGCTTAATACAAAAAATCTACAATGAAATATAGATCCAAATAATCCAAGTAGCATAACAACATCAAATTCAACTTTAATTCAAATACAAAAATCATATACAAACACAAAAGTCATAAATAATCCAACTTCAAACATCCATAAAAACTAATTGAAAATAAAAACAAGAGTAAACAAAGTAAATTATACAAACACAAGTTATGTTCTTCGTCTTCCTTTTCCTCTTCTTCTTCCTCTTTCTCATTATCTTCAACCATGCCTATCAAAATAAGTTATATCAAATCCTCTAAAATCTGAAATTTTATAGTAAACAAAGTAAATTATAAATACAACCAACAATGAGGGAGGATGGAGAAAGCATACCTACAAGAGGTTAAAGGTGGTTAGTTGGTGACGTCGGTGGTGGCGGCGGCGGACGGCGGTGGCGGAGGCGGGCGGCGAACAGCGGTGGCGATGGCGGAGGCGGCGGCGAACGGCGGTGGCGGTGGCGAGGCAGCGGCGAACGATCGATTAGCCTCTTGCTCTCTCACACTCTCACTTATATCACTTCTTATGTTTGCCGAGGCTCGTTGAACTTCGGATTTTATATCGAAAATAGCGACAATCCGTCGCTACTAAAAAAATTTTAAATTTTCAAAACTGAAGAAAATTTAATAGCCCACCAACGTAAAATTTTTCAAATTTTGATTTAGCGACGGACTTTGAAAATTTTATATATTTGAAAAATAAAATCGGCGGCAAATTTAAATTTGAAAATTTTGGATTAGCGACGGACTAATTCCATAGCTAATAAAAAAATTAAAAATTACATTTAGCGACGGACTGATTCCGTCTCTAAGTTAAAAAATTTTTAAAAATTAGATATAGCGACGGAATCAGCGACGGACTCGATTTCGTCGCTAATTATAAAAAAATTAATTTTAATTTTTTTTTCATAAATCCGTCGCTAATTTTTCCATGTCCGTCGTTAATGACTAAAATAGCGACGGAATTTAATTCCGTCACTAATTCCGTCGCTAATTAAGTTTTATCCGACACATGTCGATTCCGTCGCTAGTTTCCGTCGCTATATAGCATTTTTGTAGTAGTGCCTGGTGATTCGATGAAGTTCGATTGCATAGGTCAAATGAGTAGTATTGAAATTTTGATTAGCCATTTAGGATGAAGGAGTTGGGACATAGATACGAATTATGAGTTAATTAAACCTTAGAGATTTCTTGAACCTGCGGTATTGAGAGCTAATTAGGAATATTGAGGAACGATAATTCGAAGTATAAAGAGGAGTATGAATTCATATTAATTAATGCACAATTAAGGCATGGGAGTGAGAAGTGGGTGATGGTTAGGTTAATGGAGTTCAAAATATGTTTAAATCCTCGAGGTTGAGCTAAACATGAAGGTAAGCGCTAATTAAGTGATGGAAAGTGATTAAGAACTATATAGCTGAGGATGGACGAACAAGAGTTTATCAATAAGGTAAAGATGTTAAATGGGAATTTGAGGTAGGGAAATGGCAAGTCTGGGACGGTGAGGTTAAACTAAGCTGAAGGCATATCTAAGATCTTTGAGAATGAATTGAACTAAAAGGTAAATGGAGCTAAAGGAAACGAGGTAAAGTAAGTTTAAGAGTTATATGGTGGAATGTGGGCGAAAGAGGTTGATTTATAAAATAGAGACATGAAATGAGGAATTGAGATAAAAGATGATTAATTGTGAGAAGTTGAGATGTTTGAGTTAAGTGGTATCCACTTGTGGTTATTGTGGCTTAGAAAAGGAATTAATCGACTAAATTGGTGAATTGAGAAAGGTATAGTTGGAAAGAAGCTGAGAATGACTATCAACGATTGAATCATAGCTATTTGTGTAAGTGATTGTGTTAAGCAATGTTCAAAAATAGTTTTGAAAGGATTTATGTATTTTACGCGAATGATTCTTGAATGCAATTTCTTGAGAACTCGCCTTTCAAATGTGAATTTGTTTTAAAGAAGTGAAACCGATTGAAAAAGCGAATTTAGAGGGGTGGTATGTGGTGCTATGCCTTCTACGATATTAAACCGATTCGAAATTGCGATTCAAAACCAAATTTGATAAGTGATTGCGATCACTTCGGTTTTGAACGGATTTTGCGCTAAGGATTGTTTAGACCAAAGGAAGGAGGTGGTCATGCGTATCAAGCCACGGGGTCCTTGCGTATCAGGATGCCCATCAACCATATAGGTTGATTCTTTCTCGACAAGGAAAGCGGAGCCTTCCAGGTATTTGACTAGAGATAGGTGCCGAGAACCTAAGTCGGGGTCACGCCCGAGAACCGTCCGGTGCTAGTTCAATCATATAGGGCCCCGAAAGGATTTTCGGTCTAGGGGTGAAAGTATTTGAAAGAAAGAGCGAGATGGTTCCACCTTGTTTAAAGTGATTCCATTCCTAAAATGATTGCAAATCGTGCTTTCAAATGATTGTAGTGTTATGAGCTTTATGTTGTGAATGATTTCAAGAGATTTCATTGAAAAGTATATAAATTTGTATTATATTATTATGCTTTCGCCGATTTCATTATTATGAGTATTATGTGTAAAGAATTTCCATTTCAAAGGCATAAGACTCCGATGAGCCCGTGGTTTATTACTCACCCCCACAAATTTCCCCTTTTCCCCGAGTGTTGCGGGTACACTTTCGGAAGGTATAATCCACACTTAGTATATTCTTAACTCTTGTCGACCGCCGATTGCGATTGTTGAAGGAACTCAAATGCTTGACATGCGTTCCTAGGTTTCTAAATATTGTACTTGTAATTTAGTTCATGTAGTTGTACCGATGTAACATAAACCATTTAGATTGTTTTAAAGTTTTATCGCATGATTGGTGGAACTACGGTATGTGACCGTTGAGTTGTATACTCCGAGCGTGTGGTTCGTCGAGTTGTATTATGATTTTTATGCAGGTTTCTAAGGCCTTAAGCACTGGGGATAGTCCATATTACAAACAGAATTCTACCGAAATTTTTAGGAATTTTCAAATTCTTTTGAAAAACACCTTTATTACCCGCTAAGTTGGAATTAGAAAGTCGAATTGACACTGATAAAGCCTTGGCGGTTCTCGTAAGGAACTCCGGCGATGTAATACTTCCAAGGGGTGTTTTAGGGTGTTACATAAACAAATTAAATTATAATTATTATAATACTATATTATAATTATCATAATTTATTTAATTTATTTAAGTTTCAATACTAGAATTAATAGAGATATTATATTATAGTTTTTTTGCAATAGTTAGATTAATTATATATAATAAATATTATTTTTATTAAGAATTTTTAAAACATTTTAATTTTACAATTGTTCAAGTAAATAGACTAATCCTTCAAAAAAAATGTAGGTAATAAAATATAATGTTGATTATGATTATAATTAAAATTTATAGATAATAAACTATAATTATTTTTTTAGTAAAATTAAGTGTGATTGATGATCATAGTCATTTAAGAGTAGTAAATGGACTTCATTTCATTTATAATTAAAATTTAGAGGTAATAAAGTGTGTATTATAAAAAGGCTTTGATAATATAAAAAAAATGATAAAATAAAAAAATCAATGATATTATGTCAAATGTCTAATTCACAATAAACTACTCAGTTTTAATTATGTATATATAATATATGATATGATATTGCTCCAAGAGAAAAGTGGAACAGAAGTCCTTTGTACTTTTTTAGGAAAATCAAAGTACTGTGACACAGAACATGGCACCGAAGTAAACTCAACCTTTTCTTTTTGACTTCTTTTGTTCTGGATGGTTTTTTTTCTTTTTACCATGCCCAGAAAGTTATCAATGTTTTTTTAATATTTTTTAATATAGTTATCGAGGGGTTGTATGGACGTAGAAGCTTTTGGGGGTAAAAACAAACTCTTTTAATTCTTAACCCCTTCTTACAAGACGGTGCCTTGCCAAAAAAGGTAGGAATAAAGAATCGGAAAAATTCAAGCTTCCCTCCAATGGGGTTGACCCTGCCCATCTTTTCTCCCATCTGTTTAGGATTTTTCATTTGCTGCCGGACAGTTAACCGGTCCGCATGTTGAACTAGTTGGCGTAATTAATAGACGACAAGGGCTAATAAAAATCTGATTTGGTTCTTTCCCTTTTGTTTTTAATGAATCAGTTGCTCCGATACCATGTGAAGAATTTAAGTTTATGCGACTCACCTAATTTGGGAGCTCTGTTAGTATATTTATAAGAGTAATTATATAAGCAAAATTACGTCATTAGCCCTTGTCCTCTATTACACCCCTCAATATGTATGGAAGGAGAGCGAACGGACAAATTGGCTTTAAGAAACAAAAGCGAGAAGAAGATAACCCCTTAGTAAAAATATCGGCCAACTGAAAAACAGTAGGAACATATCCGACAATAAAATCACCAGCAGGTGGGTATTGATTTTCATGAGACTTTCTCTCCCATCATTTGTCCAGCCATGATTTGCCTTGTCTTATTCCCGACCATTTCTCATAATTGATGTATTAGACAGTTTGATGTAAAGAATACTTTTCTTCATGACATTCTTACGAAACTGTTTACATGCGCCAACCTCCTGGTTTTGTTAATTCTCATTATCCCAACTATGTGCGTCGTTTGCAAAAAAACTATATATGACCTCAAGCAAGCTCCTCGAGCTTGGTTTCATCATTTCGGTAGCTTTACTGCTCATGTATGGTTTCTCCTGCAGTCAATATGACCCATCCATATTCGTTCTCCATTCTTCCTCTCGGACACTTATTCTCCTTTATGTTGATGACATTATTCTTATTGGTAGCTCCACACACTTTCTTTTCTCATTCATTGTCACTTGTCTCTCGTCGGTTTGCCATGAAGGATCTTGGGGATTTGTGTTACTTTCTTGGTGTGCAAGTCTCTCGTCTTCCATCCGAGCTCCTTCTTTCTCAACATAAGTACACTTCTAATCTCCTCAAAAAGTTCCACTTGCATACCTGCAAACCTATGCGCACCCTTATTATAGCTTGTACCACTCTCCCCCTCTCATATGGCGAGTTACTTGCGGACCCCACCGAGTACGAAGTATGGTAGGTGCTCTACAATATTTGATTATGACACGTCCTGATATTTCATATGTAATTCATGTAGTTTCACAGTTCATGCATGCCCCCGCACCACTCATCTCTTGATTGTCAACTTTATTTTCAGGTACTTGCAGGGTACTACCACTGATGAGATTTTTCTTCGTCCTAGTGTTACTCCTTCCTTATTGTTGCCTATTCTGATGGTGATTGAAGTTGGTGTAGGGAATGAACCATTTTAGGAGTGGGAGAGCTAACTGATGGGCTGGATTAATACTTGGGGGAAGCCAGCAAGGAGTCATTTGAATTTTTAAGAAAATGATGTGTCGTCGGGATGGTTTTTGTAGCACAAGGGTCCGTCCATATAAAACGATTGAATTAATTGATCTCAATATAAAAGACTACAAGTTTAGCTTACGTAATACGTCAGATATTTAATAGCCAGATACAGTGACCTTTTATCAACGGAAAAAAATTCATCTTAAATTTTTTTAGTATAAATATCTTAAAATCGTTCTCTTCCTAGCCTATAGGTAGAGATGTTTGTAAAAACAAAACTGCCTACATTTTGATTATTAAAAATTTATAATTATGATTAAATTACATAATTGATTATATTACACTATATCAAACCACATTATATAAGAGTTGTTGGTTGCTGAAATTAGATCGGAGAATTAATCTATTTGGAACCTCTCACTTGAAGGCCATAGTAAGATAGAATACGTTGTCATCATTTGCTAATGACACTTTCACCTTTTATTAAATCAAATCATAGCATACCATAATAAACCTAGCAAAACTAACCTCAAACCCGAAATCCGAATCAAATGATCCGTGCCCGACCCAACACCCGAGACATACTCATATGAAAGTGAAACAAAAACCCGGATTGAGCCACACTTGACTTGAAATTTCCAACAAAGCTGCCTCTTTTATAAAACAAGCTCATTTGCGCAAACTTCGATTGGCTCCAAATCAACCCGAACAAAAAATCACCCAACCTGAATGAGAACTAACCCAAACTGACATTAACACGAAATATAACCAAATATAAAGTTAATCTAACTTGTAACTGAATTGAAGGACCAGTTTGCCAAGTCTAGATGTGACCAATGAGTAGGCAAACTAGTCAACTCTAAGAAGTCTATTATTCTACAACCAAGGTACTTAGATCGCATGATTTCGAACCAATGGCAAAGAAATATACTTTTTATGCATGCGCAATTGGTAAATATTACAAATAGAATGCAAGGATGCAAAATGAATGCGAATCAAAACGAGGAATATAATTCAGCGTTTTGAACTTCGAAAACATACATGCATAGATCTTGATACAATTCAAAAGAACCTGGCATAGTCAAACGACACATTGACAATAGGAGGAATTGGAGTCCGAACAGGACAACACACGTTTAAACCCACCAATTCAGCATACATCTAACTTATATTATCTACAATACAAAACCAAAATAACATATAAAACTTGGACCAAAGAGTTATTTCCTTTATATGAAGCTAATTACAACGAAAGAAATACATCTGGGTACATTTGTTCTTTATCTTGTGGCTAAAAGGTATCCGAAAGAACTTAAATTGTCCGTCAATTTATACGCTCAATACCTTCCTCTGCTCAGGGATCCACCTCCACCACTTGAAAAGACCTGTGACGCGATCTTTGATATCTAACTCCAATATTTGTACCACTACACAATGGCGGTCTTTGGAAATCGTAGACCTGGCAAAATTTCTGATCAAGTAGGTTCTGGTTTTGTCATCTTAGGTTGATGGAAGTTTGGATCGAGTCTTGTGGTTTTTCTTTACTCATGTCATGTTGGACTATTTGGATCTCTTTTCTATTGATCCAATGAGTTTGTGTCCAAAATGTATACAGTAAAGTCCAAGAAAAGTGAGCAATATTTTCCCAGAAAAATTTGGACACATAATAGTGGAAAAATCAGATAACTGGATTTCGAGCCAAAATGAGATGGCCATGTTTAGGTCCAAGGTGATCAGTTCCAAGTCATTCTCGTATGCTAGTTCTGCTGTGTCTTGAGAGATCCCAATTCAGGTGGCTTAAGAACAATTGCACATACTATCCTAAACTATCTAAATTATGCAGTTGAGCAAGATACATACCAAGTGGGAGTAGCTTCTCTAATATCCAAGTAAAACCAGCTCTGAAGTAACGATAATAGAGCCCTTGGGCTATATAGATCACAGGTATTGCTGTTATTCGAGGCATGGCTCTCTTTTCACTCTAACCCTTTCACCTTTGAAGTGTATATACTTCCATTTACACCCATACCTTTGGAGGGCCAACTTTTTCTTGTCTTCTTGACCAAGTTTCTCAAAAGAACGCGCCACCCTCCTGAGCGTATCTTCATCTGGTTTCACACCTAGTTCCTCCATATCTGCAAAAACCTGGAATTTTGAAGGGCAACCAAAACTCATCAAGACACAATCAATGAATATTAAAGTCCCAAATCGTGAGAAATATTGGGCAACTAAGGGTGAAGAGTGAAGAAATTACTCTTACAAGCACATCTATATACATTAAAACAAAATGAACTCTCTTCTCCAATTACACATTACTCACATAATTTGCCCTTTTTTTAGTTTTTCATAATGATTATTAAAAGATTCTTGAATTGTTTTGAGTTCTTTTTTGGTATCCGCAAAATTATTATTTTTGAATCTCCAATTTTAAAAAATAATATAAAAAATAAAAGAATCTCATTTCTAATATTACCAAATTTTTGGCAACAGTTGATAATATAAAAGCTATTATTATTAGGTGCAATTTCATATATTTTTAGGTGGGAAAAACATGCAGGCAAATATGGTGCTAAAAACAAACTATTAAATAATGTTGAGTGCTTATATTCACTTAAAATTAATTTATGATGTACACAACTTATGAAATGTCAGATGTATTTTTTTCATAACAAGAATTATGACATTTTTCAACGAATAGGAGTTAATATACAAATGATTTCAAAATTAAAAGAAACTCTTCTATGAAAAAAAAAACTCGACTATAAATCTCATCATAGGTCCTTAACAGTAGTTATGAACATTAAAGAAGAACCAAATTTAGGAGCAATAAGATCACAACACAAACATAAGCAAAGAAACCCTAGTGGTTGTCAGTTTACTGAATAGGTTGCTCAGGATTCTTCCAGGACTTTGGGTTCAAATCTTACCTAAAATGGCTCTGTGCCAGGCGTTACACCAAAAGAAATGAAAACAAATTTTTTTGCTGTCAATACAAATAGGTATTGAGAAGTCAAGTTGTAAACTGGCGTACCACCAAAAAGAAAAATCTGCACATACATGAAGCCTACAGCACAATAAGATTTAGGAATCCAACTCGGCACTAAAGCAAATAAGAACTTCCCAATACTGAAAATGAGAAGAATGAACGGAATTGACAATTCAACACAGCCATGAATACAATTCATCAGAACAACTCATATGAAATAGGCTGAAAACACAACTTTGGTTACCTCTATTATTTTCTCTTGCTTATGATGATGGTCATATAAAGAAATCATCCTAGAGAACAATCTCTTTGAAATAGAACGCATATGGGAATGCAAAATCATGTTCCACAGTGATCCAGCTTCATCTATTCTAGCTTCATGGTCAAACGCCAATAGCAGAGTATCATAGGTTGCCATTGTCATACCTTGTCCCTTGCTCAACATCCACTTTGCAACCTACACAGCATTGAAGATCATTAAATATTTCATTATATGATATGCAACAAAGCTGCATTCATAACAAAGTCAACCTAGAATTCCAGTTGTTCAATGAAACCAGCAGAGAAGAAAAGACCTCAATAGATAGGTTTCAATTTTGAAAACATATAGCAAACATTGGATCATTGTTCTCTGCTGATAGAGTGCTCGGTATAGGATTAAATGGAAAAACAATCACACAACTGTCAGAAACTAGATTGCACATTATCTCCACTATATTCTATAACAATAAAATGAGTGAATATTTCACCACCCCTATTCTGTATGAATTTGATTCCTTTGCACACACACAAGGAGCCTTCCTAATAGAAATGACTAAGAACTCCCATAAGAAATTTGTGGAAAAATCCTTTAAGGTACAAGAATAAGTAGTTATACAATGGAAAAGTTCCCTCGTTTTAACTTCTCTCAACAAGTCAGACCTATAGAAAATTCGGTCCAAGGACTTATGGGGATATCCTACCCAATGTAATGCTTGTCGCCGACAGTAGAATTCAAATGATGTAGTGCATTGTGTTTGTAAGACCACAAACTCAAAATGATAAGACAATTTTTCACGCTAGTTGGTTGCCTGCCTAGTGCATCTCACCAATCTGATCATAGAACCAGCTCTATAAGGGAGCAACATTCATGTAGTATGGGTTTCTACACTGAGGTAACTCAAGCATTTAAGTCTATCAGAAAAGTTCACATGCTTACCCCCATGCTTTTTCCATATGCAAAAAGCAAACATAAAATAGTGAAGTAACCTAAAAAGGAAGGTGTTCAAATTTTTGGTTCAGTACCTGATCAAACACTAGAAAGATATTACAGCTGCAGCCTGCATACATGACTCCTGATATTGACTAGGAAAGAGCTCAAGGAATGATCCTGAGTCTATTGACATGGGATATAAGAGTACTGTAACCTTTCAGGTCAATCTAGCCAGTCACTTTGTCAATAGAGCGGAGGATAAGGACAACAAATGCCATAACCTTCCACAATAACAGCACCTTTATAGGTGGTCTCATCTAGCGAGGGAGTTGACTGATGATTCTACTGGAGACATGGTACAGGTGTACATGTAGCTTTGGGACAAATGGAGGCTCAGGAAAAGTTGCCAATTTACTATATGGCATTACTCAAAAATAAGTGTTCCAACTTCCGATTGCTGAATCTACCGAATTTCATTCCATTCCTGAACTACTAACATGCTCATTTGCAGAAAACTGAATAATGTAAGCTTAGTTTTTCAATCTTTCCAGCAAGGGGTGTGTGTATATGTGGTTTTTTTAGTTTTTATTAGGATTTTTAACATCTGCGCCCTCGATGTATGTGTTAATCATTTTTCTACCCATGATCTGTGGAAAATAATTTTGAACCCCTCAACTAATGTTAATAATTTACAAGACCTTTTTCTGATATTTATGCTAATGTGTTCATGGCTGGTGGGCATTAAAATGACAAAAATGTCCAAATAAATGAGTACAGATATTTTCTTTTTGTTTAAACCTAAAATTCTCTCTCTTTTGCAGAGTCTCTCTCTCTTCCTGCTCTCCCACTTTATCTGCCTTCTCTCTCTCTCTCTCTCTCTCTCTCTCTCTCTCTCTCTCTCTCTCGTTAGTCTTTTGCAACCCCAAGCTTAACTTGATCGATTGGATGCTTCAAAAAAAAAACTTTCTTAGCGAATTCCAAATTGCAAATCCTACAATTATCGTCCACACAATTTGAAAACTGGAGAGAAGATGTCAAAGACGAACTTCAGTTCATTAATACCGAGGAAAGAGCTTCGAGTGCTAATGGAGAGAAGAAGATGAGAGAGAGAGAGAGAGAGGACTCCATTGCCTTTTTTTTTCCTTAAACCTAATGAAGCCAAAATAAAAAAAAAGATCATGGTGAAAGTGATTGGGGCAAAGTAATGAGAGGGTACTTTGGTCTTTTCAATGCTCCGATCAACTGTTTCCGCCGGTTATCTATACTTGTAATATCATAATAATGTCGGGGAGGGGGAGGTTCAAAATCATTTTCCATAGTTCATGGGTAGAAAAATTATTAACATATACCTTGAGCGGTATAGATGTTAAAATCCGTTTTTATTATTACATATATATGATGAGAAATCCATAAAGTTTAATTATGCATATCAACAAATAATTTTATTTCCGACAATGCAGTATGCATCATAGTATGTTTCAAATGGGGACAACCTGGAATATTATCACTATGTAAAATATAAATACAATCAAAATCAAAAGTTAAGTTCATCCCACAATTTTACAATAGTTTTATTCCCATTTCTTGAGATTTGCTTCACTGTGGCTTCGAAATCTACAGTATGGTCCCTGCAATTATGCAAGTCAAGCGTATACCTTATTTTTATAAGGGTGGGTAGGGTTGCTATACTCTTAACACCCCTTCCCCAGACACCCTACCTGGCAGGCCTCAAAAGGTATGGAGGAGGATATGCATATGGATATGGACATGGATATAAATACATAATATGCATATGAGATTAGCAGGTTGGCTTATACTTCAGTTCACACAAGCACCAAGAGATTTCCAAGAACATTAGATAGAAAACTTCACATGCTCCTTTTTTCACATTTTCAATTGACACGTTTGCCTTCCCTTATGCACACTCTCTCACACAACACACACAGAGGCCCTCAGATAAACCGTCACAGACCGGGTGTAGACAACTTATTAGCAATCACGTAACAACAATGCTACATATTTAGCAACAAACCATACCTGAATAACTCGCAACCATTGGCTCCTCTTTCTAAGGGTTTTTAGAGCCTTAGCAGCTGCAATTAATGGGAACTCCAGCTCCCAGGCAGTCCATTCATCCAATGCCCTATAAATTGCTTCTTTCTCATTAGGAAGTCCAGAAACCTGCCAATGCAGTTAAAGTAATCGTATTTTATTACAAGTCAAAGGCTTTTGTAATAGGGGAAAAATGAAGATGCTGGCTAAGAAGCAAGCACTATTCTCAGCACAAGCACACCCTCTCAGTGAAACCTCTGGATTTTTTTACATCATGACTAAGAACATGAAATTGATATGCCAAACTCTAAAACTATTAGTTCAAAGGTGCACTAACTAAATGCACCACAAGGTTCACTCGGTTCAGATAACTATGTAAGGCAGTACAAACTTACAATTCGAACTAGATTCAGTGCCTTTTGTCCAGAACCTGCAGAATCTCTGCGCTTCCACAAATGATGCTCTTTCTTCCTTGAATTCTTGATACTTCTTCTGGATGAACAGGAAAGATTATCAAATGAAAAGCTTACATTAATGCCAGCAGTTACACCCAAGTAGGCACATCTAATCTAATGGAAAAAGTTTGATGATTTATCATCAAAGTGAAAATGGCTTTGATTCTCAAAGTAGCGCCATGTTCCACAATTACAGTTGTTATTATGCATATTACAGCTTATAAATTCAATGGAACAGGACAAAGTATCTCAACAAATAAAAGAAACACAAATCAAAATACTACTACATTTTGAGTTCTGGTAAAATGTGAGAATGAATTGCTTACTTCTCCACAGGAGTAGCAGGATATGGCTGCTGAATAATTTGACTGTGATTGGAGGAGCTCTGGACTTGAAAAAGAGAGATATTTACTTGATCAAGCAAAACAGAACAATTAACCTTCCAAAGCAGATGGTCCAAGGATTTATTTGACTATGGTATATTTTCTTGCCTGAATCCTTACGATACACAACAAAGAAGGCTTCTGCAAAAGAAAATTTGTACTTCCAGACCATGAGGCAATTCCAATCATCTTCACCTAAGAAATCAATGTAAAATCTTATTAATACAAACAATGAAACAACAGTTTAAACAAAACCAGCAAAGAAAGAAAAATAAAAAACTGAAAAGAGTATCAAGGCAAAGAGACCTGAACTGGGATGTGTTTAAGAACAACCATCTTTCATGTAGAATCAACCATCATCTTTCTAACTTCTGGAAGGGGAGAATTTCTTGAACCACATGGAAAATTTCTTGAACCACATGCCTGCTTTTCAAAGTAACCAAATAATGAAGACCATGATATATTGACCATAACATGACAACTACAAGCCATTTTAGACAGAAATGGATCTACCATTTCGACAAAAGCAAGATCTGCAACTAAGTAACAAAATGCAATATAAAATATATAATGTAATACTATATAAGACAACTATTTTTTTTTTGGTGTGAATGCAATATAATACAATATAGCATAACATAATATAATGCAACATACCCTAGCAATGAAAATTAGATAATTATTATTACCCCAACATACCATCCACACAATCGAATCATTGTGTAGCAAGTTCTTGTGGAATGGAAGCATTGAGGAGAAAAAATGACACTTGTGAGTTGGAAAAGCACATGTCAACCGTATCAGAATGGGGGCCTAAACTTCAAAGAAGTTCTAGCCTGGAACAAAGCATTATGCACAAAATGGATTTGGAAACTGACACATTCAGTTTCAGTTTTCAGTCAATGCGCTCCAGCTTATATGCTGCGGGGAATAGGGAATAGATGTGTTTGCTGCACAGAACCGTAATACTGATGCTTGGGGCTGGAGGAAAATGCTTGGAGTGAGGGATGACTTAGCTCAATGCTTGGGCAGTACAAGCCAGGGAATGGATAGTGTAGCAATATACGTGAAACTCCTACAAAAATCTACAAGAGTGGCATGGTGGAAAACAATCTGGAAAAGTTGGGCATGGGAAAGATATAAGATGATTTTGTGGCTGACTTGCCAAGGAAAATTACCAACTGTTGCTTTACTGAATACAAGAGGGATTCACGCGGATAATCAATGTTTGTTATGTGAAGAAAAAGGGCAGGATCACTGCCAACATTTGTTCTTTTTGTCCCTTCTCAAGCTCTGTCTAGGGCGCAATACTTCAATGGTCCAAATTACAACCGAGAAGATGGAGGCTAGAAGAGGAATTGCACTTGTTCGTGCACAGATGCAAGGGCAACACACAAAAGAATCAATGGCTTAGATCCGTCTTTGCACTGTCCATTGTGGAGAGAAAGATGTCTACGCAAACATCAGCACAAACAACGAACTCCAACGGTGATCATTAGACAAATTCAGTATACATGTAGTGTGAGAGCGGATAAGTATGTTGTGAAATGGGATGATCTAGTCTTGTAAACATCTCTTACTAGCTTTGTATGCTTTGACACTCCTACTTTGGGAAAATTAAATGATAATTATTTACTTTTTCCCAAAAAAAAAAATAGATAATGAATGTTCTGCTTTATAACTTCCCTACAAGATCTCTCATCCCTCCATTCTACTTAATTCTTATGATCTTCGCACAAAAACAGTAGAAGACATTATATAGATGTTGCATATCAATATCTCCATCTTAAACTCGTCTTTATGGTGCCTTTTCCATGTCTCAAAATGCTTTGAAGTAGATGTACCCTTCAAGAAAAGAAAGGGCACCTCAAACAGGCTCATCAATCTCCAATATTGTGGAATCTATGACAAAGAAGCTCAAGAAAAACGTAACTGCAAGAAAACGATGAGGAAAAAATGGATTCTTTCTTTGCAATCAAGATAAAATTTCATTTTCACCAAGATGATAAAGATTTAGGAGTTAACTGTTTGCACCCTCTAACCTCCATTTTTATTGGTTAAATTAATTTAAAAATTAATCAGAATAACAAAATTTGGTCAGGCATTTGGATATGCATTACATTACACAACCAAATATACAATTTATCATTAGATAGAGTCATCAGCAAATATACAATTCTTCAAGTAATTAATAAATTACCTGATAAAAAAGCACACATAAATATTAAAATTTCTGTTTATATATTGACCTCTAAATCAAGGTCATCACTAAGGGGCAATGGTGTGACGGTCACGCAGGACATAATTCAACTTATCAATGAATTGAAGGTCAATTACCTTTCAGAGAACTTGGTGTTCTGTTACATCTTTTAGGATGAGCAACATGATTGTGCTATGCATATTGACAAAATCACAGCTAAGGTGAGGGTGGGTTTGGAGGAGCAGTAACATTTCTTGCACAGGCAGCAGTGTTTTTGTTAACGCGGCGTTGATGGGGGTTACTACCTCTGCTGTAATCTTTTATTTTATACTAGGTAGCCTTGAAAGAAAGTGAGGAAATATTTTCAACATACTGATGGGGAGCTACTAACACACATCCCAGACACCAGCAGCAGCTTGTGTCTGGGTGTGTCAAGGATCATATGCACTCTGGAACAATTGTACAAAGTCCTTTGCCAAACCAACTCGGGCAGATGCAACCCAGAAAGATAATTTATAGATTAGATCGATTCATCAGTACCTTTCACTAACATAAGAATTGGCATGATCCATTGCAATTGGAGCAGGCATCGAAGAAGGATAGCAATTCAAACATAAAGTTCAAAGATGGTTTAAGTAAGGATGCTAGCAGAAGTTGAATATAGATAATATTCAAATATGGCTCTTTTGATGTCCAAAGTGATACCCATGGGATATCATCGATCGCATCAGATGAGCTATAGCTTATTAAGTTCGAAGTTGGAACATATTCGATAATCCTAAACATGCCAATGGCAGTGGCGGAGGTACATGTAGCCCAATGTGTCCTGCAATACTGTTGAGCCCAGAAAAATGCTTATTAGTTGCTAATGAATGCCTTTAGTTTGCGTATAATTTGAGAGTCCGGACACCCATAAAAAAAAATTTACAAAGGCCTAAAAGATTACCAATACACATGAAGAGACACCTATAGTTCAAATGTCTAGCTACGCCATTGTGACAGAAAAGTTTGTCAAGCCAAGCTAGATTCCCAGAACAACCTGTCTCTCCACTTTGCTTTCAAACAGCAAATAAAGAGTATTATCAGCTGGCTGAAAGTGAAGGTGTAATGTTAATAATCAAGGCTGGCTTCACAGGTTTTCGGTAGCAGAATGCAGAAGGGAAATAGTCGTAGCAGCCTTTGTGGCTACACAATATGGATGTAAAGGAGTGTAAGAATTTTTCAGGTCAAACAACAAAGACTGCAGAGAAGATTTCTTCACACATAAAGGAGCTACTGGAGTCTGGTCTGCATTTTTAGCTAAGAAACTCATAGAAGGAATTACCTAATCTAATTGGTCCATGGATGTGATCAGTGTTTTTCACCCTTCTCTGATAAGTTGTTGAAAGAAATCAGCAAATTAACTAGTTAAATCACCCCCAAAAAAAAAAAAACTTGAAAATGTAAAACACATACAGAAATGTAGCTAGAGGAAGATGATCTAAGGCATCTAAGAAAAAAGGAGAGTGTTGAAGTTGTGGCCCTTGGCTGTATGTAGTGGGCATGCCTCCATGACTCTAGGCTGGGCAAGCAGTTAAAGTGAGGAGAGATACAGAAAAGTTTACTGTATGAGATACCTTGTCATTATTTTGTAACAATAGTTCAACCATTACTTTCACTTTTTGCTTTAGATAACTAACATCGCTTTCTAGACTAGTGAAAAAACCAATTCTGGACAATTTTTCAAGCTGGAACTGTAGTGAACTAAAGCTAAATACTTATCTATTATGTCTTCTGCTCGTTTTCCATAGACTAGTCCACAGTCAATATATTAAAATCTACAGTTTAACCAGCATCTCCATAATTATACAATTCTAGGCTAAGGCTACTACATCGAAATCCCCGCCCCTACCAATCACCCCACTCAGGCGAGGACTCTCAAGGTATGGTTTTTGATTTGGCATTCAATAACCTCCCAGCATCACTGTAATTGCTATTTTAGTTAGAAGTTGCATAACATTTTAAGCACCCATATCAACTATTTCCATAATGTAATGCAAAGGGTTTGAGCATCAAAGGCATCACATTCAATGGCGGACCTAGGATTTCAAGGAAGGGGGTCAGAATAGACTGAATAGTAGTGCGCAGTTTACAAATTGGGGGAGTTGTAGGATCTTTAGATACAAATGAAAGAAGTTGCAGACAACTATTACCAGAAGTCCCCAATGCAACCCCCCAAAAAAAAAAAAAAAAAACTGACTTTCATAGACATGCCTGGCAAGGCTTCAAGTTTGGGAAAGCAACAATGTGAATGAATCACACCATACTCTTCTCGAACAGCTAGCTGAATTGGCCAGAGTTTGATTTCGGAACAAATGGAGTAAAAAATAATCAATCACTATTTTTTAAGACAATGAATACAACTATATGCAGGCTATCACAAGACTAATTAGCAATTGAAAACCTGCAATTAGGGGCGGCCATAGAACAGTATATTGCTCTTAATTGGCACCATATTCTTCATTCAATGGTGAATTTTCGGATCTAGAACTTGAAGGAATGGAGGATTCCGTAGCTTATCTTTTTGAAATATCTAAGCGGTTTGATCTATAATAAGAATTAAACTCACTCACAAGTCACTAGTATAACTACAAAAAGTAAATTAAACAACAAAAGAAAAACAAACACAATAACTTCACCCTTCACACAACATAATCCATTTTCGTATATTCTAATTCCATAATCAAAGAAACCAAGCCTAAAATAATAAAATTAATCTATGGAATGAAGTACTTGTAATGAAATAACATAAATTAAGCCTAAAATCACATAAATTAAACCTTGAATTGAAATGGAATTGAAAATTTTCTAACTTAGTAAACATACTGATCTGGGAAGGAAGGGGGTAGAGGCTGTGCGTAGGAACTGGTGAAGTGCTAGGCTGGGCGGCATCAGCAGTGGCGGTGGTGGACGGCAGAGAGGGAGAGGAGTTTTAGAAGCAATGAAATTATGAAACGGAATAGAAAAAAATTAATAAAAGGAAGCTTAAAAAAATAAAAGGAAGGTCGTGGCTGGCAGGTTTCGAATCCCTAACATCTCACAACCATAAAGCCGCTTACCACTAGGCTCTCAAGAAATGCATGCTGTATAAAAAGTTTATTTGATTTTGACGGGGGGTGGGGAGGTTCACTTGAACCCGCTCACCCACGCTGGGTCCGCCACTTCACGTTATCCATTTGAATATACTTTTTAAGGACAATACACAAGAAAATCGATCAAACATCTGCATCTGGCGTTCAACGACCCATCACTTATAAATAGTACATCGAACTTTATTTTAAACCCTTTCATAAGATTTAATCAGCAGCCTAACTTTCTTCTTTATTTCTCCTATAATTTGACTCTTAAAAAGCATCATATATAGTATCCTGAACCGAATGCAACAATCATAAAAGATCCTATCTATAGATAGCTCCACCTTTTAAGATTTTGCAATTTAGGTTGATTGAATGTTGGAAACCAAATGCGGCCCTCAAATGACAAAACGGAATAAACTAGTGTTGCCTTCCTTTTGCCCTATGAACCTGGTTCAGGATGGCTATTACCAACCTCATTGATTGAAACTGCCTTTGTATGCATTTGACACTCTTATCCAATATATCTATAGATATTACCTTCTTTCATACTCATTGTTTGCTGTAATTTGTTCAACAACTGCTTTCAAATTTTCCTAAATACATTAGTGAAAATGATTAGGGAACATTACCCAATATCACCTCTTGCCATGCTAGACGCATTTTCTTCCGATCAATAACCTGCCCCTTAACAACATTCTCACAAAGTTGCAAATATACGGCCTCTTACCATTATTAGATTGCACCGAAGTTACATGTGCCCATGGAAGATCCAAAAAGAAGTAATACTGATATCTGGAATTCGGATAGATAAAGGTATTAAATTAGTTGAGCCCATGCTTTCCCACAAAATTTTCACTCATGAACTCGGATAAACTTAGAAAAATTTGGCAACTTATTAACTTAGTATGTTTCATATCATTCTCCTTTCATTCTTGTCTACCATATCCAAAATACTTAATAATTAGTTCAAACCAACAATTATTCAGTAATCATGTAGATTTTAGCCTAAAATCTATTTCTTAAGAACTTTAATAGCTTTCAAAGAAACTGGAGGCTCAAAACAGTGAAGATAATTACATAACAAGAAATTTTTACTTTGAACTTAGTTTAATTCGAGTAATAGATTTTATTCAACTCTAACAAGTAATCACAGCAGCCAAATAGCAGGAAATTACTTTTACAAGAGCAAGTAATTTAAGAACCAAACAATAGCTGAATCAAATTCAAATTTGACAAGAGATATAAACTTAAAATGAACAAGCTAAACAGAAAAGGAGTTCAAAATGGCAAATCTATGTTATATATAAAGAGAAGAGGATTGAATTGTTGTGTAAATTATAATTTACCATATTTACCCCTTTTTTAGCTTAAATTAAACGATAAAATTGTATCATACAGTTATTTCATGTCAGTTTCCTCTCTTCCCCTCACGTCAGTTTCCCCTCTTCTCTCTAAACTATCTTTTTGGTTTAAAATTTGTAAAAGAGCTCTAGAAATTCAAGCAATCAAGCATTCACAAGACACCACATATCTAACCTCATCCAAACTCACAATTTACAAAAGTAAAATCTAGAATTCGGGTAAAAGGAGAGAAGACAGGGGAGGGAGAATGAAATTTCCAGCAAGAGGCAGAGGCACAGAACAACAATTCGGGATTGTAGATGTTATGGCCAACCCACATTATTATTTACATCTGAACCTTTCGTAAAACATAAAACATAAAACAAACATGTAATTATTGAACATACCAGATGGAGAGAGGCGCCATTTTCTGATCCAATTGAACATACCTAAAAACGATGGAGATAGCGAGAGCCGGAGAGCGAGAGGGAGCCGGAGAGCGAGAGGGAGCCGGATAGCCGGATAGCAAAACCGGGCCGGATGTCAAGAGCAAGAACGAGCCGGAGCGGAAGATGGAGAGTGAGAGCTAGAGAGAAATAGGCCGGCGACGGCAGAGCGAGAGTCGGAAAGCGTGAGGTAGCCGGAGCGCCAGAGAGAGCCGGAGAGCGGGAGGTAGCCGGAGAGCAAGAGGGAGCCGAAGAGAGCCCAGGACGGCAGAGAGGGAGCCGAAAAGGGGAGGGAGCCTGGAGCACAGACCAAGAGAGGAGGGGGTAAAAGAGGGAGGTGTGAATTTAAAAATTTTTTTTTTTTTATGCTTAAAGTGGCAGGGTGATGGTATTAATCAGATGATAAAAACAATTCAAAGTCCATCACCGCCAAATCCAAGATATGATTTGGGCCATCTCCAAGCCAAACCCGAACAGATGGGTTGAAAGGTTAAAGATGTGTTAAATGATGTGCTTATACGATTTCCTCCCTTTAACAAACCCGAAAGAGACAAAATCAAACGAAGAACAAAGCTGTAAAATATCATCAATAATCAACCCAATACTAGAAATAATTGAAGTTTTCATGTTAAGTTTCGCGACGAGGAGAGACAATCCCTTTCAAAGACGACATTCCCGAGGCCCCCTTTTTATAACTTCTCGAATAGCAAACCGGAGAGCCCGGGCTTCTTCAATTTCCGGACCTATACCCGACTCGTACTCGCACCCCTGCGAAGACTACATTACCGCAACCGTCACGCACCACCAGAGCCCACCCATGGTCCCACTTTCCCAAGCTTAGCTGCGTCAACATTAGCCTTGAACATACCCGTAGTCGGTGGCTTCCACACACGGTGATGCAAATGTCGATCAATCCCAGCTTTTGATTGTTGCTCTCGGTACCCATTTATCACCCCAACCGCCCAATCTGCAATTCCTTCCGGTTTTATCCTATCATCACCGAAGAGCACCTTATTTCGGGCATACCAAACCCCGAAGTCACCGCCACAAATTCCTTCCAATCATTCTCTTCGAGGATGTCTTTGGTTTTAAGGAAAATATCCCGCATATCCCAGTTCTTAGTCCGGCTTAAGACATGGGTAGACTTGCTTCCTTCCCAAATATTATATGCAGCAGGGCAGAAGAATAATGCATGGGTATCACTTTCTTCGACCCACCCACATAGACTGCATCGCATTGAAAAGTCCGGGATTCTTGTACTCAACCGCAAATCGGTTGGTAGCACCCCCACACAACATCTCCACACAAATGATCGAATTCGTGGGGAACATGCATACCCCATGTTTTGTTCCGGATCGGTTGTTGCACCATACTACCTCCCGCTTCGGCTTCCTTTTTACTTAATGTGATGAGTCGGTAGGCAACCATTGCGAGTAAGATCACCATTAGCCGAGTTAAACCATACTAACGAATCGGACGGCATGTTCATACTTAGTGGTATATTCTTGATCACTTCGCATCTATTGGCAAGAATATAGTGTCCACTAAATGGTTGTTCCACTCTTTCGAATCCCGGTTAATAAGGTCGCCGACTCGAAAAGGGAGTAATCCGAATTGCGCGGCGTAATCACCTTAAAAGAGTTTGGTCGGGGTATCCATTTGTCATCCCATATATTTAGAGACATCTCATTACCAACCCGCCAATAACTCCCACTTGTCTAAAACCCATCGTACCCCCATAGGCTCCTCCATGTGTAGCTTGGCCCGTATCCCAGCGTTGCGTCCATCGATCCGCAATTTGGAAAATATTTCGATTTTAGAACTCGCCATGCTAGCGACCCTTCACTCTTAGACAGTCTCCACAATTGCCTTGCTAAGAGTGCCGAGTTACAAGAATCAAGGTCCCGAAACCCCATCCCCCATCCTCCTTCTTGCGGTAGAGATGCTCCTTTCCCAACAGATGAACCTTTCTAGCCTATAATGAGCTATGTCCCCACCAAAACCGATTAATGATTGATTGGATTTCGTCGTAAAGATTTTTGGAAACTTGAAAATACTCATAGAGTAGGTCGGGATTGCTTGCGCAACGGCTTTAATGAGCACTTCCCGACCGGCCCACGAGAGATGGTTTCCAATCCAAGTAGAAATCCTTTTAGCCACTCGGTCCTTGATAGGTAAGAAAGGTCTTTTCTTCGAACTCCCAATTGAAGTGGGCAAGCCTGGATATTTGTCATAAGCGAGGACTTCCCGAATATTCATTGTTAGCTGCACTTCATCTTTCCAAGACCGGGGAACACCATTACTGAACGAGACATTCATCTTCGAATAATTGATTTTTTCCCGGAGCTTGTTCGTACTGATTCAAAATATCCCTCACCACAATAGCTTGTCCAGCGTTGACTTTGCAAAATATAATAGTATCATCTACAAAAAGAAGATGAGAGATAATAGGGGCTCCATCGCAAATACTATGACCAATAAGACGCCCATTCGCTATCTGTCGTAGACAACGAGATAGGAAAGTCCCTCGGCACAAAATAGGAACAGGTATGGAGAAATCGGATCACCCTGTCTAAGCCCTCCGGAAGGCACCACATAGCCTCTCGGCTCTCCATTAATGATGAAAGACAAAGAAGTAGATTGAACACATCACATAATCACATTCACCAAATTATCATTAAACCCCATCTTCAATATAATGAGTCTAAGAAAACTCCATTCTACCTTGTCATACGCTTTCTCCATATCCAATTTTATTGCCATGCTCCCTTCGACCCCGAGTGACACTTCATCGAATGAAAAAATCCAAAGGCAATAAGAGCATTATCCGAAATCAACCGACTAGGGGTGAAAGCATTTTGATAAGGGGAGATAATCTACGGTAAAATTTCTTTAAGCCTAGAAGTGATAACTTTCGTAATTAGTTTATAAATTACATTACATAAACCGATAGGTCGAAAGTCTCCGATATTAGTCGGCTTATTTTTCTTTGGGATCAAAACAACATGGGTGTGATTTAACTCATGAGGGATAGGTGCCCCATTCGAATATCAATGATTGCGATCGACACATCCTCCCCAACAATTCCCCAATATTTTTGGAAGAAAAATGGGTTAAGTCCATCCGGACCATGAGCCTTACTTGGATGCATTTGATGAAGAGCGTTGTACACTTCCTCCTTAGAATATGGCTTCATTAAAATCTCGTTCATCTTTGCGAGTAACCAAAGTAGGAACATGTTGTACCACCTCTGCCCCATTTGAAGTAGTTGAAGCTGAAAAAAGCTCTTCATAAAAGTCAACCACAATTTTTCGAACTCATCCCCCATCAAAGCCATAGACCCATCCAGTTTCATAAGCTCAGTAATATGGTTATTCGCTTTCCTCCCATTAGCTTTAAGATGAAACCACCTTGAATTATGGTCACCAAATTTCAATGAGTTAACTCTACACCTTTCCCACCATAAGATGTCTTCTTTTCGCCTCCAATCATTAATTTCCATCAAAATTCTTTTACGAATCCCGACATCATCAACATTCTTCGGTTCCTCGGATTTCTCCCTAATCGTTTGTTGCACATTACCAAACACGTCTAGATTCCACTCCCAAAGCTTCTTCATGCACCTATCAATTTTCCTTAAACACCGACTAACTGCATTCCCGGTCGTAGCCTCGTCCCATGCTTCTCTAATTACGGCCTCGCACTGTCGTCTTACGCCCACATAACCTCGAACCGCCGCCTTTGCCTACGCCTTCCTCTGCGTCATTTAGGTTTTGGCAGCACCGAAGATAGAGCGGACTATGATCGGAAAATATTCTCATCTAGGTGCTGCACATGAGCCAAAGGGAACAATGACAACCATTCGGTAGAGGCAAAGAAATGGTCTAAACGTTCCTCAATGGATCCGCACCTTCTCTACGATTCCACCAGGTGTAAAGTCTACTTGAGAAACCTACCTCGATCGGGCCACACGTAGAAAACACGTCATTAAATCTATCGAGGATAGCTTGGTTTATGGCGGACCCCTCTTTTCTCCGAATTAAAAAGATTTCATTTATATCTCCCTTACTAACCATGGAAAATCGGAACGAGGTCACATGTTAGGCCTTTATTTTGTGTTTTGGGCCATCCATATATCCCAGTAAATCTCCAATGAGGGTCCTCATGCTTTTAACAAACAACTACATCCATATGATGAAGGGAAGAGGAGAGATGTTGAATGCTCACATCCTTATCCCACGGTAGTGCTAATCCACTAGCTCGTCTAGCGTCGACATAAAGCCCTTCATACTCAAGTCCTGGTATTGCCAACTTACTACTCACCAAACGCCTTATCTTAGCAACACTAAGTTTAGTCTCAAAGAGGAAGACTAAACGTGGCCTAGTCCTTCGTAAAAGGTTATGAAGGTCGGTGACCGCCTCTGGTCGGTCAAGCCCACGGCGAGTTGAGACAGAGAAGACTCATTGTTTTTCATGGGTCCGTCCCGCAGCCCACTGTTACTTCATCATTGTGATTAGCACTTGTCCTCAACCAATCTCACTTTCCTTTCACCCACCTTTCTCCCCTTAATTTCACTAAGTTTTCATTTAGGAACATCCCCTCTACCCCCTTGGTCGCCTCCTCAATCACCATGCTCATCCGCCCTCCTTCATCGTCTATCGGAAGCGTAACATGAGCCTGGCTCTCTTTCCCCTTTGCATACATGATTGTAGTTCGAAATTTGCTGCCACTCGCCTTACCCCTCAGCTCCAACAACTTCCTTCTTTCTTCCTTCCAGTCCCATCAACCCCTTGCCGTTTCCTCTTAATGGGAGACCCTCTCGGTTTCGACCCATACGGTAACTCTTACGCCTCTGTTCGATCGTTAAACAGTTCACACCCCTAAATACATGTCCAAGGAGCCCACAAGCGTAGCAATAATCTAGGAGTTTGACATATTTAATATCAAACCATTTTGGTATCCCATTCATGTTTATTTGCATCCCTCGCCTCAACGGTTTAGTGATATCGACTTCGACACGGATTTTCGAGATATTTCGACGGGGCTAGTATATCCTCCTCGTCGGCATCAATATAAGTCCCTATCTTTGATCCTAACACTTCAGCAAATGCATATGTTTTTCTTTTCATTGGGAGATCGCAGACCTTAATCCAAAATTGGATTACAGAGAAATCCATTTCCGAAGGTCTGTTGGTCCCCGTTCATTTCTCTGCAGTAAGAGCACACAACTATCAAAAGCCCGGGGACCCTCGTTCATCATCGTCTCTTTGTCCGGTGCCAAGAAAAACTGAAACACAAATAGATTTTGGTCCAAGTCTTTCACAAGCACTCCTTTTGGGGACGACATATATTTTTTATTGTGGTCTTTAACGCCTCATTGTTGAATGGGTGGTTCGTATGGAGTTTACCTACCAAGCACGGCGAGATCCGTGTATCCATATTCGTTCTATCGGGGTCATCAAAGTCAATAATCTCCTCTTCTTCGGCCGTTAAATCCAACTTCATTAGTTCCAATTCCAGCCCTTGCGCCATTGATGAAACACTCGTTGCCCTAACTTCTTGACACACCCGAGAACAGAGCACCAAAACCTCACACTCGAATATCCGAAGACACCGGAAAAGGTGGAGCAATCAACCAAGTCCCTACAATATGAGGGCAAGAAACTCTGCATAGGCAAAAGCTAGGGTTCGTGTCCTAGGGTTTTCGCCCAAAGAGGAAAAGGTCGAATTTTTAAAAATATTTTTAATAATTAAGATTTTTTATTTTATATTGTATATAAATTGTATTTTATAAAAAAATTTGTTATTATTTTAAGTAGTTAATTAATGTTATTCAAATATTCATTATAAATTTTTAAATAATTTATTTAATTAATAGTTTTTATTTTATATATAATTTGTAAGTTTTGTTTTATGAAAATCTTTATCATCATTTTAAGTAATCAAAACTATAATGAAAAGTTTGAATTCTACAATGAAGAGAGAGAGACAGAGAGAGAGTCTAGTGAAAGAGAGATTATTAATTGAATTTTTAAATTCTTTGGTTGAAATTTTTATTTTATAAAGCATGTGTTCATAGTTAAATATGAAGGATGAACCTAATTTACAAAAGAGACAATCAAATCTAATTTTTTTTTCAAGGATCCCCCTCGAAAGTTACTGATATGATACCAAATAGTAGTAACTAATGTTGATTTAAATTAAATTAAATTAAAATAAATAAAGAAATTATTGTTTATTGTTTACTTTGTGCATTTATCATTTTTCTATATTTTATTAAATATAATCCGCTGACTAATGATTAATTTTCTCTCATATAATCTAAATTATTCTAAAGGATTAGATTTTTTTGTCTTCCTCTGTTGCTTCTAATTGAGTTATACTTTCAAAATTATAAAACTGAATTCTCACTAAATACTTCATAATGTGGGTTTGAAAATAAATAATATCATAAGATACATTACCTTCGTGATTTTGCGAGGCTAATCTATAATCTACAGTATAATTAGTATATCGATAGTAATATTCTATGTTAATATTCCAATCATATTACATTGATAAAATTTAATATTCTTTAATAAAAATAAATAACATTGTTAAGATTTGAAAGTTATGTGTTTGCTTATATAATAAGTCATTGAATTAAAAGGGTTGAGTGTATCTTGATTATTTGTAGCACCCCATGATCGTCCTTCAATTTATTTTAATTACCTGTTTGCAATTTAGTTATGTATTTTCTCTATGTACTATTTTTAACTACAAGTAAGTAAAATTTGAGTATATCAATAATCCAACTCTTGAGTGAAAAGACTACCACAAAATTCATTTTAATTAAGAGTTTTTATTTTATATATATATCATAAGTTTTATTTTATGAAGATCTTTATCATTATTTTAAGTAATCTATGTTATTCAAACACTGATTTGAATTAAGCTAAATTATTAATATGGTTAACAACCTATGCAAAAAAATAGGAAGAAGTGAGTAATATCTAATAGAGCATATAAATATTCGGAAGAGTGAAGAGAATATTTAGTTTTTAATTTTTAGATAGAAAAATTAGTAAGACAAATCAACTTACGGAATTCCCGTACGATACTTATAGAATTCTTAAATATGAACATCATTGATCTGGATACAAGAAACTATCTTTATTCAGAGTTCCTAAACACTATCGATAGATTGAAACCTCACATACTTAGAGAACGAAACAAAGTAATTAAAGAGTCGTTGACCGAATATATATATACGAATCCAGATGATGGAGAAAGATTTTATATGCGATTGTTGCTCAATCATGTTAAAGGCCCATAATCATTTGCACATCTCAAAACTGTTAATGGTATTACTTATCCAACATTCGGAGAAGCTGTAGAAAAATTAAGTCTCATGCATAATGACGCTGGTATTTGATGATGTTTAATAGATGCATCCATACCGAGAATATCATCATTATTTCGGTGGTTATTTGTCACTTGTTTTGGTATACTATCAACCAACTGGAGTCCGTAACTATTGGGATGAATTCTTTCCATTCATGGCTGAGGATTATCCTTCACCTTCCTCGGCAGATCATGATTTTTCACTAAAGTATGTTCTACTTGAAATATATCGAATGCTAAAGCGGTTAGGTCATAAAATTACAAATTTTAACCTCCCACAACTAACTCCAAGTTGATAAAGGGGTTCAATTGTCTAGGGCTTTACATGCTGACTTGTATGAGCCAATGACACATAAAGATATTTATTGTGCCCAAAATCTCAATGATAACCAACGACATGCATTTAACACAATTATGGAGGCTATTAGCATAAACAGCGGTGTCATGTTTTTGTAGATGTCCTGGTGGGACAAGAAAAACATTCTTATATCGTGTCATTCTTATCAATATGAAACTTGAAGGTAAATTCGGACTCACTGCAGTAAACTCTTAAATTGTCTGTAATACTTTTATATAAAGCTAAAATAACACATAAGACATTATGATGCATTGTCAATGTATTGTCTTACTAGACAATATGTAGAAGTGCATTTAATAAAATATGTTGTAGTTATTATATAAGATGAAACCACTGTGACTCATTAACGTGCATTGAGATTATTGATTGTAGTTTTAGAGATATTATGGAAGTAAGTTTCGCAAAGTGATGGTCTTTAATGAAGATTTTAGACAAGTCTTACAGATTATACTAAAGGGTACTAAAGTTGAGACAATCAATGCACGTTTCATCAAGTGAACATTGTAGACAAATGTTCGAGTACTTCATTTGACATAAAACATGAGGTCTCTACTTGATAAGGATTTTGCAACTTTCTTTCTCGAGTGGAAGATGGACGTGAATGTATCGTCAATGAAGATATGATCAAGTTGCCACCATCAATACACATATTACCTAAATCCTGTTGATAATTTAATTGATGCGATCTCCCGATTTGAGTAACCATGTAGGTGATACAACGTATATGATTGACAGAGTTGTAGTCATCCATACAAATGAAAAAGTTCACACTTTGAATGATAAAAACATTGAAATTTGCCGAAACCGAAAAGATTTACCACTCTTTTGACTATGTCCCTAATTATGTCAAATATCCGTATCAAGACAAATTCTTGAATGTATTACCCTTTGGAGGACTGTCACCATATGCTCATATATTAAAAGTTGGTTGTCTAATCATGCTCTTATACGAGTATTGACACAATAAATGACTTATGCAATGAAACTATGCTAATATGTTGTCAATTAAGGGAGCATTTAATTGAGAGTGAAATGGATATTCGAACTTAGGATATTAGAAAAAAATGCCTAATATATAATATATAATACATAATATATTATATGTTAAATATAATATATAACACATAACATATTTTATATTAAATAATATATAATATCATGTATTTTTATTATCCAAATTATATAATCTTAGTATTATTTTGAAATCGAAATCCTTTCAATTTGTTGCACGTATACGTGCAAATTCAAGCTAGTTCTACATAATTTGAAGTGAGCGGAAGTAATTCGGTTATCGAAACAGATCCCTAAGTCCATTACACCGACCTGATTTTTAAAATCCAGAATAGACAAAGAACGAAAGCGGTGACCGGCCGACAAGGGCTTAGCTGATTCCGGAGAAGGCGTCGCCATAGTTCAACAACAGAGGGTTGAGGAGAGAGACTCACAGAGAGAATTTCCAGGAGGATGAGGGCATTTCAACCATCAACCGTTCGGGTTTGAGGTCTTTTTTTATCTTTATTCTGTTTCTTTCACTTAGCTTTGTTTGGACTTCGAAAAATTAGATAGAAATAAAAATCAAAGGAAAAAATTGACAAGGAAAAGGGTTGGAAAAAAAAAACTTTTTTCTTCTCCTTGAATGGACCAAGGAAAAAATATGAGAAAACTTTTTACCTAATAAACATTTTTTTCTTTTCAATCTTTTGTTTGAACTAATGCAGCCATTTATTGTGCAATATTTGAATACGTAAATGACTTTTATATTTGTTGCTGCAGAAAATTGAATACCCACATCATAACTTTAACAAATACTAAGAAAAAAAGGGCTTAAAAAATAGGAGGAAAGCACCATGAAAGAAGTTAGCTCTCAAGCAATCGTGCAATTTCAACCGATCTACTCGTCGGTGCTAAAGAATGGTAAAGCGAGGGCAACCGCCGAAAAGAAACACTCGGGAATGCCATTGGAAAAGAAGGGCGAAGCTCACTATTGGAAGAGAGAACTTTAGCTCCGGAGGAGAATGAGGTAAACTCTAATCCATCTCTGGTTGTTGAGCCTAGAATCAATTAAGTTGGTATGATATGGTGGATAAGGAGTTGATTAACCTAATATCGAACCACAAATCTGATCATGAAGTTGTGAATGAGGTTTTTATTATTGTTTCATTGAATGAACAAGGTGAAGGGAGTAATGGGGGAAGGAAAAAGAGTTATATAGTGACTTATTTGCAAGAAACCATGATTCTATCATGGGATTAGGGTTGCATTATATATGTGTCACCTACTTTTGAAGGAGATATCCCGAGTAGTGAACATCTGTCATGAGGATGTTACGCAGGAAATTGAGTACTAGAGCACGACTTTTGAAGGAGATATCCCGGTTGTGTAATTGGACCAATGCCAAAGCTTACTCTGTTGAAGAATTTTATGGACAAGCATTGGAATATTGCTAGCAAACTAGAAATACATTGTCATGCCACTAATTGGTACATTTTTAGATTTACATCTAAAGAGGATATGACTCAAATCTTGAGAGGGGGTCCTTGCATGGTAGGAGGCAAATCTTTGATGCTCAAATATGGTCAACTAAGTTCAGATTTGAGCAAGCTTTATCTAGCCAAGTACCAGTTTTGATTAAATTCCTATATCTAGACTTGCATTTTTGGTGAGTAAATGGACTGAGCAAGCTGGCTGGTGTTGTAGGCATCCCACTTTATGCTGATAAATGCACTCGCTTCAAAGACAAGAATCTCTTATGCTCGTGTCCTTATGGGAAGTGGATATGTCAAAACTCTCTCGGAGTCTATTCTAGTGTATGATTAGTCGGGGAATAGTTTTACATAAGAAATTCACTATGAATGGGTTTCTTATTATTATAAGTGCAAAAAGTTAAGACATGAAGAATATGAATGTAGATAGCAAAGCATTTAGCAGGTTTGGGTTCCAAAGTAGAAGCCACTAGACATTTGCTATAATTGTGATTGATTCTCCTATAAAGGTCTAATCGAAAGAAGTTCCACCCAGGCCTGAACACATGGAGTATGAGCGAGCATTCAGCCCCTCCTGTGGAGACTGCACAAATTCAAGTTAGGAGGCAAAAGGATAAGAGTACACCACCTAAACGAGTAACCTTTGCAGATTCATGACAGGGCAATGTTTCATTATAAAATGCATTTAGTGCTTTGGTGGAAGATCATACAACGGGGCTAGTAGAGGTTTAGCAATGAACAAACTTGACAAAGCTAGGAGCATGGGCAGTGCTATAGGTCAACCTCATCTTTTAAGATATATTGTTGGAATGTTAGAGGTCTAAAGGACCTAAATAAGCAAGCGGAAATAAGGAAAGGTTATTCACAAGGCCAAACCAGTTGTTTTTAGGTTAATTGAAACACATCTCAAGGAGTCATCTGCCATCTTTATAGCAAAGAAGCTATTTCCCCAATGTAGTTTTGCAGCAAATTACACTCAGCATTATATGGGATAATATGGATTTTCCGGTCTTCACTAGTACAATTATACATCATTCGAGTCGGTGCTCTGTTTATTTACGGTAAGGTTGAGACCTTGACTGCTTTTATTGGATATATTACCATAGTTCATGCCTCCAATTCCAGTACTATTAGACCGTCACTTTGGCAAGATATTTATAATTTGGCCTCCTCCATTACTTTTCCATGGTTGCTTGCTTGGAGGCTTTAATGTAATGTTGTCTTAAGAGGAAAGAACATTAGGGGTTACTGCCAACCAAATTGAAATTGATGATTTCTTTAGTTGTGTAATTAGAAATAATCTGTGTGATGCATATGCCACTCGGGCACTACTTCATTTGGTCAAATAGGCAGAATGCAAAGTCGAGAGTATGGGTAAAATTTGCGAGTTCTTCTTAACCCTTTTGCACTTCGAGTGCTCTTGGTCATTTAGGGTGGAGTTTAAACCACATGGTAAATCATACCATTATCTTATTATTGTGGATATTCTGAACAATAGTAAGGTTAGTAAGAAGTTTTTAGATTCCTCAATGTGTAGTGTTTAAACAAGTGGTTCAAGACTCGCTGCTACTGTTAGTACATGGATGTTTGATGTTTCAAACAGTAAAACAGATTAAAGGTATTAAAGCAACATCTAAAAGACCTTCATGGATAATATTTCAAGGGCATAAGTCTTAAAGTGGAGTAGTCATATACTGAGTTGATGCACATCCAGGATGAGCTATAAGCAAATCCTCTTTCTAGCTCCATCCAAGCAATAAGAGAAATATATACTTATCGATTACATGAAAGCAAGAATAGTTGAGGAGTCTATACTCAAGGAAAGGGCTAAAGATTAGTTTGTGAAATATGGAGGATGAAAATAGTAAATATTTTCATGCTCTCATTAAACAGAGGAGATATATGCATACTTTGCACAGAGTAGTTGACCATTATGGCTAAGTGCATCTTACACATGAAGGTATATCTAATGCTTTTTCAATTTTACACTGAGTCTGTTGGGCACTCCAAGGGATACACAATCTTTAGACCTAGCCTAGATACTTAATGGACCTTTTTTCAACAAATGAGATTAAAGCAGCATTGTTCAACATGGATATCAATAAGGCCCCTGGACTCGATGGATATTATACGAGCTTTTTCTAGCAGGCCTTGGATATAGTAGGTGCGAGATATCTCACAAGCAATAATCCAGCTTTTTCAAAATTATCTCATAAGCAATAATCCAGTTTTTTCAAAATGGACGAGTTGCTTAGACAAATAAATGCTACACTTATTACACCTATTCCAAAGAAACCAAACCGTACATGGGTAATGGATTTTAGACCTATTGCCCTATGTAATATTCTATATAAGATTATTTCAAAGGTCTGTGACTACTAGGCTGCAATATGTGCTATCCGATATCACTAGTTTAAGTAAAGGAGCTTTGTGAAGGTAGCAATATAACGAGATAATATGTTATTGGCCTATCAATTAGTAAAGTATTATAAAAGGAAAGGAATTTCCCTAGAGCTATGCTGAAAGTTGACATAAGAAAAGCTTATGGCACGGTTAGTTGGAGCTTCTTGAAGGCTGAAGGTTTGCTCGGGAGAGTCCGAGTCACCCTAGAGGGGGTGAATAGGGTGATGGAAGATTTTTCCTGAAAATCAAACTCTTTTGCCAAAGTAAAAACGCAAATGGATTCCGAGTCAAAAGCGAGGTCGGAAAAGTATGGACTCGGAATTGCAGTAAAGAGTAATGAAGCGAGATTAGGCAAAAGCTTTGAGACTGTCTCGAGTTTAAAATGAACTCGAAAGTAAAGACACGAGAATTACGTGGAAACCCTCCTGGGCAGAAAACCACGGACCGTGCTAGTCCAAGTACAAAGTCAATCCACTATTTTGAGTCCATAAAATACAGTAGACTCGACTAAACCCAAGTTGCTCCCTTAAACAACTCTTTACAAGTTTTCCTAGACTCGAAATTCCCTTATCCGATCTAGTATTTCCTAGCTGAGATAACCCTTACAGCTAGGGACAACTAAGCTGAATTAACCTTTACAGCTTAGTCAAGGGACCTTACTCAGAAAATAAGAAAGTGTTTGTAGCTAAGTACAAGACCTTACAACTCGAAAGTAATGAATTACGAGTGGGAGTTGTAAGTAGAAGATCGAGAATAAATACAATGACTTTGTTCAAGTACGTGTATTAACAATAGGTTCGGCAATCTTCAAATCTTGAAAGTTGGCTTCTATTTATAGATGACCAAGCAAGCATAGCCGTTATCTCCAACTTCGACGGGAAGTCCTTTGTGACCGTTGATAAAGGCTTTCCGAGTCACTCGGAAAGTATCCGTTGTGATATGAACGTTGGGCAACGGTTCTTAACTCTCTTGGAAGTCCCAAAACCACTGGCGGTGTCTTGAAGGATAAGGTGGAAACCACCGTTAAGCTTGGCGTTTCAGTTTTCCAGATTTTGAAACAGAAAGCCCCGACATAATCTTCCGGGACTGGGACAGAGAAGAGGAAAAGCCATGTCTGCTTGGTGATTTGACGTTTTGAGGCCGGTTACTTTTGTAATTCAAAAAGTGTATCCTCGTTTGAATCACCTACAAAAGTAAATCAATTTTGATTCTCAAAGTATAAAATACTTTGGTCCACGATTAGACACGAGATAATAATATAATTAAGATAATTAAGCAACTAATTATCTAAGTTAGAAAGTGAGTGGAATTTTCCGAGTCTAATATTCATGAAACTCAAAATTCCATCCGAGTTAGTCTAAGCGAAGAATCAAGTTACATAAAGAATATCGAGTGAAATAACTTGATATAGACTAAGCACGATTCGGACTAGAAGCATCGACTCCAACAAGATAGAACTTAAAACATGAAGTCGGATATGAGTGTGGTAAAGCGAAATACTAGTCGATTCAAGCATGCGATATATCTAAGTGATGAGGGACTCGGAACCGAGTGAGACATGCAGATCTGTTTTCCGAGTCACTTAGAGACAAGCAAGAAATACATGAAGTAAATGCTATATCACTTAGAGAAGATACCATATCACTCAGAAAAGTTTCTAAGGTACGAGAGAATGCCTTGGAATCAAAATTCTATAAGTGAGGGATTCTTATACCTGATTCCTGTGTTAGAACTCGGAATTGTGGCGAGCCGTGTCTCGAGTCTTCAAAGGCCATGTTGGTAGGGCTTGGATTTCCCAGTGAGTTTATCAATGTAATTAGGAATTGTGTCTCTATTGTAAAATCTCTGTCAATATTAATAGAGAGTTTAAGGGGTTTTTTTCTAGTGCTTGTGGATTGAGGCAAGGTCATCCACTATCATCCTACCTATTTGTTATTTACGTGGAAGTACTATCAAGGAAGCTTGATTTGGGTACTCTAGACAAACAATTTTCTTTCCACCCTAGATGTGCAAGAGTCGGACTAACACATCTAGCCTTTGTATATGATGATTTATTATTTTTTTTATAAGGGTGATTTGAAGTTTAGTGAGTATATATGGAGATGTTTTCAAGAAGTTTCAAAGATGACTGGACTTTCTGCAAATTTAGAAAAGTTTGAGATCTACTTAGGGGAGTGAACATCACAAACAAACAAATCATTATGTAAAGCACAAGTTTTTCTTTGGGTACTTTTCCCTTCAGATATTTGGGGATGCCTCTCTCAACCAAAAGATTAACTTATAGCATGTGTCTTATGCTTGGAACAAAAATTCTAATCTCTGTAGTCCTTTCGGGGCTGATAAACTTCTGGTCTTAGTTTTTATATGGCCCTAGCACACCATCCATACAATAGAATCTCTATGTAGCAAATTTTTGTGGAGTGGAACATTGAAGACAAAAACATGGCACTTGTAAGTTGGAAGGATAGTTTCCAACCATGCCGGAATAACTGGAAAAAGGCATTATGTGTAAAATAACTGGAAATTAACTATTTTAATCTCTATATTCACTAGGAAGCCTGTAGCATACATGTTTCCAGGGTAGGATGCTTTCTCTTTATAGATTCATTGTGGTGCTGTTTGGGGATGAAGGAAATTAATTGGAGCAAGGAATGAATTAGCCCAATGCTTGGGTGATGCCAACAGGGCAAGAGATTGGGATGCTACATCAAAATATATTTTCTGCAAAGGCTACCTATGCACTTTTTTGCCGGATAATGTAATAGTTGATTGTTGGAAAACAGTGTAAAAGAGCTAGGCTTGGGTCAACATAAAAAGATTTTATGGTTGGCTTGTCAAGGAAGATTATATACTAGTACACTACTTGTTGCTAGATGAATTCCTATGGAAAATAAGTGCTTGTTATGTGGATAACATGGATAAGATAACCGCCAGCACTTGTTCTTTTCCTACTCCTTCTCGAGGCAATGTTTGGAGCTCAATACTTCAGTGGCCAAAGTCGTAGCCAAGAAGATGGGAATTGAAAGATGAACTGCATTGGTTGCAAAAATTTGTAAGGGAAATACTCATAGAAATCAATGGCTTAGGTCTATTCTTGCAAGATCAATTATAAGCTTTGGAGAAAAAGGTGTTTGCAAAAATTTCAGAATAAAAATCAATTTTTAGTGATGATAGTTAGGAAAATTCAACATATATGTAATGTAAGAGCGGATAAGTATGTTATGAAATAGGATGAATTAGTGGCTATGTAAGCTCTTTCACTTCTTTCTTGTAAAACCGAACTTCTCTTTTGGGAAAGTTAAACGATAATTATTTACTTTTTCCAAGCAAATACCAAGAAAAAAATTACAAATTCAATTTAATGTGAAAAATCAACATTCGAATTTACAAGAAGCAAAAAGAATTCCATCTAATTTTATTCATAATTTTAATTTTAACGGTTATGGTCAAATCAAATTATATACAACTTAGCAAAACAATCAGGACCCCAACACACAATGAAATTGCCCAAATTAAAATCAAGGTAATATATTCGTTGGTTATCTCTAAAAACATACAATGACAAATGAAAACAGGGGAGAAAAAAAGAAAATTAGAGAAAATCCAAATTTGAAACTAACCTAAAATGCTTCATAGGCGATCATGCCACCAATACGAAGAAATTGAAAAATTCAGGAATTAGAAAAACTATTTCCAACCTATTTTTGTGAAAATTGTTAATTTTTATTGCTTGCAATCTCAACAAACTTATGTAAATGTATAAATAACCAATTAAAAAAAGGAAAAATCATCAAAGGAGTTGTGAACTATCTAATTAATTTCTCTAGCCATGGGTTACCTTTGCTATTGATTTTCTTACTTAGTCATTATTTTTACTCTACTCGAACTTCTAATTTGATTATCTAGACAATTGTATGAGGCGAACTATCTCCTAGTTTTTTTTTTATATATATATTTTATGAATGCCTAGGCCACAACAACTTCATATTCAACCCAAAAATAATCAATTGAGAAAAACTCCAGTTTTTTATGAATGTGAAGAGATGGTTGAACCAGACTAGTAGACCGTCAAAGTACAAGTTGACTAGAAAAATGGAACTTCGAAGAGCATATCAACAGAAAGGCTAGCCGAATAATGTGAGGAGACCGTAGAGGGAGAATGCAAGATAGACAACTGCGAAATAGTTATAGTTTGAAAGGTTGATTGTTGACTTGAAAGCATCGAGGTAGGGCTTCAAAAAATTTTCAACATTTTCATTACGAAAATATTTGCCTCACATTTTCTAAACTTTTCTCCAAATTTTTCCATTCATTTTTCCCTTCCTCTTTTCTTCACCCCAAACATGAGACCATAGTATTTATATAATTTGTAAAAATGAGGCTCATTACTATTATAATGGTGAGTCATTAGCAATGGTATGCAAACAAGCAACTCAAATTTAATAATTTTAAATAACTTCATTTATGGTTAGATAAGATTGACAAATTTGATCTCTAACTTTATCCTATTTTTGTACTTATTAGTAGCAAATGGATGGGATTTGCATACCTTTATATTGACAAAACTAAACTAATAAAAACAACAAACGGTAGTAACACAATATTTAGACAAACATGAAACACCAGACGCACCATTATAACATAAAATTCAAAGAGAAACACAAGAGTCCCCTATAACCTCTCAGCTAGAGAACATCAAACAATGGGAACAAAACAAAGATAAGATAAAAGTTGCTTGTTAACACATATGAGAAGCGGGGAACATTTTCTTTCGAAGTTTTTTACCAATAGAAGAATTTGATATGTTAATAGGTTCCTCATGATTGAACTCCGTTTACTTAAAAGACAGTTTCATGCTTAACCTTCAATAGATAATACCACCATTTGTTAAAAATCACTTGGCTAGTACTTCATATTACATGCAACTCCTTCAAATTTCATGTAATGGCGATTGAAATACCCATGTGTGAAGCTAAGAACTTAGTTAGTGTACCTTTTGCATAAGTAGTAGTGAAAATCTAAATAATATGCACATGATTTTTCATGCGTTAAAAATTATGCTTAGATAATTTAGATCATCAATATGGTTAGAGAAAAACTTATACTAATCTTTTGAAAAATTTACAAAATGCCTTTCCTAACTAGCATCTCTCTTGTATTTAGCTCTCTAATATAACCAACCATATCATTTACTCCATTTTAGGCTGTGTTATCTTCTACATTTTACCTACCAATGTGTCAATCACAACTCCTTGATTTTGAATTTATTGAACCATCAAATTATTAATTGAAAACTTTTGAGAAGAAAACTATTTTTTATATCCTACATTTAGGGTTTGTTGGAATGAGCATTTATAAAAGGCTTTATAATTTTAACGGCTCATAACAGTTAATTGCTAACTTTAATATCTCATAACTTCTCTTAATCGCTATAACCATTATATTTATTATAACAGTTAACCGTTATAATAGTTATAGCCCCCAACCATAACCTCACTTATTATTATTATTATTATTATTATTATTATTATTATTATTATTATTATTATTATTATTACTACTATTATCGTTGTTGTTGTTGTTAAAATGAAAATTATTTACTTAAAAGTTATTATTATTATCGATGTTGTTATCGTTATTATTATTATTATTATTATTATTATTATTATTATTATTATTATTATTATTATTATTATTATTATTATTATTATTATCGATCTTATTATTATTTAACATTGAACGGTATAAACAAATATTCATATATATTGTAATAATATTTTTTCATTTCTTGAGATATGTAGTAATGAGACGTATTTTTCCCTAAAAACCATTCATACAAAATACGATAACCAAAATTTATAACCAAATAAATACTAATTGATTAGCAAAAAAAAAAAAAAATTGTTACAAAATTCATTATTGACCAATAAATGTTGTTTGTGAAATATGCAACAAATAATATCACGAACGGTATCTTCAAAATTTTTCAATAGCTCATAATTGCAATAACAGACTCATCATAATAGCTCATAATTCCTCTTAACAACTAATTGCAAATTTTAATAGTTTATAACAGCTTATAATAGTTATAACAACTTGTTTTGATAAATGAAATGAACAAAATAAGTGGACTTTGTTAAGAGGATATAGGAAATTTTTAGACTAGTACCTGGGAACTAGGATTTATACCTAAACCTTATCTTTTGATAGTATCAGCTAGCTATTGAAAAAGGCTTCCTATGATGGAGATATTTCAGACGCCAAAGTTTTGGTGTTCCTCTACCCTTCGAAACTATAATGTTTTCTACAGATATTTCAAACATTTGGCAAGAGGGTATCTTCTTCCTTATGGAAGATTGCGTCACCTTTCGTAAACAAACATACTCCTTCCCCACAATAAAATGTCCACTACCACCATTTAAAGACTATTACAACATTTTGTAGCAATAAGACGAGTGTATCATTAGATCATCCGGAAAAATCTACTTGACTGGTAATGTGAAACACATGTAACTTCTATCTGCAACCCTTTGCATATTCCTAAATTTACAACTTTAGTTATTGTCTTGTTCAAAACCTTAGTTATCATGATATATATCTAGAAAAGTGAAAAGGGGGTTCACTGTTTCTTGTCATTTTCATTTTATAAGACCTTAATGGTACTCTGTTGAAAAGTACATAACTAGACATTAAACCTTGTCATTAATTTAGACTTGATAAATTGATAAATTAATTCAGTTTTGGGTCCAATCATGTTCGAGTTAAAAATTCAGTTTAGTTTTGATGTCAAGGTTGATTGATGTTGGGTCAAAAATACAAATTAAATTGTTTAATAAAAGATAAAATATCTCTAGCAAAACGCCTACTAAGTTATCATGAAAAAGACTATAGTTTTCATTTTTGCATGCATAAACTTCAACAAAATAAATGTTCTACTACGAAATCTAATCAAATCCCTAAATATCCGTTATTTCAAATTTGTTAATGATGATTAGGCCTGAGCAATGGGTAGACCCTCTATGGACTCTTAGGGTTAGGGTCACAAAAATAGGGTCAAGGCCCTCGAAAAGCGCCAAACGGGTCAACGAGAGGGCCAAATGCGGGTCAATAGCTCTCCATCTTCATTAACCTAAAATCTGATCGGACGATCGAGATTGTTCCTAGTTTCCGAGGTGAGTGACGGTGACGGAGGTGTTGAAGTACTCTCTCACCTGAGTAATCACTCCATCGGAGGAGACAGTCCGGACGTGGACTTAGGTGATGGAACAGTTGTCATCACAGCCCTCGGCGAGGATGAGGGATCCGAAGACGACGGTGATTAGGGGTTGAAACCGAAGGAGGAGTCGTCAGCACCAATGAGCAATCACATCAAAAACTGGTGGGAGGGAGGGCCATGGAACCACACTCGAGGTCGAGGGGAGGGGTTTGGACTTTGTTCGTGCCTCGAGAGTTTAGCGCCTCATAGAGGGCCGGAACAACCTTTTCAGCTTGGGTTTTCTCCATCAAGTGAGCCAGTTCTAGAGATGGAGTGAGAGAGAAGAGAGAGACAGAGAGTGAGTGGTGGTTATAGTCAGAATGGAGATGAGCGAGAATGGAGAGAAGAGGATAAGAAGGTTGTTGATGAGAATGTGATGGAAGGAAAGGGTGATAATGAGGGAATATCAAGGGTCGTGGGAAGGTTAGGGTCAATTGGCCCATGAACCTACCCAACCCATTTAATTTTTATGTTGACCCGCCCCAACCCTTCATATTGATGAGTTGACTCTGGCCCGGTCCGACCCGGCCTGTTGTCCAAGCACTAATGATGATAACTTAAATTCTCTTAATATATGTCTCATCTCCTTTTCGGAAGGAATTATACTTTCATATGTGAAATGTATAGCTAAATGGGTTGCGTTTGGTTATTTATCTTCATTATTTTTATAATAGTAAGTTTGGATCATCCTTTTGATTCCACTAAAATTAGCATCCTAGGGGAGAAAGGAATCGGGCCCAAGGCCCGTTGGCTAACCACAATATTTGAGAAAAGTTGTTTGCCTTGGAATTTGATCCTAAGCCTTGAGTTGAGCAACGGTGAAGGCTTCTCTTGTGAACCTGGCTTAACATCATATCAGCTATTTGTTTTCATTGATAGCAACTCAGTAACGAGTAGAATCAAATCAAATCAAATCAAATCAATTATTTTAATACCATATATTCTGATCTATAGTCAATTTTGTATCTTTTCATTAAACCAAAAAAAAAAGGAATACAAAACCGAGGGAGGAAAGTAGGTAACAAATATAGTTTCTTTTTTAATATTAATTATGTGTATATACCTTGTCCAATTCTAGTTCAACATCTAATTAATCATATTTTTTTAAAAAAAAGGTAAGTACACCAACTAAGTGGTAGCCCTTCTCGCAAGGGCTATATCTAAGTTGTCCTCCATTAGAATGGAAAGGAAGGAGGAAGAAGGAATAAAAAATCAAAAAAATATTGGAAGCAATATAAAGCCCAAACTTAGCCACCAAGTCAATGGCACTTGTTTCCTTCTCTAAAGGTGTGCGGAATAACAAATTTTCCACATTTTGAAGGAAGCAACAAGTGTCCTGAACAAACGTATGGATTTCCCACTGAATCCGAATCTCCCCTTTGATTACCCCGATGACCATAAGATTATCTCCTTCTAAGACAATTGATTGATATCCTGCTCGAACCGTCGCTCTAACTCCATCTCTCATTGCAATCGCCTCAACTACCAGCACCGGAACTTGACCTAAATGAGAAGTATCGGCTTGCAAAAATCTACCATCCTAACTTCGATAACAAAACCTATTGCTATAGCTGAAGAAGATTTAGCCCCACCGAAGTTGATTTTGATGAAGCCTCCCGGTGGTTTATGCCAACAGATGAATTGTTGAGGATTGCTAGCTTGAACTAAAGAAGAAGAAGAATCTGGATAAAGATAACTATCTAGCCTACTCCTCGCTCACCATTTTGCCCAAAATGATTTGGCCAGAATACATGTGATAGTAGGATTAAAGGATCCATTATTGAACACAATTTTATTTCTACTCTTCCAATTACTCCATAGTAGGATTAAAGAATCATCTAGTTAGACTTTTTCAACCCTCTTACTAGCTGAAAGATTCGATTAAGTAAGTTAATCTGGTATTGACTCGGATCAACCTCTAACCACTTCGAAGAAAATTTGCCTTCCGGACATCTTTAACATGATTGCATTGAGATAAAAAATGGTCAATAGATCAACCTCTAACCACAAGTAATCGTCGTTTAACTCCACCGCTCCAACTTCTCACAGATTGCCATCTTTACCTCAAACTCCCGTTTTATGTCTCTACCTTATTATTCAACTCTTGCTCGCCCATCCTCAATTATATAACTCTTAATCACCTTTCATCGCTCCAATTTTGCTAGCTTCGCTTACCTTCACGTTTACTTCAACCTCAAGGATTAAATATATTTTGAACTCAATGAACCCGACAATTACCCACTTCTCACTCTCATGCCTCAACTGTGCATCAACCAATATGAATTCATACTCCTCTTTATACTTCAAATTATCATTCCCCAATATTCGTAATCAGCTCTCAATACCACAAATTCAAGAAATCTCTAAGGCTTAATTAACTCATAATTCGTACCTAAGTCACAACTCCTTCATTCTTAATGGCTAACCAAAACTTCAATACTACTCATTTGACCCATGCAACCTAACTCCATCAGAATCTCTAGGTTCCCAATCCAATCTTACATAACTACCAAATTTCCTTAAGGTTCCCAATTCGGTTTAACTACTTAACCCAAGTAAATCCTCTCATATCCCGATTCAGCCCTAACAACTCCCTAAATTCATTATAAGTTCTTAATTCAATTTGAAACAACTACTAAATCTGTTCTGCAATACGGATACTTAATATTCACATCAAATTCAATGGAATTTTGAAATTACTAATAATTTAGAGTATAAAACTACCCACATGGAATTCTCGGGTTTTGGGGTTGATTTCGGGCTTCCTTACTTCCGCCTTTTTGGTCTCGATCTCTCTTTTGCCGATTCTTGCTCAATCTCTCTCGGTTTCTTGCTTCCCCGCTTCTAGTTCACCGTTTCTGGTTCCCACTACCCCTCGGTCGGGCCCTCTCGTCCTCGCTGCCGGTCTTCCAACCTCGTCGCCGTTCTTTTTCCCGGTTCCTGGTCTCTCGAACTCTTTCACGTCCTGTCTCTATTTCGGCATTTCTTCCGCTTCTTGGTTTGTCCCAGTCCCTCACTCTTTTCCTTTACTCGCCACCTACTCGCGTCGCCGGCTGTCGTCTTCGGGTCCGCGGTGTTCCCGGCCCCCTCGGTCTCCTTGGCCCTCGCACCGCTCGCCGTCTCTCTCTCTATCTCTTTCTCTGTTCGGTCCTCCCTCTTTCCCCTTCCTTTATTCTACTTCTTTTCCTTCGCTTTCCCAAGCTCCCCCTCGGTCTCTTTTTTTTTTTTAGCATCCTCTCTCTCCACCGCCCGACAAATGATGCCTCCCCATTTCATTGGACCCCAATTAATCTCCTTTATCCGTTCATAATCCAGCCAAGGTGACCTTCTTTCTACGTAAAACAAGTCCATGTCTGTCCTTTTTCCATCCTCTAATGCTTCCGCCTCCTATTCGTTTTAATATATCGGTTACGACAATTCCTAACCGCACACAGAGTTCAACTCGGATAAACAAAGGGAGGAAATTTCCTTGATTTAATTTACTCGACGAGTAGCCTTCAAAGGAACACTAAAGTACTACGTTTGGTTATAAATAAAATTAGTCACTCATCCCTCTTAGATTCGCGGGATAATACCCAATAAATTATATTCTTTATAATTACTTTAGTTAAAATCACGGGTATTACATATGTGACACTATACTATCTCGGATAAAAGGTTAATCCAGTCCTCTCGAGCAACCGCCCTGTCCAGTCTTTCGTAAATAAGGTGTCCATTCAAGAACATTTGATTAATTAAAACTTATAATGTTGTATTGCAAATGGCCGAAATTATTTATATCATCTTTAAAATTATGACCAAGTGTTAATACGGTATTCATCTTTATCCAACGAAGATCCATACCTTGGGAGAGTGTTACACTCGCAAATGTGGGTATTTTCATTGGCTATGAGTTCTGGTTACAAATTGATAATATTTTTACCATAAGACACTTTAAATGTCTTATTTTTTTTAAAAATGATATTGTCATATATTAAATAGAAATAAATAATATTGTTGAATAGTAGAAATCTATTATCACTTATAGATTGTACATGTAAAATCACATTTTTATCTATAACTTTTCATAATGGTCAAACTACTCATATAATATATATTCACATATAGGTTGATCCAATTAAGTTATCAGTTGCACTTAGATATAGCCAACGAACACTATAGCTTCACACTTGATAATTAAAATTATAACTATAAAAAATTAATAATTTTAAATTATATAACTTTAGGCTAAGATAAAAGGCCATGAATCAAAATCATATTGCACGGTTTAGGAGTTTATTGTTTTCACCCTCTAACCTCTGTTTTAATTTTGATTAAGGTATATTGTTTACAAAGAAGTAAACAATTATGATTTTGATTCAAGCATCTTATTCTCTGAAGACTCTTTTTAAACAACAAAGACATAGGGTCAATATGAGAGGGAAGGTAAGGGAGAGAGGAGGGAGTTCACATGCTTTGTAATCGATATATTTCACAATTTAGATCAATATGGGATCAAAGGAGTCTTCACAAGGGCTGGGAGAGTCATTGACTCATACATACCAATTAGGAAAATAGGCAAATCGAGGAAGAGATATGGTTTCGTGTGATTTTGGTCAGAAAATGCAGCGAGTAAACAATATCTTCATGCTAAGTAATGCCATTATCGGAGGCTCCGGGATTAGTGTGAGTATGCCAAACATGACAAAGGAAGATTAAGAAGGAGAGGACAATATCAACCAAGAGAAGCATGGTGGAGGAACGAGAATAAACAACAAAGTAAAAGACAAATTTGGGTAAGGAAGAAACATAATCAAGAGAACCCGAAGGAGGCCGAGGAGATGTGTTCAAAAACTCTACAAGGAGTTGAAAACACTAAATTTAGTGAATGGATGAGTAGGAGTTGAGCCTAGAGATTTAGGAGCGCTGGCCACTTTATTGATTAGTGAAATTTGTCAATGCATGAAAATTTGCTCCTTAAGCAAATTCAAGTTCATCTTCACCTTCCCTACAATGGATCAAATGGAAGAAGTTCTGAAAAATGTCCATGAGCTTGAAAAAATGCTTTATCAACATCAAGAAATAGGACAAGTATGTCTATTGTGAAACTAGGAGGGTACGGTTAGAAATTTTGGAGCCCCCACCCCCGCGGATTGAATTGGGAGAATTTTGAAAGAATTTGCAATATATGAGGAAGGGTTATATGTTTAGATAAACCTATATTCCGGACAGTTTTGTTCAAATCAACGAAGGTCTTAATTGATACCGATATACTTAAATACATTGAACGTTAGCTAGTATTATCAATCGATGATTGTGGAGATAAAATGATGGTCAAGGAAAACGGCGCATCCATACAAGTGATCCAACGAGTTCGAAAGTCGGCCATGAAAGTTACAAATTCAAATGATAGAGTGGTAGGCTTTAAGGACATTGATGATGACGTGGCAGAAGAGAATGAGGAGCCATACAACAAAGGGGTAGATGGGGAAGCAGCAAAAGAGTTACTCAATTTACCTACCTCAGGAACAACGCAGAAGAAAGAAAGGGTTCAGGACTAGAGTCCAAGATAGAGCATTAACTCGTGACTAAGACTAAGACTCGTTTGTTTTAGCCAAAATGAATTTTTGTTAGGAAGAATTAAGTCTTAAACTTATTACCGCAAGTGCCGATTTAATTGTAACTAGCCAGCAAGCAGGGGTCGTGTCCATACGAGTTATGTTTCAAATATCAAAGCTATCTTAAACTTTTTGTCTAGGCGAATCAGCAGAGATATGATGACTAATATAATCCTAGAAAGCAATAAATGAATGTTCGGATTGTGATTTTACCACTTAATAAACTAACTAATCAAGACAAGTCTAAACCTAACCAAGTCTCGTGCAAGCATTTAGGAGTGCTCAGTTGCACCTTAAAGGCTATTCAAGCCACACTTTTGAGGGTCATGAGCTAATCTAATTGTTCTAACCACCTACTTTCGTAGGGTTAGCCCAATTAGACTACAAAAGTAGCAATCTGTGAACCTAGCTAGAATTCGGGCTATTTTCATGTCAAAATCCCGACTATCCTCTATACCCATGCTAGTAAATTGGCTCCACCTTTTAGTAATGGACCAATCACCCAAAAATCAAGATGAAAATCCCTTTTAGATATTTTGTCAAACACGTGGTGGGCATGAGAAACAATCCCAAATAACAAGCATAAACTAGTTGGATTAAGGCCTAAATGAGATTAATTAGCTATTAGGAAGGCTAATCACAACCAAAGCAATCAACTTTAACAACTAATTGACATAGAAGCATGAAACAAAAATAAAAACTACATTAAAGAACAAACTAACACAAACCGACTTGAACAAGAACATAAACCGGATAATCAAACTCAAGCATGAAAACAAGTAATCAATCCAACTATAATTAACATCTAGACTAATAAAAATTGAATCTTGAAACTAAATTGAACAATCAAAGTATTAAACTAGAAGTAAAGAAGAAGAGAGAAGAGAAAACTTATGCTTGAATTGAAATTCAAGGCTTGAATCCAAATCTTATACAAAATTCTACACTAATCTCCCCCTAATGAGGTTTTATTTTGGCTAAGTAAGAACCCTAAGAGGTCCTTAAAATTCCCTCAAAACCGAGCCCCAGAAATTAGAGCCAAAACCGTCTTTTTATAGCCTGTAAAACCGAGAAAAATCAAAGCTGGGTGGGTGGTCGCACGACCAGTGCAAGTTCTGCACGGTACCCATGCAAGTCTCTAAAAGTTTCTGAGTCAGGTCGCACAGCGATGCAAGTTCTGCACTGGTACCCGTGAGACCTTGCACAACCGTGCGAAGCTGTACTCGTTGCTCGTGCACACCATTATCTTCCTCGTTTTGCTTCCTTTTTAGCTCAAACTCTTTCCTATGAGCTCAATTTCAATTTATTACCTACAAAAGTAAATAAATCAAGTAAAAATCCTCGAAATATATTATTTTACAAGCCAAAAATTAAGTAAATAAGGGTATAAATAACGTAATATTTGGACCGAACAAATACCCCCACACCCGACTTTTACTCGTCCTCGAGCAAAAAAAAAAAATAAAACCTAACTCAATTTCACAGGAATCACAATTGCACTTAGCACGTGCAACAAGCCCTTTAAACCCGTTAGTAACCCAAGCAGATGAGTGAGCTCTCGTGAGGGTTTGTAGAAGATATGCCCACAAAATCTTGAAAAAGAAAAAGAAAATAGAAAATCTTTTTGGTTTTTCGAAATTTTCATAAGTGTATATATAAAGTCGGAAGGAATTATACTTCTTGTGAAAGCCAATTGCTATGGAAAGAGAAAGTATAGCAATTGAAGATTTGTGAAGGAAATTGTAGTGGGGAAAGAAAGTAAAGAGGGTCAAGATGTGGTAGGTTTTGAGGATATTGGTGGATGTAACCTTGACCGTAACGGCAGGCTTTTGTCATACTTTAGTTTGTACGAGTTAATTGTAATCGTTGGGTTATGTTTACTACATGTATCTTTGAGTACATTTATTAATCGAAAAAGTGCTTGTTATATGTGATATCAATAGCTCAATGTGTTGATAGTTAGTTGTACTATAGTGATTCAAAACAAAAATGCAATTATTTTCATTTAGCATATAGACAAAATACATGATAATTGTTTATTCATCTAGGTGTAAACTTCAATAGATACAAGTATTGTTCACTGTACCAAAAAAATAGTTTATTTCAAATATACGTCTAACTCAATTGTAATTATGTCTTCATATTTAAAAGGTCATCAGTTGTACCAAATAACAAGTCACTTGATCAAAAATTACCACAAATTATCTAATTTGATTAATTAGCACGAGTGCTAAATTTGCCCCTTTTTTAAATATATTGAATTTATTGTTTAATTTAACTTCTAAAATATCTTATATATTAATTTCTCCACTCAACCATGTTATTTTTTATCATTAGAACAACCCCTGAAGTAACGGAAATATGCTTATACTTTGTCATCTCTACTCTTTTTTTTTTTTTTTAATAATTTTGAGGAGAATATTTAAATCAAATAATCCGTATCTCTTCTTTGTAAGAAAATCAATGAAACCAAACTAAATTGGTGAAGTACCTTAAGCTAAATTAGATATTACAAAAATAAATAACTCAAAAGAAAATTGAACTATATATTGCATTATATAGTCTCTACATCTTATTTCATAGGCAAAAATCCATATGAGAAAACCTAACTTTTTCTGTACACCCTCATTGCATGTACAGTACATTTCACTTTAATCATTTCCTTCCCCAACAAAACGAATATCCGAAAAATCCTAAACTAAAGACGTACTGTATGGATGATTTTTGTTTTTTCCGGATTCAATTTTTTTCCTTTTGATTTGTCTCTCTCCTCTTTGTCAACCTACCTAAAATACACCCTAAGTTTTTTTTTTGGTTTTTTTTTGAAAAAGAAACTTTTCTTTTATTTTTTTAATGTTCATCATCTCTCTAGGAAGCCAGTCATTCTAAGGATGGAATTCCTAACCTGACACAAATTTCTACCCTTGAGAGGACTAAATGATCTCGCAATTTCACCACTGACCCTCCTCTCAACAATCAAATGGGGTGGTAATCTCTCCATGATCTGATCATCATCATCTAGATCTTTGTCAGAACTTTGATCAGACAGCTCTCGGCCTGCCACGTTGCTGTCATACCTGAAAAAGCCGGTCCCAGATGGCATGTTGACCGGTAAAGACTTAGGGAGTTCATCCTCTGCTGTTTCTTCTTATCATTTCTAGGCAAGCTAAAGCCGTTCCGATGGCCATAGCAATGTCGATGAATCCCATTGCCACGATTTTCACTGCAATTGCTTTGATCCCATGAATAATCAGAAGAGAAAATTACATCTGATTCTTGGAACTCTTCAAAATCCATTTTTGGGGGCTTTTGATTTCGATTTGGAAGATAAAACAGCAACAAAAACAGCCGATACAAAACGATATAAATCCACAAATAGGTGGGGAAAAATTATTAGAAGAATAGATTTGATTAGGGGTGTTAATATTTGAAGGAGTTTTGGTTTGAGGGTAAATGAGAAAAAGGGTTGGGTTGGGTATATATAGAGATTGGTGAGGGTATATATTCGGGGTAGGATTGTAAACGAGGCTTGGTCTTGGCTTGATCAAAGTTTAGCTTGACTCGAGCTTGGTTCGAAGTTCACCAATTCTTTCATGTTTAGACTCGGGCTTGACTTGGATAGCTCGGGCTCGATTTGACTCATTTTTTTTATTTGCTTAAAAGTTTTTAAGTTTAAGGTTTTAATTAAAGTTAAATTTTATATTTTTTTAAATTTTATATTTTTGTATTAGATTCAAGAAATAAACATTTAAATGAAAATTTGGTGATTTTAATAATACTTTTATACTTTTCACACAAGTATTTCTAGAGATTTTTAGAAAAATATAGCCTAACCGAGCTTCGACTCAGCTTGGTATTACCTTCGAGCCGACTCGAGTTCGAGTTAAAATCCTTCTTAGACACACAAAGTATTAGTTGCTACCATCTTTTCATTTGCATCCTACGAAAAAGTTATATTTTACAGTATTATATTTGGTCCCCCAACAAAACCTTCACGATATTGCACTGTGGACTAGAATTTACGAATCCGCTAATATGATCCAATTTATAATAAAAATTTAATATTTTTAGAAATAAAAACCATAATAATAAAAAATAAGTTTTAAAAAATTAAAATAAAATAACATTTATAATAATTTGGGTCTGTAAACCCAATTTATGGTATAATTTCTAGTATTTTATTGGGTTGGGGATAAGATAGCGTGGAGTGAATAACCCCAACCAGCTTCGGGTTTCTTATTGCCCACGGCTTCGTTCCAGGCTTTGCCAACTGTGTTCTAATTTTGTTACCTTCGATTATTGAAATGTACTCCGTTAATATCCATTGCACTTGGCGTGATCTACTTTATCTAATCAATTTTCAAACACGTACACATGTCAAATTACTCAGATTAATAAAAAAATAGACCTGATAAATCATTCGATTATAAATTGGGTTAGTTCGGATTTGGTTATATGTTGGTTACTAAAAATTGTTTGAATTTCAGTTTGATTTTATTTCAGTTTTGAGTTGGATTGACTTAGAGTCAATTGATATATAGTCCAATAAAACTTAATTATCTAAATAAACATACTATAGTGCAATTAATTCAGAAGCATATTTGCATGAGATTTAAGTATTTGACCAGCATTAGTTTAAAGTTTAATATGTGGCGAGAATTACTCTAATAAAAGTACTAAGCTGATGTATTTACACTGTTTTTTCAAGATTGTTCGATGGTAATAAAATATCCTTATTAATTACCAAAAAGGAAAAAAATTTCCCTCTTGCCTATGCTACAATATTTTATATTTTTTTGTAATTAGCACACCAAACTCAGTGAGTTTTTATTAATCTTAGGATAATCTAATGGACTGCAACAAGCTAGGGAGGGCAAGACATGCCAAAGCCCCAAAAATCCTTATTAATCTCAGGATAATTGAATGAGCTACAATAAGTTGAGCGAGGGTCAGACATGTCAAAACCCAAGAAACCCTGTATCCACTATCCACACACACACCTCTTCACACTATTGAAAAAGTCACAAAGTGAAAATATATATGCCCTTGGACCCTATGTTACGAAAACCGGTTTGGACCGGCCAATCGGAGCTAGAACCGGTGGTTTCCCGGGTGGTTAATTGCGTTGTCTCGTTTGGAACTTCAAACCGGAAAAACGGGTTGACTCGGTCAACCCGGAGAACCGCTTAACCCGCGGTTGAACCGGAATTTTAAGGCAAATATAAAACGTTGGTGAAAAAACCCTAATCCTCTTTCGCTCTCTCGGTCTCGCTGCTCACTCTCCTCCGTCGAGGAGGTGTCATGCGCTGCCTCTCCGGCTCTCTCCTCTCCTCTTCGCTTGCGTCGGTGGCGGTTGCCAGCCGCCGACCTATTTATTTTATCTGGTTTGCTTGCTCTCTCTCACGCTCACTGTTCTTCCTTAAATCCTCTCCTCCTCTCAACTCTCTTCCGGTTGCTCTCGGCTTGGTGGGACGTGCGATGGTGCTTGGCGCCTGTGGTGGTGGTTCCGCGCCGCTCCGGTCCTCTCTCTGGTGGTGTTGTTTGCCTCTCCTCTCCCCTCTCCCCTCTCCTCTCGTTGCACTGCTACGGCTGCTCCTCTCGGTGCTTGAGCTCGTGCTTCACCGTGGTAATGTCCCATGTCCATTCCTTACTCTTTTTTTAAAATTTGCTTGCCTCGAATTGTGATTCACCATGGTATTTCGAAACATAATTTCTAGCCCCGAATTGTGTTAATTTGCTTGCCCCAAATTTCATGCTGGAAAAGTTTTAAGTGTGGCTAGTTTATTTGCGTTAATTTGGTTGCTAATTTAATGGCTAGACCATGCTGAAAGTTTCTGTTCCCCAAATATATTGCGGTAATTTGCTTGCTAATTTCTTAAACATGATTTTTAGCCTTGAATTGTGTTATACCCAAAGACTATGGAGATGGAGTTTGAAATTTTAGATAATAGGATATTCAAAGTTTTTTATTTTTTATTTTTGTTAATTTATGTCATAAATAAATTGTTAATTGCTCATGTTAAACTGCAATAGGTAAAAATGGATTCTAGTTCCACGCCTTCTATATCAAGTTCGAATTCATCAAATGTTAATACTCAATCAATTCGTCAAAAATCATATCCGCCATGGTCATATGTTATAATGGCTCAATCAAGTGATGGGAAAAAACTACTTATTTGTAATTTTTGTGAAAAAGTAATCAAAGGTGGGGGTATTAATAGGATGATAATGCATCTAGCTGGATAGAGTGGAGATGTGGTTGCATGTAAAAAGGTTCCTAATGATGTTCGCTATCGAATGATTAAAAAATTGAAAGAGGTTGCTCAACAAAAGTTAGAGCAACAAATGACTCATGAAGAAGCAATTCCCTTTAGATCTTCCGGTTTTAGGCAAGACTTTGAAATGCATGAGGGAGGGAATTAGTAATGAGCGTGAGAGTTGCAAACCTAAAGCCAAAGCAAGTTCATTGGGCAAGAGAAAAGCTGCTTCTAGAGTGACTAGTTTTTTCCTCCCGGGTAGCACCTGGCTCCCGACCTTCAATTAGAGCATCCTTGCTAAGTCTGAAAAAGTAAAAGCAAGTTGATTTGTGTTTGGCTCGATTTTTTATGATTGTTGCATTCATTTTAATTGTGCCAATTCTATTTAGTATCAACAAATGATAGATGTTATTGCTTCAATTGGTTTTGGGTATAAAGGTCCAAGTTATGATGCTTTGAGAGTCAAACTTTTAGGAGAAGTGATAAATGAAGTTAAGTTGATCATTGACTCTTATAGAAATGTCTGGATGAAAGTGGGTGCACTATTATGGGTGATGGATGCTTAGATGATAGACGTAGAAGCTTGATCAATTTCCTTATTTATTGCCCTAAAGGAATTTATTTCATTAAATTTATTGATGCTTCTAGTTTTGTCACTAATGCACAAACTCTTTGCAATTTGTTTGTGGAAATTGTTGATATGATTACTCTTGAAAATGTTGTGCATCTTGTAACCGACAATGGTAGTAATTATAAAAGCTGTTGGGAGATTATTGAATGAGAAATATGGAAATATTTGTTGGTCTCCTTGTGCTGCCTATTGCTTGAATTTGATATTGCAAGATATTCGAAAAATGAGTCATGTAGTGAGTTTAGCTTAACGTGCATCTAAGGTGAATGTGTTTGTATATAAGCACAAATGGTCATTGACTTGGTTGAAGAAGAGAGAAGGGTGGACGGAAATATTACATCTTGGGAAATAAGGTTTGCCACCATTTTTATTGCTTTGAAAAGTCTTTATGACCATAAGCTATATTTACAAGCTATGATTACTAGTCTTGAATTTAATAGATGGATACCTTCTAAGACATCAAAGGGAAAAATAATGAAGGAAATCATTCTAAATAGTAGGTTTTGGAATAATTGGTTGGTAATTATGAAAATTGTTGGTCCTCTATTGAGATTGCTTCGTATTGTTGACTCCGATAAGAAGTCGGCTTTAGGCTATGTTTGTGAAGGGATGTATAGGGCAAAAAAGATAATCAAGGAGATTTTTAAGAATAAGAAAATGTTGTATAAGCCTTATACTAAAATTGTGAAGGAGAGAAGAGATAAATAATTGTGCAAGAACATTCACGTAGCGACTTATTGGTTCAACCCGACATTTCAATATGATCAAAGTAATTTTTGCCAAAACCCGAGGTAAGGAATGGTTTACTTGAGGTTGTTGAGTCGAAGATCAAGGTGGGAAATAAGATTAAGCTTCTTGAGGAGACTAGGATCTTTCGTGAACGTGAGATAGGATTTGGGAGAGAGTTAGCTTTGACCGAGTAGCAAGAGTACTAGTCCAGTATGCATCTAATTAAGTTATCTTTTATTGTTATTATTTTTGAAAATTTGAGATAATTAGAATATAATTACAACTATCTACATGTTTATGTCCTTGCGTTGTTTTTTTTTTTTTGTTAGATGAATGGTGGAGATTATTTGGACATGATTGTCCAAATCTTAAGAAAATGGCCATAAAGCTTCTTAGTCAAATCGCATATTCTTCGGGTTGTAAAAGGAATTGGAGTGTTTTTGAGCGCATACATTCAAAGAAGAGGAATCAGTAGGAGCATGAGAAGTTGAATGATCTTGTTTACGTGCATTACAATCTTCAATTGAAGAATAGGTAAGTAAACTTTTATTTTTGCTTTTGAAATGAGTGTTTATGTGCATAACAAAGTTTTTAATGTTTTATTTATATGAACCTAGGCTTTATAACAAGAAAATGCCATATGATCCGATTGATATTGATTGTTTGGAAAGAATTAATTTTTGGTTGTTGAGGATGACCCGAGAACGAGTAAGATTATGAGGAGTTGGAAGAAATGCTCCATAATGACCAGCCAAACCAAACACCTAACAACCCAAATGCCAAGATTGGTATGTAACATATATACTTCATTACAAACTAAATAATTTATAATCTCATATAATATTAATCTTTATTATTTTATACTTTGCAAGTTGATCTTGATGGAGATGATGATGGAGATGAAGATAATGGTGGTGATGATGATTTACTTATGTACCCACAAGGATTGGACTTGTCTTCATTTGGTGGCTATTGTGAAGGATTTGATTCTAGCGATGATTAAATTTGGGAGTTCTTGTAATGTTTGTTATTTATCTAGCATTTACAGGACTTGTTTATCTATTTGGTTTGTGAATTATGCAGAATAGACATTGCTTTTGTTGTGTATGTTAGTTTTTGTTGTGTATGTTAGTTTATCAACAATGTTGATGTAGGTGTTTTTTATTGCTTAAATCATTGTGTTTTATGATTAGAAAATGTAGAATTTGAAGACTCAAATTTATATCATATGATCTTTTACATCTATGTTAGCAAAACAAGAAAAAAATAATTGAATACATAAAGAGAAAAAAGTTTAGGATCAACCGGGTCATGTCGGTTTAACCCGATTCAAGCATCAACCGAGTCAACCAATCCAACACAATCCAAATGGTCCGACTGGTTGAACCATTAATCCACTCTTCCAAATGGGTCGATGACCGGGTCGGTTCTTTTAACATAGTACCTACAGAGTATTCAATTATATTAAGTTATATGGTTTTGCTAATAATAAGGGTTATTGTTAAGAGTAATTATCTTATTGTCAAAAATAATTATATTATAATTTTATCCCTAGTTTTAACTAAACATGGAATCTTATTGTAATTATCTACCAATAAATTAATCTACCCAACAGGCAAACGAATGAAGAGTGCTACAAAATGGGAAATATCGGATAAAAGCTACATATGAAGTACTGCAAAGTATAAAACTTGAAGATTGGTGGAAATTTGTGTGGCACAAACATGTTTTACCTAAATACTCGGTTTGTCTTTGAATCATCTTCAAAAAGAGAATCATGAAAAAGGATAGAATCTCTAGATAGCAACCACTGGACAACAATATGTGCTCATCTCGTGACCAAGTTGAAACAATCGACCATCTTTTCCCACAATGCCAATTTTCCTAAGAAGCGTTCAATGGCCTCAAGCTACGGGAAGGGGATTCGGACTAGGGACCAACCTAGAACCATTGGCTAAAGGAGCAAAAATCCCCAAAAAACATATTGCTGTCATATCTCCTCCGATTGCAGCTATACGTTATAGTGTTTCGATTGAGAGAAATCTTAAAACTTTTCAAGGAAAATGTAGAACAAGTGAAGCCATTACAAAAGACATGAGATGTACTCTATGACATCACTTTATACTTAGAAAGATTATATAGAGCTCGGATAGAAAATTTGCGATTGAACTCTCTGTTGGGTATGCCCAATTTAATTTTGTAAATGACCTTTTTGTTTAATGGTGAAAGCTTATCCTTTTTACCAAAAAAGATTAATAACAATAATAATAACAAATAATAATAAATAATAATAACAATATCGACAATAATAATAATAAATGAATTGCTTGAGAGAAAAAGTCTAGAGAGAGGAGTTCTTGCTCTATCAATGGCGAGGAAGAAGAAAACTTTTATTCCTCGAACTTCTAAACAACCAAATGCGACGCCCACACCCACACCTTCATCAACACCACCGCCCAGTACCCAGAGTGAAGAAGGCCCATCCAATGGAATAGTAGCCAATGTTCGAGATTCAGCGAAGGAAGGGGGAACCCCACAACGATTATCCCGGGAAGAAAGACTACAAAATGATACTTCGAGACAAGGTACACCAAATCGAGGTCTAGTAAGTGAGATTGATATGGCTAGATTCCTCAATGCGGGCATGAGATTGGAGTATATCCTCTCGATAGAACATAATGGAGGATTGGTCCAAAAGATCGAGGTTGTAGATATAGAATCTAAAATGGAATACTAGGAATCGGCGCTCATTTGCGAGAATATTGGGGGACAAACCACCTGTGGGACTGATGGAAGGTTTCCTCAAGTGAATGCGGGGGCTACTCTCTTTGACAAGGTACTAAAAAGGATAATGGAACTTATATTTTTCGTTTTCATACAATTTTGGATCATGATAGAGTTCTTAGACAACACATATATACTTTTGATAAAAAGCCTTTGATATGAAGAAATGGTCCTTGGGTGATGACTTAAACATAGAGGTAAATTTTGTTCCCATTTGGGTACAATTGCACAATCTACACATTAAATTTTGTGGAATTGATGGGTTCAAGCAAGGTAGCCAGTTTGATTGGTCGACCTTTGATGACGGACAAAATCGCAGATTGATTAGGGGAGATTAAACTATGCAAGAGTGCTTGTGGAAGTTGATATTACTAAAACACTACCAATAGAGGTTGAATTCATTGATGAGATGGATAACCTCATTGTTCGAAGAGTGGAATTTGAGTGGATTCCCCAAAAATGCAATAAATGTGGTATGTATGATCATTCTAATGATAGTTGCAGGAAAGGCATAAAAAGGGTTTAGGTGCCTAAGCCCAAACCTACACAAATGGAGGAGTAGACCCATACGAGACCACCAAGTAACACATATTACTCCTACCCCGACTTTTGAACCACAAAGGAAACATTAGACCAAACAAACTCTTATGCAATGCTTGGACATATCACTAGAGAAGCGATACTGAAAGAACATGACCCCCTAATGGTCCCCTAAGGGAGGGGTACGGATAGATTTGGAACCTGGAATATGAGGGGTATGAATAACCCCTCAAAGTAGGAAGAAATAACTATCTTCTTGCATAATAAAGACCAAAAGCTGGCAGGGCTCTTAAAAACTAAAATTAGTATCGGTAATATCCAAAAAGTTGTAGACAAAGTTTGTAAGAACTGGCAATTGGTGACTAATGCTACGGTGGACATGAAAAGTAGAATTTGGGTACTATGGAAGGCTGATTATTTTGAAATTAGTACTCTACATGTATACTCACAAGCTATTCATCTACTTGTGAAGCATATTGCATCTCAACAACAGTTCCACCTCACCGTGGTGTATGCATCAAATCATGAGGCATGTAGGATGACACTTTGGCAATTCTTAATTGATACAAGTACTACTATGGATAAGTGGATTGTTTCGGAGACTTTAACTATATTTTAAGTGAAGAAAAGAGCCTTGGAGGGGCTAAGGTGCAATTTGCAAACATAGTTGATTTTCAAAATTGTGTGGACCTTAGAAATTTACAGGAATTAAACCATATTGGTCCTCAATTCACCTGGACCAACAAGTAGGGTGTTGGGGAAAGAATATACTCTAGACTAGATAGGACACTTGTCAATAAAAATTAGCTTACTACATTTCCTAAGATATTATTCAAGCAAACTGGCACTAAGAAGGGCAAGGGACTCTGATGTTTAAGGTGGTCCGAAATTGAAGAACTTGAAACCAGTCTTGAGGTAACTTCATAAAGAGGAGTTCACACATTTGGAGGAGCAACTTGATCAAACAAGGACTCAGCTAGCAAATGTCTAAGAAATAATGTTCAATGGCGAAGGAGATCAAGGACTAGGTATAGTTGAAAAAGAGTTGATTGGGAAAATGAAGAATATAAAGAAGAACATCAAAGAAGCTTATATTCAAAGAAGTAAGATCAGATGGATCAAAGAAAGGGATATGAACACAACATTATTTCACTCTCTGCTGAGATAAAAACAATATCAGTCCAGTAATCTGTTCCTTGCATAACTTGGAAGGTAATATGATTTTTGACCAAAGCGAAATTGAAAAGCATTTGGTCCAATACTTCTAGGATTTATTAACAGACCAAAGGAGAGAGCCCATGTGAAATGGGCTGTTATTGCAAAAGGGGCATGCCTACATGAACAACAACAATGGGAGTTGGTCAAGCCATTCTCTAATCAAGAAATCAAAGAGGCTACATGGTCTATTAAGGGGACAAAAAGGCTAATCTTGATGGCTTCGTAAGTAAATTCTACTGTAATTAATTTTTAGTATCCTGGCATATGTGTCATTCATTTTTCGAGGTATCACCTTTTTACCTAATTTTAAGGTACCCTCACCGTTTGAACTTTTATAAAATAGGGCCTTAACTCCAGTAAGTAAGTGATTAGAGGATTATACCCTTCATAATGTTTTAATTTTTCCTGTAACTCTCCCCCTCTCTCACACATATTGCCCTTCTCATGCGCCATTCCTTTGCCCGATCTCCCACATAGACCTTCGCCCTTATCTCTCTCTCTCTCTCTCTCTCTCTCCCCTTTCGCTCAACATCATAACCAAACCTCCACAAACCTTCAAAAATTAAAGACTTGGCTGCCTCCTTGTATCTTCTTCTTCTTCTTCTTCTTCAACTCTTTTGTTTTCTTTTCCGGTGTAATAATTGTTCTAAATCATTTGAAGAATTTGGTTTCCTTCAATGATTTGGCTTTGTCCTAGAATTCGAATTCGATTAATTCAATTTGAAGAATGATTGAAGTTGAACAAGAGATGCCTGAAACCCAAACCTTCATCCCCGATAAGAAGAACAACACGAGGCGGAACAAGAACTAGAAAAATAGACACCACATAATCGGGATTAGAATCAACAAGGTGGTGAACACCCACAAGAGGATCGGACCCAAGAGAAACAGAATGAAGAATATGGTGAAGATCTACAAGAGAATCAAAATCAAAAATCGAAAGAAGAAGAAATAGAAGTAGTAGAGGAACAAGAAGAAGGGAAGAACCAGGACAAGAGAGAAGAAAAGCAAGTGGAAGAAAAGGAACAACAAGGGGAACAAAATGTGGAAATCAAAAATTTGGCCCCTCGTCTTCTCCTTCTTCTTCTTCAACTCCTTCGTCTTCCTCATTTTATCTCTCCTCATTTTCTTCGATTTGGCTGCCTTCTTCTCCTTCTTCTTCTCCTTCTTCTCTCCTCTTTACTCTTCCTCCTCTCCCTTTTCTTCTTGTCCTCATTCCTCTGCTAAATTATTTTTCTTTAGAGTTTGGTTGAAAGCGGGAGAGAAAGAGAAGAGAGAGAGGGGAAGAGACAGAGAAAGTTCTAGAGCTTTGGTTGAAAGAGGGAGAGAGAGGAGTTGCAAGCAAGACAAAAATTTATAAAGGGTATCATTGTCTTATCACTCACTTATCTCGACGATGAAGCCCTATTTTATACAAATTCAACCGGTGAGGGTACCCTAAAATTAGGTAAAAAAGGTGAGACCCTAAAAATGAATGACACATATGTCAAGGTACTAAAAATTAATTACACTAAATTCTACCATTCAGTCTAGGATATTAATGGAGAGGATATTTGTGCAGCAGTCAAGCAATTCTTTCGAGATAGGAAAAATGTTAAAACAACTCAACTCAACTGCAGTAACCATGATACCTAAGGTGGATCACCCACAGAATGCAACCGATTTCGGGCCTATCTCCTGTTGCAATGTACTCTACAAGGTAATCTCTAAATTGATGTGCAAGAGATTGAAACGCATCCTCCCAGCGAGTAATTCAACCTAATCGAGACAGCCTTTGTTGCTAATAGGTAGATTATCCACAATGTAATGAATGGCTTAGACCTAGTGAGATTCTATAAAAGGAAAAACATATCTCCTAGATGTATCATCAAGGTAGATATTAGAAAAGCATATGATACAATTGATTGGGAATTTATGAAGGAAATGATGTTTGGCCTTGGTTTCCCTCATCTATTTACTCAATGGATATATGAATGCATCTCAACTGCACATTTCTCCCTAAATTACAATGGTGCGAGTACATGGATATTTCAAAAGTTGCAGGGGACTAAGACAAGGTGACCCAAGTATCACCCCTTCGTTTATGCTTGGAATGGAGTACTTGTCTACACTACTGCAAGATGTGGCTGATGAGCCTAGGTTTAGATTCCATGTTGGGTGTAGGGGGTTAAAGCTGAACCATCTAATTTTTGCAGATGATCTACTTCTCTTCTGCAAACCTGAAGCAAAATTTGTTTCTTACTTAATGGATGTAATGCAAAAATTTGTATTGGTTTCTTGTTTGGAAGTAAATGCACAAAAATCATATATTTACTTGGCAGGAACAAATCCAGCGAGTTGAGAATGAAATACTACAGACTTCTTGGTTTGGGAAAAGGAACACTGCCTATGCAATATCTAGGTGTTAGACTCGAACCTGGTAAAATGAACCGTAATGACTGCCAAGTTCTAATGTCAAAAATACCAAAAAGTCAAAAGTCGGGGCCTAAGAAGTTGAGCTATGCGAGCGGAGTTATCGAAGGTTTGCTCGGGGAGAGTCTCGAGTCACCCTAGAGGGGGTGAATAGGGTGATAGGGAATTTTCGTGGAATCACACTCTTTGCGCAGAGGTAGAGGGAATATAGATTCGAGTCTATCAACCGGGTCGAAAAGCTTGGACTCGTAAAGCAATCAATCGAAAGTACAAGAGCGAGTAAGACTGCTCGAGTCTAGAATGAACTCGAGAGAGATAACACTTAGATTTTACGTGGAAACCCTCCTGGGGCAGAAAACCACGGCCTGTGTCAATCCGGACACGAAGTCAAATCCACTATTTTGAGTCCACAAAATACCGTGAACCGATCGAACCCGAGTTGCTCCCTTAGACAACTCTATACAAGTTTTCCTAGACTTAGAAGTTCCCTTATCTCGATCTAGTACTTCCTAGCTGAGATAACCCTTACAGCTAGGGACAACTAAGCTGAGTTAACCTTTACAGCTTAGTCAAGGGACCTTACAAAGGATGTAAGAAGAGTTTGTAACTTAGTACAAGACCTTACAACTCGAAAGTAATGAATTACAGAGTGGGAGTTGTAAGTTGAAGATTGAAAGTAAATACAATAACTTTGAGCAAGTATGTGTATACGCAATATGTTCAGCAACCTTCAAGTCTTGTGAAGTGGCTTCTATTTATGGATAACCATGCAGAGTAGCCGTTATCTTCATCTGCTGACCGAGAGTCTTCGTGACCGTTGATAGAGGCTTTCGAGTCACTCGAAAGTATCCGTTGAAACATGAACGTTGGACAACGGTTTAACTCTCTTGGAAGTCCCAAAACCATTGGTAGTGTCTTGAAAAATAAGGTGGAAACCACCGTTAAGCTTAGCGTTCCAGTTTTCCAGAATTGGAAACAGACGACTTCCGACACAATCTTCCGGGACTGGAGCGAGGAAGGTGAAAAGTCATGTCTCGCTGGTGATTTGACGTTCGAAGCCGGCTACTTTTGTAGTTTGAAAAAGGTGTATCCTCGAATGAATAACCTACAAAAGTAAATCAATTCCGGTTCTCAAAGTATAAAATACTTTGGTCCAAAGTTAGACACGAGATAATAAAATAATTATGATAATTAAGCAGTGATTATCTAAGTTAGAAATGAAATGGAATTTTCCGAGTCCAATATCCATGATACTCAAAATTCCATCCGACTTCGTCTAAGCGATAGAACAAGTTCCATAAAGAATATCGAGTGAGATAACTTGACATAGACTAAGTGTAAAACAGACTAAAGATATTGACTCTAACAAAAATAAAGCTTGTAATCGGAAGTAAGATTCTCGAGTGAGAATAGACTCGGAACAAAGAACCACTTTTATGAGTCTCAAACAGATAAGCAATAAATGTACTAAGTGAAAGCCGTATCACTCGGAAAGATACTCTTTTACCAGGAGAGGTTTCTGCGATACCGAGAATGCCTTAAAATCAAAACTCTAAAAGCATGGGGTTGTTTATACCGACTTGTTTAGTGCAACTCGAAAGGCGTTGAGAAATGTCCGAGTCTTCGATTACAACTTGTGAATCATGTTCTCATGAGCATGCATGTGTATTGGAGTTCTATCTTCATCCTTCCTAGCCAAGTAATTAAGGGGTAGAGAGAGCTTGTAGGGATTACCTCTAGAGTGGCGTGGAGGGTAGAAAGAAGATAATCCCAATAGCATGAGAAGATATTTGCTACCCCAAGAAATATGGTGGACTAGGGATCGGGGATTGCATGAACTGAAATAAGGGATTGATTGCAAAGCATCCGTGGTATATTACTAAACTCCTAGAGAATTTATGGGTAAATTGGATACATTCAATTTACTTGAAATGGGAGGATAAATATAGTGCTCCAAGTAAAGCCGACACAAGTTGGTATTTCAAGAGGATAATTAAAATGAGCGAATTTCTTAATATGTGGTACAATTCATAGGAGAAGAACTGGGAGACTTGCAAAGAGGGAAATTCCATATCAAATCTACATACAAAGCCATGCAAGAACATAGGGAAGACGTTGAGTGGTGGAAGCTTGTATGGCACAAATATACTATAACTAGGCATTCCTTTTGCCTTTGGATAGTACTCGAAAAGGAGAATTTTAACTAAGCACGGGGTGAGTAAGTGGATTGAAAGGGTAGATTTTAGGTATGTCTTACAGTGCACAAGACGAAAATATTGATCATTTGTTCTTACAAGTGCCCTTTTGCACAAGAAATTCTCAACTTTTTGAGCAGCGAGCAATTACACGGTGAATGCCGACCAACATGGAACACAAGAATTAGGGGAGGGAGGGTAAAGGAGTCGGTCATGGAACCCCTCATTGCAGTCGTTGTCTATCATGTTTGGCATGAAAGGAATGTCGAGCAATTCCAAAGCAAGGCCACGAAGCTAGGGACATAGCAAAGCTCATTAAGGGGCACTGAAGATACTCATTGACCTGAGCTATTGGGCATAGAGGAAAAGCATACTTAGTCTTTGATCTTGTAACTTCGTTGAAAACTCGACACGGGAAAGCATAATGAAGCTTATTCATCAAGGTAACTTCGCACAAGAAAGCACAGTGATGAGTTACTCATTAACCTTAACTTATTATTAATAGACCAACACTAAAATCAAAGGTACTTTGCTGTCATCACTTGGAATTAACAACTATAAGCCAGAAAATTACCAAACTTATTCCAAATGCTTCTTGTTAAGAACAATTCATTTGTCTATTATCTACTTATGAAAATCCCTATATTCTCGTGCAAAAATACATTATTATTGTATAAACTTCCATACCCAAAAACAAGACTTATTTTAGAACTCGCTTTTATCATCGTATAAACTTCCATGCCCTGCAAATTCCATGCCCTGTATTATCGGTGTATTTTAGGACTGCTTATGGAAAAATGTACATCTTGATCTACTGAGTTTTTAGAATTGCAAAAATTGGAATATTTGCCTCCTGTTACACATTTCGTTAGTATCCGTATTTTTAATAATCACATTTATATATTTCTTATGTCTAATAAAATTTTTAATTATAGGATAAATATGAATCTTTAAAGGAGAATGCTACACAGGCAGGAGCTGAAGTAGAAGATGATGCCCTCTTTCTTAAAGCCGTTGAGGGCGTTAGCAAGAAGGGCACCGTCTATGGCCTTGGAAGCGAATCAAAAGCATATTATATGTCCCCTCCTTCTTTCCTAAATGGATGCCCGCTTGAAGAAGTCGGGGAAAGAGTTTCATGTTGCAAGGGAGGAGCTTAAAGCCAATAAGTCCGAACTAAGCGCAAAGATTGCAAGCCTAAAATCTTTGATGAATGGCTCTTTCACACTTGCGACCCCACCTTCTAGCAACTAGATTAGACTTGTATGCTTAGGATGAGAATTTAATAGTCAAATTCGACAACTAGTAGGTGAATATGTATGTTTTGGTATATTTAGACTTGTGTATATAGTTTGAAATTATTACTCTGAAATGCGATTATTAATTATTAATTTTGGTCTATTTTTATGGTTAAAATAATTAATATGAAATGCAATTATTAATTATTAATTTTTAAGTGCAAATTAGAGATGAAAATAATTGAATTGCAACGAAAATTTTTAAATTAAAGACGAAAAAATATTTCATTTCAAACTACAACGAAAACTTTAAATTAGAGTTGAAAATTTTCATTTCGGATAGAAACGAAAATTTAAATTAGCTACGAAAAATTTCATTTCTATCCGAGATGAAATACTTTTCGTTGCTAATTTTGTTTTAGATAGAAACAAAATTTTTAAATTAGCTATGAAACCTGAGACAAAATACGATTCATAGCTAATTTTATTTTTATTTGAAACGAAAATTAAATTTCATAGATAGCATATATTGCGATGAGGTGTTTAGAAACGAAAAAAAATTGTTTCTATTTGGTTGTTGACTTGCTTTAGTGACGAAAATTCAAAGTTAGAAACAAATTATTTTCATTTCTAAACAACTGCTTTTGGGTAGTGTCACCACTTAATAAACTAATAAATCAAGACAAGTCTAAACCTAACCAAGCCTATGCAAGTATTTAGGAGTAGTTGATTACACCGCCAAAGCACAACCTAATTGTTCTAACCACCTACTTTTACCGGGTTAGCCCAATTAGAGTACAAAAATATTAACCTTAGACCTAGCTAGGATTCAATCTATTTTCATGCCAAAATTCCAACTATTCTATATACCTATGCTAGCAAATTGACTCTACCTTTTAGTGATAGACCGGTTATCCAAAAATCAAGGTAAAAAACTCTTTTAGACGTTTCATCGAACATGTGGTGAGTACGAGAAACAATCACAAATGACGAGCACAAACTAGGTGAGTTAAGGGCTAAACAAGATCAATTGCTATTAGAGAGGCTAATCCCAACTAAATCAACCAACTTTAATAACTAATTAACATTAAAATATAAAATAAATCTAATAACCTAACTAAAGAACAAACTAACACAAATCGATTTGAACAACAATATAAACTAATTAATTAAACTCAAACATGAAAACAAACAATTAATCTAATTAAAATTAATATCCAAACTAATAAGAATTATATTTTTAAACTAAATTGAATAATCGAAATAATAAACTTGAAGTAAATAAGAAGAGAGAAAGAGAAAAACTCATGCTTGAATTGAAGCAGAAGGCTTAAAATTCAAAATCCTTGTATAAATTATACACTAATCTCCCTCTATAATGGGGTTTTATTTTTGCTAAGCAAGAACCTTAGAAGGTCCCCTAAATTATCTAAAATTTGAGCTCTTAAAATCAGAGTCAAAGTTGCCTTTTTATAGCCTGTAAAAATCAAGAAAAAACAAAAGTATGTTGTTGCATGGACATGCGAAAATTACACGGTATCTCGTGCAAACCTGCACAACCATGTCGGACTTGCACTAGTGCCTATGTAAGTCTTTGAAAGTTTCTAATCAGCTCGCGGTTATGCGAACCTACACAGCTGCCAATGCATACCATTATCTTCCTCGTTTTGCTTCCTTTTTGCCAAAACTTTTTCCTATTAGCTCGATTCAACTTATTACGTATGAAAGTAAATAAAATGAATAAAAATAATGAATTTATATTATTTTACGAGTTAAAAATTAAGTAAACAAAGGTATAAATAACGTAATATTTGGTCCGAAGAATAATTTGATAATTTATTGTATTAAATTTTTTTGCATGGCAAACTATTGCTACTTATACAATCATCAATCTCTTTGCTCCCTTCCTCTTGAAATCCTAATTCTATATCCACTACTTTTTTTCTCCTTTTTATATTGTTGGGGTTGATAGTAACCTAGTTACACTCAATAAAAAGCCCCTTTCTTTCAATTTCTTCAATTAAAACAATATCTAAAGGTATTATTATTTTCTTTCTAATAAATTTTCTCTCCTCTTTGGAAAGGATAAGTAAACTAAGTAGACGATAGCCCTTCGCGCAAGGATTCTACCTAAGTTGTCCTCCATTAAAATGGAGAGAAAGGAAGAAGAAGAAATAGACCTCTAATGTAAATTAGAAGAAATACAAAGACCAAATTTAGCCACCCAATCTGCTATCCAATTTCCTTCTCTAAATGTATACTAAATCCCGACATGGTTACACCTTCGAAGATAATAATGGATATTATGGATGAGATTCTGGATTTCCCAAGGAACTTGAAGTTTTTCCTTAATTGTTTTAATAACAGTTTGATTATCACCTTCCAAAACAATTGAACTAAACCTTGCTTGCACTGCTCGCTTTAACACCATTCAACATGGCCGAGGTCTCTGCAATTAAAACCTCCCCCGCAGTAGAAGAAGATTTAGCTCCATCAAAGTTGATTCTGAAAAATCCTCCGGTGGCTTACGCCAGCTGATCCACCGAGTTGAAGAAGTGGGAATCGAAGAACGAAAAATAGAGGGTGAGATGAAATGATGATCCAATCTGCATCGAGATCTCCATTATGCCCATGAAGTCTTGGGTTGAAGAATCATAGCAATGGAGTTATAGCTACCATTATTGAAAACAAGATATCAGTCCTACTTTTCCATATACTCCATAAGAGGTGAACCATCCGGAAAACCTGCGTTCTTTTATTCAACCTCCTGAATGAACTGAAAATATCACCAAGAGACGGATTATGCAGCTAGCTTATGTTCACTAACTTGTGACGAAATGCGTTGTGCCAAGTAAAGATGATTGGTCGATTCACTATGACCATGACACAACGGACAAACGGTGTCAATAGTAACCCTTCTTTTAACTAGGTTATCTTGTGTGGATAATGCGTTGTGACCCATTTGCCACAAAAATATCTTCAGTTTGGGCATCAAATCAAGATCCCAAATCTTGGCAAAGTCCCATCTAATAGAACTAATCGAGAGATTTTGTGCATTCCAAGTAGCGAGACTTTATCATAAAATTATCGCTGTTAGAAAGACCCCAACAAACCGAGTCATCAATGTCATGAGTTGGAAGTGGAATGGACTTAATAACTTGACATATGTCAGTCGGCAAGAAGGAATTAAGTCGCATCGGATCCCACTCTTTACTTGGGGAGATGAATTTGCTAACCGTGGCATCCAAGGAAGGAATATTTGGGAGACCATTGTCATGATAATTAAGTAACTTAAACTTACCGCACCAAAGATCATGCCAAAACATCACTTTTTGCCATTGCTTATTTTCCATCTTAATCCCCCTCTAAAGAGATCCCTTTCTTAGGAGAGAAGGAATTAAGTCGTACTAGATTCCACTCTTTACTTGGGGAGATGAATTTGTTAACCGTGGCATCCAATGAAGGAATATTCGGGAGACTACTGTCATGATACTTAAGTAACTTAAACTTACCGCACCGAAGATCATGCCGAACATCGCTTTTTCTCTATTACGTATTTTCCATCTTAATCCCCTTCTAAAGAGATCCCATTCTTTAAGCGAGACATTTCCAAGCACAAGAATCAAAAGCTCTTATTTTCCTTGAGAAAAAACTCCTTTGACATAGGGTAATTGGTTCTCATAATTGACCCTCGAAGTTCTATTCTTCAAAAAGATATTTCCAAATGAGTTTACAAAGGAAGGCTTGGTTAACCGCCTCGGTTTTCTTGAGGCCCGAATCCCCAAATTTCTTAGGAGTACAAACTTTATAACCCACTCGACATCCTGAGATTTTTTCCAAAAGAAGTCATGATTAATTTTATGAAGAGAGCTAGTCGTGCTTTTTGGTAATTTAAAGCTCGCATGACATGAGCGAGTAACGATTCAATATTAGACTAGATATGCACAACCCTATATGCCTTAGGCCCTGTTCCATTTAGCTGTAAGGAGCTGGAAGGTCTGTAAGAAGCTATAAGGAGATGTAAGGAGTTGTAAGAAGTTGTAAGGAGCTGTAAGGAATTGTAAGCAGTGTAAGCAATTGTACGAAGCTGCAAGGAGTTATAAGGAGTTATCAGCAGTTGTAAGAAGTTGTAAGGAGCTGTAACGAGTTGTAAGAAGTTGTAAGGAATATAAAATGTTTTACACGACTTGATTAAAAATTTTTATATATTTTTATATTTATGTACAATATATTTGTATATTATTTATGAATTTAATGTAAATTATAAAATTTATATATTTGTAATGCCAAATGCATATATATCAATTTGATAATTTATTTTCTTCTTTTTTATTTTTAGAAAAAATAAAATATGTTTTATACTATGAAAAGAGTTTTTATATATGCATAAATGACTTTCATATAATAGATAGTTGAAAATGACCTTAATTTTACAAGTTTGAAATAAATGTTCTCAACTATAAATTTTCTCAAATATTAAAATTAGTTATTGAGGACATTTATTTCAAACGTCTAAAATTAAGGTTATTTTCAACTACCTATTACATGAAAATTATTTATGCATCTATAAAAACTCTTTTCATAAATATCAAATATAATTTCTTTTTTTCCTTGAAAAAACAAATCATTAAACATGACATATATATATTTAGCATCACAAATATATAAATTTTATTATTTTATTATGTAAAATTCATAAATTAAAATACAAATTTGTTGCACATAACTATAAAAATGCACATATGAATACATTAAGCATTTTTATCGAATTATATACAACATTTTATATTCACTCTAACTCCTTTTAACTTCTTATTGCTTCTTATATTTTTTACACCTCCTTACAACTTATGATATATGGAACAAGGCTAAAATAGCCCAAATGATTTCGTCACATTCAACTTGACTATTCACCTATAAACTTAAACGTTATAAAAATGTCCGTAATATTATTCATGATAGCTAGCTTAAATGGACGTGATACTTTTAAAATTAATTATTCGTTGGAATTTGTTTGTGAATTTCTTAAGACATAAAATTAAATTAATGTATCCAATTAGTATTAATTATCAAAATCCTTACACATCTATATAAATAAATCTAATATAATCAAAATACCCAATGGAAGTATGAGTATAAGAATGGGGAAAAAGAGGGTGTGAGTATAGATATATCCGCCATGTGCATATCCCACAGATCATCTCTAGTAGATACTTTTACATACATAAATATTCACCAACAAAAAATTTTGATTAACAGTAGAAAAATAAATTCATAATAAATTTTGATATGAAAAATATGTAGTTGTAAGGAGTTCTAAGAAGTCTGTAAGGAGTTGTAAGGAGGTCTAAGAAGTTGTAAGAATTCGTAAGGAGCTGTAAGAAGGTGTAAGGAGTTGTAAGGAGTTATAAGAAGTCGTAAGGAGCTGTAAGGAGTTGTAAAGAGTTATAAAAACCGTAAAAAGTTGTAAGGAGTTGTAAGGAAAGTTGTAAGGACCTATAATACTTTAAGCTAAAGTTAAATGGAACAGGGTCTAAGATGTTGTTGCTTGGCTCCCTTGCGCATCACTTTATGAAAGTCGTAGTGTATATATATATCGTAGTGTGTATATATATATATATATATATATATATATATATATATATATATATATATATATATATATATATTTATATTGTTACTAAGTTTGATTCAAATCACAACCACCCCTGGTATCACTCGAAGAAATGTGTTTTCTTCAAACTAGTCAAGGTATTAGCCAATAGAAAGAAAAGAAGATATTGTTGTACGAAGAAGTTGGTGTCCCTATTGGGCAAATTATTCGAATTATGGATCCTGAAAAAGTGAAATCTAAGGTTTTGGATTTATGGAAAATAGTATCTGCTATCTATGTAGTAAGGTCAAGAAGCAACTCAAAGTGATTGTCATGAACCTTATAGAATATGCACTACAACGAAACGTACTTTTAGAAACCATAGTAATTCATCACAACATATTACTTTTTCATCATTAAGGATATTTAGCTACAAAACATAAACAAGAAGTATGTTGTTTCTAAACCCATCGTTGCAAGCAACTTTAGCGATGAAAATATAGTTTGTTGCAAATAGAAACAAAAACTCTTTCATCTAAGATAGAAACGAACCTCTTTTTGTCTATAATTTAAAAAATTTCATTTCTATTGGATACGCTCAAGTGGAGACGATAAAATGATTTGTTTCTATATGAGATGAAAGTTTTCATCTCTAATTTGAAAACTTTCATTATAGTTTGAAATGAAATATTTTCCTCTCGGTCGGACACAATGTTCTTTCATCTCTAATTGGAACTTTTCATAATTATATGCTACTATTGATGTATTCTTTGCCCCCTCTCGTGGTTGTTACATGGCTAGTAAAATTAAGAACTAATCACCACATATCATACTAGTCATTTTAACCATAGAAATAGACCATAATTCTTTTCGTAGCTAACATTCCAAAATATATAATCTGAAACCCGTAGCGTATTATTGCCTCCGGAAGACAATGTACACCAAGTCTAAACATACCAAAATAATAATCTCATAGATAAAAGGTACTCTTGTTGCAAGAGGGTGGGGTGGAAAGTATGAAGGAGCTCTTCATCAAAGATTCTAGGCTTGCAATCCTTACACTTAATTCATCCTTAGTGGTTTTGAGCTCCTTCCTTACAACATGAAGCTCATTCTCCGACTTCTTCAAGTGGGCTTCCATTTGGGAAAGCACCGAGGAGATATATGATGTGGTTCTTGAAGAGCGATGAGCTACAACAACCCTCTCATAATAGGCTTCGATTTTCTTCCAAGGTCATACACAATGCCCTTCCGGCCAACATCCTTAGCAGTTTCAAGAAAGAGGACATCATCTTCTACTTCGATTCCTGTCTATGTATCATTCTGTTTTAAATGCTCATATTTATCCTATGATTAAGAAATTTATTAAACATAAGAAATTGATCAATATAGGAGTAGTAAATATAAAGCAATAAATGAAGCTTAAACAACTTCAATATGACATATAATGGTCATATCTAACTTTTAGCTCTATTTTTGAAGCAGGTGAAAGATAAAGGCCACTGTTTTCTCCAATTACCTTGATGATCAGAAACTTTTGGTAAAGAAGACACAAATTCCCACATTTTATCTCCCGAAAGCCTCGGTGGAAGTGGGGAATAATCTTCCATGTTCATATAAAAGACACGTTTATTTATATGGAATATGTGGTTTGTAGGTAGAAACTGGCAATGACAATTAAATCATGAATGATTGTTCTAATGTTTAAACCTAAAAGATTTTCCATACAATAAGGACATGACAATCTATCTCGTTGTCATCTAATCAGAAAATACTCCATATGCAGCGAAATAATTCACTGTTCAAATGACAGTAACCTTCATATGGAAAATTTTCTTTGAGCTATATCATAGGTCATAATTCCCATATCTCACAAATGTAATAGCTCGTCGATGAAGGATGCATCCGTATATCTAAGTTTCTTTTTCGTTTCTTGGTCCCGGGATAAAAAGACTAATAAACATGATTGCCTCTTCACACACATCTAGGGATGTAGATTATAAGGTGTGAGAAGGATTAGCCAACACGAAGAACTTTGACTATAGTGTGCAAATGAAATAAACCCATTGGTACATAATCATAATTTCAAATAGCATGGCTAGGGTGCAAACTCACAAAATGTAGTGCTAAAGTGCTTCCATGCTTCTCAGCCGCTTGGATGTCCCAAAAGCCCTCTATATGTTGGTGTTCATGGTTGCCACATTATATGCTTAGTCACGTTTTTTGTTACATATGTAGTCTTTGCATTTTTGGGCCTATGGGAAAATAGATTAGCACTTTCTTAGGAATTTCTTCCCCTCTAACAGTATTTCGACATACCTCTCTATGCCATAAATTGAACATACGTCCAATTGTTCAGCATCTTTCCAAAACAACATGCATCCTTTACGACATTCGAAGGTTTGCTCGGGGAGAGTCCGAGTCACCCTAGAGGGGGTGAATAGGGTGATAGAAAATTCTTAGTGAAATCACAACTTTTGCGCGAAAAGAGACAAGGACAGATTCCGAGTCTATCAACGGGGTTAGAAAAGATTGGACTCGGAAAGCAATCAATCGAAAGAACAAGAGCAATAAAGCCGTCCGAGTCTAGAATGAACTCGGAAAGATAACTCTTAGATTTTACGTGGAAACCCTCCTGGGGTAGAAAACCACGGACCGTGTCAATCCGGACACGAAGTCAAATCCACTATTTTGAGTCCACAAAATACCGTGAACTGATCGAACCCGAGTTGCTCCCTTAGACAACTCTATACAAGTTTTCCTAAACTCGAAATTCCCTTATCCGATCTAGTACTTCCTAGCCGAGATAACCCTTACAGCTAGGGACAACTAAGCTGAGTTAACCCTTACAGCTTAGTCAAGGGACCTTACAAAGAATGTAAGAAGAGTTTGTAACCGAGTACAAGACCTTACAACTCGAAAGTAATGAATTACAGAGTGGGAGTTGTAAGTTGAAGATTGAAAGTAAATACAATAACTTTGAGCAAGTATGTGTATAAACAATATGTTCGGCAACCTTCAAGCCTTGTGAAGTGGCTTCTATTTATAGATAACCAAGCAGAGTAGCGGTTATCTTCATCTCGCTAACCGAGAGTCTTCGTGACCATTGATAGAGGCTTTCCGAGTCACTCGGAAAGTGTCCGTTGAAATATGAACATTGGACAACGGTTTAACTCTCTTGGAAGTCCCAAAACCATTAGCGGTGTCTTGAAAGATAAGGTAAAAACCACCGTTAAGCTTGGCGTTCCATTTTTCCAGATTTGGAAACAGACAGCGCGACACAATCTACTGGGACTGGAGCGAGAGAAGGTGAAGAGCCATGTCTCGCTGGTGATTTGACGTTCGAAGCCAGGTTACTTTTGTAGTTTGAAAAATGTATCCTCGATTGAATAACCTACAAAAGTAAATCAATTTTGGTTCTCAAAGTATAGAATACTTTGGCCCAAGATTAGACACGAGATAATAAAATAATTATAATAATTAAGCAACCGATTATCTCGAGTCGAAATGAAATGGAATTTTCTGAGTCCAATATCCATGATACTCGAATTCCATCCGACTTAGTCTTAGCGAGGAATCAAGTTCGATAAAGAATATCGGAGAGGATTAACTTGATATAGACTAAGTATGAAATGAACTAAGAACGCTGACTATAACAAAATAGAACGTATAACCACAAGTCGATTCCGAGTGAGAAACGGCGGAATACTGGTATATTCAAAATGCGATTAATCCGAGTGAGGATGGACTCGGAACAAAGAACCAGTTTTACGAGTCAGCTACCGAAAAGCAATAAATGTGATAAGTGAAAGATGTATCACTCGAGAAAGATACTATTTTACGCAAATAAGTTTCGAGACACGAGAGAATGTCTTGGAATCAAAACTCGATATGTATGAAATTATTATACCCGATTCCTTTTACATAACTTAGAAAAGTATTGAGCGATGTCTCGAGTCTTCAATCTCCCCTTTTTGATGAAAGGCATTCCATACTTAAACGTAAACTTTGTTAGAGGAAAAGAAATTGATTCCGAGTAGTTTGCGCATGAGTAAGACATATTCAATAGATCGGAGCAATATATAATATATCGAGCAAAACAAAAATAACGCATGCTTTAACATTAACTCGAAAAGAAAGAACTCGAAGTTAATAATGAAATGCATTAATCCATTAAAATTCAAAAGGGCGAAAAACTCCCCTAAACAAGACAACAAGTTTTCGACTACATTTCTCCCCCTTGCCTTTCAAAGAAAAAAATAACAAAAAAAAGGGAGAAAAGAACAAGTAATACAAATTAGTTGTCCGGACAAAAAAAAATTGAAAGAGGAAAATTCGGGGACACCGAGGAATTGTGACTCGGTGTATGGCTCCTACGAGGGAGGGGGATTTCGAGTGGAGGCGGAGGTGCGCCCGCGGTGATATGATCTTGACGATGTGCTTGAGCGCGGCGAAGGGAGACCCGGGATTATCCTCGGGGCTCAGCTCCGAGAGGCCGACCCGGAGAGAGTGGATCGAGGGGTTCTTCCCTTGGGACCTCGGTGGCCGAGGGGGCTGCTCTGTCCGACCCGCCGGAGGAGCGAGGTCTTCGACCCACTCGGACTGCCGTCTCGAGCCGAGTACAGCTATTTGAGCTTGGGAAGGAGTCCGACCCTCGGCAGCTGCCAAGGCCTCTTCTTCCCTTTGCTCGGAAGGGCCTCGCCTTAGCCGCAGGTTCCTCAGCAGCTTCTGCCGCATCTGCAGCCTTCTTCCTCTTCTTCCTCATCCCCGCTGTCCGAGGAGGTCGGACTCGGGCTCGAAGACGCTTCGCACGCGTCCGAGTCATCCCGGTCCCGAGCCGCCTTGGACCGTCTCTCTCGAGGAGCTCGACCAGCTCCTTCGCTCCTTGACCAGCTCCCTCATCTCAAGAATTAGAGACTCGCCGCTCTCGGATTTGGGATTGACCGCTCTTTTGGTTGATGGTCGATTTTGGAGGACAGATTTGAATCCTCGGAGCATGTCTCCGAAATCGAAGAGACGGAGCCGATCTTGTCCATGAAAACAGGGGACAAGAGAGCAGAGAGAGATTTTGAGGCACCCGAGGTGGAGGCACCACCAGGTGTAAAGGGAAGAGGGAGAGGGGTTGATTCTCGAGTCCGAGGTGGAGAAGGAGGCCTCGGCTCCGAGTTGTGAACCCAAACACCGTGGTCGGTTTCTGGTATCCGTACCTCGGAGTTCCTTCTTGCCGACCACAACGGCAGCCTCGTACACCGCGTTTGGGTCCCAAGGGAGAGGAACTTGGAATTGTTTGAAGACAAGGGTCGAAGAGCACCGAAAGGAAGGGAGGTGTTCTTCTTGGATTGGAGTTGAGCTAGCATAGCGGCCATCCGCTCAATGATGGAGGGGAAGAGGTCTATTTCGTATCCCTCAAGGATGTCGAAGAGAGCTTTGAGGTGCTTGGAGTTGGGGTTCTCCTTGCCTGGAATGCTCGTGAGAAGAAGGTTCTCATCGCAGAAGCGCGTAAGGCGAGCTTCGACTTCAACCGAGTCACGTAAAAGTTTTTCAAGGACCCAGGGAATGCTTTGGCGTATTTTTCAAAGAAGTCGTCGGCGACTTCAGTGAAAGGAATAGGATTGCTGTTCAAGAAAAGAGAAGAGACTTTGAACAAGGCGGTGGAGGAGAGAGGTGTTGATGTGAACAGTAATGTTCCGAACCCTAGAGGTTAGAACATTTTCGGAGTGGGTGAGGTTAGTATAAAACTCGAAACGAGTTCAGGGTAGATGAACTCGCCGAAACACAGAAGTAGTATACTCCGGTGGTTTGTATGTTGGACAACCAAGAAAATTTGGTTGTTGGAAAGAATTTGTCATCCAGACGCAAGGTGCCTGGGTGACATTGGGTTTGGGAGGGGTTGAGCTTTCCGGCTTGTTGGTGCGAGGCTTTTTGGAGGATGAAGAAACCCGGAAGTCGGGATGGTTTCCTCTTTTAGGCATTGTGAGAGAAGGAAAGAAAAGATGAAACTTTTCGAATAGAAGAGAGAAGGAGGTGTAGAAGAGAAGAAAATGAAAATGCAGTAAGAAAGAGATGAGAGCGCAGTTACGAGAGAGAGAGCTTCTTCGATGCTTGCGGACGATCAAGAGTGACTGTTCACGTAGTAATCTTCCGCGAGAAGTTTCTTTTGAGAGAAGATGGAGTTTAGAATACCGAGATGAAGATGGATAGACGTTATTTATAGAAAATAAGCACACCCGTCAACTATCCGTTAAGTAACTCCGTTCGACTCGGCTTGTCCATCAGTCACCAAAGACCGGTGTGACGGTTCTCTTCAACGGTTGAGATACCAGCGGTTAGAATTCCATGGCTAAGATCCGATCACAGCGCTCGAGAAAAAGAGAGAAAAAGATTTTGAAAATATAATCCGAAACTCTCCACTGTTCTAGAGATAGTTTCGTAAAATTTGATGTCCAAGTTTTTCTACGTCCGAGTTTGACTCGTAAAGGTTTTTGAGTGACTCGAAACACGAAATAACTATCAGCTCAGTATCACCGAATCAACCGAACTAATTGTTATTAACAAAGAAAGCACATAGCACGATGCAATTAAGCATTTAACATACCAAGCTCATTCCGAATAAAACAAAACTGATCTTCATCAAGAGGCTTAGTAAAGATATCGACTAATTGAAGATTAGTAGGAATGAACTCAAGTGCAATATCACCCTTTTCCGAGTGATCGCGTAAGAAATGATACCGACCTCAATATGCTTTGTTTTTGAATGCCGGACAGGATTCTTGGTGATACCGATTGCGCTTTGGTTGTCACGCTTGATTGGAACCGAGTTGAGAAATAGTCCAAGATCCTTCAAGTGTTGTTTTATCCAAAGAATCCGAGCGCAACAAGCTCCAGCTGGCAATATATTCAGCTTCCGCAATCGATAGAGCTACCGAGTTCCGCTTCTTTGAGTGCCAAGAGATTAGGGATTGACCCAGAAATTGGCAAGCTCCGGATGTGCTCGTTTCGATCAACTTTGTATCCTCGCGTAGTCCGCGTCTCGAGTACCCAGTCGAGTCGGCTTCGAGTCTCCGGAATACCATATACCTAAGTTCCGAGTACCTGCAAGATGTCTAAATATTCTCTTCACCGCAGGAGATGTGATTCTTTTGGATTAGCTTGAAATCTTGCGCATAAACAAACACTCGAACATTATATCTCGGCTCGCTTGAAGTAAGATATAGCAGAGATCCAATCATACCTCGATAAAGTTTCGATCTATTGCTTTACCTTTCTCATCCGAGTCAAGCTTTATGCTGTCTGCTCATAGGAGTAGATGCGTGCTTTACATCTTGAAGTTTGTATTTCTTCAGCAGTTCCTTGGTGTACTTTGATTGATGAACAAAGATTCCATCTTTGTCTTGTTTGATTTGTAACCCAAGGAAGAAATTGAGTTCTCCCATCATACTCATTTGAAAATTCTTGACTCATCAACTCGGAAAATTCTCGGCACGTAAATTCATTAGTAGCACCGAAAATAATATCATCAACATAGATTTGAACAATAAGGAAATCTTTCCCTTTGGTCTTTATGAAGAGTGTCTTGTCGATCAGACCTCTTTTGAAATCATTTTGAACCAAGAAGCTACTCAGTCTTTCATACCAAGCTTGAGGTGCTTGCTTAAGACCATAGAGAGCCTTTTGAAGTTTGAAAACATGATTTGAAAATTCCGAGTTTTCAAAACCAGGAGGCTGCTCGACATAGACTTCTTCTTCAATAAAACCATTGAGAAAAGCACACTTAACATCCATTTGATATAATTTAATATGCATGCTGGATGCAAATGCCAACGAGATTCTAATAGCTTCGATTCGGCTACGGGTGCAAAGGTTTCCCCACAATCAATTCCTTCTTCTTGATTGTAACCTTGAGCCATAAGTCTAGCCTTATTTCTAACTACCACTCCACCCTCATCCAGTTTGTTTTTGAAAACCCATTTGGTTCCTATAACCGGGTGGTCGGAAGGTCGGTTGGTCGAGTCCGGATGTTGAGAGAAATATTATACCGCAAGTGCACGGCGTAGTTGTAGCTAGCCGGCAAGCACGGGTCGTGTCCACAGAGAGTTGTGTTTCAAACATCAAAGCTAACCTAAACTTTCTAATCTAGGTAAAAACTCGGTTCGACGATGATTTGGTTTTTGGATCAACCAATAACAAAATAACTAAGAAAAAAACAGATGAATAAAAAGCCTTAGATTGGGATTAATCACACTAATATGCCTGAAACTAGAATCGAACACCGCTTGAGAATTGCCTATGCTAGTAGTTTAGAAGAGGGAGACACCAATTAAGCCTATCTTCGCCTACTTTCGAAGGTCAAAGACTAATCTTGCACAATTTAATCACCTATTTTCATGGGATTAATAAAGAGCAAAATCACAATGAATGCATCTCACAACCCCGATTAAAACCCTAATTATTTTCATATCAAAGTTCTAATCGTTCACAACGTCATTCTAGGTAAGTTTTCATCTTTCGATGTTCCACAAAACCCTAATAAAAGCATATGAGTCCTCTCTCGAGGCAATCAATGAAAGAGTGATGAACGAAGTGAATTCTAACCTAAAAAGCATAGAACAACCCAATTGGTACTCAATTCATGATTATCAAGGCATAATAGGGATCAATCCCAACCTAAGTAAAGAAATTAGCCCCTAAACATGATACTAAACAATTGACAAAGATTGGAGAAAATAGCCATAGAGAAACAAAGAGAAATTGTGAAGAAAAGATAAAGAGAAGAAATTACGATTACCGAATGAAAAACTTGATGCGATTCAATCATAAAAACTTGAAGTAGATGAACAATAAAGAGTATTCTTGAGTCTCCTCTCGAGCCCTCTCGAAACCCTAGCTAAATCTCTACATTATGGAATCAGAATCCTTCAACAAATACAATTAGGAAACTTAAATAATCGCCGAAACAGTAGTCGCACGGTCATGCAAAGGCGCACGGGTACCGTGCGAAAAATCTGTCGCGTTCTGTGCTCTCTCGCTGTTTCGCACGGCCAGTGCGGAAGTCGCACGGGTACCGTGCGAAATTGCTTCACTCTCTGGTCGCTTCGCACGGCCAGTGCGAAATATGCACTGGTACCGTGCGAAATGCAGCAGCTTTCTGGATGATTCGCACGGCTGTGCGAAAGTCGCACGGGGGCCGTGCAAGGTCTTTTGATGTGCTTTAGGCTTCTTCCTTGCCTCCTCTTGGGCCCGAACTCTCCTCTTCGTCGCTTTTCATCAAATTTGTCTCGAATCTCTCGAATTTAAGCCCAAAACCTGAAATAAGGAGATTTACGAGCTTAGGTGACGATAAAAAGAAAATGAGCAAAATCTAACCCAAAACTAAATAAATATCATTGAAATCATCATAGAATTGGATTAAATAATGCCTTAAAAACTAGCAAAAACGAGGTTTATCACTAGACTTGGTTTCTCTCGAATTGATTAAGCTCTTCTTGCATGGCCTCTACCCATTCGGGTTCATTAAGGGCCTCTAGTGCATTTTTAGGTTCGATTAATGAAATGAATGCAGTGAATGCACATAGATTGTGTAAAGAAGAACGAGTTCTTACCCCACTCGTTGATATCGAAATGATGTTTTCTTGGGGATGACTCGGAAGTAAATTTGAATGCTTTACCAGTTCTTTGATTCACCAGGTTTGTGGGCTGAACTGCTTAATCTTCGAAACTAGTTCCGAGTGATCTTCTTTATCATCTTGTTCGTTCGAGCGAGCTCTTGAACTATCTCATTCCGAGTTTCCTTGTTCCGAGTGACTTCATTTTAAGCTAGTTGGGTTTGAGTCTTTGTAGGCTCGACTTTGTCATCATCTCTTCTTAGCTTCGGTTCGAGTATGAAGACTCACTTGGCTGCTCCTGTTCAAGCTCATCAAATACTACGTGGATGCTTTCTTCCACTTTGTTAGTTCGCTTATTGAAGATGCGATAAGCTTTGCTATGAGAGGAGTAACCTAGAAAAATACCTTCGTTCGACCGAGCATCAAACTTGGTTAGATGATCCTTACCATTGTTGTGGACGAAGCACTTACATCCAAATGGTCCGAAATAGGAAATATTTGGCTTCTTCCCTTTGTAGAGCTCATAAGGTGTTTTCTTCAGAATGGGTCCGATGAGGCATCGATTTAGAGTGTAGTTGGTCTGTGTTCATCGCCTCCGCCTGAAAATAGTACGGCAAGTTGTGCTCAATCATCATCGTCCTTGCTATTTCTTCAAGGGTTTTGTTCTTTCTCTCTACTACTCCATTCCGTTGAGGAGTTCAGGTGCTGAGAAGTTGTGAGAGATTCCATTTTTGTCACGAAACTCCGAGAATTCCGAGTAATCGAACTCTCTTCCATGGTCGGTTCGAATCTTTTGAATCCGAGTCCGAGACTCAACTTGAATCTTTCTACGAGCTTGCTCGAACTCCTTGAAGGCTTCATTTTTATGCTTAAGAAAACAAACCCAGGTAAATCCTAAATAATCATCAATAATAACAAGTATGTAAGATTTACCTCCGAGACTCTTCACAAGGATTTCACCACATAAGTCCATATGCGATAACTCAAGTCCGTTGGATGTGGAAACTGTCTTCAGAGATTTGAATGAAGATCTGACTTGTTTCCCTTTGGTGCATGCTTCACATACTTTGTCTTTCTCAAAAACACGATTAGGTAAACCTCGTAACCGGACTATGAGATGCGAGCTTTTTGATAGTATGCATGCTAATATGACCTAATCTACGATGCCAAGTCCAAGACTCATCATGGAGAGATGCTTTTAAACAAGATAAGTTCGACTTGGGTCGAGAAAAGGGATGATATAAGTGTTACCGGATCTCTTACCCGAGAGCTTTATCTCTTTGGTGGTCTCATCCGAGATGTAGCACTTAGCTTGAGTGAATCTTACCTCTTGACCTTTGTCGCATAGCTGGGAGATGCTAAGTAGATTGTATTTTAGCCCTTTGACAAGGTAGACCGGGCTCACCGGATTGCTTCCATTTCCAATCTTGCCAATGCCCACTATCTTGCCTTTGCTTGTCATCTCCAAAAGTGACTTTTCCTCCTTTATATGATTCTAGCTCGGAAAAGAGTCCTTAGTCACCGACATGTGTCGAGAACATTCGCTGTCCAGGTACCGAGTGTCCTTTGATCTTTTACGAGTGACACTGCAAGACAAAGAGAATCTAACCCTTCTCACTTCCTCTAACGAACCCGAGTAACATTCCTTACTGTGGTCCTTTTACGAGGAAAAAGGTGTTTCGGAACCCAGATTTGAATGACTTTGGGTTTTGTCCGATTCTGAGCCTTCTTCTAAGAGAAGCTGAGTCTGTGTCTCTTTCTTTTTGAAAACCTTTCCTTTTGAAATAGGAGAAAATGGTTTCTTTTGTAAATAGTTATGGGCTTAGTCCTCCTTTCATTTCGATGAATGGGACCATGCTCGGCTTTCTCGAACTCTACGGTTACGGAATCCTCTTTGAACAATTCCGAGTAGGAATTAGATTCTTCCTCTTTGTTGAAACCAAGACCTTCTTTTCGAAAAGAGACACATTGTGATCCTAAGAGCATGTCAAGGTTCTTCGACCGTGAGTAAACTTTAAAACCAGATCTTGAGACTCGGTGAGCTTCTGTTTTAGTCGCTCATTTTCTTTCCTGAGTAACTCGGACTCGGTCTCATTAGCTTGAGCACTTGTCTTGAGTTCTCCGAGTGTGAGTCTCGGTTTTTCTAATTCGTTTTTCAAAGAAGTGCTCTCGAAGTGATTGACTCAAGTTGTTCTTTGAAATGAGAAGAATCGAATTGGACTTTTCTTCCAAAGTAAAAATGTATTTAGCTAAATCAACTTTGGAGAATTTGAGGAAGTAGTTTATTACCTCTTGAGGATCGGTTTCCTCATTGTTCGAGTCCGAGTCCGACTCTCTTTCGGCTTCCGAGTCGAGATTGCCATCGGACACTTTGAGTCATCCGAGTCCTCGTCATCTTCGATGAGTCCTCATCACTCCATGTTGCCATCATGGCCTTTTTCTTCTTCCTGTCCCTTTTTCTTTTTGGACAGTCCTTGACTATGTGGTCTTTGCTGCCACATTCAAAACATCCAGAATTCTTAGACAAAGATAACTTTGAAGGAGAAAAGAACTTACCTTTTCTATCTCTCTTGTCTTTCTTGTAGAATTCTTCTTTTGGTCTTTTGTCCCATCTTTTATGCTTCATCATTCTCTTGAAGCCTCTTACAATGAGTGCCATGGGATCGTCTTACGAGTCGAAGAGCTCGGACTTGCTTCTTTGGATTACGAGGCTTTAAGCGCAATGTTTCTTTTGGTAGTACTCTCGGCATCTTCTTCTTCCGGATGTATCTCATGCGTTAGAAGCTTCCGATGAGCTCGTCTAGCTTCAAAAGTGAGAGGTTCCGAGCCTCTTCTATGGCGAGTCACCTTCGGACCCCATCGTCTCTTGGGTAGGCTTCGAGAATTTTCCAGGCACATTTCTTCATGGGAGATTTTCTTTCCCGGAGATTTGAGGTTGTTGGTTATCTCGGTGAAGCGAATGAACATCCGAGTAATGTTCTCCTCCGGCTCCATTTTGAAAAGCTCATATTTGTGAAGATATCGACCGATCTTCGCTTGTCTCACCCGACTTGTACCTTCGTAGGTGTTGACCAAAGTATCCCACACCTCTTTAGTAGAGTCACGAGCAGAGATTCGATTGTATTCTTCCGAGCTTATGGCGCACATAAGGATGTTCATGGCTTTGAAATTCTTTCGAACTTCTCTACTTCGCTGGTGTGAACTCGGCCTTTGTCTTGGGAAGGATTCTGAATTCATCTGTCTTCGTTGGAATGTAGTTTCCTTGTTGTATGATTTCCCATACTTCTTCATCATGATCCATGAGGAAACATTCCATAAGCTTCTTCCAAGTGCCCAAAGTTTGATCCTTTGAATTTTGGTGGCCTGTTGGAAGATCTTCCTTCGTCGAACTCTCCGGTGTTCGAGCCATTTGATCTTTAGACCTTTGGATTGTTAGATCCTTTCCGAAAGGCTAGGCTCGATACCAATTGAAGGTTTGCTCGGGGAGAGTCCGAGTCACCCTAGAGGGGGTGAATAGGGTGATAGAAAATTCTTAGTGAAATCACACACTTTTGCGCAGAAAAGAGACAAGGATAGATTCCGAGTCTATCAACGAGGTCGAAAAGATTGGACTCGTAAAGCAATCAATCGAAAGAACAAGAGCAAGTAAAGTCGTCCGAGTCTAGAATGAACTCGGAAAGATAACTCTTAGATTTTACGTGGAAACCCTCCTGGGGCGAGAAAACCATGGACCGTGTCAATCCGGACACGAAGTCAAATCCACTATTTTGAGTCCACAAAATACCGTGAACTGATCGAACCCGAGTTGCTCCCTTAGACAACTCTATACAAGTTTTCCTAAACTCGAAATTTCCTTATCCGATCTAATACTTCCTAGCTGAGATAACCCTTACAGCTAGGGACAACTAAGCTGAGTTAACCCTTACAGCTTAGTCAAGGGACCTTACAAAGAATGTAAGAAGAGTTTGTAATCGAGTACAAGACCTTACAACTCGAAAGTAATGAATTACGAGTGGGAGTTGTAAGTTGAAGATTGAAAGTAAATACAATAACTTTGAGCAAGTAGGTGTATAAACAATATGTTCGGCAACCTTCAAGTCTTGTGAAGTGGCTTCTATTTATAGATAACCAAGCGAGTAGCCGTTATCTTCATCTGCTAACCGAGAGTCTTCTGTGACCGTTGATAGAGGCTTTACGAGTCACTCGGAAAGTGTCCGTTGAAATATGAACGTTGGACAACGGTTTAACTCTCTTGGAAGTCCCAAAACCATTAGCGGTGTCTTGAAAGATAAGATAAAAACCATCGTTAAGTTTGGCGTTCCATTTTTCCAGATTTGGAAACAGACAGCGTCGACACAATCTACTGGGACTCGAAGCGAGAGAAGGTGAAGAGCCATGTCTCGCTGGTGATTTGACGTTCGAAGCTAGGTTACTTTTGTAGTTTGAAAAATGTATCCTCGATTGAATAACCTACAAAAGTAAATCAATTTTGGTTCTCAAAGTATAGAATACTTTGGCCCAAGATTAGACACGAGATAATAAAATAATTATAATAATTAAGCAACTGATTATCCGAGTTAGAAATGAAATGGAATTTTCCGAGTCCAATATCCATGATACTCGGAATTCCATCCGACTTAGTCTAAGCGAGGAATCAAGTTCGATAAGGAATATCGGAGAGGATTAACTTGATATAAACTAAGTATGAAATGAACTAAGAACGCCGACTATAACAAAATAGAACGTATAACCACAAGTCGGATTACGAGTGAGAAACAACGGAATACTTGGTATATTCAAAATGCGATTAATCGAGTGAGGATGGACTCGGAACAAAGAACCGAGTTTTACGAGTCGCTACCGAAAGCGATAAATGTGATAAGTGAAAGATGTATCACTCGGAAAAGATACTATTTTACTCAAATAAGTTTCTGAAACACAGAGAATGCCTTGGAATCAAAACTCTATATGTATGAAATTGTTATACCCGATTCCTTTTACATAACTCGGAAAAGTATTGAGCAAGTGTTCGAGTCTTCACATTCATGGATTCTACATGCAACATACATGGGTTCTACGATGCGGAAGCTCAAGCCCCGCTAACAACCTCTTTATTTCATAGAAGTTGGGTATCATCTTCTTGTCATTCGAACATATGTCCTTCATTAATGAGGCAACTCCATCAACAGCCTGATATGAGAGATTGAATTCACATTTTAGACTTATCAGTTGAGTAACAACTTTCAAAAGGGATATTTCTGATCCCTTGTATAAGGGCTTTCTCAACAGATTGTACTAGCTCAATGAAGTAAACAAAGACTTGTTCTTTATGCAACAATCTTGATGCAATCAACTCTGAAGCTATAAGTGGGTTTGACTTAAATCCCATTCTTACTCGAAAGTACTAGGTAATGTTCCACTATTTTAAATTTTTTTCATGAAATTTTGCTCAATTATACTTTTCTTATTTTTCTGTATCTTGCTATTTTATACTACTTATGCAGTTGGTATGAAGATATGGAGTGTTGAACCTAGAGATGATTAAAGATGAAGGTATACAGTTGCTTATAATAATTGTGTTTGTACTTGGAGATTTATTTTTTTGATCGAATTTGGAAGCTTTGTTATTGAACAGATTTTGCATTTATAATCTTTTTCTTTTGAAAATTATGAGGGAAATTGTCGTATATTTTATGTTTGCATCTATATTTTTTCCCAAAATTTTTGGTTGCATGATAAATATGATTACTAAATTAGTCTTTAAAAAGGTTAGACAAAACTAATTACAAAATAAAATTTAAAAAAGAATATATACATAGAATTATTATAACCTACTTATGAGTGAGAAGTAGGAATTACCCTAATTTCTATCGTTAAATTTTGATGCAATCAAAATACAAAAAACAAAAAATTTTACAGCTTAAAGTGACTTAGGGCGTGTTCGAAGTTGCATATATAACAACATTTATTCATATTTTTTGTTTATTTAGGTTCGTTTATGTTCGTTTATATTCTTTTATATTCGCTTTTGTCTTAGGTTATTATTATTATTATTATTATTATTATTATTATTAATATTATTATTATTATTATTATTATTATCATCATCATCGAAGAAAGTGCAACGATAGAGGAAGAGCATGGAGCAAAGGGTGAGAAGCAGTTTGGGGTTATTTTTATGTAGTGTTTTATTTTTTATTTATTTTTTATTAAAAGATAGAAGGAAAAATTATTATTGGAGGTTTTTCTAATTTTTTTAATTTAGAGTTTTTTTATAGTTTTTTAATTGTATAATTTTTTTATCTTTTTGTCAAGTTAGAAAAAAATATATTTCTTAAGTTATTTGAGATTGGTATTATTGGAAACGCATTTTTCCCTAAAAAATTAACATAAAAATAAAATGCAATATATTAAAAAATCATAAATTATATTTTTATAAATATTCATTATTCACCAAAAATTCAATATTGTGAAATATATAAAATAAATAATATCTTTAAAAATGTAAAAAAATTTCATAATAGCTCATAACAACTTCAATCATAGTTGTAACAACTATAGCAGCCCATTTATATTCGTTTCTGTTATAACAACTAATTATCTCTATTCGTTTCTACTCATTTATATTAATTTCTGCTCTTTTCTATTTGTTTTTATTATATTTACTATTTTTTTCATCTTATTTATAATTTCGAACGAAATCATATTTACCATATTAGATTGATATATCCATGGTCTTAATTCAAGGGATAATGTTGGTCTTCTATCAAGTGAAAAAAAGTAATAATGGTTGGTAATAAAGTATTGCTTCGCGGCGGCAAGTTCCTAGAACACAGTGTAAATCTTTTTTAATTGATTTAATTTTGAAAATCGATTGAAGTAAAACAGAAGAATGGTAAAATAATTTTCGATCCAAATTAATGCGTAGCTAGTTAATTAATCTATAGATAATTAAATAAATTAATTTATGGGTAGACAATTACATAAGATTCTATGCTTCTTATAAAATTAGGGATGAAACTATTTCCTCCATTTCATAATATATATCATTTTAACTAACTTTTATCATCTCATTATAATTATTATTTTACAATTCTAATGACATTATCAATTATTAGTTTATCAATTTTATCATCATTAATTGGTTCGTAAAACTATCTTAACAGAACAGTCCGGAGATTGACCCGATCAGCAAAGGGGTCAATGGTACGACCGGTGGGATCGTTTAACTTGGATTAGACTGATTGATTCGATTAATGATTGAAACGGATTAGACCAGTGAAATCCGATAAATTATATATATATATTCAACTTGAGCAAAAACAATTTTTAAACAGCTCCCACCTAACTGCAACTTACTGCTACTGGAGAGAGATAGAGAGTGAGAGAGATCAAGTGAGACAGAGACTAAGCATGCATCCTCGCCTCTCCTATGTTAAAGAGAATCGATTCTGACATTAAATCGGTCAGGGAGATAGATCAATGGTTTCAAATGTTTAGACCGGTTAGATTGAATTGGATTGGTTAATTCATTGACTGGTGAAACTGTGTTGAAGTGGTCAAACCCTGGTTGAACATACCATAAGTAGTCTCTATATTTCTTTATATTTTCAAAAACTAAAGAACATTTTTAGTCAAATCTTACAATGTTAATTGATTTTTATTGTATAATAAAAAAATTACGTAAAAATTTATCTTGTTTATCTTTAATTTAATTTGTTTTTGAAATGCCATTTAGGTGTATAGGTTTTAGGCCACTGAAAATATTAGTATTTTTGCAATAAAATGGCCGAAGGAGACCATGAAAAAAATCATTCTAACTAAAATTACTTTAGAGTTTAGGCCCAAATGGCCCATAGAAAGAAAATGTAAATAAAACGGCGTAGGGTGACCTAGCTCATTTGACTGGCGCCTCCTCTCTCTCACTCTAGTATTCTAATTTCTAACTCAGTATGTTCCATCCCACTTGTCTAGACCTCGGCAATCGGGTCATTCGATTCGAGTTAATTCGTTCGGATTAGTTCGGTTCGGATTAACTTCGGTCGATCTTATTCGAGTTCGGTTCGGTTTTAGATTCGGGTCAACTTCGGTTCGGATCAACTTCGGGTCAATCTTATTCGGGTTCGTTAGGTTTCGGTTCGGGTTAACTTCGATTCGGTTCAATTTCGGGTCAATTTTGTTCGGGTTCATTCAGTTTCGGTTCGGGTTCGAGTACGGTTTGGGTTAATTTCGGATCGGGTTAATTTCGAATCGGGTCAACTTTGAGTCGGTTTCGGTTCGGTTGGGTCAATGTCAATTTGGGTGAGTTTCGAGTATAATTTCGGGTTAACTTTAGATTGGGTTAAAATCAGGTCGGGTCACTTTTGGGCCGGGTTGATATTCGGTCGTGTCGTGTCAAATTTTTTACAAAACCTTTTTGAGTTGAAGAAAAATAAAATTTTATAAAGTTAATATATTATTAATATTAGTTTTTTATTTTACACGCTTGTTTTTGTATAGATTAAAAAAATACTAGTAACTTTTAATAGATATAACTTGTAAGTGTAAACAAGCAAAATTTGAATATTTGACTCTAAATTTAAAACAAGATAAACCAAGTTGATATTTCAATACGTCACATATGTATAATCCAACTCAAACTTATTGATAAGTATCAAAAACGAAATCGCAAAGACAACAACAGATCGATAGATATAAGAGTTAGGATTAATTGAATTTACTCGATGAATTGCAATTTGTAATAAATGAAGTGAACTAATGTGAACCATAATTTGACACTTAATTTCATACGATGGCAAGTCGATTTGGTCAAATTCGAACTAGTATAATTTCAACCGAACCCGTCTACGGACTACATAAATTAATAAAATTGAAATTGCGAGATACCGACATAATAACAATACTAATAGACTAAATGGCAACGGTTCGAATTTCTAGAATGATTATATTTGATGTTAAATTTATAAAGATAATGTTAGAATGACTTAGATAAGTTCGAGTCGATACAATCTAAAATGATCTTGATAAATCAAAATGAAAACTGAATATTCATCGACCGAGTAGTCATAATAACCAACTAAGAAGAATATCTAGTCGAGTCCAGTCAATCGGTTATTGCTCAACTCATAAGTACTCGACTTACGATTATCATCTTATATTATAATTTTCCAACCAATTAATTGAACTAATTTGAACATTAATATAGAGCTAAATTTGACATCAATTTGGTCAAATTCAAACTAGTACAGATTAATAAAAACAGAGTTGTGAGATAACGAGAGATGGTAATGACTACTAATTTACTAAACGAAGTATCATGGATATTAGTTAAGTACTTAACTTATTCATGTAATGACTATATTTAACGTTAAATGGACCCGATTTAGATAAGTTTGAATCAATATAATCCTAAATAAATTTGCTAAATCAAAGTGAATACTAATACAATTCGAATTGAACTTATTTATACAAATTAAATTACATATTGTACACATATTTCATTATATTTTAAATTATTTATATATTTACACATATTTCATTATTCTTTAAATTACATATATATTTACACGTTTTATTATTCTTTAAATTATATATTTTACCTTCATTTTCATGAACAAAATAATAACTTATTTTGTAATGTAAATTCTCTAAACTTATTAATTAAATTAAATTAAATTCTATTAATAATATCTTATAAAGTTATAATATAAAAATTTCCACCTTTTATTTTTTTTCCTCTTATTTGTTTAGCAAAAATCAAGATTTTCATCTCTACTTCTACTCTAGTAAAAATCAAAATTTTTGTCAAAAATTACAATTAGATTTTGGAGAGAAAGCACCCTCTCTTATTTTAGTTGTCAAAAAAGGAACAAAAATAAAATAAAAAAACAAACTAGATTTTAGAGGGAAAGCTCCCTCTCTTATGAGAGACTTGCCAAAAAAAATGGGGGTTGGGTAAAATTCAAATTCGAGTCGAGTCGGGTTTGGGTCACTTTTATTCGAATCGGGTCCGATTCGGTTCGGGTCGTAATCGGGTCAATTATATTTCGGGTCGGTTTGGTTTCGGGTCGGTTCGGTTTCGGATCGGGTCATTTCGGTTCGGGTCTGAATCGGGTTCATTACATTTCGGGTCGGTTCGGTTTGGGTCGATTCATTTCGGTTTCGGGTCAAAATCGGTTCAACTGTTTCGGATGTCGGTTCGGTTTGGATTTCGGGTTGTTCGGGTTGACCCATTCGGTTCGAGTCGGTTTACTGAGTCTACCCTTGTCTCTCTCACCTCCATGGAAAGAGAAAGGAAATCACAATCTTCTACGTATCCGATTTCCCTCTCTTTCTCACTACTCAATAGAAAGAGAAAGCAAACAAAAAGGGACTTGGATGACCCACCTAGGTTCGAAAGGCCAAGCCTAGAAGCAGATCGCTCGACACGGGCTTGGCCGGAACAAACACTTACGCGGAGTAATTGTTTGGGAGCTAGACCCAAAAGAGAATTAAGGTTTTCTTGAGTGTTAATGGTGAAATCCTTGTGGTTTTATTGAGGGTTAATGGTGAAAATCCTTGTGGTTTTATTGAGTGCTAATGGAAAATCTAGTCGAATCGCGGTTATTCCGGGTCGACCGATTTGCCCAGGTTGACCGAGTTTGACCGGGTTTCTCCGGTTCTAAGACTAGGATAAGTTTCACGGTTTAACCGCCCGTCATGCTCACCGGTTCCTGGTCCAACCGGCTAAACCGGCCGGTCCGGTCAGGTTTTCGTAACATAGCTCAAGACCTCTCCAGCAACTCCTTTGTCTTCCTCGTCCTCTTCAGCAACTCTTCTGTCTTCCTCGTCCTCTTTAGCAACTCCCTCTTCCTTCTCCTTCATCTTCTACTCATCAAAGACATTAATCTCATACAAATATGCTGCTTTTATATGCCTTACGCTTTTCCTCTTGCTTGAGAATACTTTAATATGGCAAAGAATCCATGGACAGAATCATGAAAAGCTACTAATGGATGAAGATTTGTGTTTCTACTTTTTTTAATTAGGGTTTAATGTTGCATCGGGTCAAATAGCATGTCCAGACCGGATCCATCTTCGGTTCCCGGTCGAATCGGTCGGTACGTTCCGGTCCGATTCTCGTAACGTAGTAGTAGAAAATGACAAAGAGATAAAGTGGGGCCATAAAATGACAATTCACCTTTTAATAACTTAGATTATTAGTTAACCTTAATTTTTCTCCACCTCACTAAAGTAACATGTCATTTAAAATGGAGGGAGTATGACATAATTATTTTTTACAATAAAAGTAATTACTTCTAATAACAATCTTAAGAGTTGTTGTAAGTTGTTGTTGCAAAACCATAAATTTTATTGAAATAGGGGTTCAATAAAACTTACCGTTAAAAAAATACAGATAAATTATGAGTACGAAATTTTCTAATAGATAAAATTTTTGCTCAATTTACGTTGAGGATCACATGATTCAAATTTATTACACGTGGTTCAAGGAGTACTTTGTAACACTTGAATCATATGATCCGCCCTTGTATTGATTATTCCAAATAATCTACCCATAGTTCCAAACAATTAATTTTTTACCTTTTTCTATTGAGAAAGCCACTTGTCAACGGGAAATATATTTGAGATAAAAAATAAAAATAAAATACTAAAAACTGAATTAGATAATGTTTAGTGATCCAAGTAATATGAATGTGATAAATTGAATTCAAAAAAATTAAAATATGGGATGAGATAGGAGGGGTATCCAAAAGCGTGATGATCATGATTTGTTGGAAGTTTAAGTAACTTGCCTAGAATTTTGCATGGCCAATTGAATTTTAGCTTTGGACAGGTAAAGATTTGCATAGAACGTTATGAGGTTCGCTCCATGGTAAGCGTGTCATGTGACGTCCCAAAAGCATATGCCTACCTTTTTAGCAAAGAGCTCATGGATAATTATATTTATACTTGTAATAATACTATGAAAGCTACTGAATTTATTCAATGGATAACGAAGAACTTCCTCCCTATCCTTTTTAAAAAAAAAAATAAAGTTAACGAATATGGAATTACTAATTACAAATGGAAAATTGATCCGTTAGAAAAACTTAGTCTATCTCAACTGAAATTATTTTAAGTTTTTTTATTTGCAATAAAAGGACATTTCAAAGTGTAAAGTAATCTTTTGTTTTGCTATACCAAGTAATAAATAATTGGGCATATACATTAAATTAGGCATAGCTTATATTAACTTGTGATTATAATAACCATCCTACCATAATTAGGCATTCATTAATAAAATTTCTTTAATTGAGGATCTAAGATCACAAGAAGAAAACAATTAATCATCCTATTAAAGTTCTATAATTTAATACAAACTCAACAAATTATATTATTGACTTGATCTTAATCTATTGCATCTAATATGTCCAACATAATGCGTCAACTTTAGTACGTATATACACTATTAAAAAAATACTAAAATAGCAATAAAATTTTCAAGGGGTTTTTCAACGCAATATGAGAAATTTCGATGGGATATCCAACGGGTAAGGATAGACCGATGGGTCCGTTAGACATGTCCGACGGGCTGACAACCCATCATACCATTCCGACGAATTTTACATCGAATTTCCACGGGTCTTACATTAATTTTTCTAAATAACTAAAAACCGTAGAATTTAATAGTACAAGTGTCAAAAGTAGCGCTAAGCAAGGAGTGATCTATATACTATATACTAGCAATCTTTTCAAAAATATGACATGGCGGCCTGAGAGTGAATTTAGGAGTTTCATCCAATAAAAAAATGATAATTTATTCTTTAAAAAACGTTTTCACTTTTATATGGACTCTATTTTACTCCTTGCCAAAATTAAACAATAATAATAATAATAATAATAATAATAATAATAATAATAATAATAATAACAACAATAATAATAGTAATTTATGCAATATATAATAGTAGTATTTTTAAATTGGTCAAATATTGTAACCGGAGTGATTGTAAGAGATTAGGGTGATCTTAACCATAAAAATTATTTGTTCATTAAATATGATTTATTGATGTAAATAATTAAATAAGTAAATAATATAATTTATCCAAATAAAAAAATTTTTTTATAAGTGGACTCTCATTAGTATATTTTTTTCTCATTCATATATTGAAATAAAACTATACAATATATAATAGTAATCTTTATAAATAGGCTAAATATTATAACAAGACTTATTGTAGGAGTTTGGTGTAATATCAACCATAAAAATTATTTGTCCATTAAAAATAAGTCATTGATATAAATAATTAAATAAAAAATAAAATTTATCGAAAGGAAAAAAAAGGTTTCCCTTTAAAAGTACACTATATCAAGGTAATATTGGATCCCCTTGCTGAAAAATTAATAAATAATATTATTTAATTATTTAATCTTAATCTAAAAATTAAACAGTAAATAATTAACCTTATTAATTTTAAAAAATATAAAACATAAAATAAAAAACAAATTGAGTAGAAAATTAATAAATAAAAATCACAAAAAATTATATAATGAACTAAATTAAAAATCTAGATAGAACTAAAAACATAAATACTTTTTATAATTTTTCAGAAAAATTAAACACAATTAAAACAAAAAAACAAAAATATAATCTAAAATAGAAAGTTAAACAAATAATCAATTGCACTACAATACATATGAAAATAAATGATTAAATTAACTAGAATATTAAAACTATTTTTTGGACCGAAACATACGCTAAAAACTTAAAATCAAAATACAAAAATTAAATTTATAAATTTATTAAATTAAAAACTTTCTTTAACCTAAATTAGAAAATAAATCTGAAAAATAATTAAATTAATCATAAAAACTAAGAAAATTAATACTAATAGATTAATACTTTAACTAAACCCTATAATAATATAAAAAATAAAATTAACCAAAGGAAACTAATTTAATCCAACTTCTAACAATTTGACTAAAAATAACAAAAATAAATAGAAAAACAATCTGAAAATTAAAATATATTAGGACTCAAAATAAGATTAATATAAAATTACTGAGATATCTATCCTATTATCAATCAATTTAATTTATTCTCACGTCAATTGTTAGTAAAAACCTATCTATGATTACATACAAGTTCAAAAATATAGTTATGATGTAGAGATTGATAGTGAAAAATTCAAAAAAATATATTGATAACAAAAAGTATATTGAATGATTTTAAAGAAGGGATGTAACTAAGAGTAATTTTATTTAAGATAAATTATAGAATAATATTTTAGAAAATAATTAAAGGATATTCTATTATTTTTAATGGTATTAAGGTTAATTCATCAATATTTTTAACCTAAAAAGTATAATCTATATTATTTCAAGTTTTGGTTTGATTTGATTTTAAATTTGAGAATCACAAGTTACGTTTTTTTCATTTGTGACTTCAAATTGTGACTCGACTGAAATCTAATGAGATAACTATCAAAGAGAATAATATATATTTAATTATATATTTTTGGGTGGATGAATAAGATATTTCATTAGATGAGAAAATTTGTTGTTCCTTTCTACTAAAAAATAAAATATGTTGCAAAAATGTAGCAATATCTTCTGTTATTGTTTGGTTTATTAGTTTGCTAGAAACATGTGGCTGAGGTGACTAAAGAATATGGTATCGGTTTCAAACTAATTTTTAATTAGTGACTTGAAGTTTTAAAAGTTATTAAATCAGTAGGGGTCGGTTAATTAGAGAAGGTCCGCTATGATTAAGGTATAAGTTTAACTACTTATTTCATGTTTTTAATTTTTAATATGCAAATTTTTTTCTAATTTAGTTTGTTTGGATCATGAGTTTCTCTCGTCTCTCCACTTACTTTTTAATTTTGTATCTATTTTATCATTTTTAAAATACGACATGCATCCACGAGTAAATTGCATTCTTCCACGAGTATTAGTGTGACGAGATTTTACCATACTTATGTTAAGTGTGTAAAGGGTATGAGTGGACAAATATTGCACACACTAAATAAGTCAAGTAAGAGTCATCTTTAACTACACACTTATATCCAAAGAAAACATCATCACTCGCCATACTTATATCTATGGACATATTACCCCTTGAGCAAGTCATTTTTTTCCTATTACCAGCTTGCGCTTGAAGCAACTTCTACCATGATATAGACACTTAGATTATCACCGGTTAAGTTATAAAATTCTTTTTGAAATTAACTAGGGTTAATTAAAATATATTAATTTTTTTACTCTTTACACCATATTTTTCTCTCGAAAGGACTGGGGTTGGGTGACCGTGGTTGCCCCAACATAGATCCGCCTCCGGATTAAAAATACTTAGTTCTTCAAATTAGGGTTTTGTTTATAAAGGTGAATTTTTTCAGTTTTATTTTATTTTACTTTTTCTTTAAACAACATTAAGGAAAAAAAAAGGTATAAAGTGGGCACATGTGAAATTTACTGATTAAGCAGAAAATAATAGAGAAAACGAGATTAGAGTTTGAGATTTGAGGTTTATTTCTTATTTTGATTTTTTCAACATATTGGGCATTGTGTTATGAAAGAGCAAGAAATCGAAAATTTGCATAAAAATATTTCCTTTATATGTTTAATTTTTATAAATTATTTTCAATTATTTTTTAAAAAATTTCTTTTTGATTGTATATTTAGTATTTGAATTATTTTATTATCAAAAATTGTCCAATCCAAAAAAAAATTATTTTTATATATTTCAATTATCTCGGAATAATCGACGCACTCGATATCCGCCACGTGTATTATTCTTGCTAAATAATCCTTTTTCAAGAGATGTAAATCACCACTCTTAATATACATGAATATACCTTAATAGGTTACTATCACTCTCACAAGAGTGGTTATATTTTCCCACATTATTATGTGTGAAAATGATTTCAGAAACTCATATTTGCTTATTTTTCTGCCACACTCGAGTCATGTGTAATTAGATAAGGGTGGAAGCATACCATATTTTTTTATAGTGATTGTAGCATTTTTTATTATTAATTAATCTCATTTATAAATGTAGTTATTAAATATTTACTTTTTTAGTTTATAACTTATTAAGAAATAATACATTACTCCGTGCATTTTTTGTAACATTTGGTCTCTTATATATATTAATTAATCAGTTCATAAGTGCAAATTATTGCTTGTTAAAGATAGATTTTGTTTTCTATCAAAAAAAAAAAAGATAGATTTTGTTAAAGATAAATTAGTACGTACGTGGCCTCTTCTGAGGCTTTGTTAATTGGAAACTTGTTGATTTCTAATTACGATTCCCTCTCTCACATGGACGTGTCCAACTTCAAAGCAATTATCCACATCACCTACATTTTAAAAATAGTTTAGTGGTTAGTTTATAAAACTTTTATTTAAATATATAAATATTGATGAAGTAATCCACATCAAGTTTAACAAAATATAAAATATATGCATTTTTTAGAGTAAGGTGTAGAGGTCCACATATTTGGATTTTTTATTTATTTATTGTGGATGAGATGTAAAGATTTAATGTAGATGAAATTTGGACCCCACATATGATGTATTTAATAATAATAATTAGATATTTTATTAATTGAACCAATTAAAATCCACAAATAAAATTTATGTCTAGATTCAATAATAACTCTTAAAACACTTCATGAGTTGAAATAATTACCACATATAAATTTTTAGGAAAAGATATTGATCACCTTAGCTCAAACATGTGCACCAAAGAAAAATAACAAATTGAGTATTAGCTTGATTGGTTATGATGTGACTTTTAACTTATTAGACCTGCTTGATTGGTTATGATGTGGCTTTTAACTTGTTAGCCGTTTAATTTTCGCGGCTTGTGAATTTCCTTATATAAAAGTAAACAAGTTTTCAACCAATCCTTTCAGCTTAGGTTTAGGATTTGATTTCGGTGAGCCCTAGTCCAATAGTTGTACACTTTTTTTCTCTCATTCATAAATCCACTAAACTTAGAGTTATTAGTCAAAATTATCCATAAACTTTACAATTTATTTAAAAATGTCAGTTTAGTGCAATCTTTAAATGGCCGTTAACTTGTTAAGGTACATTTAAATATCATTTGTCTTGTTATAGTATATTTAAAATGTTCGTTAATTTGTTAGAGTACATTTAAAATAGTAGGTAATTATCGGTTAATAAGTCAAACACTTACATATTTAAATACTTTAATCAAATTTTGTGACATTTAAATATAGCCTAATTTTTAAATTACAAAATATAATAACAATCTTGGCTAAAATCTCATTAAACTTATATCCTCGTCTAGTGGACCTCACTCACCAATTTAATAAAGGATGATTCTTCCATAGTTGAAAATATTTTTCAACTATGATAGTTAAATTTATTCTCATCCCTTGATTTTATTCCTTACAATCTTAACCATAGATCCTTCGTAATTTTTTTTGGTGCGGAAGATTCTTCATAATTTTACAAGATATGACATATTAAAAGGTTTTTTTTCTTTTTCATTTTCCCTATATCCGCTTCTCTCTCTCTCTCTCTCTCTCAAAATCTTGTACGCAGCCTTTTTGCTCAGTCACACTCCATCAAGTTTCCAATCTTCTTCCTCGATATCTCTTTCCCCTCTTCATGCTTCCCCGTTAGTCTTCAATGTGGAATAATCATGTACCTTATTATACAAATTGATTCATCTCATAGCAACCGACCTCAAAATTGCTCACATTTTGAAATTTTTATTCGCGAGAAGATGACGTAGCTTGTGAAAGGTTATTCATGAAGGTTGGATTTTTTTTTTTTTTTGGTGCTAATTGTGAAACTCAATCTTGAGGGGTTCTAAATTTTTTTATTGACAATTCTATTGACAAGGTTAATCAAACATTTAAAAATCTACTCAAATTTCATAAAAGATATCTTTTATGTTTCATTATATTCGTTACTAAAATAAAAATTTTAAATTTTTCTGTAGTAAACAAGTTGGTATTTTAATAGTGTTCATAGCTAATAATGTTGAATTTTCAATATTACTGTGAATAGTTATGACAAAAAAATTGAGAACGGAGAGAGAGAGAGAGAGAGAGAGAGAGAGAGAGAGAGAGAGAGAGAGAGAGGAGAGTTATTTGGATAGGGTAGGGTGGGGGTGGAGGAAACATGAGATTACATACTTAGTAGGTAATAGGTAATTTTTTTTTTTTTGGTGCGGAAGAGGGCAAGGCCCCTAAAGAAGTATTATTAATTTTTGACAAATCCGGGCCAAGCGGCTCCTACATTATCTCGCAAAAGCAACTCTCTAACCTCCGTAATAGGAGTTTGAAAAAAGTGATAACCTAAATTCATGTTTAGGCCTAGATTAGCCAACTTGTCCGCAACTTGATTAGCTTCTCCGTAACAGTGGGTGACCTTGACTTCCCAATGTGAATCTTCCATCGATAATTTGCATTGTTTTAAAATGGGGGTAAATTGTGATCCCCAGTCTTTTCGTCCTCTCAACATCCCAGATTACTAAAATTTGGACCCCACATATTTGAATTTTTTATTTATTTATTGTGGATGAGATGCAGAGATTTCATGTAGATGAAATTTGGACCCCACATATGATGTATTTAATAATAATAATTAGATATTTTATTAATTGAACCAATTAAAATCCACAAATAACATTTATGTCTAGATTCAATAATAACTCTTAAAACACTTCATGAGTTGAAATAATTACCACATATAAATTTTAAAGAAAAGATATTGACCACCTTAGCTCAAACATGTGCACCAAAGAAAAATAACAAATTGAGTATTAGCTTGATTGGTTATGATGTGACTTTTAACTTGTTATACGTTTAACTTTCGCGGCTTATGAATTTCCTTATATAAAAGTAAATAAGTTTTCAACCAATCCTTTCAGCTTAGGTTTAGGATTTAATTTCCGTGAGCCCTAGTCCAATAGTTGTACACCTTTTTCTCTCATTCATAAATCCACTAAACTTCGAGTTATTACAAAATTATCCATAAACTTTGTAATTTATTCAAAAATGTCATAAAGTTTTAGCGCAATCTTTAAATGCGCGTTAACTTGTTAAGGTACATTTAAATGTCATTTATCTTGTTAGAGTATATTTAAAATGTTTGTTAATTTGTTAGAGTACATTTAAAATACTAGGTAATTATCGGTTAATAAGTCAAACACTTACATACTTAAACACTTTAATTAAATTTAATGACATTTAAAGATAGCCTAAATTTTATGACATTTTTGAATAGATTATAAAATATAATAACAATCTTGGCTAAAATCTCATTAAACTTATATCCTCGTCTAGTGGATCCCACTCACCAATTTAATAAAGGAAGATTCTTCCATAGTTGAAAATATTTTTCAACTATGATAGTTAAATTTATTCTCATCCCTTGATTTTATTCCTTACAATCTTAACAGTAGATTCTTCATAATTTTACAAGATATGACCTATTAAAATTTATTTTTTTCTTTCCCACTTTCCCCCATATCCTCGCTTCTCTCTGTCTCTCTGTCTCTCTCAATCTTGTACGTTGTCTTTTTGCTCAGTCACACTCCATCAAGTTTCCAATTTTCGATCTCTCTTTCCCCTCTTCATGCTTCCTTTGTTAGTCTTCATTGCACGATAATCATGTACCTCATTATACAAATTGATTCATCTCATAGCAGCCAACCTCAAAATTGCTCAATTGTTTTTGAAATTTTTATTCGCGAGAAGATGAGAAAGCCTGTGAAAGGTCATTCATGAAGGTTTGGATATTTTTTTGGGTGCTAATTGTGAAACTCAATCTTGAGGCGTTCTAATTTTTTCTATTAACAATTCTATTAACAAGGTTGTTCAAACATTTAAAAATCTACTCAAATTTTATTATATTCGTTATTAAAATAAATTTTTTAAATTTTTCTGCAGTAAATAAGTTGGTATTTTAATGGTGTTCATAACTAATAATGTTGAATTTTCAATATTACTGTAAAAAGTTATGACAAAAAAATTGAGAATGGGGAGAGAGAGAGGCACGACTGAGAATGGAGAGAGAGAGAGAGAGAGAAGCAGTTATTTGGATAGGGTAGGATAGGGTGGTGTGAGTGGTGGAGGAAACATGAGATTACATGTTTAGCAGGTAGCGAGTAATTTGATCCAATGGTATATATTTATTTTAAAAGATGAATGGCTAGAATTTATCAACTATATTTCAACTATCTTAGAATTTTCATTTAATAAAAATAATAAGTACACTAGAAAAAGAAATAACTGAAAATATATTATTGATATTGAAAAACTCAAAGACTTGGATGACTAGCCACTTGAACAAGCAAAAATATAGTTTAATTATTTTTTGCTATGAAATCTAATCAAATCTGTAATTATATGTTTAATATTTCAAATTTCTTATTGGCGATGATTTAATTAGTTTGTGTCCATCTCATCTTTTTAGAAGGAATTATATTACACTTTCAAATGTCAAACATATACCCGAATGTGTTGAGTTTCGCTATTTGTCTTCATTGATAGCAACATATACCAACAGAATCAAAATCAAGTCAATCATTTTTATACTTTATATTCTGATCATTAATTAATTCGCATATTTTAATTAATTCCTCAGTATATAAAAACTATATAAAAAAAAAATACTAAGTTGAGGAGAAAAATAGGAAACAAATGTATTGTATTGCAAATGGCTGAAATTATTTACATCATCCTTGAAAATATGACCAAGTTGATCCGTTATCCATCTTCCATGAAGATATATCCACATCTTGGTTGTTTGTTGCAAATGTGGCTATTTTCAATGGTTGTTTTTCAGGTTTAATTGTATGGGTAACTAGTCCGGACCCGTACTATGCACGGAACAATATTATATAATGCATAACTTAAGAAATTATTAAATTACGGAGCAATATTGTACTTATGAGTTTCTTTTCTCGATCATTTGATTTTATTGAATGATTTCACTTTCAACAACATTCTTGTACATATTATCCTCTCATAGCGAAAACGCTTTCGTGACTCATCAAAGTTGTCGAACCCAACACATAAAAATCATTAGAGATAAAAAAATATTAAAAAATATCATGAAGTTTTAAGATGATACTTGTGATTTGGAATATTAAGAAGTCAAGCCCTTTTAAGAATCAAACAATTTAAATAATCCTAACTTATACGGTTATAAAAATAGAGGTTTAAAGTCAAGAAATTTATTTTTGGGTCTGACTCAATAATATATCGGCTTTAGTAATGACGATATTTTATAAGTTAATTTATTTTTGGGTCTGAGTCAATAATATCCTTATACTTTTCCATCTCTACCCTTTTTTTTTGGAGCCGATGGATTCAATTAAATGACCAATATCTCTTCTTTGCAAAGAATGAGGAATGAAATCAAACCAATTGGCGAAATAGTACATTAGGTTAAGATCAGAAATTGTAAAAGTAGATAATTATTCAAAAACATAAATCATATATTACATTATAATTTTTGATAGTTTTTACATATCAATTTCACAGGAAAAAAACCCATGTGAGAAAACCCATGAAATCATTGTAGAACCCATGTACATTTGACTTCAATCATTTTTTCCCTTCGTCTCAACGTCCAAGCAAAACAATGATCCAAACAAACTAAAAACCTAAATTAAAAATGGAAAAAAAACAAATAAAAGAAACCTATACCCGACGTTTCTTTTTGATATTTCTCTCTTCAGTAGTCAACCTACCTAAAATACACCCTAATTTCTTTTCTTTTTGGTTGAAAAAGAACCTTTTTTTGAGGTGTTCATGAATCATCATCTCTCAAGAAAGCCAGTCATTCTGAGGATGGAATTCCTAACTTGACACAAATTTCTACCCTTGAGAGGACTAAATGATCTTGCAATCTCACCACTTACCCTCCTCTCAACAATCAAATGGGGCGGCACTCTCTCCATGATCTGATCGTCATCATCTAGATCTTCATCAGAACTTTGATCAGACAACTCTCGGCCTGCCACGTCACAGCCATACCCGAAAAAGCCGGTCCCAGCTGGTATGTTGACCGGCAAAGACTTCGGAGAGCTCATCATTTGCTGTTTCTTCTTATCATTTCTAGGCAAGCTCAAGCCTTTCCGATGGCTGTAGCGATGTAGATGAATCCCATTGCCGCGATTTTCACAGCCGTTGCTTTGATCCCATGAATAATCACAAGAGAAGATTACATCTGATTCTTGGAACTCTTCAAAATTCATTTTTTGGGGGGTTTTTGGTTTCGATTTGTAAGATAAAACAACAAAGATAAGAAGAGCGAAACGCAGAACTGAAAGAATATCTGGATGGGGTGTTAATATTTGAAGAGGAGGGGATTTGGGTGAGAGACGAAATGAGAAAGGGTATATATAGAGATTGGTGGGGGTGTAATATTCGAAAAATGAGGAAGCTTACTCAGCACAGTTTTGTTGGGTGTTGTCTTGGATATGTACAATGGCGTATTGGCGTGGAGTGAATGACTCCTACTCCGGCTTCACTTTTCTTATTGCACACGCCTTCATTCCAGGCCTCGCCAACTGTCTTTTATTTTTTGTTCCTAATTAACGACTTCCTTTGTGCTCCTACCAATTTGGCACATGAGCATATCCCTCCAATATCGTCAGGATAGTTAGGCTGGTTTTATACGTGTAAGAGGGGGGAACTAAAGGTAAAACATAGTTGTATTTAAACATGACAATCAGTTATTCAATTTATATTCGACTCAGGTTAAATTTTATTTGAGTCAACTTAAATTTGAGTCGATTTTATTTGGGTTAGGTTTGATTTCTGTTTAGGTTAAGTTTGGATCGGGTCAATTTTGGATCAATCTTGTGCGGGTCGGGTTTGGATTCATTTCGGATCGGATCAACTTTAGTTAAAGTTAATTTGGGTCGGTTTCGATTCGGATTGGGTTAATGTCGGTTCGGATAGATTTTGGTTCAATTTTGGATCCGCCGAAATCGGGTTGGGTCATTTTTGGGTCAGGTCAATAGCCGGTCTACTCAATTTTAAATCGGGTCAAAATCACGTTGAGTCAAATTACAATCTGGTTACTTGTTTTAGTTGTAACTTTCTCCACCAAACTCCGATTGATACCATTCTTAATTTGTTGGAAAGCTTATTGAATCTACTTTCTAAATAAATGTACCAAAAATGCAAAACACAAATATAATTCGACATATGACATAAATTACATATATATGCATATAGTTATCATTTCTTTATCTTGACAAATATATAAAAAGAATATTGAAGCTTATATAAACATATTTTAGTTTGAATTGGGTCGGATTAGATTCGGGTTGGCTCAAACTCGAGTCGGGTCGGTTCGTGTTTGAATCACTAAAATCGTGGTTGAATTGGTTCAAGTGTGAATCGGTGCGGATTTGATTCTGTTTAGGTCATTTCGGGTTCGGGTCTTAATCGGCCTAATTAGATTTCGAGTCGGTTTGGTTTTGAATCGGGTCATTTCGGTTCGCATCCGAATCAGATTTATTAGATTTCAATGTCGATTTAGTGCTTGAGTCGGTTCAATTTCGGATTTCGCGTCAAAATCGATTGAGTTATTTCGAATGTTGATTCGGATTAGGTTTCAAGTCTTTGGTTCGACCGTTCGGTTTGGGTCAATTTTACCGAGGTTTAGTTGTATCATCTACTTAGATTAATATACCTCCTTCATGCATAGATCAACTCCATTCATTCATATATACATATTGGACAATATAAATACGCCTTATATACTTATTCTCTCCCAAATTTTTATGCTTAGTGGGTGTTTGGCCTAGATTTTAAAACTATTTTTGGATTCCAAAAATTGAAATTACGCCAAACACTAATTTTTTAATTTTTTAAAAAAATTAAAACTATTTTTCAAAAATGATTTTGGATGAAAAATTCCTCGAAACGAAACAACAAATAACTATTTCTATTTCTAATTTCCGAAAAACTCCGTAACAACCACCTTGAATCTCATACTCCATCCTCTCTTTTTATGTTATTTTAATTTTCTCTCTCCTTTATCTTTATCTCTCTTCTCTCCCTCTCTTGTTTTGTTTTATCTTTATTTATCTATCTCTTTTTAAAAATCTTGACCAAACATATTATTTAAAAATCCTTATATAAAATTTAGGCCAAACACTTCAATTTTTCTTCAAAATCAATTTTCACAAAAATACTTTTCAAAAACAAAAATAATTTTTTTAAAATTATGTCAAACATGTTCTTATTATAGATCGTTTATCTCACTCTTTATAAAAAGAGAAAAATACTGATACATTAAGTTCTTTGCCTGACCCCATGATCAAGAAGAACCAACGAATGTTCTTTTTAGGCTCCGACTCAACAAATTTGAACGATGGCTTACATGCCCGAAGTAATTGCATTAAATTGTCCACACCAATCAAATTATCGACACTAACACCCAATAATCAACTATCAATATTAACCGTATTAGATGATTTATGCAAATAAAAGGTGCAAGTACTGTAATCTTATCAATGCAAAAATTAAAATAGTAAATGATTTAAAAATTTTATATTGTTTTTTTATGGCTAGTAATTTTATATTGTTAAACTATTAATATATTTTTTCTACAAAAATTAATACAACAGGCTATAGAGTAACCTTTGTTTCACAATATTCGTCGTTTCGAATTGTGAGGAAACGAGTAAGGAAATACAAAATTTATGATAAAAATTGTGTTAAAAGACTTAGTTGTCCTATTATTTCACTAGAAGTGAAGAAAATTTATAAAAAAAAGTAACTAATAAACATAAAATTAGTTAATCAGTAAAAAAATAATTAATTAAATAATTATTAATATGTTATTAGAATTATAAAATAACAAATATTATAAAATAAAAAAATAAAATTAATTGAAGGAGTAACACAGAAAAATCAAATTAAGCTGGAAGTAGGTGTGAGTAGAGAATGTCGAAGCAAACAGCTTTTGAAGGGCATAACCAATCATGTCCCACTAATGATGAGTTGGCTTGGAGGCTTAAGAAATCTGCCTTAAAGTAAATCGCCAATTAAATTGAAGACTTGGTATCACGTGACAGCTGATATCTTTTACAAAATGCTGATAGCCAACTTTTAATAACACCGGCAATAATACTCCATGAAAGCAACCTCAAGCATTCAAATTCAATGGATAACTTACAACTTTCCTATTTAAAGTAAAGGATAAGGACTCGCTAATTAGACAAATGCAAAGTTCATAACACTCGAAAAATTCAACTTTTTATTTTCGGCTTCAAATATGATAGATGCTTAAAAGTCCAAAATAATTTTATATAACGTACTTTTATTATAACGATTAATTTGGTATGTTGAAATAATTTAAAATCAAACAACATAAATTCGATCTTAACTAATTATAATTATAACTATCATGTTATAAGTAGACATGACTTTATAATAATTAAAAAAGATAAAAAGAGACCAATCACTTATTTTATTTAAAGGTTCGAGCCCTAACTAAGTTCATGCATAATTGACCCGCTATCGAGTTGATAGTGAATGGAAATATATTTTAACGTGAAAAATTACCTATTCATCTAATATAAATTTACTGATCCAAGTAGGATTTGAACAGCTACGTAAATTCCAGTTTTGACAAGTATACTAGTACTATACTGCATATGCTGGTATATTAACATCATAAAATTCCAAGGCCACAGTAGTACAGTTGTCAAAATTAGCGCTAAGCAAGGAGTAATCTATTCACTAAGTCTCTAATCAGATCACGCATCTCTTCAGTAACATTTGATCTGATATTTTAATGAATTCATAATTTCACAGTAATCCCTTTGTTAAAGATGAATTAGTACGTGGCCTCTCCTGAGACTCAGCTTAAGAGTAGAAACTTCTGGATTTATTCCTGCAATTGAAGGAAACGACAATCAGTATATGCACCTGTCCAACTTGGTCAACAGCTGAAGCTCTTACATTAAAGCAAAGGAAGACCACTTTCACATTGGTTTTTCAAAGTTATTATTTACTATTTCTGACAGTATATGCTCCCTTTTATGAAGTTTTATTTGTTACTTCTTCCACCGGAAAAAAATGTTCATTGTTTTTTTAAAGAATGTTCCAAAATAGTATTTATTTGTTAAAAATAAAAGTTTAAACTTTATATGTATTTTTCAAACTATCCTTATTTTAATAAAAAAAATTATAGGAAGGACGGAAGATTTGAAATGATTTTTAAACTTAACTTTCAAGGATACTGTTAATATTTTATTTATAAAAGAGAATAATTAATTAGAACTTTTTAAAATAAGTGAAAATTAAATCTCTCTTAAAATGTGTGAAAAGTCAAAAGGGATATTTAATTTAGGATAGAAGGAATATATACAAAGTAAATATTTATGAGAAACTATCCATGAGCAATATAAAATTCAAAAGATCTTGAGTTCCGATTTTATAATTTGAGAAAAATTTTAACACAATAACTTTATAATTTAATAAGTCAACAGTAATCCAACTCTTATTAGTAGATAATCAAAGACAGAACATAAATAAAATAATTTACGTTTTTGACCATCTATTATGCTTAAATTTTGCTCCGGAGAGGATCCTTTGATCCAATAAATTTAGGCCATGTTTGATATGAAAAATTGGAAATGAAATTAAGCAATGATTCCTGGAGAGTTAGGAATGGAATTTAAATTTTAAACTCACTTGTTTGGTTGATGAAAGGAATGCAATCAATATTATTGTCATAAAAAAAATCAAAAACCCCACCCCACCACCATCCACCATCTCCACCACCCAAAAGAGGTCACTGACAACCAAATCAACACTACTTCTTAACTTCTCCATTGCTGTCAGCAATCTGTCAGTGGCCAGCTACTAGTCGCCCGCTCCCCCTTCCTCCCAAAGCCTTCCCATCGCATTAAACACTTGAATCAAAGCCCTAAATCCATTGAAAGCTTCGACTCACATACAAAGAAATATCACTTGGGGGCACTGTAAAGGTTCTCCAGCAAAGGGGTTACTGGAATTGAAGGCGAGAGGTGAGAGAAATTGTTGTAGTATTAGTGATTGAGAAGGTACAGAAACTGAATTTGAAGGCCATATCAGAAATCGCCAGTAGAGATGAGATATAGGTGGAGCAGCCACGTCGCTTGTGGAGAGATCTTCCTTGTCATCGGAGAAAAGGTGTCAGCGGCCATGTCTGACCCCTCTAACCGGTGGCTTCACTAGAGATGCAAAATCTACCCTAGATTCTTTTTGGGAAGAATTTTCCATTTTTTAGAAAAATATACTTTGATACCCAACTTTATCCCCTTGAAAGTGGGGTCAAAATTCTTACCTTTGGGTGAGACTGATACCTCTAAATTTTAAGCTCCACCATTAAAAACTCATACCAAATAACATAAAAAGAAATTCAAAACATAAAGTTTCAAATACTATTCTATTTCTTCCCTATCAAACCGGCCCTTGGCTTAGGGCTAACTTATCTCCTCTATAGTTAAAAAAGGAAAAAAAGGAAAAAAAGAGAGGGCTCTTATCTCATTTAATTCCCTTCTTTCGAAGAATGATCACTTGGCTTGTTGGGCTTGGCAATTTATGAATTTTGACTCTGAATTTCACATATACATAAATAAGTCCTTCTCGGTCTTTGACTATTCTTTGATTATGCTTCTTTCTATACTTTCTTGTTAAGATATGATCACTTTTGATATAAGTTGTCCTACCATATATAACTTAATGCTTATTATATCTTCAAGTAGATCACCTTTGATATAAGTTGTCCTTTTTCCAAGAATGATCACTTGGCTCATTGGGCTTGCCAAGACTTTTGGTATGACTAATTTTGATAAGTCAAGTGTGGTTTTCTCAAAAGGTGTCCCAAAGAATCGAAGGGAGGCGATTAAATATATCCTACGAAGTCCCGGCGTAGAATAAATATTTAGGCCTCCCCATGTATGTGGGAAGGTCGAAGAACCAAGCTTTTTGCCGATTAAGGATCACATTGCTCAACGACTCTCAAGGTAGATGGATAGACTTATTTCTTTGGTGGGGAGGAAGTGCTGGTTAAAGCAGATAGCTCAAGCAATCCCAACCTCCTCAATGAGCATATTTAAATTACCCAAGGACTGCTGCAAATTATTATTAACAAGTTCTAATGGGGTCATAAGAAAAACGTGAAGAAGATACATTGGGTGAGCACAAGCAATCTTTGCGAGAGGAAGGAGGATGTAGGGCTTGGTTTTAGGGACTTTGATGCATTCAATGATGCCTTGCTAGCTAAAACCGATTGGAGGCTAATTCGAACGAAGGGTCTTTGGTAGCTAAACTTCTAAAAGCAAAATATTATCCTAACTCTACCTTTCTAGAATCGTCAATTGGGACGAGACCAAGCTACAATCGGAGAAGTGTTTTGGGGTGCCCATGACTTTATAGCAAAAGGATCTAGATCAATCGTTGGCAAAGGAGAGAGTATAAATATTTGGAAGGAGAGATGGATACTATACCTATACTTATTTCAAACAATCCAACCTGGTAATGGTGGGTAGGTTCCAACTCGGGTTGCTCGATCTAATAGATAAAGAAGTTGGGTGTTGGCAGGAGGAAATAGTAAGAGGGGTTATACATCCTTGCAATATGACGGACGTTCTCCAAATACCGCTTTGTGACTCATGGCCACATGATCAACTTAGTAAGCACTTTAACCCTAAATGTGAGTTTATGGTTCGGTCCGCTTACCACCTAGATCCGGAATTGAAGAATAGGAGGGAACATCGGGAAGTTCTAATGGGATGCAATCAATCGGGGGACAATTTAGAGATTGGATGTCCCTCCTCGGATACGCCTCTTTACTTGGAAGGTATGCATTCATGCTATTCGTACTAAGGCTAACATAGTTAGGAAAGTGCCTAATTTTAGTATGAAAAGTGGGGTGTGTGGGGCTTTAGAGGAGTCCGACTTATGCTCTGTTTGATCGTGCTTTGGTGGTGGAAGTGTGGAAAAGGAGTGGAGCGAAGGAGGATCTTTGGGCAAGTAATCTTGCTTCGGAGCCGACTATATTATGTGGGCAGCTCAACAACTGGAGGTAGATAAACCGGGAAATTTAGCGGCTAGGGCATGTGAAATATGGAACCCCGGTACTTGCTTTATTTTTGGAGGCAAGTTGGGCTCCTTACGGATGTTGGGGGCAAGGGTCGAAGCTTTTGTGAGTAACTATCGGGAAGGTCCACAACCCGGAAACACAAGGTAGTCAAACAAGCAACAACTTATGGAGGCCACCGGAGCCGGGGATTGTGAAACTCAACGTGGATACCGGCTAGGTCGAGGACAACTCTTACAACTAGGGGTTTATGTTGAGGGACTATCTAGGTGATCCGCTTCTTGAAGACTCGGGTATAACTCTCTATCTCTCTTGGGTTTTGATTCTCTCGTCATTCCGAGCCTTTTAGAAATTTTTATCTAAGTTTTCATCCTGGTCCGACCCACTCGGAAATCGGTCTTTTTGCATATCACTCGAACTATGTTTCGACCCACTCAAACACAACTCGGAACAATCACATGAGTAAATAATTTCTCTAACACTTTTATTCCGAGCACCGACTTTGTGTTTGAAGTGAAAATGAATTACAACGTTAATTTTATGTTCTAAGCCGGTTTATTTATGGAGAATTATTTGCTTGATCAAGTTCATGTATCCTGATATTTTATTCTCTCTAATTTGATCATTTTACGGATTAACTCAAGATGGAATATGAACTTAATGGATATTAGACTCAGAAAATTCCAATATATTAGGCCAAAGATAATTAAATGTTTAATTACTACGATTTAATTATTATCTCGTGCCTAGTCTTGGACCAAAGTATTTTTGTACTTTGAGTACCACTTTGATTTGCTTTTGGTAGGTTGTTGAAACAAGCCTAGTCTACTTTTAAAATACAAAAGCAACCGGTTTCTAGCCGTTAAACACCAACAGATAGAGATTGACCATTTATAGACATGGCTCAAATACCGTGTTAGGGTTGTTTGTTTCCAAAACTGGAAAATTATAACTTTGAGTCTAACGGTTGTTTCTACCTCGGTTTTCGATCACCACCGGATGATTGGATCATCTTTTAGAGCCAAGAACCGTTACCCAACATTTATATCTCAACGGATCTTTTTTAGTGACTCGGACTAGCCGTTACAACGGCTAATGAAGCTCACTAGTCCAGAACAAGTCTCAACGGTCTTTTTGCTTTGGTGCTTATAAATAGAAACCACTCCACAAAACTTGAAGATTGACACTCGAACATATTGTCTAACACTTACTTAGTGTATTCTTATTCAATCTTCAACTTACAACTCCAACTCTGTATTTTCTTACTCTCGAGTTGTAAAGAAAGTCTCGTAATCACTTACATTCTTCTCTTACTTTCTCTAAGTCCCTTGACTGAGTTGTAAGGACTAACTCAGTTCAATTGTCCCCGATCTGTAAGGGTTAACTCGGTTAAGAAGTATTAGATCGGATAAGGAAACTTCGAGTTTAGGAAAAACTTGTAAATGAATTGTCTAAGGGAGCAATTCAATTAGTGTTGATTTAACTTGGTGCTTGGATTAGCACTTGTCCATGGTTTTCTACCCTAGGAGGGTTTCCACGTATTTCTAAGTGTGTATCTTTACGAGTCCAATCTAGGCTCGGAATCGCTTTATATTCGGTTATGTGAAAAAGAGTTTAATTTTTCTCAAAAATCTTCCTTCACCCTATTCACCCCCTCTAGGGTGACTTAGTCTCTCCAAGAGCAAACCTTCACTTCTCATGGGAGTTAACCAAGGGGTGGCTTTCCAAGGAGTGGAGGTGGAGGCTTGGGTGTGCCGATTTTCTATCCAGAACCTTAAGCATGGTTTTCAAAAAGTAATTATTGAAAGTGACTCGCTTGCCCTTGATTAGGAAGGTCCGTGATCGAGTTCGTACTAATAAGTTCCTAGGTTTTGTTCTTTCTGATGTATTAACATTGATTTCTAGTTTTGATTTCCATTTTTGGACTCATGTTAAGGAAATGTGGTTGCTCATGCAATTTGCCATCTCAAACTTGTTGACTCTTAGGAGAGAATATGGTTTGAGAATGACCCAAATACTATATATGATCTGTTTGGGGTTGATATGTGTAAGTTTATTGATAAACAATTAATATAATCCCCTTTTTCTAAAAACAAAAGTAAACCAATCAAGTAGGGGTTTATTTCATATCTTTTGAACTCTAGACTTTACAATTTTCATGTATGACATCTTTTGATCTCTTGCCTTTATTACTTATATTCAACTCAATAAAGATGTGAGTAAATCATAATAAATCTTCCAATCAATAACATATTAATCACATTAATAACTTCAATAACTCACATGTCATTGTTATTATGAAACTCATGAATCAATTAAGACCACATAAAAAGAAAATTTCATACATAATCTCGCCTGACTTCCTTGGCTCAAAAAATATGATTCAATATATCTTTTGCATAAGAGTGACATAAAAAACAGTTCAATCATTATTTAGTCAATCAAATATTGTGCATCTGCACTTATATAAGGATGGTCAATGTTAGATAATCTGAAGGATGACTAAGGTTAGGTAACTCAGAATAGAAATGTAAGCTCAAAGTGATGTGTGGTTAGTGCATATGAGCTTAGTCCATCATACACATATCATCCAACACATCTATGATGTAATTAATGCATAATATGAATGCTTCAGAGCTTCACATGAAAGATATATAACGCATATTAGACTCTTAAGTATATTTTCACAATGCGTGTCAATATGTTTATCCCCAATTGCTTTGTCACATCAAAATCGATATCTTTTTAGATCTAACAAATATGACTAAGTATTGATGACTGCTAATACTAATTCACGAGTATTGAGTAATAAACGGTAATTAGTTGATATAATAATAATTTGGGCCATGTTTGGCAATTATCTTTAACCATTTGGGCAAAGAGAGCCTATGCGAAATGGAAGTAAAAACAAAGCTCTCTCGAAAGGACTACAACAACAGGTTAAGTGAGAATAGGCCAAAGAAAATACACCTGGTTAAATGGAACAAGCCTTCAACCGGATGGATCAAGCTTAATTTTGATGGATCACTCAAAAATAGAAGTGCAGCTATGGGTTTCCTACTACGGGACGTCCAAGGGAATCTAATCAAGGCTGGAGCAGCTAAACTAGGTCATACATCTATTTTAGTTGCTTGAAACTAGTGCGCTTAGATATGGTCTCCAAGAGGCAGTCAAAGCAAACATTAATTCACTTCATATTGAGGGAGAGATATCAAGGTCATCATCGAGGCTATTCAAGGTATCATCAAGCCGCCGTGGCAAATAGATTTTATCATCAAAGACATCACTCTCTTTGATTATGGCAAATAACACTCTAGATAGAACCTTTGTGAGAAGGGCTGCATAAAGTTTCTTTGTGTTTTACTCTATACCCATTCATAAAAAAAAAAAAAGAGCTTTAATTTTAAATACAAATGACGAATATAAGAGAAAGGAGGACATGTTTAATATATACTCAAGGCATCAACCATAAGCAAATTCTTCTCCCTGTGCATTTAGGGTTAGCGTAATCATTATTTCACTTTTAAAAATGGAGGTAAATATGTCATTTTACGAATTTAATAACAACTTAACAATTTTTGTTACTCTTAAATTATTTGTATCTAATGTTAGGTGGGTAAATGTTATTATTATTAGATTGAGGCACAAGTATTTTTTAACTCACAATAATAATTAATTTGAAAAAAAAAACTCAATTTTTATAAAAGAATTTATATATTTTGTCATTTTACGACGATGACAAGGAGTAGAATATTCCATTATTTTATAAAATTTCTTTATTTTATTTATATGTAAGATATGAATATGGATATTGCTTTCTAAAAATAAAGAATGAACCTAAAGAAAAAGATATGGATAACTTTTAAAAAATAATAATAATTAATTTATCAAATTATTCAATTTCCTAACGTCGTTCAACTTTGCAATTTAAAAACAACTAGTTTTTGTCCACGCTAAAGCACGACATATATTAATATTTTTATATTAATATTTAGAAATATTAAAGAGAAATTTTTATCATTTAATAGGCGAAATTTCAATGATAGTTGTTATATGAAAAAATAAATTCTAAATAACATAAAAATATTTTGTAATAATAATTTTAAAAAATAATTTCAGAAATAAAAAATTATGTAAATCTTAATTATGAATAACATAATAAAATATCGTCTCAAAATTATTACTATTTATTCTATAACTCATAATAGAATGTATAATATTTATTTTATAAAAATAAGGCCCAATAATGTAAAAATAATACTGAGGGAAAAAAGTCTCATAATATGAGCCAAAAATCTAATCGGTAATATATATATATATATATATATATATATATATATATATATATATATATATATATATTATAACTTATTAAAATCAAGGTTGTTAAAATTGATATCTTAGTTAAAATCGATTTGAGGGGGATGGTTAAAATCATAATCATAGAATTGGATCAATGATCGTAAGATTCTAATATTTGTTTGTATTAATAAAATTATTTTTTATAAAAATAAAAAAATTTGTAACATTCATAAATATTTATAAAAATCCAGTGCAACTATACTCCGTCGAAAGTTTCGATACAAAATATAATCATTTGTAGCTACTTTATGAATTTTATTTAGAATTATAGAATTAAATTCTAATGAATCGAGGATCGTAGAATTGTAGAATAATTTGACAATTTTACCGTACATTTTATGAATTAAATTAGAATCATAAGATTCTAATGAATCGTAAAATCGTAGGATTGTTATATCCGGATCGAGAGTTTAATAACCATCATTAAAATGCTGATACATATGGGTATAAATTATCAATAATAGGATAGCATATATCATCACAATACTAACACACAAACTTCACTTCTACCCTCCTAGTAAGATGAATAGGTATTTACCTTCAAAATAATCCATTTAAAATTATAGAATTTATAAGCATGCAATATATAACAACACATAAGGAGTACATTTATATTAAAGTTTTTATATATATAAATATTATACCTTGGTAGTCTTCCAACATTGTAAAAAAAAAAAAAAAACTTTAAGGAGTACATATAATCCACCCATCATAAAATTCAATTATTTAAAATCTACAATAAAGTTTGAAGACTTGTATTTTTATTGGTAATTAAAATCACTAATAAAAAATTATAATAATATAATCATTCATTAATAAAAACTTGTGGCCTGAAACGGATTAAAGGCACTGTTTGACTTTACATGAAAAACAAAATCTATTTATGTTTATGTTCGTTTATGTTCTTTTATGTTCGTTTATGTTTGTTCCTTTCTTATTTTAACAACTCATTTCTGTTTGTTTATGTTCATTTCTATTTGTCTATGTTCGTTTTTGCTCTTTTATGTTCATTTACTGTTCTTTTATGTTCGTTTATGTTTATTTACGTTTATGTTTATATTTATATTTATGTGCGTTTTGTATGTAAGTTCGAACGGACCTTATATGATCGGTCAAACAAAAAAACACACACTGATGAATGTCAACTATTAACTAAAGAAATATTAAAGAAAAATTTTTAAATATATATAGACGAAGTTTTTGCGTTTCGTTTATGTTTTTGCCCACGCTAACGCACGGGATATATTAATATGTAGAAATATTAAAGAAAACTTTTTATCATTTAATAGGCGAAATTTCAATGATAATTGTTATATCAAAAATAAATTCTAAATGATAAAAATATTTTGTAATAATATTTTTTAAAAAATAATTTCAGAAATAAAAAATTACGTAATCCTAATTACGAATAAAGTAATAAAATATTGTCTCAAAATTATTGCTATTTATTCCATAACTCATAATAGAATGCATAATATTTATTTTATAAAAAATAATGCTCAATAATGTAAAAACATATTTAGGAAAAAAATCTCATGATATGAGCCAAAAATCTAATCGGTTAACTATATATATTATAATGTATTAAAATACTTATATACATAAACCAAAAATCTAATCGTCACATAGTATATATATTATAACCTATTAAAATCAAGGTTGTTAGAATGATATCCTAGTTAAAATTGAATTAGAGGGGGTGGGATTAGAATCAAAATCATAGAATTGAATCGATGATCGTAAGATTCTAATATTTGTTTGTAATAATAAGATTATTTTTTTATAAAAATAAAAATATTTGTAACATTTATAAAGATTTATAAAAATCTAGTGCAACTATACTTTGTGGAAAATTTTGATACAAAATATAATTATTTGTACCTACTTTATGAATTTTATTTAGAATCACGAAATTAAATTCTAATGAATCGAGGGTCGTAGAATCATAGAATCATTTTATAATTCTACCATACATTTTTTGAATTAAATTAGGATCATAATATTCCAATGAATCGTAGAATCGTAAGATTGTTACATTCGTATCGGGAGTTTAATAACCATTATTAAAATGCTTATACATATGGGTATAAATTATCAAAAATTGGCTAGCATATATCATTACAATATTAACACACAGAACTCCACTTCTACCTTCACAATAAGACGAATAGATATTTACCTTGAAAATAATCTATTTAAAATTATAGAATTTATGAGCATACAATTTATATGAACACATAAAGGAGTATATTTCTATTAAAGTTTTCACACATATAAATATTATACCTTGGTAGTGTAATTCAAATGAATGTAATCTTCCAACATTATAAAAAATAAAAAAAAACTTGAAGGAGTACATATAATTCAACTATCATAAAATTCAATTATTTAAAATCTACAATAAAGTTTGAAGACTTATATTTTTATTGGTAATTAAAATTGATAATAAAAATATAATAATATAATTATACATTGATAAAAACTTGTGGTCTCGAAACGGATTATACCTTCGGCCAAACAAAAAAACAAAACACACATACATTGATAAATGTCAATTATGAACTAAAGATTAGACAATAATGATTCCTTAACAATTTTCTTTTTATATGCATTGATTTATTTGGAGAGAAATATAAGCAATATTACATTTTTAGAATATAAAAGTATATCAAAAGTTTTAGAATATAAAAGTATATCAAAAGTTGGAAATACTCACAAAAAAACAAAAAATGGAAATAAATAAAAATTAATTCAAAATATTCACTTATAAAATTAAAATATTCAAATATATTGATGAGCCAATATACAACATCATGATCATATTTATGAGAAATTTTATACCCATTTAAATACTGTCTTGTAGGGTTGTTGTCATGTCATGATAATGATATGAAATATATAAAAAAAAGATTATAATTCAAGTAGTATTAAAAGATATAATAGCTTCTAACTAAAACAATATGAAATTTGAGTTAAAATAAATAATTTTTACGCATAAAGAGATTCCATCCAACAATAGCCTAATTAATATGTAGAGAGTAAGAGATGAATGTGATTATACTAATATATTTAAAGGGAGAACCAATTTAAAGTAAAAGAATTAATTTGGAAGGAAAATGGAATTTAAGAGCTAATTAAAGGGGAAAATTATCTATGTTATATATTTGTAAAAGAAGAAATTTTTTAAATTTCTTTTTATCAAGGGCTAATTTTTAAGTTAGATTTACTTTTATTTGAATGATAATTTACACTTGATAACTGCATAATTATTGCTAGCCATATAATATTTTTAATGGTTAGTTTTTTATAAATAAATATTTATAATAATATTTAGTAAAAGTGTACTAAATAAATGATTAGTAATATATATATATATATATATATATATATATATATATATATATATATATATATATATATATATATATATATATATATATATATAGAGAGAGAGAGAGAGAGAGAGAGAGAGAGAGAGAGAGAGAGAGAGAGAGAGAGAGAGAGAGAGAGAGAGAGAGAGAGAGAGAGAGAGAGAGAGAGAGAGAGACTTTCGATAAATTATATTTCAAATATTTTTGATAAATTAAAAATAATTTAGTTTGAATTTCAAAATAATAGAAAAAGGAGGGAAACAATTTGAGAGGGTTATTTTGGCGGGATTCAATGTGGTGCAAGTAACAATTCAAAAAAGAAACATTTCAATTATAGTATTAGATATAATGTGAGTGATGAATCAATAATATTGTTAATCCGCCTGTTGATTGTCAATTATTTGTAGCTAAGACATGTTTTGTTCGGTTTAACTAAGATGACTATGTAATGGTGTTAACTACCAAACGAGTGTTGGCCTAGTAGTAAACACTCCGTACTTCCACTTTTTTATTAGGATTTGAATTGGGGGAGATAATTTCCTTCCAAGTTGTGCAAAATAGTTGAGGTGATTTTTGGGCCTGAGCCATAAATAAGTTTGGGTTTTGTATCTTGATCACTCTTGGACCTTCAAGCGCAACTGTAATTACCCCGAGATAGGAATCTAGTTGAAACTTAGGTGGTCCACACTTAACCTTAAAAATAAATATATAGTGTCAACTATTTGTAACATTTAGGATTTATTCATGCTAGTGTAGGCGAGTTATGTCATCTTTGATTATACTAAAAATTCACGTTCAATATGGTGAAGAGTAGATACTCCTATATGCATATAATAAGCTTAATATACCGAAACCCAAATGGTGTGCTAATGTTTGAATATATCATATGCTAGTTTAGATATATTATGTCATAAATCAGAGTTACACTATCTTCGAGAGTTGAGTGTGCTTGAATTCACATTGCTCAATTAAATTAATAGTATCCCAATTTGATATCGATTAAGATTATTGTAAAGAGGTTAGTGGCCGATTTGAGGTTTTAGATTTGTCCTGCTTTTCAATTCTCTCTACTATGTATATTTTCTATAAGTTTATTTAACTCAATTTAGTTGTTTAACTTTCAAATCTCAAATTATCGTTTCTTGAGTTAATTTATAATTTTGGTTAACAACAACATTCTTTAGAGAACTAATAAGAATACCTAATTTACAATAAGTGAAATGATACGTGTCATATATGAAGATACACCTTAAATGTATTCTTTCGATTTAAAAATTATTATATCATGTAATAAACTGAAAAAGAATGGTATGATTGAATACTAGAATTGTATTACAGCTTATAAATTATGTAAAATTATCATTTTATCCATATTTTTTCATATTTACAAAATACGCATATGACGCACCTTATGGGAAGAGTTGATCCAATTAGGATATCATTTGATACTTATCGATATAGTCAATGATTATTAAAAATTTCGTTATTAATCATAATTATAAAAAATTATCATTTTAAATCATAAAATGTATTAATCTGGATTAAAGCAAGACATTTAAGAGTCACGCAAGACATATATCGTCACTCAATAAATAATTATAGTTACAAGTAGTTGATTTTATCTTTGTAACTTTTCAATTATGGAACATTTTTATTGGAGAAAAAGAAAAAAGACCACAAGAAGTGAACTCCTTGCATAACTCTGGCAAACAGATTATACCATTAGCTAGAGGTGCTTTTCAAACTTTGGCAAAATCAAGAGTGGATTTGCCATTGTGGGCATTCTTGAAGAAATTTTTGACATAGTCCGAGTAGAGAACTTGCTTGTATAATGCTTCTTCTCCACTCTTCAACACCTCTGGTAGTGGCCCAATCATATCAGTTGGTCTAGGATTAGCAAATATGGGTACTGAAAATCTCTTCTTGCTACTTGGAGCAAAGACTCGATGCTCAACACTCTTGTATCGACCATTGCTCATAATCTCGAGTGCATCGCCTACATTAATCACAAAAGAACCACTCACGGGTGGAACATGAATCCAACCATCACCATCTACCTTCCGTACGTAAAGTCCACCAGTATCATCTTGGAGGAGGATAATTAGTGTAGAAACATCTGAGTGGCGTCCTACACCAACAGAGAGCTCGGAATTAGGACATGCAGTATAACATATCAAGTTCACCCTCCTCGAACCCATCAAGAGTGATTCCTTAGCCTTATCGATCTCTTGTGCATTTATTCCCTTCATTAGCACTGTCAACAACTTCCTGAAAATTATATTGCAGCTGCTGATATAATCCAACACTTCATTCCTGGCAGCACATATAGCAAATAAATTAGGTCATAATTTGAAGAGCTAATGAAGAAAATCCAGCAGGTATCACCCTTGAGACAAGGGCGGCTTAAAGTCCCATTTACTTGATGTTTTGTTCTTATTCTTCTTAAGAGCTCAATACGAGCATATCTGGGATCTAAATTAAGACATTCATGTGAGATGAGCGTATGTCCCATCCATGCAAATTTTATGCACATATTTGTAAGTAGAAAGACCGTCTCATATAAGAAATATACTTAGACAAACTTCTCTATGCGTTATTTTTGAAACTCATGATCAAACGACCAATAAAAGTCATTTCGAAAGCCACCCTATAAACATTCACCTCATAGTCTTCGGATGAGAGGTCCTATACAGGACTAATAGTTACTACAGCTTATGTTAGACTAATTATGATCAGTGACTAGAATAATAAAAAGAAGGGAGAAACACTAAACGTGCAGTGTAACAGGAGCGAAAGAAATGGCTTGGGGGCGTGGGGGCATTAATTACTTGCAGACAGAAGGCCAAAGTGCATGAGCCTCATCGTCAGAGACATAAACGAAACTGAGAGAATCCTTCCACTCTAAAGCCTCCTCCTTTTCAGGGGCAAAGCTTGTGAGTAGCCGGACATTATTGTTAGGCATTCGGCCCTTCAAATAATTGATCTTCTCCTTAGCCGGCAGTTCAAAAACCGAACAGCCGCCTCCTTCACATTGTCAAGCACCACGGTGGGCACTCCATGGTTGACAACCTGGAAGAAGCCAAACCTTCTGGCTGCATCACAGATCAATTCTGACACGTCGTCCAAGTTGGATGACAAGTCAATGACGGGGATGGCTTCCTTCTCATTGTACATATGCATGGAAGACATCCTCTCTTTCAGAGGCTGAATAAACCTAACAGGTAGTTTAGTGAGGCCCATCTCGGAAAGGCCCTTAACTCCATAACCTTTGTTCACTGCCATTTCCACAATGATCTCATAATTTTTATCGGAAATCAACTGTGCTTGTGGCTGTGAAGGTGCCATTATCACAATTAATTCCACAAAGGAAACTAAGAATCGATGTCAGGAAATTAAAGGGGAAAGGCGGTTGTCTGATTTTATCCAATTTGGTACGCAATTTATAGAATTCTTGTATCCAATCACTCCCGTATGGTAATCACTTGCATGGTAAAATATTTTTCTTTTGTTTTTTTGTAAAGACGTACACATGATGTAATGCTTAGTTTAATACTCCATATGATGAATAATATAATGTGTCCCTATTCTTGTGGCAGGGTTGTTGAACGTTTAACGACCTTTTAGCTGCGCTGAAAAAGACTATACAAATGTGACATTTGATTCTTAGTTATTTAAGTCACACGAAAATAAGAAAGTGAGATACAAACTCTAACGATATAAATAAAAAAATTGTTAATATTTCATGCATTCTACAACTTTTTATTATATTTTGAGATCAAAGTGAATTAATATGTCTGGTAGCAAGACACATTCTAATGTTTTGTTGTTTTAACTTGACTTAATATATTATGTGGTTCAAAATCACGAAATTTTCAATCATTATATTTTGGTTATCAATTATAAAAATTTTAATATTTTCGGCTACATCGGGAAAAAAATGATAACCTAATTATTTCAACCCTATCCGTAAAGACGTATAATACACATGATTTTATAATTATAAAAAATTATACGTAAAAACAATAATATTACACCAATTATAAATTATAACACTATTACACACTTCAATTTAGGGGTGAGCACGTCTAACGGGTATCGTAGAACCTGACGAGAACCAGTCAAATAGGTTATGGTTCCGATTCTAATAATCAAACCCTGGAACTCGTTATATACGAGTTCAGGTTCCTGGAACCGTAGGTATCTAAAACCATTAACAATATTCTAGATTGCCAACCTTTTCAGTTCTCAATTTTTAATACGAGATTTAGGTGATTTTTACTTTTCACTTTTTAATATGAGGCTTATCTTACACTTGATTAAAAAAATCTAAGTAATATTAGTAAACACCCCCACCTTTTTCTTTTTTTTTTTAATAACAAATGGTATGGACATGGTACTCGCAACCGGAACCGGACCCCGATGGTTCAAGTTCCTAAAATTCAAGAACCGATCAAACATTTTTAGATTCAGGTTCCTAATTTTAGGATAAGGTACTCGAATCGCTCACCCCTACTTCAATTATACAATTCTTTTTAATTTAATATATGATTTTATTATAACTTTTAAATTAAGAGAAACACTTAAAAGATATCATATAATAAAATGCATATCATTTTAAATATAATATAATATAATAAGCAGCAGTAGTACTAATTCAACAAAATAATTCAAACAATCTGAAATGCTATTTTTCTAAACACCCACCTCCCCCCCGGGTTGGGAGGCTTTTTCAGACTAGCATGTTTCAATTATGACCCCTTACTCCTTTTATATACGATGATTATGTCTAAGATAAACTCCGTATTCAGCATGTGTTGGCTACAACATCTAAACAACTTTCATAAAAGATCATGTGCGTAATTAAATTAAGAATTGTAGAATCGGTTAACTTCATCTAACCACATACAAAGGGGTCAGAAATTTAAGTCTTATATCTAATAATTATTTTTTATTTTTATAGATAGAACTATAACATTTACGTGTTCCTGTATCACTTTTCAAAGTAATTTTCTTTCTTCTATGAGTTGATTTGCAGTATTTTCAAATTAAACAATCATAATTTTATTTAAAACAAATTCAAATAGAAGTATCTGAGTAAATATCTTATCATTAAGATAAAAATTGAATTTACATTTCGTTAATATCAATTTTACTTAAAGATTGTTATACCGTTGTTTCCTAAGATAAAAATTGAAATCCAAAATTGCTAGCAATCAATAGAGAATTAACCTTTACACAACTATGAATCTAAGTGTTTGATTTCTAATTTAAGCACCCTAATCACGCCATGGAAGCAACCCAGATACAAGATCTCACTCCCATCTCACGGTTGTTACTCGTTAGTCTTGTGATTCTTGTCCGTCGCTTGCTCGATTAGTGACAGTCTCCAAGAGGTTCAGTGGTGCCCGACGAATACTGAGTAGTGTTTGTCGACCACTGGTGAGCCCTGTAGTGGTTCTTTAAACTCCTTAGTGTCGTCTCCAACCACAATTTGAACCCAGTTTGTATTTCTCTGTGCTAGATTTCGTTGGATTTCTCTGTCTCCTAGGCAGTAGAATGGTTGCCGTTCATCTTTGTGACACAAAGCATTTTTCTGCCCGGCCCCCAAACGAGGTATTTTCAAATGGGCGTGGTTCGTTACACCAAGGCGAAGTCTGGTTTCACCAGCAAGTCTTTAAATTTCGGCACTAATATTAGAAAAAAATTACTTATGAGTCAGTCATATTTGGTATAATAATTCATAAAACCTAAAAATTTGGAACATAAATTTTGGAATTCTCGGCGGTTTAGATGCAATAATTTCGTGACCAAGTGAAAAAGTTGATTTTCCGTAAAAGATGTAGAAGAAGGAATTAATAAAAATTTCCTCCATTTTTTCATTATTACTAGTATAAGTTTTTGTTGTAGAGGTGGTAAAAAAATTATTTTTTAAATAGTTATTATTATTATTATTATTATTATTATTATTATTATTATTACTACTACTACTACTACTACTACTATTAAACCCGGAAAAATTGACCCAAACCGAACGGGTCGAACCAAATTACACGAAACCCAATCCGAACCAATATCCAAAACAACTTAACCGATTTTGACCCGACACCCGGAATTGAACTACCTAAAACTAAACCGACCCAAAATCTAATGAACTTGATTTAGACCCGAACAGAAATGGCCCAATCCGAAACCGAGTCAACCCCAAATATAATTGATCCGATTAAGACCCGAACCCGAAATGACTTGAACTAATTTAGACCAAATCGATTTAACCTGAATTCAAATGACTCGAACTTGAACCAATCCGAATTCAATTTTGACTCAACCCGAATCTAATCCAACCTAACCCAATTTAAACCAAAATATATTTATATAAGTTTTGATATTCTTTTTATATATTTGTCGAGATAAAGAAATGATATCTATATAATTTATACCTCGTGTCAGAATTATGTTTGGCTTTTTCATTTTTGTTGCATGTATTTAAAAAGTAGATTTAATAAGCTTTCCAATAAACCAAGAATCGTATCAATTGGAGTTTAGACGAGAAAGTTACAACTTAAATAAGTAACCAAATTAGAATTTGACTCAACTAGATTTTGACCCGATCCAAAAGTTGACTGGAAACCATACACGAAACCTACCCGAACCGACATTATACTCAACCCGAATTGAAAGCGATCCGAATTAACTTCACCCGAAGTTAACCCTATCCGAAATTAGCCCAACCTGAACCTACTAGAGCGAAATCGACCTAAAGTTGACCAGAATTAAAACTAAACCCGACCCAAATAAGATCAATCCGAAGTTAACCCAAGCTAAAATTTAACCCAAACTGAATTACTCAATTACAAGATCTAACTACTACCACCACCACGAGCTTGCCACATCATCCACTTAATAAAAAATGAAGGGCGTTTCTATCAATTATCAAATTTTTTACCCGAAGGTCAACTTTCACGTAGGAAGAAAGTCATGAAATTATAATCCGAATTGTAAGCTGGATCAACACAATATTATTAATTGTGGCATTTTGGACATTATACTTACCAGAGTAATGGATCTTGAATACCTTTTGGCATGTTGGACCTTTTGGTTGGACCATTCCTAACTCCCACTTTTTCATTTGACGACACTCTTCATTTGGTGTGTCCAACTTGTTTCTAATTTGTATAATTTGTTGAAGGGCAGATTTTTATGCATTGGGCACATGAATTATTTTTATTACTACCTTGACTCTATTTCCTACTAGGGAGGTTTGAATCTTGTTGTTTTTGGGATTATTTTGGGTGTTTCATTGGATAGAGGTGTTCTACACTCTATCTATTGAATGAATTAATCTATGAAAATTATAACTTGGAATGTACGAGGTGTTAAAAAACACCAAATTTGTGACGAAATTGTGTAGATCACTGTCTACAATCCATCGACCGGATTTACTATCGGAGGAGACCGCCAAGCGCCTCCTGCCTTCCCGAGGTTTTGATTGTTTTGACTACGTTAACCCAGCTTAATCACTCGGGTGGCATTTGGGTATTATGTAATAATAAGAACATTATGGCTAACATTCTTCTGAAATAACATCGCCCCATTCATATGCTTATTTTTTTATGTTTCTTCCCAAAAATTAAGTACTATTTCGAGCGTTTACGCCTCTGCTCATTCCTTTGACAAGACACCATTTTGGCAATGTTTGGCAATGTTTGTTACGCTTAAACTCTATCGTTGACATCCTTTGGTGTCTTATCGGAGATTTCAATGAACTAGAAGATGTGGCTGATAAAAGGGAGGCTCCCCCATCACCCGAGTCTCGATGTCATAGATTACCATTCTTATTACAGATCGGTTTCAACCTATTCTATACCAATCCAAGGGAGATCATATTTGTGGAAATCTCGTATACATGGTCATCTTATTTATAAAAAATATTATAGAGCTATTGGAAGGAGTGATTGAGTTACTTTGTATCTCAACTCAATGGTCTCTTATAGCCCTTTTACATGCTCTAATCATAACTAGACTTTTTTAATACACACCCTTTGTAATATCAACTCAAGAAAGTTATTTTTCAATTTCAACCAAATTGGGCTAATTATGATTCAGTTCTCCAAATCGTTAAAAAGAAATGGGATACTCATATCATAGGTTCACCTATGTGTCGTGTGGTACAAAGGCTAAAAGTCATCAAAAGACTTGAAAACTTGGAAATCTAAGTATTGTGCTAATTACCGATTATAAATGGAGACAAATACTTCCAAATTACAATATGTGGAAGATCGTCTTCTAAATGATCCAAATAGTTTTCGTTTGAATCATTGGCATAATCATTTGATTAAATAGCGAGAAAAATTAATGTTATTTGATCAATGTTATTGGGGAACTTTTGCTCGAAAAAAATGGTTGGTTGATGGGGATCGAAATTCTCGCTTTTTCCGTCAAAATGTAATGACCAAAAAGCGACACTCTAATATCGTCGGAATCAAAGATGATGCTGGTATTTGGCTAGAAGAGCTAGAGAGGATTCAACGAAGTTCATTTTGGATTTTTCGCGTAAACTTACCTCCGAGCATAATACCTCATCTACATTGAATCGGTTTTCAGCATTAAGTAAAGTCGCTCAAGAGGAAAATTTGAATCTCATCAATCCTATTATGGAAGATGAGATCCATAATGCTCTATTCCAAATGAACCCATATAAAGCGCCATGACCTTGTTGTTTTGGAGCATCGTTCTTTCAAAAGTATTGGCATATTTTTAAAAGTCAACTTTGTGATGCAATTCAGGATTTTTCAAGTCCGGTAAATTGTTAAAGGAATTCAATCATTTTTTGAATGCTTTGATCCCAAAAGTGGATAATCCAGATACTACTAGCCATTTCCGTCTTATTAGCTTCGTAACACGTTCTATAAGATCATAACTATTCATGAAGACATTCTTCTTGCACATGAAATAATGAATAAGTTCCATGTCACAAAAAGTCAAAAAGGCTACGTTGTAGTTAAACTTGATATGGAAAAAGCTTACGATAGACTTGAATGAGATTTTTATTCCATTGTCTATAGAGCATGGGCTTTCATCAAACATGGATTAGTTGGATTAAAGAATGTGTATCAACAGTTTCTTACTCTATTATTTTTAATAATGGATTGTGCGGTTTCTTTAAACCCACTCATGGAGCGAGACAAGGCAACCCTCTGTCTCCGTATCTATTCATTATTTGTATGGACTTTTTGGCCCAACAACTTTTTCGGGCATCTTCGGATCCCAATTAGTTATTGGGATTAAGATAGCTCCAAAAGCGAATTAATCCCTTGTTTACTTTTTGTTGACGATAGTCTTTTATTTTGCAAAGCGACCTCTCGAGCAACTTTGAATCTAATATCTATCTTAGATTCCTTACATCAACAATGTGGACAGTTAGTGAATTTTCATAAATCCAATATTGGTTTTTAGAAGAATACTCCCAATTTGGATAAACAATGTGTTTATGGGATTTTAATATTTCCCATAGTGTTTCTTTCACTACAAAAAAACATAAAAATAACGACGAAAATTTTCCGACGTAATTCGAAGGGAATTCGACGGGATCTTCGGAATTCTGTCGGAATTGATCTTGTCGGAATTCCATTCGTCGGAGGGAATTCGACGGGCATTTCCATCGTAAGTTGGCAAATTCTGTCGGAAAACTCGTCGGAATTTCTGTCGCTATTTTGATTTTTTTTTTGGTAGTGTTTAGGAAAATATTTAGGATGTTAAGTCTTTCGGGGTCGACCAACATTTGACTTATTTCAAAATTTACTCGTAAAAGAAAAATCTAAGCTAGCTAATAATTGGAAGGCTTCCTCTCTTTCCAAAGCTGGTAGGATTGTCCTCATTCAATCGAATCTTGAGTCCTTACCGACTCATACCATGCAGTGTTTTTAGCTCCCAACCTCTGTTTCTCAATCTTTAGATCAAATTAATCGAGAATTCTTTTAGAAAAAATCAAATACGGAAATAGGACTTCTACTAGTTGCATGGGATAAAATTTGCCAGCCAAAAACTTGGTGGTTTGGGCTTGCGAAAAATAGGTGTCGTTTAAGGCCAAACTTTCTTGGAAATTTCTCACTAAACCGGATAACTTCGGGTTAAACAGATGAGGGAAATGTATGGTTCCATTGATGCGTTTTTTTCATATAATCAAAAGCGAGCAAATTCTTTGGTGTGGAAATGTACGTTACGTACACGTAACTATATTCGTCAAAATATCAAATGGAAACTAGGGAACGGGAAAATAATTAATTCTTGGACTGATGCTTGGTGTCATGAATCCAGTCGACCGATTTATTGCAAGTTGACCCTTCAACTCTGTCCGATCCTCATATTAAGGTTTGTGAATTTGTGTCTTCCGATAGAAATTAGGACGAATCTAAGCTTTTACGATTTTTCCCGAGGCGGTTCTCGCTTATGTTCTACCTGTTCCTATCCCTTTGGCGGAGATGAAGGATAAGTTTTTTGAGGACTTACTCGGGAATGACGATTTTTCAATTAAATCTGCTACTTGGAAAGCTCATGATAATCTCTAATCGGACCAACTAGTTTGGAAATTTAAGTGGATTTGGAACTTGGATGTTATGCCTACGATTAAAATTTTCTTATAACAAGTCTCGTCATAATTAATTATCGACTAGAGGTAGTCTTTTACATCGTGGCGTATAATAGGATCCTACTTGTCCCACTTGTCTATCATAAATCAAAGATACGGAACATCTTTTTGCTACTTACCCATTTGTAAGTCAAGTTTGGGATTTAGCCATTCGTCGGGGATGGATTCATCAACATCCCTTCTCTAATCCTCTTATTTTGATTACGGATTCCTTGCACAACATTTTTGTTGGTCGAGGGGACAATATCTTTAGAGTTGCTGCACTTTTGTGGAGCATCCGGAAGTCACGCAATGACATTGTTTTTCGGAACAATACGCCTAAACCAATAGGTTCACTCATCCAGGAAAAACGTAATTGGGTAGAGTGGTAGCAGCGTGTCAATTCATCTCACCACCTTTCATCATCCTCAGTATCTCATTCGATCCACATATCAAAGTCTCCTCGTTTAGTAAGGTGGACTAATCCCCTGGCGGTTTCATCAAAATCAATTTCGATGGCACCCTTTACGTGGCGGGGCAACAAGCGAGTTATGTTTTTACACGATTGGAAAGGAGGTCTCATTTAAGCGGTACTTGATTTATGTATATGGCACCTATACTTGTGTCTCGAAGTCATGGCTATGAGAGATGGTATTAAAGCAACACTAAAGGCGAGGCTACACTCATATACAAGTGAAGGGTGACAATAAGTTAGTTATTCAGGTGGTTCAGGGTACCATTAATACTCGTGGAGGATCCAATCGATAGTTCATGATATTAGATTTATACTTTCAATGTTCTCTTGTTATTCACTCAATCATGTTTTTAGAGAGGAAAATATGACAACCGACTATATTGTCAAATTAGGATGTGTCATGAGGTTTAGGATTACCTTTACATCCTCTCCTTCACAGGAATTTTCTTGTTTACTTTCCGATAATAACATAGGTAGAACCCTTGAGAGAATGGCTATCTAATATTCTTTACAGTTACCATCCAACAAAAAAAATTGTCCGAGTTGCAATAGTTCTAAAAATTATTTTCAAAATTTATTAATTTCATAAATTATTGCACCAAATTTGAGTACATCTATAAGTAATTTTTCTCCAAAATTATCATGAGGGTTGTGGGATAAGCTCTTTGTTCACCATCGTTGGGTTGGTAAGTGTTTAGCGGGTGGCACCGAAGACCGGCAATTCAACATCGGTATAGGGATATGGATGGGGTGAAGGTTAGGTGATGCTTGAGGCATGATATGAGTCCTTACCGCTAAAATCAATGGCTTATATTAGTAGTTTTAAAATATATATATTGCGGGTGGCTTATAAAACGTATCTAATGAGAACTCTCAGTTAAAATAAGAACTAAAAACTATTAATTTGAGCCATTAAATTTTAATTTAAAGGTGTAAAAGTTGCCACATCATCTTCTCTAACCACCAACCCAAAACCCTCATTCCCTAATGCCACCATCTATACAACCGTAGCCACCAACAAGAAGCCCAAGCATCCCCGCCCATGGCTGACCGAGCATCAAGGTTTGGAACTTCTAACCGGAAAAAAGTTTTTCCCGATGTGGGGTTAATGCTACCCTTTCTAGGGTTTTTGTAAATTCCGGCGACTTTGACTCTAGAAAATTGTACGAGTTAGCCATGCTTTGGCAGAGGGGAGAGATTGATTTGAGGAGGAGATTGGTTCTGGTTCAATCAACAAGATTTGGGCACAAAAATCGAGCAAAAATTGAGGAGTAAAAAGAGAGAGGAAGTAAGGTTATATGACTAAATTGCAGCAACCACCAACCTCGCCGACAGATCAACGAACATGGGTCGAGCACGACCGGCTTAGGTTCATGAGTTCAAACTTTTCGCATAATCATTTATGAAGCATTTGGTATAAAATATTTGACATGTAATTATTTATATGAAAAATCTAGAAGCGGGTTTCATTATTTTGCTTGTGTTAATTAAGGTCGGTTGGTGACCTCGGAAAACAAAAAAATGAAAAGTTGGTGACCTCAAATTAAGCTAAAATTATTACCATAGAATTTGTCACTTTGCCTTAGCACTAGTTAATTCGCATGATGTACGCATACTCCTCTTTATACATTACTACTAGTTAATTCGCATGCAATACATGCAGACACTTAAAAAGAAGATATGGATGGAGATCAATCAAAGTAATATAGTAGTCTTCCAAAGCCGGATCGAAGATATAATCCAATTATTCATCCAACCAAATTCTAACGGAAAAATCATAGGATTGATGATGTACTAAAGTATGTATTACTTTGTTCTTCTCCCGCTTTACAAACGAAAAGGCAATGAAAGAAAACTTAGAAAAGAATCAAAAAATAATATCATTAGTGAGAAGACCAATTTTGGATCCTATCTCAGCTCGTCTCTTTAATTTGGAAATAAAGGCAAGGCAATTACCCTCCACCGCCACACTTGTCCCCTCCGGTCCGAGGGTTTGTTGAAGAGAAAATCAGTATGCTCTCGCTTCTTCCATTTCTAAATTTAGGAACCCATGCCTCTCGCTTCACGCCGGATAGTAACAGGTCGTCGTTGGAGTCCCTTGCCCGCTAAGCCCCATCTATGTCGCTGCTCGCCCAGCTGTGCTACATCAAAATTAATTTTAGTAACCCCGGTTAACATGGGAAGCCACCTACATTGATGAGATTTAGTTGGGACTTGGAACTTATCCTGGGTCTCTCCGAACAACTTAACAAATTTAATAGCCTTACTAGTCATCTACCTCGAGTCCGATTCACCTTTGTCAAACTCTTCCCACCTATCATCCTCCAACATGTCTCTCGGTCGAGAACATGAGATCTCATGGTGATACAAATCATTTCCCAACCACCACAACCAAGAATTGGCTGGTCTCCCAAACCAAAACCGACAGGGGACACTCTACAAATATGTGTATGTTCATCTCCTTCATACAACCACAAATGTTACACCATATCTAGAAGTTGGGAATGCATGTGGCCAACCTGAATGACGAGGATAAAGCCCCTACGCACCTCCAAGCAAACACTTTGATTTGTAGAGGGATATTTAATTCCCACGAGTAACTTCAACCTATCCCTCGCGATGGTCCCTATTTGTTGACGATGCTCTTACCTTTCTTCACGTACATGATAGACTGGATGATGGACTTTACCAAGAGCACACCGTCCGGGGAATAATGCCACACAATGCGATCCGAGACCCAATTCAAACTCAACGGGATGGACTTAATACAATCCATATCTATAGAGAGAAAAATAGTGTTAAACATAGCGTCATTCCACTCAAGTTTATCCCGGTCAATTAAATCGCCCACATGAATAAGGGAGTAATGTGGCTTTACAGGGGTAATTACCTTAAATGAGGAAGGTCGAGCGTAACCACTTGGCCTTCCAAAATATTAAGGGAGAAGTCGTCACTAACTTTCTTCCTTAAGCCTTCCAACAAGCACCCACCTCACACCCCTAAAGGCTATGCCTCATAAAGCTGGGTTGGTGGCCTAGATTAGCGTCCAGTAATGCCACAATATGGGAAGTATTTTGCTTTATGCACCTTCCATACAAGTGCCTCTTCATTGTTGGCGATTTGCCATAATTGTCGTGCTATGCGGAATTAAAGGTCTCCATGTCCTTAAATCCAAGTCTACTATCGCTTATAGGCTTGCATAGGATGTCCTCGCTGACTTGGTGAATCTTTCTTGACTCAAAAGAGGCATGGACCCACCAAAATATGTTGATGATAGATCAAATCTCCTCACAAAAGTCAATTAGTAGTTTGAATATACTCATGAAATATGTTGCTTGGGCCATTGTATGTACTAGTACTTCCTTCCAACCCATGAGAGATTCTTGCCCATCCAATCACTTAGTCTTTTCATGATCCGATCTTTGATAGAACGAAAAGCTTTTCTCCGAGATGTAATCACACTTGTGGGCAACCCTAAATACTTGTCATGAAATAGGACCTCCCTAATATCAATCATGATAATAATATTGTCTTTCACTCGTCGAGGAACACCCTTACTCGAACCGCACATTTGTTTTTGAGAAATTCACCTGTTGGTCGAAACAATTTCCTACCGGCTTAGAATCTTTTTAACCACAAAGCCCTGCGAAGGATCATCCTTACAAAAATAATTGTATCGTCTACAAACAACAAATAAGAAATTACAGGAGCCCTCTTGAAAATTTTGTGGCCTCGTAATCGCCCACCGCATTATCAAAAGATAACATGAACTTATTGCACAAAAGAGGAATAAGAAAGGGTAGATGGGATCTCCTTATCTAAGACCTCTAGACGGGTTTCATAAGTCCTCTAGGCTCAAGCACCGATAAGAAATGAATAAAAGGCAAACTCAATGCAACCCATAACGAGTCTAATCCAATCATCCCGAAACCCCAACCTTTTATCATAACCCTTTTCAAGATGTCCTATTCAACTCTGTCATAAGTCTTTGCCATGTCAAGCTTAAACGCCACATTACCATTAGGCCCCAAATAGAAATACATAGAGTGAAACACTTCGCATGAAACTAACACATTATCCATGATAAGGCACCCGAGGGTAAAGGTATTTTGGCCCCGAGAAATAATATTAGGAAGGCACTCTTTTAGCCTATTAGTGATCACCTTGGTAACCAATTTATATATCACATTACAAAGACTAATAAGCCTAAAATCACCACTTTTTGATGGTTTGTGTTTTTTAGGGATAAGGGTGATATATGTATGGTTGAAGCCTTCCAGGATGGAGGAGCCATTCAAAATAGTATAACAGACTCTGCACACATCTTCACCAACCAAGTGCCACAATGTTTGATAGAATAATGGGGTTATTATGTAAGGCCCAGGGGTCTTGCTAGGTTGAGGTTGCTTCACGGCTCTGCACACATCATCACCAACCAAGTGCCACAATGTTTGATAGAAGAAAGGGTTTATGCCGTAAGGCCCGGGGTCTTGCTAGGTTGCGGTTGCTTCGGGGCTAGCTTAACTTCCTCTTCTTTACAGGGTTAGCTCAACTTCCTCTTCTTTATAGGGCTTATTTAGTATCTCGTTCATTTCAATAGTAACTTTATGCAAAATAAAGTCGATAGCGGCATCAAAGTTACATGGAGCCAAAGTAGTCAACAAATCCTTAAAAAGCCCACTGTAATACGTATCCGATGAGATCATATTTTGACTTAATTTTTAGGGAATTTCGGTATTAGATTAGGGAATATTATGCTTTAATGTTTGATTTATATTCCTATTTCCATATTACACTGAATGTTGTTTTTTTTTTTTATGGAAACTTGTAGGTTTTGAGGCCAAAACAACCCAATTCCCTAAATTTTTGGTAAAAACAAGTTAACCACGGACGTTCCCTATGGACCCCCAAACTATGGTAGAAAAATCAAGGCGAGAGAAGTCGGCCATAGGCCACTCCGGGCTGCCCGGAGCGGCTCCTTTTTGCATTTTTGTGTGGCTGCTCAAATTCTCACGGTTTTGGGTGTTTTGAATGCCGATTTCTGGCTATTTAACTTGAAAAACTGCAACATCCATGAAGAAATCCATCCATATTTTCATCCCTTCATCATCCACATTAAATCAAAAACACATTTTGAAGAAGAAGATTGAAGCAAGTTGAGGAAATTTCCATTCGAAGTTGAGAGATTCAAGTGGAGTTCTTGAAGACTAGCAACCTGGTTCTTCGTTCTTGCTGTTTAAGGTTTGATTACCATGTTTAGGATTTTTGTTAAGCTTTCAATAATGATGTGTGAGTAGATTTAGTTTATCAAGGGATTTGTAATCCGAAACAATGTTGTTTGATTAGGAAGGTTGTGTTTTTCATGTTTATGAGTATTTTTAAGGCCTAGAATACTTGTGATTTGTGATTAATCTATCATGTACTAAAAAGTGAAATGAAATAATCTAACAACTAACTGTTCTACCTAGTTTATAAAATTTGAGAAAAGATCAGTAAATTAGGGGATCACTTTTGATAATTTGAAATCTTTAACTTTGATTAAATTAAAAGGCATACGAAAGTTGTTTGTTAGGTTAATTAGAGCAATTCTATTAAGTATCGAAATAGCGGTAGAATTATTTGATTATCGATCCTTGATTCAATTGAAAGAATATGATTGCACAAATTAGGTTTTAATAATCAAACTCATTGTTAGGAAATTAAATTCCTAGATGCTTTTGTCCATTGATTCAATTCTAGATTAGTTTTTTTGATTTTAATATTTATAATTAGATTAGCAAACAACAAATGCAAAAACCCAATTTGCTTAGAAATTGAGTAGAGAGCTAGTACATTGCATTGCTAGATTGAGTCCTTATGGGATCGACTTTGACTTGCTATAACCATACACCGTGTGCTTGCAGCACTGTCAAGTGTTTGGTGCCGTTGTTGGGGACTCTGTCCCTAGCAGACCATTAGACGAATACTCTCAAATTAACTAAGTGTTTTATTTTCTTTTTCTATTTTGATTGCGTTGGTAGTTTTGTTTTTGTTCTTGTTAGGTTTTCTCTCGTTGAATGTAAAAAGCTTAATTGTTCGAGTTTGATTCAGAAATCGAGCGAAATTTTCGCTCTACACGGAAGAAGCAAAGGCTAGAGAAGGATGAGAAGAAGCAAGAACAAACTCGAAGCAAAAGCCTAAGACGGCCGATGAAGAAAGAAGAACTTTTGGGCAATATGTGACACCCAATGTCACTAATCCGTCAATTGCCATCAATGTTCCAAATATGGTGGCGAATGACTTTGAGTTCAAGAACTCTTTCATCAACTTGGTGAGGGTCGCTCCTTTCCATGGCCTCCCCAATGAAGACCCCAACCGGCATCTTCGCATATTTCGCCAAGCCTCGTGATACTTTCAAGGCCAACTGGGCTTCACCGGATGCAAGCAAGCTGCGATTATTTCCATTCTCACTTGAAAGGAAGGCATGGGAGTGGTTAGACTATCTTCCAGGCAAATTCTATAAGCACTTTTAATCAACTTGAAAGTGCATTCTTGGCGAAATACTTCCCACCAAAAAAGGTGACAAGTTTGAGGAACCAAATCTCTACTTTTCCTCAAGAGTCGGATAAGACACTATATGATGCATGGGAAAGGTTCAATGATCTCTTTCACCAATGCCCCCAACACAGATTTGAGCCATGAGTCCCCATTCAAGCTTTCTACAACGGGGTTGATGATCAATTGAGAGTCACCATTCTTGCGGTGGCCGGAGGGAACATTATGAGCAAGTCTCGTTGATAAGCTCACACCTTGATCAAGAAAATGGCATTGAAAAGTTTTCAATGGTCCAAGCCCTATTCCAAGAGAACGGGAGGTAAGCTCGATGTTGATGCAATTTCTATTATTTCTGCTAAAAGTGATGCTATTACTCAAAACATGGACAATTTGAATGTGAATGTTGCCCCTCCCCTTTCATGTGCTTCATGTAGTTTTTATGAGCATGAGACTTTTTTTGTCCTGTAGGTATGGCTAGTAATGAACCAATTGACCAAGCCAATTTTATTGGAAAACCAAACCCGAGGCCAAACTTTGACCCTTTCTCAAATTTAATAACCAGGGAATAAGGTATCACCTTAATTTTTCCTACAGGAACAACAATCCCATGGGTCAATATCCTCAATGTCGGTGCGCCACACACCATTATCATCTTTAAGCCCCATTATCATATTTGTGGCCTTTCCGATGTTTTCCTAAGTATGGAACCAAACCGAGTTTCGATCCCCAAATTTAAGAAAGTTACTCGAGACCGTTACCACCATAGTTATTCTTCTTTGTGCCTCTATGCATCCAGCTCGTCCAACAATTCTTTCCTTTCATGGATATTCCAGTGTTTCGCAAGTGAAACCATAAGTTTCGTAATATTAGTTTGCATATTCCCATACTCGGTTTTATTCCATTGAAGTAGGCTAAACAATTGCCTTTCTTTGTAACATATTTGCTAACGACATTCTAATAAACACCACAACCCCAGTGCTTGTTTCACATGTTCCTCGTATTGATCGTCTTCAGCCCACATGATCTCTAATCTACATCTCTACCTGGCTTTCCTCTATTGAGAGTCACGCCTACTAGTGTGCAGCAATAGTGGGAGGAGATTTGAGAGTTTCTTATCAAGGTGTTGAACTTTGAATGATGGAAATAGGCTCATTCATTCGACATTTGCATATAAATGGTCCATCCTTTCTGCAATGCACTCGGTCTCATCGCGTCCATTCACCACATGATGCTATCACCAGAAAAGCCTAGATCAATGTTAAACCTCGTTTTTATCGGTTTTCAAGGCATTATCTAACCCAATTCCGTGACGATTTCAATGATTTATATTTAATTTTGGGTTAGATTTTGCTTATTTTCTCTTTATCGTCACCTAAGCTCGTAAATATCTTTATTACAGGTTTTGGGCATAAATCGGAGAGATTCAAGGCTAATTTGACAAAAACCGATGAAAAGGAGAGTTCGGGCCCAAGAAGAGGCAAGAAAGAAGCCTTAAACACATCAAGAGAAGTTGCACGACCCATCGTGCGAAACCGCACAGCCGTGGAGATCATCGAGCGAAGCGTTCGAAGTCAAAGAAGGCCGCACGGCCCCCGTGCGCATCCCGCACGGCCGTGCGACAAGTTACGGAAGTTGAAGTCGCGCACGGTACCCTGCAGAAGTTGCACCGTCGTGCGAAATGGGCAGAGAGTTCAGAGTTTTCACACGACCTCCTATGCGAAACCTCGCACGGCCGTGCGAAACCGCAACGACAACCTGGCACGGCCCCCACAAGTGACCTTTGCACGGCCGTATGACTACTCGTTTCCGTGGATATTTAAATTTCCTAATTGTAATTTTTAGGCATCTTTTTCCAGAATTCCAAAATTTAGCTAGGGTTTTCGAGAGGCAGCCCCTAGAGGAGACTCAAGAACCCTTATATTTGATTTTCTACTTCAAGTTTATGTATGATTGAATCCCTTCAAGTTTTTATTCGGTAATCGTAATTTATTCTCTTTGTCTTTTCTTCACAATTTCGCTTCGTTTTTCCATGGCTATGTTCCCTAAATTCTTTCAATTGTTTAGTATCAAGTTTAGGGGCTAATTTCTCTACTTAAGTTGTGATCGATCCCTACTATGCTTTGATAATCATAAATTGAATGCCAATTGAAATTATTCTATGCTTGTTAGGTTAGATTTCACTTCGTTCATCGCTTTTTCATTGATTGCCTCTAAAGAGGACTCATATATTTTTATTGGGGTTTTGTAAACATCGAAAGATGAAAACTTACCTAGAATGACGTTGTGAGGAATTAGAACTTCAATATGAAAATAATTAAGGTTTTAATAAGGGGTTGTGAGATACATTCTTTGTAATTTTGCTCTTTGTTAATCCCATGAAAATAGGTGATTAGATTGTGCAAGATTAGTCTTTGACCATCGAAAGTAGGCGAAGATAGGTTTAATTGGTGTCTCCCCTTCTAAACTGCTAGCATAGGCAAATCTCAAACGGTATTCGATTTTGGTTTCGAGCATAGTAGTGTGATTAATCCCAATCTAAGGCTTGTTATTCATTTATCTCTCTTAGTTATTTTTGTTATTAGTTGAATCCAAAAACCAAATCACTCGTCGAACCGAGTTTCTACCTAGATTAGAGTTTTTGGTGGATTTAGTATTTGAAAGCGAGTTCCTCGTGGACACGACCCGTACTTGCCGGTTCCTAGCTACAGCCTACACCGTGCACTTGCGGTATAATATTTCTCGAACAAGTTTTTGGCGCCATTGCCGGGAACTCCGTTCTTTTGAGTACTAAGTTTGCTTTAAGGCTTGAAATTAGGTCTTGTGTTATTGTCTCAAGCACCTATGTTTTCTTGATTTCTGCTTGAATCTGTTTATGCTCGGTATAGTTCTTGTTTTTGCATGCGTAGGAGGAGTCGAAGAGGGAGAGAAATTGTCCTATTTGACCCTAAAATCGAAGCAACAAGTAAGATCAATCAGCGCAGTTGCGAGAAGGCGAAGAAGAGAAGAAAGAATTGCGGAACAAGGACCGCAACCAAGACCGCTAGGGGACTATGCCATCCCTAGTGCGTTCGGGGAAATTTCGGCCATCATTGGGCCGAATGTCGCTACAGAGGACTTTGAGGTGAAGATGTCGCTCATTCACTTTGTGCGGAAAGATGCATTTAGAGGGCTTCCCAGCGAAAATGCCATCCGATACATCAACTCCTTCTTGGAGAAGTGTGGAACTGTGAAGATCAACAACTTCATTGACGAAGCCCTCCGCCTCAAGCTCTTTGCTTTCTCCTTAAAGGATAGAGCCAAGGATTGGTTGCTGAATGAGGATCCCAACAAGTATGCCACTTGGGAAGCTTTGTCAAAGGCGTTCATGGCAAAGTTCTTTCCCCAAGCAAGACCGCTAAACTCGCGGAACGCCATCTCCACTTTCTGCTTAGAGGATGGAGAGTTACTCTATGAGGCTTGGGAAAGGTATAAGGACCTCCGAAAGAAGTGTCCTCACCATGGCATTCCCGAATGGATGCTCATACGGACTTTCTACAATGGATTACCTCCTCGGATTCGGATTTCTATAGATGCAGCTGCAGGAGGTGCTCTCATGGCTAAGGGTGAAAGTGAAGCCAAGGCTCTTATCGAGAACATGGCTTCCAACAGTTATCATTGGGGCAATGAGAGGTCGGTCCCAAAGAAAGGAGGGATGCATGAGATTGACACTATAGCTCTCCTAGCTAGCAAGGTAGAGGCTCTTAGTTAGAAGTTAGAGCGCGTGAGTGCAGTTTTTGCTTCTAGTGGTTCCTCAAGTGCTACAAATGAGGGATATGTAGTTTGTGAGATATGTGGAGTGCAAGGGAATGTGGCTCGCTGAGTGCCAAATTGATTTCCAAACTGTTGAACAAGTCAATGCTCTACAGTAACTTTAATTCTAGACCACAAAATGATCCATACTCTCAAACCTATAACCCTGGATTGAAGAATCACCCCAATTTTTCCTACAGGAATAACAATCCTTTGCCACCTGGTTTTCGACTTAGGGCCCCCTTTAATCCAGCGACCTCAACCTCCACCTCAAAAGTCAAATCTAGAGAGCCTCATGGAAAGCTTTATTCAAACATAGTCTAGAACAAATGAGGCCTTAGGTGAATCTATCAAGCAATTGACTTCTAAGTTTGAAGGCATGTCTACCCACCACAAGATCCTAGAGACCCGGATATCCCAAATAGCCCAATAAGTGAGTCATCTTTCTAGACCTCAAGGGCATTTGCCAGAGCTAGCCAGAGATCAATCCTAGGGCCCATGTCAATGTTGTTCAAACCTGTAGCACTGAGTTAGTAGAGAGTCCTGTTATGATTTTGCAGGAAGACAAGCACGAGTACTACTCAGGTTGATCAAGCATAGCCCAATTCGGAGTTTAGATGAGCATGCCCCCAAAACACCTCCTGTACGCCCATATCGACCACATGTACCATGTCCTCAAAGATTGTTAGAGCCTAGGTTTTTGAAATTTGTTGATATGTTGAAGAAGGTCTACATCAACATGCCATTCTTGGAGGCTATCAAGGAGACACCTTCTTATCTTAAGTTTTTAAGGGAGATTCTCTCCAAGAAGACTAAGTTAGAGGATGTTTCGGTAGTAAGCATGGGGATGTATGCAGTGCGGTTCTACGAGTAAGTCACCTTCTAAACTGCAAGATCCGGGAAGTTTTTCCATTCCTTGCTCAATCAAGGAAGTACAGATTAATAGAGCCCTTTGTGATCTCGGAGCAAGTGTGAGCGTGATGCCACTTCCACTCTACAGGAAGCTTCAGCTAGGTGATCCGTAACCCACCAATATCTCTATTCAGCTTGCAGATCGGTCCGTTCGGTGCCCCGTCGGTATTTTGGAGGATGTACCTGTTCAAGTAGGGAAGTTTGTTGTTCCCTGCGATTTTGTGGTGATGGATATAGATGAGAGCATCCGAGTCCCTATTATTTTAGGGAGACCATTTCTGCAACTGCGGAGAGCTGTGATTGATGTAACTGCAGGGAAGATCTCCTTTCATATCTCGTGGTGAAAGTGTTGATTTCTTCCTCCCACCACCACCTGTACCCTTGGCTCCTGTTCCCGGACTTGCAGTTGATTCGATATCCACACATGGGATGAGCTATGCACGCCGACCTGCTCCACCGGACTTGCCAACCGAAGCCGATATTCGGTTTGCTCATTGTACCGATTATGAAGAGGAGGTAGTGGATGTCATGTCACAACTCCACTCTTCGCTTTATCCTCCTCCCCAGTCCTCACTGTCTACCATTTGAGGTAAGGGTCAAGCTTAGGGACCTTAAGCAAGCACTTCTTGGGAGGCAACCCAAGCATTTTTATTGCTTTCATAAAAAAATAAAAATTAAAAAATTAAAAAAATTAAAAAATTAAAAATTAAAAATCCCTCCCTCCCCCTTATTATAATTTCCCGTTGTTTGTAGGCTTTCTTCCTCTTCCTTTCTTTTCTTGCCCTTTTTCATTGAGGACAATGCAAGAGTTAAGCATGGAGGAGTAGCTTGCAGCTGTTGGATGATGTTTTAAGGATGGTAGGGATGGATTTGCATTCACTTAGGTTGCATTCATGTAGTTTCGAGGATTACTTTTTCATTTTTTCACCTTTCCGTTTATCATGTAGTCCTAAGCATATAAGTTAGAATCTTTGCATTACTTACATTTTTGTTCTTCTTTTTTTATCTTGGCTCATTTAAGGAATTATGGAGGAGGGAAATTCATAAACTTTTGAGGTAAACACGCTCCATCCCTTATTTCATTCTCTTTTATGTGAGGTATCTTTGTTAGTTAGTTTTTATTGCTTTAAAAAATAAATAAAATAAATAAATATTTAAAAATCCCGAAAACAGCTTTTGAAAACCCCTCTCATGATGATGATGTGAATTGTGATAGTTGATCTTTGGGCGTGATTTTGCATGATTTGATTGCCCATTCTTGGTAGAAACTTTGTGTGAAAATGAACTTGCGAATGAATTTGATTGTGATGTCTTGAGTTGCTTGCCGGTGTCTTTGAGAATTTCTTTGCATGATTGGTAAACTTGAGCATGTGGTAAATCTTTGAGCTAGTTGTTGACTGTGGTGGATAAGCCCGTGAGACTTTGAGCCTTATAGACTAATTCATTAGTTTTAGTCTCATCTTCATTCTTTGTGTGACTCCTCCTTGATGCATACCTCTAGAACTTGCTCTATTTCTCTTTAAGACCACACTTGGCATATGCATTGTGTAATATGATAGATGCATTCGTTTATTTTCAAGCTACATGAGCCAAAAAGCCATCCCATTCATTTATACCATTTTGCTACCCCTTTGAGCTTTAACTCTGTTTCTTGATACACCTGCATCCACTTTACCTTTGGCCTTTATACATTTCCTATACCAAAGCCAGGTCTAGTGGAGCAATACTTATTGGGTAGTTTTGGTCCGAATGATGGAGTGTCCTATTCAGTTTGTAGTTTGATTTGGGGACCCGTGTTGAAAAAGAAATGATAAGTTCCCCTTTTAGACTCTTTTGGAATTGAGTAGTATTTATGATTCCATGCCAATTATATCTATTCCTGAAAGTTTTGAATATTTAAAAAAATGAATGAAAAAAAATTGAAGAAAAAAAAAAAAGAAAAGAAGTGAAGAAATAAATGGTTGGCATGTGGAAAGTTCAAAAAAGTTGTATGCTCATTCCAAAAGTTGTCTTAAAGCATGTTGAGCTTAAAGAGGTGAATTGGGAGAAAGTTTTTAGTCATGTTTGGAAGTGTTCTTTGCTCCTTAGCTGTTAGGCCTCGACTACCTAGCTCCACATATCCCAAATTGGTTCCCCTTTCTACCAATGAACCTTGGCCACGTTACAAGCTTTGAAAGACCTCTTGATTGCACTTGCATTTTTGTCTCTATAGTGGTGGAGAATGAGAATATGACCAAGCCTATGGTAGTGTTGTGTTTTGGAAAGAGATGTTGAGAGAAACCTCAAAAAGAAATTTCAACAGAGATGGGGTGATCCACATTTCCTAAAGTGAGGTTCCACCGGTCAAGCTAGTTCACTATTTGTTTGAGGGCGTCATGAGTGTTATTGTAGTTCAATATAAGACAATTGTGCATTGTAACCAAGCATTGTAGTCATTGAAGCTTTTAGGCAAGTTTTTATGGAAGTATGATACTTTGAATAGGTTGTCTTTGTGCATGATCATCCCCATTGATTGAACTGTTAACTCGTCACCGAAGAGGGTGAGTGCGAGGTTTTAACCCGGGATCGTTAGTTGACAATCTTGCTTGGGGACAAGCAAGAGCTAAGCATGGGGAGTTGTTAAACCTCGTTTTTATCGGTTTTCAATGCATTATCTAACCCAATTCTATGACAATTTCAATGATTTATATTTAGTTTTGGGTTAGATTCGCTTATTTTCTATTTATCGTCACCTAAGCTCGTATATCTCTTTATTACGGTGTTTTGGGCATAAATCGAGAGATTCGAGGCTAATTTGATGAAAAGCGATGAAGAGGAGAGTTCAGGCCCAAGCGGAGGCAAGAAAGAAGCCTTAAACACATCAAGAGAAGTTGCACGACCCAAGTATGCGAAACCGCACAGCCGTCCAAATCATCAAGCGAAGGGTTCGAAGTCAAAGAAGGCCGCACGGCCGTGCAGGATGCGCACGGGGGCCGTGCGAGAAGTTACGGAAGTTGAAGTCGCGCACCGATAAACCGGAATTTTACATTCTTTTCCTTTCTCTTATTGGCTAATTTCGACACTTCAAAGGCCTTCTCACCTAAATTCTTATTTGATATCGCTTACTTTCTTCATTTATGATTGAAGTGTGCGAATTTCTATGTTTTGAGGTAATCCCGCCATTTATGATGAAGAATACATCTTTCAAAGTGCTAAGGAAAAGAGCAGGAAGCCATAGAAGGTCGGAGAGCGAAGAAAGAGATCAAGCCAAGTCAATACGGGCTGTAGCATCGGCTATGCTAAAGAAAAGAAGGAAAAGAAGACCTAGCACGAGTCGTGCTAAAGCCCAAGAGGTCAGCATAAGAAATGCCAAAAGCAGCACAGGCCATGCTAGGAATTTGGAATTTAATTGAAGAAGTCGTGAGCTTGCACGGGTTAAGCATGGTTTCAAGCATGCCGTGCCAATCGCCAGCTTGCTTTTCTACATCTTTTATTCCGTAAACTGTTAATTTTGAAAGAGACTTTTATGCTGCGTTTTAGGCTCGTTTTCTCTCTACTTGTAAGCACTTAATTCCATTGTTAAGATATCAAAGCTTGGAGTTATTTTCAACTAATCACAATTTAATTCAAGTTTACGGTATTATCATTCTTCTCTCTACTTTTATCTTTCATTCTTTTTGGTGTTCATTCCTCAATTTGCTGTCATATGCCATGAATATGTGTGGCTAAATTTCCAACTTAGGTTGGGGATTTGCCACTAATATGCTAGTTTAATCGCAATTTATGCTTTGATGCTAATTTGCAATTGTTTGATGAATTTCCGACTTGTTGATACTTGTTGAATTGGTGTAAGGATCGAGAGAATCCTGCCTTTATTGTTTTTGGGAATTGAGTAGACTTCGAGAGGAGAGGCTTAGTTCTATCTCGCAAGCGGCTTCAAATGGGAGAGTTGAAGCCAACCACCATCTCTCTTTAATTGGCGGATCGATCCGTCAAGTTCCCCATTGGAATTCTAGAAGATGTGCCACTCCAAGTCGGGAAATTCTTTATCCCATGTGATTTTGTGGTAATGGAAATGGCTGAGGATGCACAAATTCCTATCATATTGGGAAGACCTTTCCTTGCCACCGCCCGAGCTATGATAGATGTAAAGAATAGCAAGCTATCATTACATGTTGGGGAAGAGAAGGTGGAGTTTAATCTCACCAAGTCTATGTCCACCCCGCTCTCAAAGACTCATGTTGTAGGGTGGATGTGTTGGAGCAGATCATATATGATGAGTCGCTACCATATCGGTATGTGCGGGATCCTTTGAAGGAATGTATGATGGGTGATAGTTCTAAGAGCAAATCTGAGGAGGAAGCATTCTATTTTGAGTTGTTAGATATGGCTCCTCCATCATTGTCAAAGCATGGGAGCATAGACATGTGCACCATAGAAGCCAAGGACGACCCCATTCATGTCACCAAGGTAGAGCTCAAACCTCTACCTTCCCATCTTAGGTATGCATTTCTTGGTCCCGATGAGTCATTCCCTGTGATTATTAATGCTGAATTACATGACACTCAGCTTGAAAACCCGCTTAATGTGCTTCGAAAGCATAGAGGTGCCATTGGTTATAACATCGATGATCTCAAGGGAATTAGTCCATCCTTTTGCATGCATAAAATTGATCTTAACAATGGTCATAAACCCTCTAGACAACCTCAAAGGCTGTTGAATCCCAATGTGAAGGGTTGTGATAGATGTCAAGGGGGGTAACATTTCCCGTAAGAATGAGATGCCCGTAAATTATATTCTGGAGATTGAGGTGTTTGATGTTTAGGGCATTGACTTTATGGAACCACTCCCTTCCTCAAGAGGGAATAAGTTTATTCTCGGTGGCAGTAGATTATGTATCCAAATGAGTTGAAGCCGTCGCTAGTCCCACTAATGATGCACGAGTCGTATCTCGGTTTTTCAAGAAGATCATATTTCCCGGATTTGGGGTGCCTAGAGTGGTGATTAGTGACAATGAGACACACTTCATTGAGAAGAAATGTGAGGCTTTGCTAACAAAATATGGTGTGTCACATAAAAGAGGTTTGGCCTATCGTCCACAAACTAGTGGCCAAGTAGAAATTTCCAACCGTGAAATCAAGCACATTTTGGAGAGAACAGTTGCTAGTTCTAGGAAGGATTGGGCGAATAAACTTGATGATGATCTTTGGGCTTATCGGACGGCCTTTAAAACCCCAATCGGTATTACTCCCTATCGTTTTATGGGAAGCCTTGCCACTTCCCCGTTGAGCTTGAGTTTAGGACTCATTGGGCGGTGAGACGTCTTAACTTTGATTTGAAAGCAGCGGGAGACAAGAGAATGCTCCAACTCAATGAACTAGATGAGATTCGGAGGGATGCTTATGATAACTCTATGATTTACAAGGAGCGCATGAAGGCATGGCACAACAAAAATATCAATAGACGGGAGTTTCATATGGGTGATTTGGTACTATTGTTCAATTCCAAATTGAAACTCTTTTCCGGCAAGCTCCGTTCTCGATGGTCCGGTCCATACATAGTCTTCGAATGCATCCTTTTGGGGTTGTCGAAATTGGTCGTGGTGATGAGAATGATACATTCAAGGTGAACGACTCAAGACTCAAGCACTATCTCTAAGGAGAGCCTATTTCTGGGGTGGTTTCAAGCACTTTTTCCCCCATTTCAAATGACTAAGGAGTTTTGGTCAAGCTCGGGACCTTAAACAAGCGCTTCTTGGGAGGCAACCCAAGTTTTCTAGCTTTCTAGTTTAGGTTATTTTTATATTTAAAAAAAAGGTGATGTACAATTGAATTTATTCACAATGTCGTAGGTCGGCACGAGTTTAGCACAGCTTTGAGCACCGGTCATGCTGTCTGCACTGCGCCAATTTTCCAGTATAAGTCGTGGGCCGGCAAGGGTTCGGCACGGTTACAAGCACGGGTTGTGCGCTTACCCGCATAACTTTTTCCGTAATGGCGTGGGTCGGCACGTGTTCAGCACGGTTGAAGCACGGGTTGTGCGCTTGCCCGCATGAATTTTTCCAGACAGGTCGTGGGTCGGCACGGGTTCAGCACGGTTGAAGCACGGGTTGTGTGCTTGCCCGCATGAATTTTTCCGGACAGTGCCATGGGTTGGCATAGGTTAAGCACGAGTTCAACACTCGGTCGTGCGACGCATTTGCCTAGATTGAAATTCGCTGTTGTCTCTCTCCTCCTTCCATTCTTTCACTTTCTTCCTCCCTCGAAACCCTACGCACCGTCGTGCGCACTCCTCCCCCACGCCGTGCCTTCCTTCCCATTCCCTCAAACCTCTCGCATCCCTTCCAATCGACCTTCAATCGCCATCCCTAGCACGATTTTTGCCCCTCACCATCTCCATTTCACATGCCGTCACCACCAATTCTCAGGTTTTCTCTCTCCTCAAGTTCATCCTTTATTGTTGCACTTTTGAAGCTTGAGGTGAGAGCAACCTTGCCCTTGAAGTTGTTGCAGCCTTTGGCAAAGCCGATTTTGCCCCTTTTGCCCGATTTTCGTGGGTTTTCTTCACACATTTGGGGGCTCCAATAGAGGTTACGAATTTTCGCACGGGCACTCCATTATTCCCTCTCCTACCTTTCAGCTTGGCCATGGCTCCTTCAAAGAGGGCTAGAACGGTAACGGGGTCATCTTCACGCCGGGTGCTCCACCTCGAGGTAATTCTTCCAACCCCTTTGGTATAATTTTCTCTAGTGAAATTCACCTTGATCGGTATAGGAAGTTAGAATCCCGTTCCATTAGTGCACCAAGGCACTTTGATGTTGAGTTCTTGAAGTCTATTGATATTTGGGATGGTTTGTGTTAATTGCTTAATGTCTTGGGATTACTTGGGTTTGCTAACGACATTCAGGTGGGGAGTCCACGAGGGGTTAGTTCGGGAATTTTACAATTCATTCAAGTTTGAGGACAGGAGAAAAGGCCAATTGGGCACACCCGAGGTTTCTTTTCGTCTTTTTAATCAAGATTTTGGGATGTCCAGTTAGGAATTCTCGCCGTCGTCTTAATATCAATTATCGGGGTGTTACTCGGTAAGGACATGGAAGGTTATCGACCTACCGACTTTTATATGTCCATTACTTGTGATGAGCGACCGTTGTATTTTGTGGGCACTCCCGATATGCGCAGGGCCACTGGATTATGATGCGCGGCAAACTAAAGCAACCGCTTTTACAACCAAGTCATCCGGGTTCCGCAACGGTTCCTTCCCCATTCGGTGTTTGCCCGTGGCGATAGCCACAACACCGTGTGCAAGTGATGAACTTTTCCTCGATTTGGGCCGCTCCGCATGGTCATCACGTGAACTATGGCATTCATCTTCCGGCTCATCTCCAGCCCCAATCTTCTAGTGCTAGCGTCGTTCTTGCTCATGGTGGGGTGGTCATGGCACTTGCCGTTAGTTTGGAGCTCGACATTTTGGTATTACCCATCTTACATTGCAGATCCGTCATCAACGGACGCGCCTTGGTCCACATGGATATTTTGGAGTGTATTAACGACGCTTATCGGGTCCGTCACCACAAAAGACCTTTCTTTGCACTCTCCAATAAGGGGCACACTACCATCACAAACATGGCCAATTGGTGCTATTCTCAAGCCATCGTTACGGGCCAATCCCATCACAGGGGCTCCTCCTCTTCTCGCACCAACTACACCGCCCGCGGACACCGACACCGAGGAGCCTCCTCCTTCTTTCTCCACTACCGAGCCCACCATGTTCCGGACAATCCTTGATCGACTCGATTAGCTCCATGTGGGGCAGGGAGAGCTACGAGACATGATGCTCTCGAATAATCGGAGCCTTAGGAGTCTTGACCGGTCACCTCGAGCACCTTGCCCATTAAGCCTACTATCATTATAGGGTGCCATATCCTCCTTCCGACCGGATGCCACCAGCGTATCCGGGTCCGAGTGACCCCTTTGTGAGTTTCCCCTTCCTTCCTTTGCTCCTTTCGATTTTTGCATTTCATTGAGGACAATGAAAGTCCTAAGCATGGGGGGTGGCTTGGATGATGGTTATCATGTTTCGGTGGGTGACTTAGGTACATATTAGTTTAGGCAAGTACATACTGATCATCATTTTCATTTAGGTTTGCATTTAGGCACTACCTTAGTTAGATTTTTCATTTTTTTACCCTAGTTAAAAAAAACAAAAAAACAAAAATGTTTTAGTTGTGAAAACCCTCCCGTGATGAACGTTTGGAGGGGTGTGTATTTGAATTATCATGAGAAGTATGTACTTTAGGATCTTTGGTTTGATTTGGATGATGAAAGAGATTTGGTTGCTAAATTGATTGAGATTGATTGTCTTGTTTATGATTCATCTAGTCTTGAACAATCCTTGTGCATAATTATGAACTTCTTGTGTTTGGTAAATCAAATGAACTAGTTGTTATGATTGTGGTAGGAATAACTTGTGAGACTTTTTTGTGCCTTAATGACTACCATTATTTTTTTGTAGTCTCATTTCTCTTTAGTGTCACTTTCCCATGCTTGCAACTCTAGAACTTGCCATCTTTCTCTTCAAAACCACATTTGACACATGCATGTTGACCAAGAGGATAGAGGCGTTCATTTTGATAAACTACATAAGCCAAATAGCCACCTGAATGTTATGTATCCTTTGTTTCAAACCCTTCAAGCCTTCCCCTTCCCCGCACCGACCTTGCTCAATATACCTTTGGCCTTTTTCATTCTTTCCCATCCTTGAGCCTTAGTCTAGTGGAGCATTTCTATTGATTGGGAATTTGTTGGGTGTTACCTTGTTGGTGGTAATTGGTTTATTGGGTAATTGAAGGAGTTGTCAGTGGAGATGGATTTTAGCTTTAACTATTCATGCTTACCTTGTTTAGTTTGCCTGTAAAGTTTTAAGAAAAAAATGTTGGAAAGAAAAGGAAAGAGATTTGAAAAAAAAAAGAAAGAAGAAAATCAGAAAAAGAAGAGTTAGAAAAGGAATAAAGTGTTGTAAGCATGAATGACGCCTTGTATTGAGAAATCTCCACTCCTTTGTTACTTGAAAGCTTGGTGTGATGTGGTATTATGTTTTAGATGTTTGGAGGTTTGATGTTGTTGTATTGGAAAGTGTTGTGCTCCCTAGCTCGGCTATTAAGCTCCACATTCCTAAATGTTTTTCCCTCCTTTCCCTTAGCCCAAGCCTCACTACAACCCTCTTTAAAGTCCTCTTGATTGGAAAACTTGCTTGGTTTGTCCCTAGTGGTGGAGAATTGAGATATTTGGCAAGCTTATGGTAGTGTGCAGGTTTTGGGAGAGTTTTGAGTGAACCATTGTACTCTTTCAAACACATGAAGGGAGTGTTCCACATACCCCAAAGTGAGGTCCTACCAATCCCTACTAGTTCGCCAAGCATTTGTATGGAACTTGATTGCATTTGGGTTGGGATAGATTGGTTGTGTTGCTACTAGACTTTGCAATCTTGATTTGAACTCGCAACTCTTGTTTCAATTTGATTCTCGATCTTGCCAAGGATTCTTTTGTATACACTTGCTTTGGTTGTCTAGCTACACCCCTTCACCCGAGGAGGGCGGTTTCGGTTTTCTACCTCCCCTTTTCTTTAGCACTTCATGATAGCCTTGCTTGAGGACAAGCAAGGAGTAAGCATGGGGGATGATAAACCAGAATTTTACGTTCTTTTCCTTTCTCTTATTGGCTAATTTTGACACTTTAAAGACCTTCTCACCTAAATTCTTATTTGATTTCGCTTACTTTCTTCATTTATGATTGAAGTGTGTGAATTTCTATGTTTTGAGGTAATCCCGCCTTTTATGATGAAGAATACATCTTTCAAAGTGCTAAGGAAAAGAGCAGGAAGCCATAGAAGGTCTGGAGAGCGAAGAAAGAAATCAAGCCAAGTCAAGCATAGGTCGTAGCACTCGGCAAGTGCTAAAGGAAAGAAGGAAAAGAAGACCTAGCACAGGCTATGCTGAAGCCGAAGAGGTCAGCACAAGCAATGCTAAAATCAGCACAGGCCATGCTAGGAATTTGGAATTTAATTGAAGAAGTTGTGAGCTTGCACGGATTAAGCACGGTTTCAACGATCGCCAGTGCCAATCGACGCTGTTTTTCTCGCATCTTTGATTCCAAAACCGTTAATTTTGAAAGAGACTTTTATGCTGCGTTTTAGGCTAGTTTTCTCTCTACTTGTAAGCACTCAATTCCATTGTTAAGATATCAAAGTTTGGAGTTACTTTCAACTAATCGCAATTTAATTCAAATTTATGGTATTATCATTCTTTTCTCTACTTTTATCTTTCATTCTTTTTGGTGTTCATTCCTCAATTTTCTGTCATATGCCATGAATATGTAGGCTAAATTTCCAACTTAGGTTGGGGATTTTCCACTAATATGCTAGTTTAATCGCAATTTATGCTTTGATGCTAATTTGTAATTGTTTGATAATTTCCGACTTGTTGATACTTGTTGAATTGGTGTGAGGTCCGAGAGAATCCTCGCCTTTATTGTTTTTGCAAATTGAGTAGACTTCGAGAGGAGAGGCTTAGTTCTACTTCAACTTGATGGATGATTACAACTTAAATATGAGAATAATTTAGGTTGTTATTAAGGGAAGAGTCAATAATCATGTAATTCTTTGGTTTTGATTAAGTGAGAACAACAATTAATTCAATTGAAGTAGCTTAATGACCTTTGAGAGAAGACTTAGGTGGTTTGAACCGCATCGATTCCCTAGTTTATCTCAATTGTGAATAGTGTAGAAGCATGTAATTAAGATTGTTGGCATGTTAGCTTGGTAAATCCCTACCTAAGGTTTCCTTCATCTGATTTCCTTTCATTCTTTAAGTGTTTACATTACCAACCAATTGAATTGTTCCTTTGCTTAGTTCAAAAGGGCATTGATCTTAGATTTGTGTGAGACCTAACTCCCCGAGATCGACAACCGCACTCTCTATAGTACAAAAACACGCATGGTACCCCGTGCGAAGTTGCACGACCGTGCGAAATGGGCAAAGAGTTCATAGTTTTTGCATAACCTCCTCGTGCGAAACCCGCACGGCCGTGCGAAATTACAGACACAACCTCGCACGGCCCCCATGCGACCTTTGCACGGCCGTGCGACTAATGTTTCCGCGAATATTTAAGTTTCCTAATTGTAATGTTTAGGCATCCGTTTCCGTAATTCCAAAATTTAGCTAGGGTTTTCGAGAGGGAGCCCCAGAGGAGACTCAAGAACACTCATATTTGATTTTCTACTTCAAGTTTATGTATGATTGAATCCCTTCAAGTTTTTATTCGTGAATCGTAATTTCTTCTCTTTGTCTTTTCTTTACAATTTCTCTTCGTTTTTCCATGGCTATGTTCCCTAAATTCTTTCAATTGTTTAGTATCATGTTTAGGGGCTAATTTCTCTACTTAGGTTGGGATTGATCCCTATTATGCTTTGATAATCATAAATCGAATGCCAATTGAATTGTTCTATGTTTGTTAGGTTAGATTTCACTTCATTCATCGCTTTTTCATTGATTGCCTCGAAAGAGGACTCATATGTTTTTATTGGGGTTTTGTAAACATCGAAAGATGAAAACTTACCTAGAATGACGCTCCGAGCGATTAGAACTTCAATATGAAAATAATTAAGGTTTTAATCGGGAGTTGTGAGATACATTCTTTGTGATTTTGCTCTTTGTTAATCCCATGAAAATAGGTGATTAGATTGTGCAAGATTAGTCTTTGACTTTCGAAAGTAGGCGAAGATAGGTTTAATTGGTGTCTCCCCTTCTAAACTCGCTAGCATAGGCAAATCTCAAACGATATTCGATTTTGGTTTCGAGCATAGTAGTGTGATTAATCCCAATCTAAGGCTTGTTATTCATTGATATCTCTTAGTTATTTTTGTTATTAGTTGAATCCGAAAACCAAATCACCTGTCGAATTGAGTTTCTACCTAGATTAGAGTTTTTGGTGGATTTAGTATTTGAAAGCAAGTTCTTCGTGGACACGACTTGTACTTGCCGGTTCCTAGCTACAGCTACACCGTGCACTTGCGGTATAATATTTCTCGAACAAGTTTTTGGCGCCATTGCCTGGGAACTCCGTTCTTTTGAGTACTAAGTTTGCTTTAAGGCTTGAAATTAGGTCTTATGTTATTGTCTCAAGACCTATGTTTTCTTGATTTCGCTTGAATCTGTTTATGCTCGGTATAGTTCTTGTTTTTGCATGCGTAGGAGGAGTCGAAGAGGGAGAGAAATTGTCCCATTTGACCTCGAAATCGAAGCAACAAGCAAGATCAATCAGCGCAGCTGCGAAAAGGCGTAGAAGAGAGGAAATAATGGCGGAACAAGGACTCGCAACCGAGACCGCTAGGGGACTATGCCAAATTTCGTCCATCGCTGGGCCGAATGTCGCCGCAGAGGACTTTGAGGTGAAGATGTCGCTTATTCACTTTGTGCGACAAGATGCATTTGGAGGGCTTCCCAGCGAAAATGCCATCCGACACATCAACTCTTTCTTAGAGAAGTGTAGAACCGTGAAGATCAACAACTTCACCGACGAAGCCCTCTCGCCTCAAGCTATGTTTATTGATCGTGTCCTTCAATGCTTTATTCATAAATCAAGGTCGAATATGACCGAAATTAACAATAACAAAGAATCATTTGCAAACAAGTATTTGTCATATAAAAGTGGACCCGTCCATCAATACCATTATTTTGGCATCATCAATATTCATTAATATTTGGATGGTCGCACCATACCTGCTAAGCCATCCCCAACCGGACTTCCCGGTCGGTCCGAAGTCCGTGCACATGCGTTAGGGGGATAACGCTATGATCGTAAAAGTACCACTAAGATAATTAATGAGCAATTGTTTTACATTATTCTCTCCCCCATCATTTATAAACCGAATTGAAATACGCGCACTCAACTCAACTATTTAATAGCTTTTATTTACGTAATGATAGTGGACGTAATGAGCTTCAGCTGACGTTTCGAAAATGTTTTCTTGTTTTGTAGGTAAAGATGTTAAAGGTATCAAGCAATAGAAGAGTTGTGTTCGGGACTTAGAGGCTCGCAGTGGCAAGTTGGGATATTAATGGTCAAGTGTCGTTGACTTCATTTATCAAGTATTTGATTGTATAAAGTTGTAATTGCCTAGCAAGATGTAATCGCGGGTAGAAATATAGATATATTTAGAGCCTTACCCTTTTCTCTGGTAAGGGCGGTGGTAATGTCCCCGACCTCCTTTCAGCTTGCTCTATTCATCGGCTAGTAGTTTATTCAAACTAAAACCGGTGATTACGGGTTAGGGATGTTACACGTCAACATCCACATACTTCCCCTGTTTTGAGCTTAATAACTCAGCGACCATATAAGTCTTCCTTTCCATGGATAATCCGCAAATTTTAACTCAAAATCTAGCTAATATAAACTCAACTTCTAAGGGTATATCTTCGCCATTCAACTATTTTAGCAACAAGTGGTTGCTGTCAAAAGATCAAGGGTCGTCGTTCAGCGCGGTTTCCTTATTAGTATAGGAGAAAAATTAGAATGTGAACAAATTCTTGTCTAGCTCCTTGATTAAAATCCCCTTGTCGGCCTCCCGATATTATTGAGGGTGCTCTTGAGTGGTTCTTAATTAGATTGGTTCTTCTTCAACAATTTCCCTACCAAGCATAGGGAGATTTCCGCATCTAGACTTTCTCGTCAACGCGTCACCAAAGTCTAATATCTCCTCTTCTATCGCTAGTCAATGTCACCATTGTAACTTCCCCATGAGTCCCATGGCCATGGCGAAAGTCAACGGACAAGGCATGGTTTAGTAAAGACTTTGAAGTACAAAAGGTAGTTGAATACCGACGGGATTCCCGACCGGAATTCCGACGGGTTTCACGGAATTCCGACGGTTTAGCTCATCCGGAAAGCCTTCGTCGCTAGGGGGCCTACGACGGGCCTGTTGAACATGTCCGACGAGTTCTTCGATGAGTTGGGAAACCCGTTGGACACATTCGACGGAAAATCGGACCGGCTGGAACTCGTCGGACATATCCGACGGGTTTCCGAGCATACCGACAAACCCGTCGGATAGGTCAAATGGTCCGACACACCGTCGAATATGTCCGACGGGAGTGTCAAACCGTCGGATGTAGCCGATGGGAGTTCACACAACATGACACTCCCGTCGGACGTCCGACGGGCAGTGTTGTTTCCTGCTACCATTATGTAAAGATAATTTTTGGACAGGTAATCCGATGGATACCCATCGTACATTACTTTTAAAAAGAATAATAAATTTTATTTAATAATATACATATCTCATGAAACTAAATATTACGTAAGTTCTCTATGTCTAACTTATACACATCTTTAGAAAGATAAGGCTCAAATAAGAAGCAAATTTGAAAGATGAATTTTAAAGGCAGAATTTAATGTAATGACTAGATGGGGTACTATTAAGATTAAGAGTGGAACGGAATGAAATACGGAAGAGTATAAAACTCTTTAAAAAATGGGGAGTCGGTATCGCAAAATGGAGTATCGGTATCGCTTGCAAGGTGACAACAATAACTCTACTAGCTAATAACAAGGCCAAGTGCACTCGCTAGCTAAGAACTCTAAATAATATAATTAATACTAATTATGTTTGTTAAAAGTTTACAACTAAAATATTTAAATAAAGTTCATGAATTTAAATAAGGAAATAAGAAAATATGGTGAAAGAAAGGCACAATAGGACAATACTCGGGATCGAACGGATCGGGGTACCATCATCATCATTGGGGTCCTCATCATCTTTAGGGCTCGGGTCGATTGTTTGGATGAACTTGCTCTTTTCCCCTTAATGTACTTCCACATTTTGCTCATCCGGCTGTCTATTTTTTTGTGAATGCATCAAATTTGTCGGACAATTGCCGGTTTACAATGTCACTCGAAGAGGTGAGCTTGTTCATGAGGGCCGTAGTGCTCAGCAGAAGAATGTCGAGGTGGTTGTGAGAGTCGGTAGACGTCTTCAACTTCACCCCTTCGAGCCCAAGACCATACACACGACCCTTTTGTCGAGATTCTGTCTCGACCCACAACTCCTCTTGAGTAAGATTTTGTTGTTGTACACCATCCCATAACGTTTTTAATTCATTAATCAATGGTTGTAAGTAAACATTAATCCTATTCTTTGGATTTGTTGGACCTCGAGATGACACATGTTAAAAACAAATATGGAATGGTCATGCATATCTCTGGCGGCAGGTTGTAAGGTGTAACAACGACCGGCCACACAGAGTACGATCTCCCTGCCATTGAGAATGGAGTGAAACTATTAGCACACAACCCTAGTCTCACATTCCGAGCGTCCGCCGCAAGTTAGTGTGCTTTTAGTCAAAGTCCTTTCACATAAGACTGTCCGAAGGATGACGTAGGACATTAGGACCTTTAACATGCTCATTGTGCCATCTCATATCCTTTGCAAGTGGTACTAGAAGGATACGATCTTTGGAGTCTCGGAATTAAAGTAAGTAATGCATCTTTGCATACGAGTGTTCCTTTTTATTCCAAGAATTAGATTTCCTCGATTTTCGTCTATCATGTCCACAAAACTTACGACCCTCTAGGTTTGCATCATCTCTATAGTACAACATACAACCCTTCAACCAACAATCAATTTCTTGAACATCCAAGCCTAATTCTTTTACTTTTATCTTCAAATGATTGTATTTCTTTAGAATCCTACTACCTTGGGGACATGCATCCGCTAACATGCCAAGCATATCATTTATACAATTGTGATAAATGTTGTGAGTTTCTTTTAGGCTTAATAATCGAACATGGGCCTCAAGTTCAGACATATTCCCGCATCAAACAAAGGTTGTTGGGCAGCTTAAAGCATATTGTAAAATATTTTAGCATTTGGATTCGGGGAATGATTTATGTTCACTTGGTTCCCTCTCATTGCATGATTGATCATATTTTGCATATGATTGTCATCATGATTATTATTATTATTATCATCATCATGATCATTTTGACCGTAATAATCTACAATACCCTCCTCGCTCCCTTGATAATATATGTCATTGTGAGAGGTATAACTTACATCACCGTAATTAGTGTGCATAACGTGTGCAAGTACTTTGACCGTCAAATTGTTGACCATCTACTTCTTCATGACTTGTCAAGTACTAGTAGCCCGACATAAAACCCTTTTTATACAGATGTTGTTTTACAACATAGAATTTTGATTAGCCAAATTCCTACATTTCTTGCACTGGACATCTATGTTGGCGACTTATTATGTAATCCCGTTGACTTTTCGCATAATTATCAAATTCATCAACTCGCATCCAACCACTCCCTACTTATTCCACCAAGAGGACTTCTCCTCTTATACATCCATTGTCGATGTAATGGCCCTTCCACATTATATTATATACGTACGCATCTGTTAATTTCACAATTTATTATTTTGGTCAATATATAATAATATAATATATAATAACAATCTTTCCTATATAGTTGAAATAAAAATAAATCTAATTAATAATATCTAATCATACATATATAAAGATTTAAAATAGTGTTTCACTCTTTTTTTCTTTGTTTTCTAATTCACATTTATTTTTTTACCTTTTATTAATTATAACATTATTTTTCATATCAAAAATTATTTTATTTTAATTTATTTTATCTTTATTCCCATTAACATTATATATATATATATATATATATATATATATATATATATATATATATATATATATATATATATATATATATATATATATATATATATATATATATATATATATATATATATATATATATATATATATATATATATATATTCGATCGTTAATTACATTATGAAAACATCAACAAAAATCTATTAATATTATAATTGCACACTTTATATAATAATAATAATAATAATAATAATAATAATAATAATAATAATAATAATAATAATCGTCTTTAGTGTGTATGTAGTGTTATTTTTCTTTTTAGTTTATATATATGTGGTGTTATTTTTCTTTTCCTGCTTCGGTCTTTGTAATTTTGTCTTCTTTTTATTCATGTTTTAATTGTTGGAGACTCAAATAAAATTTCTTAAAATGGACGTATTGTATAAAACGACTAGCATAATATTTCTTGAAATTTTCTTATAATTAGGCTACAGTTACAATTTGTTGAATTTGGATAGATGGCTCACCCACGTAAAAATATATGTATACCGTTATTTTGTCAGCTTTTTGTACAGTGCTAGATCTAGATAACAACATGAATAAATAAGACGTTGACTTCTAATATAAAAAATATGAATAAACATAAAATTGAGTTATCTATATTAATATTAACAAAAATCTATGTATATATAATATTACAAATTTCGGCATAACTCATTATTATTTAATATACAATTACAATTACACAAACTTAAATAACTTTTATTCATATATAAATATCACAAATTTCAATTAACTTTTAAACTATTTAGTGATATCATCAAAATATCATCACAAATTCCCACTAATTTATAATTATCTCAATTCTAAATTTATTATGTATCACCTTTTAGAATTTTACACACAATAACATCATTATAATATTATTATCATAATATATTACAAAAATATAAACTAGTATTTTCAAGTTTTTACCATAAATAAATAACTATCAAAACTACTAAAAACATCATTATCACTAATTTGTGTACTAACCTTACCAAATTTGTCGCAAAAGTGCTTCAACTTTTCCTGGGGGATAAAAGTTGTTCGTTGTCCGACAGGGTTACCCGATGGAATCCGGTCGGACAACAGCCCTCTTTCGCACTCCTCCGGAAAAGCTTCCGCTTTCCCGGGAGGATAAAAGTTTTCCTATTGTCCGACGGGTTCCCCGATGGAACCCGTCGGACAACAACAAAACTTTTGTCCTCTAACACAAGCTCCTGCAGCCCAACATAGATGTGACATATGTCATCGTTGTCCGAAGGTATCCGACAGGTTACTTGTCGGCCCACAGTGTATAGTTGTTCCGTCGAATCTCGATGCAACTCTCGTTGGTGAACAGATATCGGAAAAACATGATTTATATTTCGTAGGTGGTCATTGTAATTATCATCGGACGCTTTTCGTCGCTATTCCATTATTTTTTATCATCGGACGTTTTTCATCAGTATTCCCTTATTTTTTGTAGTGATTCCCCATAAAGTACAAGGCCCACACTAGGGTGAAAGCAAACTCCACCTGTGTAGGTTGGTCAACAAGCCCTGCAGAGAGGGAAAAATAATAAGCCAATTGAGTTCCTACAACGAGGGTAGAAAGCTCCACACAACTATGGAGCCCTCGAACCGTTTAGGGTTTTTCTTCGTTCGGGAGGATTCAAGTTGCACACACACACACACACACATATATCTATATTGACTATATCCATTGAGAACTAAGGGTTTAGATGACAAGTATGAACTTTCAATCTCCACCTTTCATTTATAATCTAATGGTTGAGATTAAACCCTAACTTATAGCCACTAACTCACTCATTCAGCCCCCACTCCCCTTTTCTCTATCCTTGTCTTCATGACCGCCTCTGTTGCCGGACTGTCATCGTCGTCGCTGTCGCCGGAAATATCCGAAAAATTAGTGGTTGATGCAGAGAAGAGAGAAAAGGCTTCCCTGATGGGATTCACCATGCCCTTTGTTAGGGTTTTTCCATTATTACGGCGGCTTTGCAGCTGGAAATTTAGCGGTTGACATTTCTGGCGGCAAAGCTGCCGCATACAGTGGAAAACCCTAACAAAAGGCATGGTGAATCCCATTAAAGGGGAGCTTTTACTCTCTCCTTTGTGTGAACCACTAATTTGCCTGGATAATTCCAACCAAAAAATAGTTTAATGTTTATGCTTATGGTATATGCTTGAATATTTAACTTTGTGATTTATGTGATACCCTAAACTCCGAAAGTCAAAAGCTTAACCTTAAACTGTATATAATAATTAAGTTTTAGGGTTAGGACTTATGTTCAGAGTTTAACCCTAACGCTTAAATATCAAGGTTTATAGTTTGGGGTTATCTTCAAACTCTAAGCTCCAAATCGTAACATCTTTTTTTGATAGAAAGGAAAATTTCATTAATAAAAAGTCATACATTTACAAAGATAATTTTTTAACAAAAATAAATCTAAAAGATCAAAATAGATCTCCATTTTGACAAAACTAATGGTACGAGATACTTTTGTTTGGCTCTATATGTGAAAAATCAATCTTACCACAAACCGTGTTCTTTGATTTTAATATGTCTTTCCACAACATTGTGTGAGCTATTGTATAACTTAATAGGATATATCTCTGTGTGATATAATAGATTCAACCTTAAGGAAACATCATTATCAAGACATATGAAATTCCATTATTAAAATATTCCCAACCAAAATCAATAAAAAAGTATAAAAAATACCCTCCAATCGAATCAACAATTCTAATAAAACTTGCACATATTGGCAAGAAAAATAACTCGCACAAAGGCGAGAAACAAGACTCTTACAAGAAGCGAGAGAACAAAATTTTTAGAAAGAAAACAATAATAACTTTAGATTTGAAGAAATTAAAGTAAAAATGGCTTTACACTCGCCGTAGCTAGGCCAATAGTGTCCCCAACAATCTAAACTAGAGAAAAATATAGTGGATACAAAATTAGGGTTTCGAGAGAAGGAAGGGAGATAAGAGGAGGAAGGGAGGGATTTAGTTAAAAAAATTCCAAACCCATGAAAGATAAAGAAAAATAAAGTTGTGGGAGAGTTGTTTTTTCCTCATAAAGTAGCGACTCGGCTAGCGCAGTCAAAAATTTGGGTTCGGGTTAAAATCGGGTTGGATAAATTGGTCATTGGATGAAATTGTTTGTCTGATATCTGATTTTTTCGGGTTAGACAATTCACACAAGTATGAATTTGGGTTAAAATTAAGTTTAGATAACGGAAATAGGAAAAATCTTATATCTAAATTTAAAATTCGGACAAAAATATCATGACCAAACCCAGTTTTGTTAGGTTAGACAAATTCAAATAATCCAATCAAACGAAATTTTGCAACTCTAGGCCTAGCAATTTAGGACGCAAAAGAGCTACATTGAGAAAATAAAACACTATTTTTTAGGGTAAGGGGGAGTGATTTTTATTACCAACATTAGCCCATCTCAAATGGGAATAATTACATCAAGTGCTCAAAGAGGTGTATAGTATGTTTGTCAATCGGAGACCTTACTATTGAACTTAGCTAGGTATTGCAATCTTATGCTAACCTCTCCTTGGATGTCTTTAACAACTTCATCCGCATTCTTCCTTTTACCGTGAAAGCTTCTTAAATTTCTTTCTTTCCATATGTGATAAACACTGGTTGTATATGTAGCAAATAAAATGTGCCTATACAGCTTATTCCCCTTCCATGACATAAGACGCCTATGCATTTGGTCCAATGATCTGCACAGCTTGCATTACAATTCAGCCATGTTAATAGTGCTTTTCTCATTTCTTCAAGTGTATCTACACCCCCAAAACAAGTGTTCTTCGGTCTCCTCATATGTATTGCACAGCTGGCGGATAGTATGTAATCCCTCCTTAAACCGAGATAGCCTAGCAATTGTTGGTGTTTTGTGATGCATCAAAATCCATGTGATATATGAGTGTCTGGGTACATTGGATCTGTTCCAAACAATTTTGTCCCAGCCCACACCTGGTTGGTCTCCCAGCGAGCCACCTATATCAACTTTGAGCTGTATATGTTGTGTTATGGGAATGTTTCCACTTCTAACTCCTGGAAAAGCCAGCTTGGAATTTCCTCTTCACTCTGCAGATCTTCTTCCATTACCAGTAGGAATCCGGTGGTGGTACATAATCCCACCAAGTCTGTATAGTTTAGGTAGTGTCCATGTACCCATTTGACCCACATATTATCAGCCTTGCGAGCTACATCCGACACATACTTAGCATTGATAGCTTCATTCCACATCCGTATATTCCTCAAACCTATTCCTCCATATTTCTTAGGTTTACGGATAGTAGTCCAAGCAATAAGTGGGATTCTAGAGTTATGCTCATTGCCTCCCCATAGGAACTTCCCGCAAATTGCTTCAATGTCTTTAATAACTCTGCTTTGGTAAGACAAAGATACTCGCCTGAAGCCAAAGATCCCCATTAGGACTGAATTAACCAACACAACTCTTCCAAGCATAAGAAATATATCGGCTTCCCCACACTCTTATTTTAGCTGTCATCTTTTCTACAAGTCCAAGCACAGTCATTCTTGGATAGCCTTGCTGAGGAAATAGGTACCCCTAAGTATTTAAATGGTAGGCATCCTTCAGTGAAGCCACCGAGTAAGATCAGTCTCTGTTTGTTAGGTTCGTGGACTCCTCCCAATACAATTTGGGATTTCTCCATACTCACTTGGAGTCCGAAGTATCAGCAAACCGATGCAAAGCTTTTTAATACAAATAATGGACTCGCTCGTCGGCTTTTGAGAAGAGCATTAAATCATCAGCAAGCATCAAGTGAGTCAATTGTATTGGCTTACATCCGGGATGGTAGCTAAATCCCTTTTCATTCCCCATAGTCAATAATATTCTTGAAAAATATTCCATAGCAATCACAAATAACAAGGGGGAAAGAGGATCCCCCTGTCTCGAACCCTCTAGCTCCATTAAAGGTTGGTAAGAGCTCTCCATTGAATTGTAAAGCATAAGTGACTCGATTGAACACATGCCGAGATCCACCTGACCATTTTTTGAGAGAAATGGAGTCCTTTAAGAACTTCCTCCAAAAACCCCAATGTATAGAATCACATGCTTTTTTGATATCTATTTTGATCATGCATCTAGGTGTGGCTGATTTCTATAGTATCCCCTTGCCAGTTCCTCGACACATCATGACATTGTGAACTAAAAGTCTACCCTTCACAAATGCATATTGATTGGGTGAAATAAGAGTAGGAAGTACCTCTGCCACTCTCCGACATAAAAGTTTTGTGATGCATTTATACACCACATTGCAAGTATGCAATAGGTCTAAACTTAGAGGCAAGTTTAGGGCATGATACCTTTGGAATTAGAACAACTTTGGTTGCGCTTACTTGCTGCTTTAGCTTTGCGATGTGGAAGAATTCTTGGATAGCAAGCACAAACCAGTGGGCCAGTATCTCTCCATGTAGCCTTAAAAAACCACTTAAATAACCATCTCGGGCCGGGGATTTGCAATTTGGGATTGAAAACATGACTGTCTTTATCTCTTCATCACTAAAAGGTCTCGCCCATGTGGAGCTGTTGTTCAACACCGAGTACTTGGCGAGCTTGGAACACGTGTTCATCACATTGCTTCCTTTGAGTACTCTTACCTAGTAAATTCCGATAATATCCCTACATAATGTCGACCACGTCGCCCTTATCCTCGCTCAAAGTCCCATCTCCCTTTTGGAGTTGATATATATATGAAGCTTGTTTTTTCTGTTTTATCATGGCAAAGAAATATTTTGTGCATTGATCTCCCGGATTGGTCCAATCATATTTGCTCTCATCGTTGCATAAGGCTAAGTGAAGCATTAAGTAGTGCTACATACTCAGCCCTCTTCTGTTTCTCTTGTTGTTGCAAACCGATGTTGAAGGGGTCCTTGTGCAACAATCTTTGAGTTGCAGTCATCATCCCTCCGGCCATGTCTTTTTTATTATGGACATCTCTAAACTTGTGTCTATTAAGTGCTTGTAACGATCTTTGGATGCTTTGCAACAATGCTTGTCAAGTTGGTCATTTTGTCCCCTTGTCTTTTTTGGTTGATAGTTATGCTTAAAATATCCTCGAATTCCGAGGTGGCCAGCCACATTTCACAGTAACAGGAATTGAGTTTTCCTCCGTGGTAATTGCCCAAATTTCACATGTAGGGGACAGTGATCGGATAGATGCTCGGAAAGATAATCAACAATAGCTTGGTCAAAATGGATAGACCAATCATCATTATGAAATGCTCTATCAATTCTAGAGTATATCCTTTCACCATCATCTTGTCTATTACACCAAGAGTAATATGCTCCAATACTCTTCATTTCCTGAAGGCCACAATCACTAAGGCATTCTCTAAACCGAAGGGTATCACTCGTATTGAACTCGGTGCTCCCCAATTCTATCCCGAGTGTCAAGCATAGCATTAAAGTCTCCAATTACTATCCAAGGCATTTGCACCATTTGGGCAATGTTCTTCATTTGAACCCACAAATCTATTCTTTAGTCCTCCTTGTTATATCCATAAACCACCGATGCAAGAAAAGTGTTGTTATCTCGCAAATGCTCTAACCTTGCAGTGAACTAGTTGAGCGTAAGCTTCCACAACGTCAACCTGGAATTCATTCCTCCTCCAAACTATCCATATTCTCCCCTTGGGTGATATTCATTGTTAATAAAGCTGCCCCTTCCCATAAACACTTTATTATAAACTGAAAGTAGATTTTTGTTTCTAACCTTAGTTTCGACTCATGGCCAACGGACCCACTTTATTAAGCATGACAAAGCTTTTCAAGTCTCGCTTGCTTTCTAGGTCCATTAAGACCTCTCACATTCCAACGGATAATGTTGTTCATTGGGATCGGGAGGATCCCCTACAAGGGGATGAGTAATTGTTAGCATCCTATTCACGTCTCGTAGTTGCTAAATCAGGAAGGAATTCGAGTTCTCAATCGGGCCATTACTAAGCTCTGTAGTTATGGGGGCCATTGTGTGATCTTCTTGTCCGTACTTGAATAAAACCATCATCCCGTTGCTGCTGTTCCGTGTGTATTTGATCCCCTTCCTGCGTAGAGTGTATTTGATCCTCTTCCCGCACCGGCTTTTGAATCGCCCTCTATAAAGTTTTGGTCTTCTTTTCCCGCACTCTGTCTCTTCATGCCCAAAATACCGACAATGAGTGCATTTTATGGGTTTCCACTCATATTCCACAGCTTGTATAAGGACATTATCTTTCTCACTCACAAACTCCACCTCATTAGGGAGGTGGGCATCAACCTGAACCTTTATGAGGATTCTTGCAAAACTCATTTTATCCTTCATCTTGGTTGCCTTATCCATTTTGAGGGGTTTACCGATCATACTTCCAAGTTTACTAAGGCTTCTAGCACTCCAATATTTCACATCTAGTTTAGGGAATTAAACCCAAATAGGAAGTTGTTGTATGTGCTTCCTGTCAATTTCCAAATCAGGTGTCCAAGCCTTAACAATAATCGGCTTCCTGTCAAAAAACCAAGGGGTTCTCGTATATCGCTCGCTGATCTTCTTTGCTATCAAATCGCACCATGAACATTCCCCTTTTATTGCCACTACTCTCTCAGGAGAAAATTTGCCCCAAATTCTCTTAAAGAAACCTTCCATAACAAATAATGGAGGATTTGCCCCCACCACACAACACACAATCGCAAATTGCCAAAATTCTATTTCGGATTGAACATCGACTTCCTCAATTTTTGCACACTTGATACCATTAAAATCCACACAGGGGATGAAATCTAGTGAGTCACCGTCATCCATATTGACAATTGATGCATAAGACTCGACCTTGGGGAGAAATTCGGTCACACTCATCCGCCCATGACCCGGCTCGCACCTCTTCCGTCCTTTGACCATCGTTTGTAGTGCGTATGTCGGCCGCGGCCGTCGCCCTAATTACGCCATCTTCCGTTTCTTCCCTTGCAATAGGAGACGATTGAGCGGAACCTTGCTGATTTTCGATGAGAGTAGGGAGTTCAGTGTGTGCAGTAGTTGCCGAGGTTTGCCTCTTCCCCGGCCTCGCATTCCTTTCCCTCGTCCCCGGTTTCCTCTCGCCATAGCAGAGAGCTCCGAAAGACCTCAAATAAAAAACTTTTGGGTAATTAAAAATTTAGATAAAATTTGCTGGTAAATTTCCCTTATGCTTCTCAATAATGCGGCCCATTTTGCTTTCTTTCTTTTCTTATTTTTTCATTATCAGTTAATATAAATTAAAACTAAATCATATGTTTCTGACAATAATATATTTCCTAAGGTTGAGTTTGGCCGTATCTTTTTATATTAAATGATGTATGTGTTCATTTTTTAAATCATTCCTGCTTTAGTTGCTTACTTGTAGTTAGATTCTGTAAAAAGTTCTTTGGTTTAATTTTTTATTGGATTATTATTACACTAATAAAATTATTTTTAATTTTAATTTTAAATTAACCTATTTTTATTTAGGTTGACTTTGAATTGATTGATACTTGATTCAATACACTTAAGATTCAATTCCCTTTCCTTTTCCAGTAACATGCAATCAATTAGTAAATTCACTATTCGTGAAACAAAACAAGAATCTACAACACTTTTTTGTATCCTGTTACTTAAACAACCAATTTTTCAATTATTTTTTGGCATAGAAAATGTCTGTCAAATTTAAAGGGCCTTATTTCATGCTCCTTATTTTATTATTCCATGTTGGGATTTTTTCAACTTTCTAATTTAGGTTTACCATCTTTGTAAATCCGGAGTACTATTAATTAAATTCACACACAATACTCATACGTTTCATATTTTAACTCAACCATTAGGTGTCGAGTGATATGCTTGATTTGACAATAATATGTGGTAATCACAACCATATGCCACTTCTAATGATGTGCCCTTGGTTAGGTAGGTCAAACTGCGACTTTGGTCTCAAATTGATAGTTTATTACGAAAATGAGGCAAATAATTTAGATTTCATAGACTCAAGGACGAAAGAAGGCAGGAAGAGAGAGAGAGGAGAATTTTTCATTTAGACGTAAGATTTAACGGCGAAATAAGGCAATATAATTAGCCACATGATTCGACCAGTTGACCCACAAGGGGCAAAAAAAAAAAAAAAAAAAAAAGCAATACGAGTTGTATACAAAAGATATTTTAATGTTAATGTTGTAAGAATCTTGATTATCTGTTCTGCCAGCTTCGGAAAAATTATTTATTCGAATTTTTTTCCTCATAAGCCACTCAAATTTTGAAAAATCGGCTATCTAATATTTTTTAATCACAAAGCATTTACTCTTATTTTTATCGTCAAACCTTGCTATCTATAAAAACTATTTTCAGAGTTCTTTACAAATCAATACTATAAATTAACGAATTATAATTCGTAGGCTACATCAATAAATATAAAAAAATACCATAATACATGAATCCCATAAACTACACTAAAAGACATGTCTCCGATTCAATTTTATATTTCCTCCTACCCATTCATTTTTTTATATATAAAAGTGTATCCCTTCTACTTGCTCTTTGCTTTTCATAATTTTTGTTTTTATTTATAATAACTAAATTAATTTTACTCCTTTTTAATCTTACAATACGTCAAAAAATACTATTTTAATTTTATGTTAGGAACCTTGTGAGCTCAAAAACCATGCATGCATATATTTATTATATAAAGTACATTTACCTCCTTTTTTTGGTATACAAAGAGATCAAAAGACTGTGTGTTATAAATTTGAACTATTTATCTTCAGGGCTATTTGAACTATTTATGAAAAGAGGATCAAGCCAACTCCCCAAGTGCCTTCTTCGAGCTCGACATTCAGCGGTGTTGTGCCCTGTTTACTTGTGGAACTCGTAATACTTGTTGGAAGTTCGTGTCTTAGTAGAAGTGGACATGGGAGGGGGCTTCTTGAGCATGGGATGCCCTTTGATTTCCATTAAAATGCTTCGAGGGTCCGTGTTGAAGCGGTGGTTCACTTCGTTTTCTCGAGACTTCTTCTCACTTCGAGAGTTAAACTTTCCTTCCCCTCCTTTCTTCTTTGCCTCCTCCCCCTCTTCCGCATAGATCTCGTGGCTCGTATAAAGTTAGCCACCTTTCGGAGTGCTTTTGCGAGAGTAGTCACCTTCGCTCGGCGAGGGAAAACTTGAATCTTCCACTCCTGAGTCCATTCAGGAAGGAGGTGTAGGCAACTCGCATGTTGAAGATCGGGGATGAGGACAGCTTCCTTATGGAACCTCCGCACATAGTCTTTGAGGGTTTCATTTCTTTCCTACTTGATTTTTGAGAGATGGATGCTGGTTTTCTTCTGTTTGAAACTTGCGATGAATTGCGCAACAAACTTTTCACAAAGTTCTTCAAAGGAAGAGATGCCTCCTTGAGGGAGACCATTGAAGCATTTACGCACGGCCCCCTTCAATGTGGCGGGGAAGAATCGACGAGTAGGTAGCATCGTCTCCATCCCGCACATACATATGGGACTTGTAGTATGCCAAGTGGTCCTCCGGGTTAGTCGTGCCATCATACGGGTCGACGTTTGGGACCTTTATTTTCTTCATTCCGGGGGCATTCGTGATTTTCTTTGGAAATTGAGTGTTGGAAGTAAGTCGAGTAGGCCTTGGGTCGGATCCGAGAGATAAGAACAGCATGAGGTTGGTGTTGTGGAACTTCCACCGGGGAAGGACTCTTCCTCCTCTCGGAGCTGTGGAGGGGGCACGTGCGCCCGATCCTCTTTGACTTCTCGGGGCCCTTCATAGCCGATTGCCCACGATACCTTTCCCTTGAGCGCTCGTGCTCCCGAACGACGTATCATTCTTAGTCATGCTTAAGAGCATCATAGGCTCGTTGAGAGTTGTAGTCATGAGTAATTGATAGCGCGAGGCTGGCTATTCTTCTACTCTCTTGAGGCTTAGATCATGCGTTTTGCGCAAGGGCCCTGCCTTGACCTTTAAACTAGGTAGAACGCCTGCTGTGGGTGGCGTAGGGGTCGAGGCCGTGTGGGATGTTGCGATATTCTCGTTGGCTCTTTGGAGAGCTCTCTTGGCCTTGATGATCCCCCTAGCGTCTCCCTCTTCATGATGCCTCATCGGTGGGGCACTTGGCTTATTAGGGATGAGTGCGGTTAAAGCCACAGTAGAGTCGTGCAAGGGCTGCGTGTGAGGGCATCCCGGCCGAGGAGTGGCCAACAGCTGATCTCCCTGGGGGTTGTGCCGTACTCCGGAGTTGGGGTATACTAGAAAGGCATTATGGTCATGCGTTGTTCCATGGTGGCTCATACATGCTCCCTGCACTTGTTGTACAACAGTAGTCTTGAGGGTTTCTATCAAGTTTTGAAGAGCCCCTAGGGTGACGTAACCCTCCCAGCTGAGTATGGCGATTGTCGGTAGACCGCCGAGATGATTTTGCGTCCTCGGCTTGAGGGACGCCACGGGATTGGCCCTCGTAGGCATTGAATGATGAGGATGAGGGACAGGTAGGTTGATTGCATCACGTATCATCCTGGATCGTGATCGGGTACCGCTAGCAACCATAAGCTACCTCTCTCTCTGCAGACAGCGCCAAAATGTTTCCGAGAGGAAAAAGGTGTGTTGATGTGGATGATGATTCGGAAGGAGAAAGGATTTACCGCTCCGGTCACGAGGACGTGGCTCGATCGGTCGGACTCCACATGGTAGTTGCGGAACTCGCACAAAGGCGAAGCCCCGGGGTGGATCTCGGGAACGCCCTCCGACGCTCAAGTTAGTGATGAACCGAATGAGGGGATCAAGGAAATCTTCCTCGATGTGCATGAAGGGGAATTTCTTGGGATTTGCTTACGGGAGTCAAGCGTGTTTTGGGATTTGTGGAATTCTCCTAGAGAGGAAAACCTTGGGATTGATGTTGTGAATTTCCCATTTGAAAGGGGGTAAGCTAGTAATTTACTATGTTTTCAGAGAAACCCCAGCCCTACTTGGGCTTTTGGGGGCTTTACCTGGCCCATATAGAGTAGGTTTGGGCTGATGCTTCCTTTGTCCGACTCGATTGAGCCTAGATGGTTACCGACGTTGCGAGTGAGTTTGAACTGTCCGAGAAATATCCGGATCACAATATATGATGATTCATGCACTTATGGTAGATCACATTAAAGTCATTTTTTAATGTTTACCAAAAAAGCATATAACTTTTGAATAATAGTGTAGATACATAAAAAATGTCTTGCTTATTCGTCATTTAATTTTGTTAGCTCGGTGATGAAAACTTAGCCGCATTTGTATGCTTGGGATGGAAGTGGACTAAGACAGAGCAACAATTCACATTTCAGCCCAAAAACCAAAGTAAATAGCAAGCCCACACTAAAAGTAGCTCAACAACTAGCTTTTAGGTTGGATCCAACCTCCCTCCTAAGTCAAAAGTCGAACCGCATCCGATCATCCAACCATCAAAGCGCAACCGTTTTGATGCCCATGCCAAGCTTGGTCCCCATAATCCTCTCGAATGCAGTCATTGTGATTGTTTCAACCTTCGGAATTTCCTCTATTCTTTACTAATTTCTAGTTAGTAGAATAAGTCCATCCTACTTGGTTAGTTTTCGAGGCTAGGTTTAGGGTCTTCCTAACCCTAAACCTTTGGGGTCTTCCCTCATTTCACATACTGAATTTAGTTGAAAATTTTCCCTCATTCTACTAAATTTTTCACTCGACTCTCTCCTCTCTACTCTTTCCACTAAAACTCTTATTTCTTCTCCTAAAACCTCTCGTGCAAAGCCCTCTATTTCCCACTCGGATTTCCTTATCCGACCTGTCGTTACTCTGCTGGATTCAAGTCAAGACTCATGTTCTAGAGCTGGGTCTACCTAAGGACGTCAACCGAATAATCCAAGCCTTCTAATTTTGTTTATTTATTTCTTTAATTTCAATCTTTTAATTTCAATATAGTGGTTTTGACCGACGTAATTTTATTTAATTTCCACCCCGCTTGATATAGTAGTTGACATTTATCACTTTCTTTTCACTTTGTTTTATTGCTTTCATTCATGCTTCGATTGTTTTAAATCCTGTCTTTGGCATGTTGCTTGTTTGCTTTTTCTTAACACAATTTTCGGTTCCCCTTCTAGTTAGTAGATGTCCTTTTTTAAACAGGTAGAATATGGAGCACTCCTTGAAGACTCGGGTATGAACCGACCCGTTATATGATTTTGATTTCAAGTCATTCATCCAAAACTTAGATATATCCCTTACCATTTATTAGCATTGGATTCTTGATGAGTATGATTTCAAGTCATTCAACTAAAACTTCGAACAACAATTAATGCTTTGGATTCTTGACAACTTCTAAATTGAGCCAAGACTCGACATTAATAAACATCTCATTGAGTCTAAGAATTCGGTTGTACTTAACAAAGTAGAAATCGACTCAGCCTAAGTAATCGAGCACCGACCGAGGACTTAGTTATGGAAAATTGACCCACTCAGTATGGCTCGGACTAAACGTTTGTCGAAATAATTTTACACTCTTAACTCATCCTTTTAACCGGCTCACTTCATATTTTAAAACAGAATTGCCGAAATGATTTTGATTTATTAAGCCAAAATTAATGAAATTGGCAAACACTGAAATTTGTCTAAATAACTCTTTGAACTTAATTCTGTCTTATTTATTCTTTGACTTAGACATAAATGGAATATTAACAAATTGAATATTGGACTTGAAAATTTTCATTTTAATAGATTAAGGAATTTTGGTCACTAAATAATTTATTTAGACTAATCTTTATCTAACCTTGGACCAAGCATTTTTATACTTTGAGTACCATTTATAATTTGTTTTTGCAGATTTATTGAAGCTGAATAATCTCAGCTTAAAGCAAAAACAAACAACTTCTTACCATTCACGATCAGCGAGATAGAAAAGCCACCATTTCCGGGTAAACTCGTAACATTATTTGAGGACTCGTTTCCATTTGTAGTAACTTCTAATTTTTGAGTCTAGTGGTTTTTTCTATCTTGTTTCTCCAATACAACAAGCTTGTATGACTGCTTTTTGAGGCTAGAACCTGTGATTAATGACTAATTTCATAATGATTGTATTTCTAAGGACTCGGACTATCTATTATAATGGTTAGTTGACCTAGAAGCCCCGACCCAACGCACAATGATTTTCTACCTTGTTATTTATAAATAGATGCCTTGATTCAAGAATTATAAGATGGCTAGAACTAAGAATTCAACTCTCATACTCTTTCTTCTAGCTTCCAACTCTAGTTCATTCAATCACAACTTTCTAAGTTGTATCATCTTGTAAAGAAAAGTCTTGTAATCTCTACTCTTTTTCAAACACTTTTCTAGTTCATCCCTTGAATGCGTTGTAAGGTTTAACTCAACTCAATTGTCCAAAATTGTAAAGGTAACTCGGTTTGGAAGTGCTAGGACATATAAGGTAACTTCTCTGCCCGGGAAAAACTTGTATCGGTATTGTTTAAGGGAGCAATTTAGGTAGTCAATCTGTTGTATTTGTGGATTCAAATAGTAGATTTAACTTAATGCATGGATAATCATTATCCTTAGTTCTCTTCCCCAGGAGGGTTTCCACGTGAAACTTTGTGTCTTTCTCACTTCCGAGTTAGTCTAGACTCAGTTTTGGTTTATGAGTTTAGTCTCTTCCAAAGAACTTTTAAATTTTACATTATTTCCTCATCACCCTATTCAACTCCCTCTAGGGTGACTTAGACTCTCTAACTTAACTTCAATTGGTATAAGAGCCTACCCTTTCACAAAAGGATCTCACAATCCAAAGGTCTAAAGACCAAATGGCTCAATATAATAGAGAGTTTAATGAAGGAAGGTTATTTACCCGACCACCTGTAGAAACCACCGCTCTTACCCCTGTAGAGGGACACAACAGGATCGAGTTTCCCCACGAATGTCAACTCTCTACCTTTTGAAGGTTCTTTTTGAAGGATGGTTTTTGAAAATAGATTTAGAAAGTGGGGTCCACCTCTAATTGAGATTTTCGATTTTTATAATTTAATTAAAGTGATTTTAAGCATAATAGTGAATGATATTTTATTTTAGAAATTAATTTTTAGAGCTCTCGGGATATTATTTCATAATTTAGGAAAATAGAAAAATATAACTTAAATTATGCCGAAAGGCTTTTGGGCCAAAAAGGTGTGATAACACCGGTTTGGATCGAGAGCCTTACCGTGGATCGGCCTACACCGGCAAGAGCCGGCATTGTCCGGTCACGGCGCCGGCCATGGGCTGTAATCGAAGCGTTAGTCTCGGTCCATGGCCTCGGCTATCAGAAAATAAATATGTTTTTTGCCATTTTAAATTAGAAATGTCGAGATGCACTTTAGGAGAAATAAAAATAGAAAAGGGAGAGTAATCGATCGGTTTTAGAAATAAAAACTAATAAAAATAAAAGAAATACTCTTCTAATCTTAGTATGGGAAAATTAAGCTTGAAAGAAGGTTTGACAATGACTCCATTGTTCTAGAACTAAGAATCTAGTGTTCGGAGGCAAAAGTACGAAATGTAGGGATAAGCCCTTCCATCCCATCCGTTAACGGACGACCTCTACAAATTCGAATTGGGAGTTAAAAGAACATGGTCTCATTCAAGCATACAACTTATGAATACGAAAAATAAATCAACCAAACATGTGAAGAAAGTGATAAAAACAGTTTAGAAAGCGATAAATAAAGAGGTAAAAGAAAGCGAAAAGAAAAGTGATAAAAATAAAATTACGGCAGGCGGGGAGGAATTAAAAACCATTAACTTTTAATCCACAATACGAAAGCGGTAAAAGGTATAAATTTAAATAAACTATTAGGGATTGAAAATAAACTAAGCACCCTCAAGTTGTCCCACTGCTGATCTTGAATCACGAACCGGATCTGGACACGTGATGGTGGATAAACAAGATTAAATAGGGTATTTGAGGAATTAATGGAAGTAGAGTAGTGTATGAAAATGATGAAGGTGCTTGGTAGAGTAATGATTAGTTGAAAATGAGCTAAGAAATCACAATATCGTTTAGCATTCAGTAGCTCATAGCCTAAATTCAGCAATGTATAGCTAGGGTATTGATTTAAAGGTCAAAAAGCAATAGCTTGATTAATAATCGCTTTTTTAGCTTTATTCGAGTAGCAAAAATGAGGAATAAACTCCTCTATTCATAGGTTAGGGGTTATCTCACAAAAAATAACCTAAAAGCATGCAATCAGCCGTCACATAGCTGAACCGAACCGACCGGAATAAGAAAAACTTGATAGAATTAGCATTGATCGAAATCCCATGAGATATGCCGAGAAGCACGGTGCCGATCTCAAAACGGTGTCGCTTGAAAAATTGACCTTTCATGTCTTAGCCGATCTCTGAAGCAAAATGCGGTGCTTTGGCATGAACAGTCTCGAAGCACGACGCCGGCCTCAAACGACATCGTTTGGTGAACTTGACTTCCGTGCCTTGGTTGGATGCTTGGAGCAAAACGCAGTGCTTTGGTGTGAAAAGCAATGAAGCGCAGATGTCGACCTAAATGGCGTCGTATAGATAGTTTGAGCTTTGTGCCTTAGTTAGTCATCGATTAAAAAGTCAAACACTGCGTTTTTGCCATATACGGAGGAGACCGGCGCCGACCTTGGCAGCTTTCCATTTTTCAAAACTTTTTATTTTTGGAAAGTTTCGTTTTAACAAGTTTCTATTTTTGGCTTTTTTTATTTTTTGTGCGGGTTTGGGTTTCCTGGTTGGGAGCTTGACTCGGGCTTGGTTCGGTTGAAATAAAATGGGCTTGTGGGCTAGCCTAAGAAATAAAGGCTAATTTTGTGGTGCTAATGGGTTCTTTATGGTTTATCGGCTTCCGTAACACTACTCAAACTTCAATCATGATCCGAGTTCGCAAATTAGACTAGGATTTCATCACCGGGATAACCAAATAAATAACAGAGAAAAGGATGACACTTTTTAGGTGTCTACAATTATCCCCACTTTGACCGAGTCCGAAAAACAAAGATCAAAGTAGACACTAAAGGGTACTTACCTGGATCCAGATTGATTCAAGATGACTAGCGTTAGTTGTCTCTTGATTTGGACTCTAAGAGGGAAGCCTAGACTTGACTAACGGAGTATGAAGTTCGGTGGCTGATTACCGAACTTGGCTAATTAAAGACTTAAAGCTCATATTGTTGCACCTAAACTTGACCATGTAGTTAGTCTAAAACTTGGCGAGGGCTTGACCTTGACTCGGGTAGTAAAGTCTAAAGTCCAGCGAGGTACCTGTATTTGACCACTTCTTGAATTTGAAGTTCGACAGAGTGTCCCGAGTTTGACTCGATCAATGTCCCGAAGCTCGGATGAAGGGCCTAACATGATTGTTCTTGGTTTGAAGCTTAGCTAAAACTTTATGCACTAACAGTTTTGTTAGCCGATAATCAAATGGAATAGTTTTAAGTGTTACTCGAAAATGATCCGTAGCCGGATCATGTTTCAAATGTGTTTCTTTGACTTGGCCACGAGTGGTCCTAAAGTCTTTGCTTGATGTCCGAACCTTGACAACCGTAAGGTTTGAAGCTCAATTGGATGTCCGAACCTTGACCACCATTGGCCCGAAGCTCGACAAGGATGTTTGAACCTTGACCGCTATGGGCCCGAAGCTCGATTGGAATGTCTAAACCTTGATCGTTGTTGGGCCCGAAGCTCACCGGAGATGATGTCCGAACCTTGATCGTTGTTGGTCCTGAAAATCAGCAAAGATGTTTAAACCTTGACGGCTTTTAGGTTTGAAGCTCGACTTCTATCTACTTTCGACAGAATAGGGACGTATATAAGAATTAGAATTTTAATGAGGTTATGTGCCTCATTCTAATTTTGAGCTTTTTAGTCTTTGTGCTAATAGCTCCTTAGTTTGTATGGTAGAAGATTAGTGCCTTTTCCTTAGTATTCTTAGAGTTCTATGATCCTTTCGATCATGAGCCCTCACGTTCTTATTGGATGCTTGTGTCTAACTCTTGTCGAATGCTCGGAGAGTTGGTGAGCTTTGATGGGAGATTCTCTTTGAAGGTAGTAATGCTAGTGACCTTCCTAATGCCAACTTAATGAATGATGCTTGATTGAATAATTTCTTTTAGGGTGCTTTGTTATTAATTTTTCAATTTTAAGGATTTTGACCCATGCAAAGGAAATGAATGCAAGACTCTATTCTAAGAATAAATGCATTCTTTTATTAAGATGATGCAAAGAGTTCAAAAAGACAAAGACAAAAATTACACTTCAGCCCCTACTCCCCAAAGTAAAGCCTAAAGAAAAGTAGGCCGCTTGAACTGCGTTGTATTATCGCTAAATGGTGAACACCGAACTGTAGACTTGACAGGTTTGGTGTTGACTCAGCATGGCATGCTTCTTGATTGATTTTTTCCCATCTAAGTATGGTAAAGTGGCTTTTAATTTGGAAATGGGAAATGGGAATTGGAATCAAGGTTGGGATTGGGGCCGGACCTCATGGTCTTCCTACAAACTACTATAGTGAAATCAGGTCTTCTTAGTTCAAAAAGAAAGGTCTCGATTTAGTTTTTTTTTAATAGAAAATAGGAAAAGGAAATAGACATAGAACGAATCTGTAAGGGAAATGCACACTTTATTAATATACTTGATGAGTGATAGGCTCATTGGATGATGTTTTAGCTAGTTTCTTCCTAGGTACTATCTCCTTATGAAAGACTTCGCTCATCAATGAATGACTCGCAGTTTATCATTATTTTGAAGAGCATAAAAATGTGCTTGATCCCTCATATCCCAACCGATTATTTGAATCGCTGACCCCGGTTTCCTTTTTCCAACGATCTTCTCCATAAATCGATGTTTAGGAATACAAATAACTTCCATTTGAAGATAGTATTCACAACATAACTATTTCATTGGGCGCAGTCTATAATCAATAGGGCAATATTTGAATGTAAATACAAATTTGTTGAAAATTGTAGAAATTTGGAAGGTGATTGGAATTTATTGTACTCCGGATATACTCTTTTATGCAACATATCTCTATTCTTCTACCAAAGAATAGGCAAATAAGTTTTAAAAAACTGCTCCTAAAACCAAAATTAAATTGATCAATAATCTCTTTGTTGTGTCCTTTATAAGATCACGAAAAACATCTAATCATTCCCATCACAATATTTAATTTGAACATCATTTAGGCCTTCCACAAACATTTTGACCAAACAGTTTACTAAATTATTTCAACAATCATAAATGTCGATATCATAAATATCAACTAAAAATTATTGTGGTGATAATAAATATTGACCTAATGAAAGAGTTTTGATCTCAAATATCATATTTGAGATTCTTTTAATCTTCCTCATGACATGGTTTCAAATTTCAATCCACATCGTTGAATGACAACTAAAATTAGCTACAAAAATCGACTGAATTCTTGTATTGACGATAAATGTTGATGAAATGAAGTAATTCTTACCTCACATTTTGGAGTTGAGCTTATATTCAATGTTTCCATCATATGGTGAAGCTTGGACTCAAACTGATGAAATTGCCTCATATATGAAAAAATTAGCTTTGTTTCTTATTATCTTTAGTATGATTGAAAATCATTTTCATTGAAAAACAATGTTCCATCATTGTCTTTACCAAATGACGAAAAATTAGAAAATATTTTTAGGAAGACATCCCCTACCACCCTCCCCTCCCCCACCGCCCCCCAAAAAAAAAGGAAAACACCAAACACATCTAGTACAAAATATTTGACGTACTTTCCAAAAAAAAGATTTGACGTAAATTCAAATGTCTAAGAAGTGGGTCTCTATGGTTTATTTGTCTAAGAAGACCATGTCAAATTATTGTTCCATTTATTACTAAATCGTTCCAACCAATGTTTGAACGACTGCCCGTAGTAATTATGAGAAAAAAGGATGTGGGTATAAAGGTTATTGTAAAATGGTCACCATGGTGACTCCCACAATATTAACCGTATAAGTTTTTTGATTTAATCTTAACTATTAAATTTTTTAATATTTAATTTAGTAAATTATTTAATAATTAGAAAAGTAAAATAAAACAAAAAATATATATATATTTTTCTATGTTGTGTTTGGTAAATCATTCCCCAAAACCCCTCCCACCCACCGTTCTTTTTCCAAGACTCCTTTTCCGGACAAACACACACTACTACAGGAACCACTTTTAACTACGGTTAAAAATAACATTTAACGACGGTTAACAAACGTCGTTGTATGTACCACATTTGACTACGGTTCAAAACCGTAGTCATAGGTAATATATGACGACAGTTCATAACATAAAACCGTAGTCATATGATTATCTCGTGACGATGGTTTACATAACGGAACCGTCGTCATAGGCCTTCTTCCGTACTTGGAAAGAGCACCTATGACGATGGTTCCTTTATTTGAACTATCGTCATAGATAATCATATGACTACGGTTTTATATTATGAACCATCATCATATGTCTTTTTTAAAAAAATATTTTTCTTGTATTTGCTTGGCCCTCTCGTACAGTACAAAAAAAAAAAATTTAATGTACAAACCACATTCCCAATACAATCTTCACCACAATATATACAAAACAACAAACACATATACTCATCACATTTTGTATATAGGCCTTCCTCTTCACCAGAATATATACAAAACAACAACACATATACAAACCACATTCCTATGTACATATTTATACATGTAACGTGTATGACTACTAAAATCACAAATTTGACTTGGCAAATAATGAAGAATAACTCGTACTATATATACCTAGTCCTTTATACTATAGAATACGAACTCTGCAACCTTGTTTTAACTTGGTGAGCACGTCATTTGTATAGGGAGTGAGTGGCTTCTTTCCCAAAAAATATTGTGACCAAAGCTGTAAAAGACATATTAATTAGGTCGAGTGCAAGTGTTAATCAAGCTGAAAAAGAGTATAAAAATAATCAATTAAAAGTGCAACTACACCTCTTTGGGACTATCATTGTTTTCCAGTTTGGTACAATCTCTTTCATGTACTTGGAGAATGTAGAAGCCGCACTCCAAGTTCCCGGTTGTTTATGGTACTATAATAATAAAAATAGATTTCCAACACATAGAGAATTAATTAGTACTTATGTATATAGCAAGTAATATGAAATGAAAAACATCTAAAGTAGACTGTAATAATCAAGAAAACCTCACATTGACGGGGATAATTAGTAGTTGTGCTTTATTCACTCGTTTGGGACCTCCTCCATAATAATAACGGACTAGAGCACTATTTTTCAATCGGAAAAATAAAATTTAAGTTAGACATATCATTGAACAATTACTTAACAAAACAGCATAAAATGATTACAAAATATGAACTCACCCCTCGACGACGTCCCCGATATCTTCCCTCACGTCACCACCCACGGGATCAAGGAACTAGGCAACATTAACCCTTGGATATGTGAAAACAAGCACCCAATGTTGGCTATAAAATAAAACATTTTTATATAAGTACAACACCATATATAAACTTCATCATTTAGTTATAGCTCATTATTTGTCCACTTACCTCTCATTGAACGGCGCTAGAAACAATGATTTTTCATCCATTGCATCTTTTATGACGTTGAAGATATAGGAGACTCGTTCGTCACGATTAAGCCCAGCTCCTTAAATAACGGAAGTAGGGTTCGAAACCGAACGTAGTCCTTCCTAATCTCGTGCAGCCATCTTACATATTAGTATGTAGTTAGAAATTGAAATTAGATAGTTCAAAAAAATGATTAAGAATATATTAACTCACATCATGTCAAGCGTAATAGCAGATACGCCGATTTCCTCCAAGTGCAAAAATTACGATATGTCGTCCGGGAAGACAAAGATCGGCGTATCCGCTTCACATAGCCCTAACACGTGACCTGGCGTGCTACGGATGATCTAGTCCTCTATTGACAAAGTAGCACACCAATCCGTGCGAGGCTCCTCAATGGATTTAAGAGAAGCCTTCTTCGGATGACGAACAGGCGCCATCGAACGTTTGCTTGTGCCGTAGCGCCCTTCATCCCACTCGTCGGATCTGTCCCTAATATCCTAATGAATAATCAATACAAAAATGAGAAATATATGTACATGATTAACAACACAACTAAATCCAATATTTTTAATACAATTGAATTACCGTAGTGAGGATGACCAAACTCTTGGGCCAACGAAGGAAAGCGTTGATTGCATCGTTAACGGTGTGGAGGTCCGCTCCCGGATCGACAACTCATACTCGCCTTTCCCATGTATGACCTCTTTGACACTCACCCTCACCTCATCAGCTGCAAGGGGTGTCCTGTGAACGACAACATCTCGCCCTCCATGGGAAAACAACACCTAATGCCACAACATGCTCTGCGAGAGGGTGATGAGAAGCTAGCTTGCAATTCACCGACTACATAAGAATATGCATAATAATTTCAATCATGGGATAACCTTTGACATAAAAGTTAAATAACCTAAAAACCCTGAAAATATAAACGGAAAGAATTTCCCCTTAAAAGTACACATTTCCCCAAGATAAAGGCCATCATCCGAAATAATAAAAACATAGTAACAAATGTAAGTACTCAATGGCCACACACCGAGTTATCCAACAACCACACAGTATACACCATTCATTGACCAATACACCAATTACACAAAAATATAAACATGCATGTAAATAATAGCGAGTCATCCGAAACAACAAAAACATGCATGTAAATATAATTATTAGGTTGCAAAATCTGAATTACGTACCTTCGTCGAACTTCGAATTGGTCAACGGGTGAGCTCGCGTTCACGCCGGCCGATGTGTGGGGTGATAATGGCATGCCCGTGTTGGGGATAAAGTACAAACTCATCCGGGCCTCCATCTCTCGCCACCTTTGTAGCCATTTGGCACATTTAGATATGTTGGAGCTCAATTATGGATTGTTAAGACTCCATTTTGGACCTCATTTGAGCCATTTCGGCATTCGTAAACGGTTGGGTAGAAGTGATGGGGCGTCTCTTCCTAACCCCAAAGTGCTCAACTATCCCCACCCGCCCAACTACGGCTCGAACACGACTGGGATGCTGATCTATTTGGAGGTCCAAGGCTAACTTATCCCTCCTCGCGGTTGTGTCGGCAAATTCTAAACTCGGACTTGTGACAAAGACTCTGTAAGAAGAAAAAGATATTATCATTTGACAATTTCATTAGTATTCAAACCGATGATAAGTAGTTCTCAAAATAAATAAAGGAAATAGTAAAAAAGAACTCACGAGTCGGTGAGAAATAGCTTGTACATCGGGCGTAGTGAAGGTTCCATCTTTCTTCTTTCTTCCTTCGACTCACAACTCGTCCTTATTGACAACGAGCTGAGAAGGATCTATGTTGGAACCTTCACCGGATGTTGTTTGAAGTTATTCAAGCTTTTGCTTGTACAATCTCTCCTCTAACTTCGCGTACTCCCGGGACAGCACATGAGGGTATAGATTGCTCTTAATCCTCTTCCGGTTGGCTTCACCTATAGCTTGCACAAGTAATTAAGACAACGAAAATATCGGAGCATAACACTTAAGTTGAAAATAATTGTATATATCACTAACAATTTCTTCCATTTTATATCAATTCGATAACGAAAATATCAATGCATAAGGCAACTCCCTCCGATTGTCCACTACATATGCCTTTCTCAAGTATATCTCACAACTTACATTTATAGAAAACCAACATCACACTATTTTTATATGACAATTGAAATATTGAATGAAGTTGCATACTATTTAAATCCTCTATTTTCTCCTTAGAGCTACCCATTAACTTTTTATACAATAATTGATGTAGTATCAAAAAAATGTATCAAAGTAATGAAATTACCTTGTATTTCGGACAGGTGATATAGCGGCTATGCGAGATTTGTAGTCTTTAAACTTTTCTGCCGCCGACATGTGTCTTGTGTTTCACGGAGGGGATCTCGGATTCATTAATGTTCAACTTGAACGTTTTCGAAACACAAGAACGGTATGCATTAGTACATATATATTAACCATTTACAATATAAGTTGCAATACTAGGTTGAGATGTATTCATTTAACGTGAATCTCGTTCCATACGTTGTCCTTAACGGAATCGGGGATGTCGACCCATTTTCCGAAGTTGATGTTCACGGGGCAGCGGGTTGCCGTATGTTAAACCTCATTTTTGCCGGTTTTAAGGCATTATTTAACCCAATTCCATGATGATTTCAATGATATTTATTTAGTTTTGGGTTAGATCTTGCTCATTTTCTCTTTATCGTCACCTAAGCTCGTAAATCTCTTTATTACAGGTTTTTAGGGCTTAAATTTGAGAGATTCGAGATAAAATTAATGAAAAGCGATGAAAAGAAGAGTCCGGGCCCAAGAGAAGGCAAGAAAGAAGCCTAAAACACATCAAGAGAAGTCGCACGACCTATTGTCCGAAGCCGCACAGCCGTGCGATCATCGAGCAAAGGGCCCGAAGTCAAGAAAGGCCGTACGGCCCCCGTGCGCATCTCGCACGGCCGTTTAAAAAGCTACAAAATTTGGAGTCGTGCACGGCACCCCGTGCTAAATCTGCATGGCCATGAGAAATAGGCAGAGAGTTCGAGTTTTCGCACAACAGTCGTGTGAGACCCGCACTGCTGTGCGACTACTATTTCCGTGGGTATTTAAGTTTCCAAATTGTAGTTTTTAGGGATCTTTTCCGAATTCTAAATTTTAGCTAAGGTTTTCGAGAGGCAGCCCCCAAAGGAGACTCAAGAACATTCAATTCTAATTTTCTACTTCAAGTTTATGTATGATTAAATCGCTTCAAGTTTTTATTCGGTAATCGTAATTTCTTCTCTTTATCTTTTCTTCACAATTTCTCTTCGTTTCTCCATGGCTATGTTCCCTAAATTCTGTCAATTGTTTAGTATCATGTTTAGGGGCTAATTTCTCTTCTTAGGTTGGGATTGATCCCTATTATGCCTTGATAATCATGAATTGAATGACAATTGAATTGTTCTATGCTTGTTAGGTTAGAATTCATTTCGCTCATCACTTTTTCATTGATTTCCTCGAAAGAGGACACATATATTTTTATAAGGGTTTTGTAAACATCGAAAGATGAAAACTTACCTAGAATGACGTTGTGAGCGTTTAGAACTTCATTATGAAAATAATTAAGGTTTTAATCGGGGTTGTGAGATTCATTCTTTATGATTTTGCTCTTTGTTAATCCTATGAAAATATGTGATTAGATTGTGCAAGATTAGTCTTTGACCTTCGAATGTAGGCGAAGATAGGTTTAATTTGGTGTCTCCCCTTTTAAACTGCTAGCATAGGCAAATCTCAAGCGGTATTTGATGTTGATTTCAGGCATAGTAGTGTGATTAATCCCAATCTAAGGCTTGTTTATTCATTGATCTCTCATAGTTATTTTGTTTTTAGTTGAATCTAAAATCGAAATCACTCGTCGAACTGAGTTTTTACCTAGATTAGAGTTTTTAGGTGGATTTAGTAATTGAAAACGAGTTCCTTGTGGACACGACCCCGTACTTGCCGATTCCTAGCTATAGCTACACCGTCCACTTGTGGTAAATATTTCTCTCAACAAGTTTTTGGCGCCGTTGCCGGGGAACTTTGTTCTTTTGAGTACTAAATTTGCTTTAAGACTTGAAACTAGGTCTGGTTGTCTTGTCTCAAGCACCTATCTTTTCTTGATTTACTGCTTGAACCTGTTTACACTCGGTATAGTTCTTGTTTTTGCATGCGTAGGAGGAGTTGAAGAGGAAGAGAAATTGTCCCGTTTGACCCCGAAATCAAAGCAACAACAAGATCAATCAGCGCAGCTGCGAGAAGGCGGAGAAGAGAGGAAAGAATGGTGGAACAAGGGCCACAACCGAGACCGCTAGGGGACTATGCCATCCCTAGTGCGTTCGGGGCAATTTCGGCCATCGTTGGGCCGAATGTCGCTGCAGAGGACTTTGAGGTGAAGATGTCGCTCATTCACTTTGTGCAGCAAAATGCATTTGGAGGGCTTCCTAGCGAAAATGTCATCCGACACATCAACTCCTTCTTGGAGAAGTGTGGAACTGTGAAGATCAACAACTTCACCCATGAAGCCCTCCGCCTTAAGCTCTTTCCCTTCTCCTTAAAGGATAGAGCCAAGGATTGGTTGTTGAATGAGGACCCCAACAAGGATGCCACTTGGGAAGCTTTGTCAACGGCGTTCATGGCAAAGTTCTTTCCCCAAGTAAGACCGCTAAATTGCGAAACACCATCTCCACCTTTTGCTTGGAGGACAAAGAGTCACTTTATGAGGCTTGGGAGCATTACAAGGATCTCCAAAAGAAGTGTCCTCACCATGGCATTCTCGAATGGATGCTCCTGCAGACTTTCTACAATGGACCACCTCCTCGTATTCGGATTTCTATAGATGCAGCCGCAGGAGGTGCCCTAATGGCTAAGGGTGAAAGTGAAGCCAAGGCTCTTATTGAGAACATGGCTTCCAACAGCTTATCATTGGGATAGTGAGAAGTCGGTTACGAAGAAAGGAGGGATGCATGAGATTGATTCTATAGCCCTCCTAGCTAGCAAAGTGGAGGCTCTCGATCGAAGTTAGAACCGAGTGAATGCAGTGTCTACTTTCAGTGGTTCCTCAAGTGCTGCAAATGAGGGATATGTAGTTTGTGAGATATGTGGAGTGCAAGGACATGTGGCCGCTGAGTACCAAGTTGATTTCCAAACTGTTGAGCAAGCCAATGTCTTGCGAAACTTCAATTCTAGACCACAAAATGATCCATTCTCTCAAACCTACAACCCTGGATTGAGGAATCACCTTAATTTTTCTTACAGGAATAACAATCCTATGCCACCTGGTTTTCAGCCTAGGGCCTCCTTCAATCCAAGCACCTCAAACCCTACCTCGAAGTCAAATCTAGAGAGCCTCATGGAAAGCTTCATTCAAACTTAGTCTAGAACAAATAAGGCCTTAGGTGAATCTATTAAGAAATTGACTTCTAAGTTTGAGAGCATGTCTACCCACCACAAGATCTTGGAGACCCAAATATCCCAAATAGCCCAACAAGTGAGCCATCTTTCTAGACCTCAAGGGCATTTGTTGGGCCAGCTAGAGATCAATCTTAGGGCCCATGTCAATGCTGTTCAAACCTGTAGTGTAGAGTTAGTAGAGAGTCCTGTTATGATTTTGCAGGAAGACAAGCACAATACTACTCATGTTGATCGAGCATAGCCCAATTCGGAGTTCGAGATGAGCATGCCTCCAAAACACCTCCTGTACGCCCATATCGGTCACTCGTACCATATCCTTAAAGATTGTTAGAGCCTCGATTTTTGAAATTTGTTGATATGTTGAAGAAGGTCTACATCAACATGCCATTCTTGGAGGCTATCAAGGAGACACCCTCCTATCTTAAGTTTTTAAGGGAGATTCTCTCCAAGAAGACTAGGTTGGAGGATGTTTCGTAATAAGCATGGGGAGGTGTGTAGTACGGCTTTGCAAAGCAAGTCACCTTCTAAGCTGCACGATCCGGGAAGTTTTCTATTCCCTGCTCAATCAAGAGAGTGGAGATTGATAAAGCCCTTTGTGATATAGGAGCAAGTGTGAGCATAATGCCACTTCCACTCTACAGGAAGCTTCAGCTAGGTGATCTGCAACCCACCAATATCTCTATTTAACTCGCAGATCAGTCTGTTCGGTGCCCCGTGGGTATTCTGGAGGATGTACCTATTCAAGTAGGGAAGTTTGTTGTTCTTTGCGATTTTGTGGTGATGGATATGGATGAGAGCATCCGAGCTCCCTATTATCTTAGGGAGACCATTTTCGGCAACTGCAGGAGCTGTGATCGATGTAGCTGCAGGGAAGATCTCCTTTCACATCTGTGGTGAAAGTGTTGATTTCTTCCTCCTACCACCACCTGCACCCTTGGCTCCTGTTCCCAGCCCTTTAGTTGATTTGATATCTACACATTGGATGAGCCACGCACGCCGACCTGCTCCACCGGACTTGCCCACCGAAGCCGATGTTCGGTTCGCTCGGAGTATTGATCATGATGAGGAGGTAGTGAATTTCATGTCACAAGTCCATTCTTCACTTTATCCTTATCCCCAGTCCTCATTGTCTACCGTTTGAGGTAAGGGTCAAGCTTAAGGACCTTAAACAAGTGCTTCTTGCGAGGCAACCCAAGCATTTTTATTGCTTTACAAAAAACAAAAAAAATATATCCCTCCCTCCCACCCTTATTACAATTTCTCGTTGTTTGTAGGCTTTCTTCCCTTTCCTTTCTTTTCTTGCCCTTTTTCATTGAGGACAATGCAAGAGTTAAGCATGGGGAGTAGCTTGCAGCTGTTGGATGATGTTTTAAGGATGGTAGGGATGGATTTGCATTCATTTAGGTTGCATTCGTGTAGTTTCTTAAGATTACGTTTTCATTTTTTCACCTTTCCGTTTATCATGTAGTCCTAAGCATATAGGTTAGAATCTTTGCATTACTTACATTTTTGTTCTTCTTTTTGATCTTGACTCATTTGAGGAATTATGGAGGAGGGAAATTCATAAACTTTTGAGGTAAACACGCTCCATCCCTTCTTTCATTCTCTTCTATGTGAGGTATCTTTGTTAGTTAGCTTTTATTGCTTTTTAAAAAAAAAAATTTAAATCCCAAAAACAGCTTTGAAAACCCCTCTCGTGATGATGATGTGAATTGTGATAGTTGATCTTTGGGCGTGATTGTGCATGATTTGATTGCCCATTCTTGGTAGAAACTTTGTGTGGAAATGAACTTGCGAATGAATTTGATTGTGATGTCTTGAGTTGCTTGCCGGTGTCTTTGAGAATTTCTTTGCATGATTGGTAAACTTGAACATGTGGTATATCTTTGGGCTAGTTGTTGATTGTGGTGGACAAGCCCGCAAGACTTTGAGCCTTATAGATTAATTCACCAATTTTAGTCTCATGTTTCATTCTTTGTGTGACACTTCCTTTGTGTATACCTCTAGAACTTGATCTATTTCTCTTTGAGACCACACTTGGCATATGCATTGTGTAATATGATAGAGGCATTCGTTTGTTTTCAAGCTACATGAGCTAAAAAGCCATCCCATTCATTTGTACCATTTTGCTACCCCTTTGAGTTTTAACCTCGTTTCTTGATACACCTACACCCACTTTACCTTTGGCCTTTATACATTTCCTCCACCAAAGCCGGATCTAGTGGAGCAATACTTATTGGGTAGTTTTGGTTTGAATGATGGAGTGTCTCATTCAGTTTGTAGTTTGATTTGAGGATTCATGTTGAAAAAAACGATAAGTTCCCCTTTTAGACTCTTTTGGAATTGAGTAGTGTTTATGATCCCCATGCCAATTATATCTATTCCTGAAAATTTTGAATATTTAAAAAAAAAAAGAAAAAAAAAAGAAAAGAAGTGAAGAAATAAGTGGTTGGCATGTGGAAAGTTCAAAAAGTTGTATGCTCATTTCAAAAGTTGTTTTAAAGCATGTCTGTGCTTAAAGAGGTGAATTGGGAGAAAGTTTTTAGTCATGTTTGAAAGTGTTTTTTGCTCCTTAGTTGTTAGACCTCGGCTATTTAGCTCCACATATCCCAAATTGGTTCCCCTTTCTACCAATGAACCTTGGCCACGTTACAAGCTTTGAAAGACCTCTTGCTTGCACTTACATTTTTCCTCTATAGTGGTGGAGAATGAGAATATGACCAAGCCTATGGTAGGTTGTGTTTTGGAAAGAGATGTTGAGAGAAACCTCAAAAGAAATTTCAAAAGAGATGGAGTAATCCACATTTCCTAAAGTGAGGTTCCACCGGTCAAACTAGTTCGCCATTTGTTTGAGGGCGTCATGAGTGTGATTGTAGTTCAACATAAGACAATTGTGCATTGTGACCAAGCATTGTAGTCTTTGAAGTTTTCAGGCTAGTTTTCATGGAAGTATGATACTTTCAATAGGTTGTCTTTGTGCATCGCCATCCCTATTGATTAAACTGTTAACTCGTGACCCGAGGAGGGTGAATGCGAGGTTTTAACCCCGAGATCGTTAATTGATAGTCTTGCTTGAGGACAAGCAAGAGCTAAGCATGGTGGAGTTTTTAAACCTCATTTTTGTCGGTTTTTAAGGCATTATTTAACCCAATTCCATGATGATTTCAATGATATTTATTTAGTTTTGGGTTAGATCTTACTCATTTTCTCTTTATCGTCACCTAAGCTCGTAAATCTCTTTATTACAGGTTTTTAGGGCTTAAATTTGAGAGATTCGAGGTAAAATTAATGAAAAGCGATGAAGAGAAGAGTCCGGGCTCAAGAGGAGGCAAGAAAGAAGCCTAAAACACATCAAGAGAAGTCGCACGGCCCTACGTGCGAAGTTGCACAGCCGTGCGGATCAACACGCAAAGGACCCGAAGTTAAGAAAGGCCGCACGGCCCCTGTGCGCATCTCGCACGGCCATGCAAAAAGCTACGGAATTTAGAGTCGTGCACGGCACCCGTGCTTGAATCTGCACGGCCGTGCGAAACAGTAGAGAGTTCGAGTCTTCGCACGACTAGCTAAGGCGACGAAGTGGCCCTAATAAAAATCTCATAATGAGATTTTAATTTGTGAACATCATTATTAAAACAAAATTAAAAGTAACAATAAAAGAAAACAAAATAAGTAAATAAAGAAATAAATCAAAATAATAAAATAACCAAATTAGATTTTTTTCTAAGGAAAAATCCAGAGAAAGAATTCTCCGGAATATGTTAGACGACTTAAAAATACATTCAGGCTCATCCTCTCTCTCCCTTGCTCCTTCGTCCTCCTCTTTCCCCTGCCTCCTCTGCATCACCCTTGCCTCACCACTCCTCTCTGCTGCTGCCTCCCGGTCCGGCCACTGACGCCACCAACGCCGGCCGAAGCCGGACGCTAGGCGCCGCCGGCGGCGCCCTTCTCACACCCCTTCGTGTTCTCTCTCTCTCTCCCTCGCGCCCCGCTGCCGCCCTGCCTCTGCAAGCCTTCCCTCGGTCGCGCCGGTTCGGCGACCGGGCACCGCCAACGCCGGGCGAGGGTCGACGCCGGCACCGGTCGAGGCAACCGGCATCCCTCCCTCACGCTAGCGCTCTCTCTTCTCGCCTCGCTCGCGCACGAGTGCGCGCTCCGCCTCACCTCTGCCGCGAGCCACCCGTTGACCACCCAAAAATAGCGGCGGCCACCGGAGCCAGCTGCCGTCCCTCGCCTGGCGGTCGCCGGGCAGCTACCACTTACCACCGTCTCAAGTCTCTGCCGCTCCTTCCCGGCTTCCTCCTCCTTGAATTCGAAGGTAAAACTCTAGACCCTAAATTATCAATTTTATTATCTATTTGAGCATTTCTAACTGTAAATTGAAGTATGATTAGAAATATATTTGTGGAGTGAATTCAAAGATTAAATTGGGAAAATTCGAATTGGTGTGAATAATCGAGTTGTGGCATCCCAATGGATTGGTTGTGTATTGTATGAATAAGAACGAATGTGATTCTTGTGGGGAGATTATGGATTAGTGAATGAGTTTGGGAGATGTTTATTATAGAATTGGGTAAATTGATAAATTTATTATATGTTGGAAATGGTTATATTGAACAAATGAATGAGAATGTGTATGTAGACAAGTGAAATTAAGCAATGTGTAAGTGTAGACATGTGAGGGAGATTTGAACATTAAGCATACCTAATAGTGGTTGTGAATGTACGGGTTATGATGTTAACATGGTGTATGTACGGGTTTTGAACAATTTGGTGGAATTGTTACATTTTGCAAATAGCTAGAATTGAACACAAAGGAAGAAAAAAATGTGCAGGGAGGATGAGGTCGGATAATAGATTGTGTAAGAGGCATGGGGGACATCCGAACACTTGGTATGCTTAATTTGGATATGAATACGAGTTCTGTCGAGGAAATAACGTTTAGGCACTTAAAATGGTGTATATGTATGAATTTTGGGCGATTCGGCAAAGTTGTGAAACCTTCCGATGGAAGGGCATTTGATGGATTAATTAATTATTTAACTATGGGTTTTGACTGCAGAGAAGGGAGAAGTGAGGAAGGAATTAAGAATAAGTGTTGTGTATATATGTACACTATTTTTCAATCCAAGTCAACTAGCAAATCGAATAACACCAACATCATTGGGTATTTAGTTAACCTAATCAACTCCTTTAATTAATATAAGTTGTATTCAATAATTGAAACGGAATCAACGCAGATAAAGCTGAGTAATACAAACATTAGTTAATCGATTTTCATACGAATATATGAAATGAAATAAATTGTTAAAGCTTATACAAACTCAAGCATTAAAACTCAAGAAAACATCATTAACCCTAGAAATCTATTTTAAATAGAAGCGAGGCTACTTCCGTTGCCGAATAGCTGGTGACTCAAATTTCGCAAAAGGGGAGAAACAAATATTCTCGGTTCGAGTACGTTCATTGCACTGTACCTTTCGAAAACTCACATGTTTCATCAAATCTCAACATTTCTCATATATGCAATTAATAATGAATCATTTACAAGGCAAGTTTTGCCACCTAATTAAGTGGTCCCCGCCCAATTATCAATTACCAACGGCTTAGGCCCGCCAATTATACCCGCGTGCGGCGTCAACTCGGGTTATCGGTCGGCCGGGGGTGACACCTATTCAACGATCATATCAATTACCAAGGGGTTCCACTTCCGGATAATAACCGGCAAGCAATTTTACTCATATTCTCTCCCCCGATTTCAAACTAAAATGAATTGAAATGCGCGCGCTCAATTAAAATATTTTCAAAGTTGTTTTACAGTGCAGGAATGTTCGTACTGAGTTTCGACTCATTCTTCGAAATATTTCACTATTTTTGTTTTTAGGGAAAGCATGTGTGAACAGCTCATTGCCTAGGAGGTCTGCCGCAAGCAAAACTTAGCTGGAAATATCGTTATCACCGATCCGTGATGGACCTAGAAGCTCACAGTGATTTTTCTCCGCATCGGGTTTTGGGTTTGCCCTTGGAAGGTATTACATATGGCATATTTTCGGATAGTCCGTTGCAGGGGTTTGCATAATGTATAAAATGTGACAAAAATGTATGTTGGGAGTTGGTTTAATGATGTGGTATAATTTAACTCTTTGGGACACCAATATTTACTCTTATCGGGACTCGTATAAGCGTAAGTAGTTGAAGCAAGCCTTCTTATATACATTCTATTTAGCCTGGTCCTATTTCTAGGACGGCGGTAACGCCTCCGGTCGTTAACTTCCGCTGCGACCATACTTCATATTCTCTAATCGGGGATTATTAAGTAATGGTGGTTGGGGGCATTACATAAGGAAAGTGATTTTGTTGACGAATCGTTGATATATCCAATACTACATTCATACTTTTCTAACAATCTTAAGACCTATTTTGTACGATGACAACAATTTGTGAAATGACTTTAAACTATCAAAAGTTGGAAGGGTTTGAAGGTGTGGACTTTCAACATTGGCAAAAGAAGATGCACTTCCTCCTCACAACCCTCAAGATTGTATATGTCCCGAACACTCCCTAGCGAGCGAAACCGAAGAGGAGACTTTGGAATAATCCCGCAAAAGGTTGAAGTGGGAGAATGACGACTCCATCCATCGGGGACACGTCTTAAATGACATGTCTAATACCTTGTTTGATGTCTACCAGAGTGTCAACTCTGCCAAGGAACTTTGGGAGGCCTTGGAGAGCAAATACATGGCTGAAGCTATATCTAGGAAGAACTTCCTTGTTAGTCAATTTAATAATTATAAGATGGTTGAAAAACGTTCTATTTTAGACCAAGTGCGGGAGATTCAATGTATCTTAAGTAACTTTAAGCAATGTAAGATGCACGTGGACGAGTCTACGGTAGTTTCTTCTATAGTAGACAAAGCTGCCCCCTCCTTCTTGGAAAGGCACTAAAGGAACTTTAAAGCATTAGAAAAAGGAAATGACCCTTAAGGATTTGGCTAACCATCTTCGTATAGAAGAAGAGCTTTGTATGCGGGATGAATCAAAGAAGCATGCCTCCAAGATTCATGTGGTAGGGGATGGTGAGCTAAGCCATGGATAGAAACTACCAAATAAGAAGAGGCCTAACAAGGACTATGGCAATAAGGGCAACAAGAAGGCTAAAGTGGTTTATTGGGAATGCAACAAAATAGGCCATAAGAAGAGAGACTGCGCCTTTTGGAAGAAAAGGCATCGACTAAACAACATTGTGGCCATGATTGTTGATCAAGTCAACCTTGTCCATAGTGACAATGATTGGTGGGTTGATTTAGGTGCTTCAAGGCATGTGTGCAATGACCGCTCTTTCTTTAATACTTTTGAAGGCATGGGTGATGGATTGGCTCTCTACATGGGAAACACTACTAAGGCCGATTTCCTCGGTAAAAGTCAAATATATTTAGTTTTCGCTTCGGAAAAACTCCTACTTTGAATAATGTGTATTATGCTCCAAAAGTAAGAAAGAATCTTGTATCGGTACTATTCTCAATAGGTTTGGCTTTAAGCAAGTGTATGAAGCCGATAAGTTTATTCTGTCTAAGGGTGGCGTCTTTGTGGGAAGGAATATTTATGTGACGACGTGTTTAAGCTTAATGTTGTTAATGCTTCTAGTAGTAATGATAAGATGAATGATTCCGCTTACATGCTTGTTTCTTCTTCTTCTTCTCTATGGCATAATCTGTTTGGACATGTTCATTATAAGAGAATAAAAGAAATGTCTAGACTTTACTTGATTCCTAATTTTGATGGAACGATAGAGAAGTGCAAAACATGGATGTTAACAAAGATTACTAGAAGTTCTTTTCCTAATGTTTAAAAAATCACAAAATTACTTGATTTAATTCATAGTGACTTGGGTGTTTTTTATAGCACTCCTCCTATTGGTGGGAAGAAATAACACCAAATTATCATTATCATGATCAGCAAGATGAGGACCACTAGAAGAAATAACAGTGATGTGAGCACGATTAAAGAAATTACATATGTCACATTTAGTGATGATTACTCAAGATATTGCCAAGTTTATCTTTTGCATTCTAAAGATAAAGCACTAGACAAGTTTAGGATCTTTAAAACTGAAATTGAGTTGCATTGTGAAACATCTATTAAGCATTTAAGATGCAATAGGGGTGGAGAATATTATGAACCAAGTTATTTCCAATTAACCAGTATAATCCATAAAACTATCGCACCTTATACACCACAACAAAATGGTGTGGCTGAAAGCAAAAATAGAACCTTAACTAAAATAGTAAATGTTATGCTTCTAAATCCTATTTAAGTGATGGCTTGGGGTGAAGTAATGCTCACAACATGTTACATCTTAAATAGAGTCCCTAGTAAGAGGAGTTACATTACCCCATATGAGTTTTGGAATGAAAGGAAACCAAACCTGAATTATTTCGAGTTTGGGGATGTAAGCTTATTGTAAGAGTCCTCAAACCCAAGAAAAGATAATTGGGAGAAAGTGGAATTAAGGGAATTTTTATACGTTATGTTGAACACAGCAAAACCTATAGGTTTGTTGTCATTGAACCAAATCATTTCATAATTGTTAACATCGTAATTGAATCAATAGACATAATATTTGATGAAATAAGGTTTCATCAATTCCTAAACCCAAATATATTCCAAACACTATAACTTCTTGTAATTTTTAAGAACAAGGAGACATAGTTGAGTTAAGAAGAAGCAAGTAGATTAGAAAGGAGAAATCATTTGGTTCTAATTTCTACATCTACTTAGTAGAAGGAATAAACGATTCAATTGAAAATGAAATTCCTTACATTTATAGCATGGATTCAGACCCTACCTGTTTTCAAGAGGCTATGGAGTCACAACACTACTACAAATACCACTTTTAACGATGGGTCTTTAATGACGGTTAAAAGGACAAATCGTCATGAAAATTGGACCGGTGGCATTTTTGTAAATAATAGGAACATATGACGATGGTTCTTAAACAAGAACCGTCATCATAAGTTATCCAAAACATTTAAGGACGGTTTTCTAATAGAACCGTTGTTAAGTGTGACATATAACGACGGTTACGTAATAGAACCGTCGTTATATGTCTTTCGAATACATAAAAACGAGATCCGTTGTTTCCACGCCCCACTTGTAACTCTCGTTCTTATCGCTTTCTATAGTTTCGCTTCTCCACGAACTTGCTCACCAGATCTAGAAATCGTTCCTCACTGCCAGGTGGATTTTCATTGGTAACCCTCTCCTCATCGAACTCCTCTATCTTAATCTTTAATTTCTTTATAGTTTCCTCTCGTCTCTCGCCATGTAGATCTCAGCTGTCAAGCCTCTCCTCACCCTCGCCATTGTCGGTTCTTAGGTATGAATCTCTATTCTCTCTTATTGTTGGCTTTAAGTTATTTAGAAAATGTTTTATATATAGTAAAATGTTGAATGTATTTGCGTTAATATGTGAATATTGAAAATGTGGGTAATGTTTGAGATTGTTGAAATGTTGAATTCTTTGTTGAAATGTTAAATATTGGGAATGTGGGTAACATTTATTTAGTTTATTAGGTTTAAAATTCGTGAAATATTTGAGATTTTGATAAATGGGTTTAGGAGTTTAGGATTTATTAAGTTGGAATTTCGTTAAATATTTGAGATTTTGAGAAATGGGCTTACGAGTTTAGGATTTGTGATAATTATAGTGAAATATGATAGGTTACGATGGTATACCAAAAGAGTGCATCCAAATTTGTTTAGGGCTTTAGAGAAATAGAAAGATAATTTGGAAATAGGGTCATCCTCTAAAACCTTCTCATAAAGATAAATTTCTATCCAAATTTGTTTACTTTGATGAGGTGATGTTGGGATGAACTTGTTTATCCAATTATAAAAAATTCGTATCCAAATATGGTTAGAGATAGAGATATAAAAATATTTATGGTTTAGGGTTTGAGGAAATAGAAAAATTTGTGGTTATATATTTAAGGATATATAATGTGAAAATGTAAATAACTGGGAAGGTATTTGTATATAGGGATCTCCCCAAATACTTGTCATAAAGATAAATGTGTTATCAAATTTATTTATTTTGATGAGTTGAAGTTATGGGTATGAAAATTTCCGATTTCCTTATTGGGTGCAAGTTTGTTGTATTATACATGATCGTAAACTAGAGGCCACGATTTTTTTAAGTTTACGTAATTCATAAGACAATAATGAAATTATAAACGAAATGTTGAGGTTAACCCCTTAATTTTCTTTAACAACCCAAGATATAACAGGACCCGAGAATTCTCTTGTTGTGATTAACAACGAGGTTGGTTTTACAAGACAACAGGTGAAGTGTACTTTGCAACATTCTACCTATGTTGCAAAGTACACTTCATATGTTGTCTTAAAAACCGACCTCGTCGTTAATCACAACAAGAGAATTTTGGTTCCTATTAGATCATGTCTAGTTTATGATAAATATATAATACATCAAATTAGAATAAAAAGGAAACTATATATATATATATATATATATATATATATAGGATTTAAAGGATGAAAAGGATGATTTATTAATAATATATACGTAAAAAAATCAAAAATATATTTGGATATATGCATCTCCCCAAATACTTGTCATAAAGATAAATTTATTATCAAATTTATTTATTTTGATGAGTTGGAGTTGGGGGTGGACTAACTTATCCAATTACCTAAATTCTCTTTAACAATGAGGTTGGATTCATTAGGCAAGCATAGAGACTTTGTGCATTGTAAAGAAAAAAGGGGTAAAGGATTCATTGGAGAAAAAGGTGATAAACAATAGGGAATTATTATTTATTTTGTGATTGTTTATCACCTTTTTCTTCGATGAATCCTTTATCCCTTTTTCCTTTCTTTGTGTACTTGACTCACAATGCACAAAGCCTTTATGTTTGCATAGTAAATCTGATCTCATTGTTAAAGACAATAAGCGTTATAAGAACACCGGTTCTGGTTATGTCTTGGGTTGTTAGAGCGAATTAGAGGGATAAGGGGTAGTAGCTTTATTCAGGGAGTTGGTAATAGAATAATTCTTTTGACTTAATTACTCTCTCCTTCGATCATAGAGAAAATGAGTTACAGAGCACTTCCTGCTGGTTACGAGAAATTGTGCCCACGCTTCAATAGAGACCGTGTCAAGTAAGTCTGTTGTTGCCAATTGCAGCCCGTCCCTCATTGCGAAGACATTCTACAACCTTCGATTGATGATGCCATGGAGTTGGATTTTGTAGACTTTGACGAAGCTCATGCTCTCAAACAAGATGTGTTGTGTTTGGATTGGGACCTCTTTGAAGCTTGGGTAGAGCACAACTTTGACCATCTTGTACTCATCGTCTCCTCATCGTGTGCTCCCCACGGAGAGCAGAGGCGCCACTTCAAGCATGGGCTCATCGTGTGGTCCCCCCGAAGAGCGGTGAATCGGTGAAAGGCCCTTTCTCTTGTTCTTCTCCGGTTTGAAAGAATTTACCGAAGGAGAAGGGGAGGAACCTCCTAAGGAAAAGAAAAGGAACCTCCCTAAGAACAAGTGAGGTTGTCTACCTCTACTGCTGTACGAACTCCAAAGAAGCAAACGAAAGCTCAAGCTCCCTAATAGGGGGCTAAAAGATTCACCTGAATGAGCTCGTGAGGACCAAGAACTTTATTACTTTCTGCACTTCCTGTGGCACTTCTACTAATTCCTACACTTCGTTCTCGGGTCCTCCAATTTCCTAAAGTGATCCTTTGTAGTAGAGATGTCTTGTTTGTGTTTGTGTATTCCATTTACGGGAAGAGAGATGTGTGATGTTTTTATGACTATATTGCTTGTTTTGAGTTCGTGTAGAGGTAGCGTGGACTGCAAATATGATGTAATTATGTTGTCCAAGCTACCTCTACAACAACTCTAAAAAGCAATATAGTCATAAAAACATCCCACATCTTTCTTCCTGTAAAACGAATACACAAATAGGAAATTCTTGTATTTATGTTCAAAATTATTGTATTTATGTTGGAAAATTGAGGCTGTTGGTTTGTTGCTTGTGTAAGTTGTGATATATTTTGTAGAGGACGGAAAAAAATATATTAAAAAAATACAAACCTATGATGACGGTTCTAATGTAAGAACCAGTCGTATTATGACCTGCCTAAATATTATATATGACGACGGTTCTAATGTAAGAATCGTCATCATATAGTAACCTAGAACGACAGTTTTTACATTAGAACCGTCGTCATAGGGTGTTTTTACTATGGTTGTTGAACCGTAGTCAAAGGTGGTACATACAACGATGCCCAAATATACGACGCTTTGTTAACCTTAATTAAATGTCATTTTTAACCGTAGTTAAAATTAGTTCCAATAGTAGTGCAAGATGCACCATTTTGGAAAGAAGTAGTCTAAGAAGTATGGACTCAATTATGGAAAATAATACTTGACCTTTGAGTGATCTTTCCCCGGATGTAAACCTATTACATCAAAGTGGATCATTAAAAGGAAAATGAGAGTACATGGTACCATACAAAGGTTTAAAGCCTGGTTGGTGATAAGAGGGTTTAACCAAAAATATGGTATTGATTACTTTGATACTTATGCACCGGTAGCTAGGATTGCAACAATAAGAGTTATTATTGCTTTGTTGCTGCAATTTAAAAGCTTATTATTCACCAAATGGATGTTAAGACTGCTTTCTTGAATGGTGAATTGGAAGAGAAGGTGTATATGAAACAACCTGAAGGTTTTGTCATTCCAGAACAAGAAAAAAAAATATAAACTCGTTAGATCGTTATATAGCTTAAAGCAAGCCCCTAAACAATGACATCAAAAATTTGATGAAGTAGTGCTTTTTTTTTTTACTTTAGCATCAACGAATATAACAAGCTGTATTTATTATAAGTTTGACTATGGAAGGTGTAATCATTTGTCTATATGTTAGTGACATGTTGATATTTGGGATTAACTTGGAAAAGGTTAAGAAAACCAAAAGTTTTCTATCTGCTAGGTTCTCCATGAAGTACATGGGAGAAGACGATGTGATACTTGGCATTAAGATAATTAGAAATAATGATGGTATATGCCTCACTCAATCTCATTATGTTGAGAAACTGCTGAGAGATTCAAATACAATGATTGCTCTCATGCAACATCACTTTTAATCCAACTTACAAGTTAGTTCGGAATTATATGAGACCCGTTGTACAAATTGACTATGCAATGGTCATTGGATCATTGATGTATGCCATGACTAGTAAAAGAACCGACATTGCATTCGCTGTCGAGAAAATTAAGTAGATTTATTAGTAATCATAGTATAATAAGGAGAGTTTTGAAATACTTAAAGAAAACTCAACATTATGGCATGTTCTATTCAGGTGATCCTTCAATTTTGGAAGGAAATTCAGATGCTAGTTGGATAATTAATAAAGAGGATTATGCCTCTACATCGGGATGGGTATTTTTGCTAGGTAGAGGGGTCGTTTCTTGGGCTTCTAAGAAACAAACTTGCGTATCGACTCCACCATGGCTGCTGAATTTATGGCATGGCTGCAGCAAGTAAAGAAGCCGAATGGCTTCGAAACTTGTTGTTGGAAATTCCCAATTGGCCAAAACCTATGTCACCACTTTCCATTCATTGTGATGGTAAGTTTACACTATCTAAGGCTTATACTCATGTCCATAATGGTAAATCAAGGCACATTGGACTTAGACATGCCTATGTTTGTCAATGAATAAAGGATGGAGCAATTACTATTGATTTTGTGCAATCAAAAGGTAATCTTGCTAATCTTTTGGCTAAAGGTCTAGCAAGAGACTTGGTGTTGAAAACACCAAGGGGCATGGGACTCATTTGATCACTAATAATAAGGCCTCAACTTAACTCTTGATATAATGTCAAGTTTTTAGTTCAAAGAGTGACAACATTATATATTGATTGTTAGCACTATTAATTTTCCATTTTCATCCTAAGGTAAGAGTGCCTTTTATTTTAAAGTTCAAGAGGAAGAGTTTAATTACTCTTAATAGACCATGATCGAATGGGTGCTTGTGTTATAGGAGCAATTTCTAAGGTCTACCTATGTGAGTGTGAAGTGTGGCCACTTCAAAGAGCCAAGAGCTTGGCTTGATGCATTCATGAAGGATATAGACATATGGACTTTAAATTAAGTCAAAATTTTGAGTGTATTTTTAAGATTGGTATTGAAATGTATCCAATTAGTTAGAAAGGATGTATAGTTCAAAGACTTGTCGACTATGACCTTCAGATTAATTGAATATCCACTAAGTAAAAGTTTAAATCGTAACATACTTTTCTGAAGTATGAATCTCCAAGATTCCTCTGAAGTTGAAGTTTTATTTCACTCGTTCTTGAAATGGCGGGGGATTGTTAGGGTATTTCAAGAATGTAATTAGAAAAATTGCATTAGGATAGCCCGAGATAACCTCCAAAACGCCAAAGGACAACAAACATAAGAGTCGGGAAGGACAGGTAGCCACCACGGGCAGCCGTGGCAACCAACACGTGTAGCCCGTGTTGAAGGACACAACTCGTGTGGCTGTGTTCTTCATGGTGGTATAATTTTGACTTCCAACAATGAACTCGGGCAGCTCGTGTTGGCTGCAATTGACGATTATTGTTGTCCGGATTAAGATCTCATTCAAGGCTATCAAATCGGTTTCTACTTTGATAGCTCTTGACCTTTGCATGTTGATCTTTGTGTTCCAATGCCTATCAAAAGCATCAAAGATAGTGAATACGTATTTGTTATAGTTGATGACTATTCCAGATTTACTTGGGTATATTTTTGAGGAATAAAAATGATGCCTTTAAAGAGTTCGCTAAGCTGGTCGAGACAGGTTCAAGTTGAACAAATCACTCCCATTGTGAGAGTTAGAAGCGATCATGGAGGAGAAATCAAAGATGAATTTGGAAAGCTTTGTGACAATTTAGGAATATTCCATAACTTCACGACCTCAAAGACTCCAACAAAATGGAGTAGTTGAAAGGAGAACCGCACTTTGGAGGAAATTGCAAGGACTATGATGATTAGCAATGATCCTACCTATTACTTTAGGCGGAAGCGATCAATACCGTAAATTATGTTCAAAATTGTTACATCATCGAGACCATTCCTAAAAAGACTCCATATGAACTGTATAAAGGTAAAAAGCCTAATATTACATACTTCAAGACCTTTGGGTGCAAGTGCTTTGTACACGTATATGGTAAGAAAAATTTGACCAAATTTGAGCCTTGGTTAGACAAAGGTATATTTCTTGGATACTCTTTAGTAAGTAAAGCATATCGAATATTTAAAAATATACTAAAAGCTGTTGAATAGATTATTCATGTGGTTTTTGATGAGAACAATGATGGTCAAATCAGTTCTTCTACTTTTAGTGACCTAAAGTTAAGCATGGACAAAGAAGATAAAAGAAATCCCTCAAATTTCCAATTCGACTGTATGGAATCCAACCCATGGACGAGACAAAAGGTCGGACACGGAAGCTGCAATTCAAAAGAACGTAGATCCTAAGTTGACTCAAGAACAACCTGTATCTAAATCACCAAATGTGGATTTCAACTTAAATCCAAATCTTAACATCCATCAAGAAACTGGAAGAGGACTCAAATTCAAACCTCTCCACCCAAGAGATAGCTTGGTGTCCGACATAAACTCAGGTATACAAACAAGGTTAGCTCTTAGAAACTTTTCTGCATTCTTTTGTTTCATATATAATATAGAACCTAAGAATCATGAGGAAGCATTAGATGACCCATAATAGATTAATGCCATGCAAGATAAACTAGCCCAATTTGAAAGAAACAAAGTATGAACTCGATTGTCGGACCCAAAAGACATCCTGTCATATGAACAAAATGGGTTTTTAGAAACAAGTTAGATGAGTTCGGGAACGTGGTTAGAAACAAGGCCAGGCTAGTAGCCGAAGGCTATAACCACGAGGAAGGCCGAGACTTTGAAGAGACCTTTGCACCCTTAGCCAGATTAGAGGCTATGCATACCACTTGCTTTTGCATCATACATGGGCATAAAATTATATCAAATAGATGTTAAGTGCACATTTTTAAATAGACATCTTAATGAAGAGGTTTATGTTGTGAAGGTTTGCTCTTGGAGTAACTAAGTCACCGTAGAGGGAGGTGAAAAGGGTGATGGGGACATTTAAGCAAGTAATGGAAGAATAAAACTAGAGATGACTCGAGGAGAGTCCGAGTCTAGATTGGACTCGGAAAAGTGCTAACATAGAAAGTTACGTGGAAACCCTCCTGGGGCGATAAACCACGGTCGGTGCTAATCCAAGCACCAAGTCAAATCCACTATTTTGAATCCACAAAATACGAGTAGAAAGACTCAACCAGAATTGCTCCCTTAGACAATTCCTTACAAGATTTTCCTAGACTCAAAAATTACCTTATTTGATCTAGTACTTCCTAACTGAGATAACCTTTATAATTAGGGACAAGCGAGCTGAATTAACCCTTACAGCTCGGTCAAGGGACCTTACTCGAAAGTAAGAATGAGTGTTTGTAAGCTGATTATAAGACCTTACAACTCGGAAAGATATTAAGTACAAAGTTGGAGTTGTAAGTAGAAGATTGAGTATGAATACAATGACTTTTTCTTAAGTGTATGTATTGACGAGTTGGTTCCAGTAATCTTCAAGTCTTGAGAGTTGGCTTCTATTTATAGATAACCAAGCAGATTAGTCGTTGTGACTATCTTATGACTGGAAGTCCTTTGTGGCCGTTGCAATGGATTTTTGAGTCATTCGGAAAATATCCGTGGAGGTGTGAACGTTGGGCAACGACTCTTGACTTCTTTGGAAGTCCCAATCCACTAGTGGTGTCCGAAAAGTAGGGCAGAAACCACCGTTGAGCTTAGCGTTGCGGATTTCCAGTTTTGGAAACAAACAACCACGACACGATGTCCGGGCCTTGTTTAGAGGTGGAAAAAGCCTTGTCCGATGGTGATTTGACGTTTTGAAGCCGGTTACTTTTGTAATTCAAAAATATGATAGCTTCGTTTGAATAATCTACAAAAGTAAATCAATTTGGTTCTCAAAGTATAAAATACTTTGGTCCAAGATTAGACACAGATAATAATTTTAATTAAGATAATTAAGTGCATAATTATCCGAGTCGGAAAGAAATGGAATTTTCCGAGTCTAATATCCATTATACTCAAATTCCATCCGAGTCGGTTTAGAAGTAAAGCAAGTCGGATAAATAACATCGAGTGGAAAGACTTGATCTAGACTGCCAATGTTCAAACCAAGCATGCTGACTTAGAAAGATGAATTAACACAATAATCCAATCAAACTTAGATCATGAAGTCATAACTGAGTTTATGAAAAATAGAACAAGTGTTTGAACATGCAATATATCCGAGTGTTGTTTGAGTGACTCGAAGCTGTGTGTGAAATGATAAACAAGAATATGCTTTACGAGTCGGTTAGAATCAAAAGAGAACATATGCGATAGTTTCGTAACACTCGGAAAAGATGCTATATCACTCGAAAAGCTTATAAAACAGTTAGAATGACTTTTAATCAAAACCTTATAAGAGACGAAGTCTTATACCTGATCCCTTGATGGGACTCAGAGTGATATATATGTAAGGTATGAGTCTTCATGTTGAACAGGCCCCGGGTTTTGAAAATCCAGATTTTCCAAATCATGTGTTTAAACTTCAAAAAACACTTTATGGTCTTAAACAAACTCCTAAAGCTTGGTGTAATAGACTAAGTTTTTACTTGAAAAAGATTTTAAAAGGGGACTAATTGACAAAACACTCTTTACGAAATCCAAAGGAAAGGATTTCATTATAGTCCAAATATATGTTGATGATATTCTTTTTGGTGCTACTAACGAAAAATTGTGCAAAAAATTCTCTAACTTGATAAGCAAAGAATTTGAGATAAGCATGATGGGTAAGTTGAACTTTTTTCCTTGGTCTACAAATCAAGAAATGCAAAGATGGCATCTTTGTCAACCAAGAAAATTATGTTAAAGAACTCCTTAAGAAGTATAAGCTTGATAACATCAAGCATGTAACCACTCCAATGGCCACCAACACCAAATTAGACTGAGATCTAGAAGGTAAGTTAGTAAATGAAAAGATTTATAGAGGTATAATTGGTTCCCTTCTCTATCCGACCGCGATCGACCACATATAATGTTTAGTGTTTGCTTATGTGTCTAATTTCAATCATGTCCTAGAGAGTCTTATATGACCAGATATGAAAAGGATTTTTAGATACTTAGCAGGTACTTTGACTCTCATCTTATAGTAACCCAAGGAGTCGATTTTGATATGACCGGATATATCGATGTCGATTACACTAGTTACAAGGTGGATAGAAAGAGCACCTCCGATGCATATCTACTCCTTGGCCAATCTCTCATATCTTGGCACTCAAAGAAACAAACTTCGGATGCATTATCCATGGCTGAAGTTGTGAGACCCGAATTTCGAGCAGATTGATTGTATAGTTAAATTAAGCTTAGTATTTTTTTACGTAATTTATTTTATGTGCTTGTTATGTGTTTGTGTGTTTATTTAGATTATTAGTAAGGTAATTGCTCGTTCGTCGCTATTTGAGATAGAATCCCGGGTAGATTTATGTCAAAAAAAAAGAGAAAGAAAAAGAGAAGTTAATTGAGGGGAGGATTAGTGGACTGCTGCAGCAGTGCTGGCTGCACCTGATGTAGCCACCGAAATTAGAGAAAGAGAGGAGGAGAGGAAAAGGAAAGCGAGGAGGGGGAGGCTGGACGGAACCGAGGGAAACGAAAGAGAGAGAGAGAGAGAGAGCCCGAGCGAGAGAGAGACACCGCGAGCGGGCGAGGGCAAGGAGAGCCACCGGAGGCCGGTGGGCTTCACGGCGAACGAAGGAGAGGCGATCGGCGAACGCGAGGACGGCCGGGCTGAAGGAAAGGGCGAACCCGAGGCCGGGGAAGAGAAGTGAACGCGAGGGCTAAAGGAGGCAGCCGGTGAGCGCGGGACCGCGACCGGCGACGGCGTCCGGCGCAGAGAAGGGCGGCGAAATCCGAGGCTAGCAGCAGGGGAGAAGAACGAAAGGAGGAAGGGAACCAGGGAGCCTGAATCACAAGCTGCAATCCCCGAATCGAGGTGGGTAGCCTTACACTCTAAACTATTAGTAATTTCGAAACCCAAACGAGTTTGTTGTGATTATTGAATATTTATGTGATGGAACAAAGCTAGGGACTGTTAGAACCGAATCGGATTATGAGTAATCGAGTAAAATTGTTGAGTCCGAATCGAAACTGGACAGAGGTAGTAGTTAGTGAGGACCGAGATGAAATGCTGAGAATATCGGGCTGTGTAGGTAAATAATATGGTGACGACCTCTAATGACACTTAGGGGCAAGAAGTGGTAAATTGAGAATAGATTGCGAATCGATGTTTCGGTTAAACCATGGAGACTTCCTAAGTTCTTGCACTGGGAGATAACGATGCATATTGGGAACCAATGATTTGAGTATTAAAGAGGACACGACTTCATTTTGATTGACGCATAATTGGGGTAGGAAATAAAGATTGGAAATTCTCAGGTTGAAATAAGTTTAGATCGTACCTCAGTCCTTGGGATGAAATTAGGTTTGAAGTTAAGCACAGCAAAAGGAACTTAAGCAATAAAGCGAGAGCAAGAGCCGAGTGGCTGAATACGGGCGGAGGAAGTTGAGTTATAAGGTAGAAGCATAAAATGAGCAAGTGAGGCAAAAAGGCAATGAAAAGTAAGAATGTTGAATTGAGTGATATGTACTTGTGGTTATTGTGGCCCGAAAATGGAAATAATCGTATTAAACCGATGAATTGAGAAAGGCACGATTGGAAAAGAGTTGGGAATGATTGCTTGCATTGAATGGTGACTGTTCGTGCTATGTGTTTGCTTTATGTGATGTTCATAGGTAGTTTCGAGAGAGGTTTTGTGTTTTACGTGGAATGACCCTTGAATGTGATTTCTGTGAAATGTCTCTCAAATGTGATTCTATCCTAAAGAAGCAAAACGTGTTTGAGAAAGTAAATTAGATTTGAGAAAGTGAATTTATAAGGGTGACACGTGGTGTCATGCCTTCCTTGATACTAAATCGATTGAGAAAGCTAGAAAGTGAATGTGAGGAATGTGAATATGTGCAAATTGTTTTGAATCGACTGCTACGGATCGTTTAGCATACCGAAGTGTTCGAACTGGGAACGCCCAGCTAGAAACTTTGAGGGAAGGGTTCTAATAGGGGTCCTGGAGAGACAGGATGCCCGCCCGAGACTTCCCGAAGAATGGTCCCGGAGCCTTTTGTCGGGGTCGCGCCCGAATTAAAGAAGTGCTAGTTCGAGTCCTCTAAAGGCCTAGAATGTTGATTCAACCCCTAAAAGAATTGTTCCTGTGTGTGAAATTGTGCTTTTAAGTGTTTAAAAGAGTCCGATCTTTCCTCTGCAAGAGATTTCATTGAAAGTATATAGATTTGCATCACATTATTATGTTTTCGCCAATTTAATTATTACGTGTATTATGTATAAAGAATTTCCTTTTAAGGGTGTATGACTCCGGTGAGCCCGTGGTTTATTGCTCACCCCCACAAATTGCCCCGCTCCCTCCCGATTCAGAGTACCCCCGAGGCGATTGGCTGGAATGCTTGTCTTTGGTGGCGATCATGGATGCAATCAAGTCTATGTGTTTCATGTTTAGCATATATTGTACCTATTCGACTACTCATGTAAATAGACAGATAATGTATAGTAAGTTAGACGTGTGTATGGAGACCGAACTAGTAGCTCCGACAAGCCGGAGATTTCTTTCTCTGGCAATTTTGATCTTAAGTGGTTGTAAATCTGGTTTTTGCTGAATTCATGACTTGGGTTGTAAACTAGTTCGCAATGTAAGCTTTGTGGTTGTGAATATACTCCGGCGTGTGGCCGTTGAGCTGTGTACTCCGAGCGTGTGGCTCGTTGAGTTTTATTGTGAATTTTATGCGGGTTTTAAGGCTTTTAGCCTATGGGTTGGCCCATAGTTCAAACGGAACTCTGCCGAAATTTTTAGGAAACTTCGACCTTTGGGGAGAATTTCAATTCGTACCCTTAAGTTGGATTAAGATAGCTAAGTCTACACCTGAGTGAGCCTTGGGAGTTCCTTTGAGGAACTCCGGCGATGTAATACTCCTAGGGTGGATTTTGGGGTGTTACATTTTATGGTATCGGAGCATTAGGATCACCCAATTTAGCTCCGATTAGGTTTCGTGTCTTAAAGCATATGATTGGTGTGCCCTATGTGATTATATGTGCGTTGGTTGCTGCCTTACTTATCTTTTAGTCGTTATTGGTATTTACGCATTTGAGTTAGGCATCCCTCCGATAGGTTTTTATAGCAATCACACACTTAGCTGCGGCATCGTTTTGTTTTGATCACTCTAGATGCCTCCGCGAAGAGAACAAGTCCCACCTCCACCCCTTCCACCTCCAGGGCCCACGGCAATGGAAATGGTGTGCCGATTGCGAAATTGAAACCCCTAAATTTGCTGGAGGGACAGACCCGTTGGTGTACGAGGAGTGGTTATTGACGATGGAAGGTCTCTTTGAGGTGATGGAGTGCCCGAACGATTTAAGGTACAATTAGCCGTCCACCGGTTTGAACGCGAAGCTCGATTTTGGTGGCAAACAGTTAAGCCCCGTGAGGGAGAACTTGCACGGACTTGGCCAGAACTTAAGGAATTGCTCGGGATCAAAGTATTATCCTAAAGATGTCGGGTGGACCAAGGAGCAAGAATTCCTCCAACTCGGACAAGGAGAAAGCATGAGTGTGGTGGAATACGCTGCCAAGTTTAATGAGTTGAGTCGATTCGCACCATCCCAGGTGGCGACCGAGGAGATGCGAATGGATAGGTTTGAACACGGGCTAAGGCCAAAGTTGAAGAATAAAGTGGTTGGCCTGGTCTTCACAAACTTCCAAGAGATGTACCGGAGGGCTTTCAAAATCGAAAGGGCGCTAAATGAAAGTGCGGCACTAAAGACAGCCTCAACTCCAAATCAAACGGAGGTCCGGGTATGGCGATGTCGGCTCACAATCGGGCCAGGCTGCAAAAAGGTTTGATACGCGAGGTAGCTCCTCCCAAGCCCAACAGCCCTTCCAGAGGGATGATCGCCCAATCTGTAGGAAGTGCGGTCGCCGTCATTCAGGGACATGTACAGGAGAAAAGGGGCCATGCTTTAAATGCGGAAGGTATGGACACTTCATAGCTCGATGTCCCCGGAAGCCGGAGCTAATCGGGGTATCGGGCAAGGGCAAGGACAACAAGTATAAACCTCAACCCTCCTTACAACAAGGCCAACCTTCCGCCGAGAGCGGGAAAGAAGGGAAGAAACCCTAGTGGGTGGAAGAGTCTACAGCTTGATCGAAGAAGAAGGAACGGAGGACCTCAACAACGACGCGGGTATCCTTAACAGCGTTGGTATCGCCGATGAGGAAATGGAAAACCCCAGCGACGTAGTGGCAGGTACGGTACTCATCGACAACTTATATGTCTATGTTTTGTTTGATTCAGAGCAACCCATTCATTTGTGAATTCGGGATTTGCTAAAAAGTTGTCGTGTAAACTCGTGAATGCTAGACTTCGCATATCAACTCCAGTAGGGTCAGTAGCCCAAACTAATGTGGTATATAGGGGTTGCCCATTAAGTATAAATGGCAAGATCTTTTCTGCGGATTTGATGGAATTGGAGATACGAGATTTTGATATTATCCTTGGGATGGATTGGTTGTCAAAGCATAGGGCGGTCATAGATTGCAATAAGACTCTAGTATCCATGCTAACTCCCGAGGGAGAAAGGTTGGAGTTCGGAGGGAATAGCCTTAAGAGGACGACTCCTCTCGTTTCCGCAGTACAAGCATGCAAAATGCTAAAAGGGGATGTCAAGGGTACTTGTGTCGTCGTGGAACTAGCTGAATTGGAAGAAATCCTCGTTGAAAGTATTCCCATAGTGGGAGAATTTGGAGAAATATTTAAAGAGGTGCCGGGGTTACCCCCGAACGGGAAGTGGAGTTCACCATAGACTTAGTGCCAGGCACTATACCTATATCTAAGACACCGTATAGAATGGCACCGGTGGAGTTGGCCGAGTTAAAGGTCCAATTGCGAGAGCTACTTGGATAAAGGACTAATCGACCCGAGTGTTTCACCTTGGGGAGCACCCGTACTCTTTGTGAAAAAGAAAGACGGTAGCCTAAGGTTGTGTATTGACTACCGAGAATTGAACAAAGTGACCATTAAGAATAAGTATCCACTCCCAAGAATAGATGATCTCTTTGATCAGCTTGGAGGTTCATCTGTGTTCTCAAAGATTGACTTAAGGTCGGGCTACCACCAGTTGAGAATTAAGAAAGAAGATATCCCTAAGAGTGCTTTTAGAACACGGTATGGTCACTATGAGTTCCTAGTTCTTCCATTTGGGCTTACTAATGCCCCTGCCTTGTTCATGGACTTGATGAACAGAGTGTTCCACCCTTTCCTCGATAAGTTTGTGGTGGTCTTTATTGATGATATCCTCATATACTCCAAAAGTAGAAAGGAACATGAAGAACACCCGAGGGTGGTACTTGCGACCTTGCAAAAGCATCAGCTTTACGCCAAACTCAAGAAATGCGAGTTTTGGCTAAAGAAAGTCCACTTTTTGGGGCATGTAGTGTCCGGAGAAGGCATATCCGTGGACCCGGCTAAAATAGAAGCCATAGTGGATTGGCCAAGGCCCACGAGCGTATTTGAAGTAAGAAGTTTCCTAGGTATGGCGAGCTATTACCGTAAGTTTGTGGAAAACTTTTCCGTAACTTCTCTTCCTCTCACTTTGCTAACACGCAAAGGCAACAAGTTCGAGTGGACTAAGAAGTGTGAGGATAGCTTCCAAGAGCTAAAGAGACGGCTAGTATCGGCCCCGGTTTTAACAATCCCCAAGGGAACGAAGGATTTGTTGTGTATAGTGATGCTTCAGGAAAGGGACTCGGTTGCGTCATCGATGCAGAGGGGTAAAGTGATTGCCTATGCATCACGACAGACTTAAGACGTATGAAGAGAATTACCCAACTCATGACTTGGAGTTAGCCGCAGTAATCTTTGCGCTAAAAATTTGGAGACACTATTTATATGGTGTAAGGTGTGAGATTTATACGGATCACAAGAGCCTCAAGTACATCTTCACGCAAAAGGAATTAAACATGAGGCAGCGGAGATGGCTAGAGCTCTTAAAGGATTACGATATAGAAATCAAATACCATCCGGGTAAAGCAAATGTGGTGGCGGATGCCCTCAGCCGAAGAACAGTGGTCGATAGCTTGTTTACTCACCAAGTAAGGATCAACTCATAAGGGAGTTAGAAAAGTTTGATGTTGAGGTGGTACTACCAAATGACCAAGGTTATTTAGCGGCTATACAATTGGAGTTTCCCTTGGTAGAGAGGATCAAACAACTTCAAAGCTCGGATCCGAATTGATGAAAATCAAGAGGGGTGTAGAGGAGGATCGGATTAAGGAATTTAGCATTGAGAACGAAACGCTCCGGTATAAGGGAAGGTTATGTGTGCCCAATGTCGGTGAGCTAAAAGGAGAATTAATGAAAGAAGCTCATAATTCGACATTCACAATTCATCCTGGAAGTACGAAAATGTACCATGACCTAAAGAGTCATTTCTGGTGGATAGGAATGAAAAGGGACGTAGCAGAATTTGTAGCTCATTGTCTCACGTGCCAGCAAGTCAAAACAGAACACCGAGAGACCGGGAGGGCTATTACAACCTTTACCAATACCCGAATGGAAGTGGGAGGGTATCAGTATGGATTTTATCACAGGATTACCCAAAACTCGAAGCAACATGATTGCATATGGGTGGTGATCGATAGATTGACCAAGTCAGCCCATTTCCTTGCAATCAAGACGACTTTCACGTCTCATCAACTAGCCGACCTCTACATAACCGAGATAGTAAGGCTTCACGGTGTTCCTCTCAAGCATCGTGTCGGATCGGGACAAGTAAGTTCATTGCCAAGTTTTGGCATGGATTCCAAGAGGCAATGGGTACAAGTCTCCACATAAGCACAGACTTTCCACTCGGAGTCCGATGGGCGGACGTAACGTACAATTCGGACTCGGAAGACATGTTGAGAGCATGTGCCATGGATTTTATGGGTACCGGGATAACAACCCGCCATTAGTTGAATTTGCCTACAATAACAGCCTACCATGCAAGTCTAAATATGGCTCCGTTCGAAGCATTGTATGGTCGTCGGTGTCGAACACCCGTGTGTTGGAATGAGGTGGGAGAAAGAATACTCTCTAAGGTTGAAATGATAGATCAAGCCACGGAGGCAGTCAAAATAATACGAAAAAGGTTGCGGGCAGCCCAAGACAGACAAAAAGTTATGCGGACCTAAAGCGGAGACCCTTAGAGTTCCAAGTTGGGGATCACGTGTTCTTAAGAGTCTCTCCGCAAAAGGGAACCCGAGATTTGGGCAGAAAGGTAAACTTAGCCCTAGATTCGTGGGACCCTTTCAAATCTTGCAAAGGATTGGTCCGGTGGCTTACAGATTGGCTTTACCACCCGCCCTTCAAGGTATTCATGAGGTCTTCCATGTATCTAACCTCCGTAAATACGTGCCGGATCCGGAGCACGTCGTCAAACATGAGCCATTGAAGGTTAAGGAGAACCTTACATTTGAGGAAGAACCGATCCGCATCCTACAAAGACAAGAACTGAAGCTTAGGACTAAAACCATCCCGTATGTTAAAGTGTTCGGAAACACCATAAGCTAGCTGAAGCGACATGGGAGCCGAACATGAGATACGGGAGAAATACCCCGCTTTGTTTGCATCAGGTATCTAAATTTCGAGGACGAAATTTTTTAAAGGAGGGAAGAAATGTGAGACCCGGAATTTCGAGCAGATTGATTGTATAGTTAAATTAAGCTTAGTATTTTTTACGTAATTTATTTTATGTGCTTGTTATGTGTTTGTGTGTTTATTTAGATTATTAGTAAGGTAATTGCTCGTTCGTCGCTATTTGAGATAGAATCCCGGGTAGATTTATGTCAAAAAAAAAAGAGAAAGAAAAAGAGAAGTTAATTGAGGGGAGGATTAGTGGACTGCTGCAGCAGCAGTGCCTGGCTGCACCTGATGTAGCCACCGAAATTAGAGAAAGAGAGGAGGAGAGGAAAAGGAAAGCGGGGAGGGGGAGGCTGGACGAACCGAGGGAAACGAAAGAGAGAGAGAGAGAGAGAGAGCCCGAGCGAGAGAGAGACACCGCGAGCGGGCGAGGGCAAGGAGAGCCACCGGAGGCCGGTGGGCTTCACGGCGAACGAAGGAGAGGCGATCGGCGAACGCGAGGGACGGCCGTGGCTGAAGGAAAGGGCGAACCCGAGGCCGGGAAGAGAAGTGAACGCGAGGGCTAAAGGAGGCAGCCGGTGAGCGCGGGACCGCGACCGGCGACGGCGTCCGGCGCAGAGAAGGGCGGCGAAATCCGAGGCTAGCAGCAGGGGAGAAGAACGAAAGGAGGAAGGGAACCAGGGAGCTCGAATCACAAGCTGCAATCCCCGAATCGAGGTGGGTAGCCTTACACTCTAAACTATTAGTAATTTCGAAACCCAAACGAGTTTGTTGTGATTATTGAATATTTATGTGATGGAACAAAGCTAGGGACTGTTAGAACCGAATCGGATTATGAGTAATCGAGTAAAATTGTTGAGTCCGAATCGAAACTGGACAGAGGTAGTAGTTAGTGAGGACTGAGATGAAATGCTGAGAATATCGGGTCGTGTAGGTAAATAATATGGTGACGACCTCTAATGACACTTAGGGGCAAGAAGTGGTAAATTGAGAATAGATTGCGAATCGATGTTTCAGCTTAAACCATGGAGACTTCCTAAGTTCTTGCACTGGGAGATAACGATGCATATTGGGAACCAATGATTTGAGTATTAAAGAGGGACACGACTTCATTTTGATTGACGCATAATTAGGGTAGGAAATAAAGATTGGAAATTCTCGAGGTTGAAATAAGTTTAGATCGTACCTCAGTCCTTGGGATGAAATTAGGTTTGAAGTTAAGCACGACAAAAGGAACTTAAGCAATAAAGCGAGAGCAAGAGCCGGGTGGCTGAATACGGGCGGAGGAAGTTGAGTTATAAGGTAGAAGCATAAAATGAGCAAGTGAGGCAAAAAGGCAATGAAAAGTAAGAATGTTGAATTGAGTGATATGTACTTGTGGTTATTGTGGCCCGAAAATGGAAATAATCGTATTAAACCGATGAATTGAGAAAGGCACAGTTGGAAAAGAGTTGGGAATGATTGCTTGCATTGAATGGTGACTGTTCGTGCTATGTGTTTGCTTTATGTGATGTTCATAGGTAGTTTCGAGAGAGGTTTTGTGTTTTACGTGGAATGACCCTTGAATGTGATTTCTGTGAAATGTCTTTCAAATGTGATTCTATCCTAAAGAAGCAAAACGTGTTTGAGAAAGTAAATTAGATTTGAGAAAGTGAATTTATAAGGGTGACACGTGGTGTCATGCCTTCCTTGATACTAAATCGATTGAGAAAGCTAGAAAGTGAATGTGAGGAATGTGAATATGTGCAAATTGTTTTGAATCGACTGGCTACGGATCGTTTAGCATACCGAAGTGTTCGAACTGGGAACGCCCAGCTAGAAACTTTGAGGGAAGGGTTCTAATAGGGGTCCTGGAGTGACAGGATGCCCGCCCGAGACTTCCGAAGAATGGTCCCGGGAGCCTTTTGTCGGGGTCGCGCCCGAATTAAAGAAGTGCTAGTTCGAGTCCTCTAAAGGCCTAGAATGTTGATTCAACCCCTAAAAGAATTGTTCCTGTGTGTGAAATTGTGCTTTTAAGTGTTTAAAAGAGTCTCGATCTTTCCTCTGCAAGAGATTTCATTGAAAGTATATAGATTTGCATCACATTATTATGTTTTCGCCAATTTAATTATTACGTGTATTATGTATAAAGAATTTCCTTTTAAGGGTGTATGACTCCGGTGAGCCCGTGGTTTATTGCTCACCCCCACAAATTGCCCCGCTCCCTCCCAGCTGCAGTACCCCCGAGGCGATTGGCTGGAATGCTTGTCTTTGGTGGCGATCATGGATGCGATCAAGTCTATGTGTTTCATGTTTAGCATATATTGTACCTATTCGACTACTCATGTAAATAGACAGTAATGTATAGTAAGTTAGACGTGTGTATGGAGACCGAACTAGTAGCTCCGACAAGCCGTAGATTTCTTTCTCTCGGCAATTTTGATCTTAAGTGGTTGTAAATCTGGTTTTTGCTGAATTCATGACTTGGGTTGTAAACTAGTTCGCAATGTAAGCTTTGTGGTTGTGAATATACTCCGGCGTGTGGCCGTTGAGTCGTGTACTCCGAGCGTGTGGCTCGTTGAGTTTTATTGTGAATTTTATGCGGGTTTTAAGGCTTTTAGCCTATGGGTTGGCCCATAGTTCAAACGGAACTCTGCCGAAATTTTTAGGAAACTTCTGACCTTTGGGGAGAATTTCAATTCGTACCCTTAAGTTGGATTAAGATAGCTAAGTCTACACCTGAGTGAGCCTTGGGAGTTCCTTTGAGGAACTCGGCGATGTAATACTCCTAGGGTGGATTTTGGGGTGTTACATTTTATGGTATCGGAGCATTAGGATCACCCAATTTAGCTCCGATTAGGTTTCGTGTCTTAAAGCATATGATTGGTGTGCCCTATGTGATTATATGTGCGTTGGTTGCTGCCTTACTTATCTTTTAGTCGTTATTGGTATTTACGCATTTGAGTTAGGCATCCTCTCGATAGGTTTTTATAGCAATCACACACTTAGCTGCGGCATCGTTTTGTTTTGATCACTCTAGATGCCTCCGCGAAGAGAACAAGTCCCACCTCCACCCCTTCCACCTCCAGGGCCCACGGCAATGGAAATGGTGTGCCGATTGCGAAATTGAAACCCCTAAATTTGCTTGGAGGGACAGACCCGTTGGTGTACGAGGAGTGGTTATTGACGATGGAAGGTCTCTTTGAGGTGATGGAGTGCCCGGAACGATTTAAGGTACAATTAGCCGTCCACCGGCTTGAACGCGAAGCTCGATTTTGGTGGCAAACAGTTAAGCCCCGTGAGGGAGAACTTGCACGGACTTGGCCGTAACTTAAGGAATTGCTGGGATCAAAGTATTATCCTAAAGATGTCGAGTGGACCAAGGAGCAAGAATTCCTCCAACTCGGACAAGGAGAAAGCATGAGTGTGGTGGAATACGCTGCCAAGTTTAATGAGTTGAGTCGATTCGCACCATCCCGGTGGCGACCGAGGAGATGCGAATGGATAGGTTTGAACACGGGCTAAGGCCAAAGTTGAAGAATAAAGTGGTTGGCCTGGTCTTCACAAACTTCCAAGAGATGTACCAGAGGGCTTTCAAAATCGAAAGGGCGCTAAATGAAAGTGCGGCACTAAAGACAGCCTCAACTCCAAATCAAACGGAGGTCCGGGTATGGCGATGTCGGCTCACAATCGGGCCAGGCTGCAAAAAGGTTTGATACGCGAGGTAGCTCCTCCCAAGCCCAACAGCCCTTCCAGAGGGATGATCGCCCAATCTGTAGGAAGTGCGGTCGCCGTCATTCGGGGACATGTACAGGAGAAAAGGGGCCATGCTTTAAATGCGGAAGGTATGGACACTTCATAGCTCGATGTCCCCGAGAAGCCGGAGCTAATCAGGGTATCGGGCAAGGGCAAGGACAACAAGATAAACCTCAACCCTCCTTACAACAAGGCCAACCTTCCGCCGAGAGCGGGAAAGAAGGGAAGAAACCCCGAGTGGGTGGAAGAGTCTACAGCTTGATCGAAGAAGAAGGAACGGAGGACCTCAACAACGACGCGGGTATCCTTAACAGCGTTGGTATCGCCGATGAGGAAATGGAAAACCCCAGCGACGTAGTGGCGAGTACGGTACTCATCGACAACTTATATGTCTATGTTTTGTTTGATTCAGAGCAACCCATTCATTTGTGAATTCGGGATTTGCTAAAAAGTTGTCGTGTAAACCTCGTGAATGCTAGACTTCGCATATCAACTCCAGTAGAGGTCAGTAGCCCAAACTAATGTGGTATATAGGGGTTGCCCATTAAGTATAAATGGCAAGATCTTTCTCATGGATTTGATGGAATTGGAGATACGAGATTTTGATATTATCCTTGGGATGGATTGGTTGTCAAAGCATAGGGCGGTCATAGATTGCAATAAGACTCTAGTATCCATGCTAACTCCCGAGGGAGAAAGGTTGGAGTTCAGAGGGAATAGCCTTAAGAGGACGACTCCTCTCGTTTCCGCAGTACAAGCATGCAAAATGCTAAAAGGGGATGTCAAGGGTACTTGTGTGTCTGTGGAACTAGCTGAATTGGAAGAAATCCTGTTGAAAGTATTCCCATAGTGGGAGAATTTGGAGAAATATTTAAAGAGGTGCCGGGGTTACCCCGTAACGGGAAGTGGAGTTCACCATAGACTTAGTGCCGGGCACTATACCTATATCTAAGACACCGTATAGAATGGCACCGGTGGAGTTGGCCGAGTTAAAGGTCCAATTGCAGGAGCTACCTGGATAAAGGACTAATCCGACCCAAGTGTTTCACCTTGGGGAGCACCCGTACTCTTTGTGAAAAAGAAAGACGGTAGCCTAAGGTTGTGTATTGACTACCGAGAATTGAACAAAGTGACCATTAAGAATAAGTATCCACTCCCAAGAATAGATGATCTCTTTGATCAGCTTGGAGGTTCATCTCGTGTTCTCAAAGATTGACTTAAGGCTCGGGCTACCACCGATTGAGAATTAAGAAAGAAGATATCCCTAAGAGTGCTTTTAGAACACGGTATGGTCACTATGAGTTCCTAGTTCTTCCATTTGGGCTTACTAATGCCCCCGCCTTGTTCATGGACTTGATGAACAGAGTGTTCCACCCTTTCCTCGATAAGTTTGTGGTGGTCTTTATTGATGATATCCTCATATACTCCAAAAGTAGAAAGGAACATGAAGAACACCCGAGGGTGGTACTTCGCACCTTGCAAAAGCATCAGCTTTACGCCAAACTCAAGAAATGCGAGTTTTGGCTAAAGAAAGTCCACTTTTTGGGGCATGTAGTGTCCGGAGAAGGCATATCCGTGGACCCGGCTAAAATAGAAGCCATAGTGGATTGGCCAAGGCCCACGAGCGTATTTGAAGTAAGAAGTTTCCTAGGTATGGCGGGCTATTACCGTAAGTTTGTGGAAAACTTTTCCGTAACTTCTCTTCCTCTCACTTTGCTAACACGCAAAGGCAACAAGTTCGAGTGGACTAAGAAGTGTGAGGATAGCTTCCAAGAGCTAAAGAGACGGCTAGTATCGGCCCCGGTTTTAACAATCCCCAAGGGAACGAAGGATTTGTTGTGTATAGTGATGCTTCAGGAAAGGGACTCGGTTGCGTATCGATGCGAGAGGGGTAAAGTGATTGCCTATGCATCACGACAGCTTAAGACGTATGAAGAGAATTACCCAACTCATGACTTGGAGTTAGCCGCAGTAATCTTTGCGCTAAAAATTTGGAGACACTATTTATATGGTGTAAGGTGTGAGATTTATACGGATCACAAGAGCCTCAAGTACATCTTCACGCAAAAGGAATTAAACATGAGGCAGCGGAGATGGCTAGAGCTCTTAAAGGATTACGATATAGAAATCAAATACCATCCGGGTAAAGCAAATGTGGTGGCAGATGCCCTCAGCCGAAGAACAGGGTCGATAGCTTGTTTACTCACCAAGTAAGGATCAACTCATAAGGGAGTTAGAAAAGTTTGATGTTGAGGTGGTACTACCAAATGACCAAGGTTATTTAGCGGCTATACAATTGGAGTTTCCCTTGGTAGAGAGGATCAAACAACTTCAAAGCTCGGATCCGAATTGATGAAAATCAAGAGGGGTGTAGAGGAGGATCGGATTAAGGAATTTAGCATTGAGAACGAAACGCTCCGGTATAAGGGAAGGTTATGTGTGCCCAATGTCGGTGAGCTAAAAGGAGAATTAATGAAAGAAGCTCATAATTCGACATTCACAATTCATCCTGGAAGTACGAAAATGTACCATGACCTAAAGAGTCATTTCGGTGGATAGGAATGAAAAGGGACGTAGCAGAATTTGTAGCTCATTGTCTCACGTGCCAGCAAGTCAAAACAGAACACCGGAGACCGGGAGGGCTATTACAACCTTTACCAATACCTGAATGGAAGTGGGAGGGTATCGATATGGATTTTATCACAGGATTACCCAAAACTCGAAGCAACATGATTGCATATGGGTGGTGATCGATAGATTGACCAAGTCAGCCCATTTCCTTGCAATCAAGACGACTTTCACGTCTCATCAACTAGCCGACCTCTACATAACTCGAGATAGTAAGGCTTCACGGTGTTCCTCTCAAGCATCGTGTCGGATCGGGACAAGTAAGTTCATTGCCAAGTTTTGGCATGGATTCCAAGAGGCAATGGGTACAAGTCTCCACATAAGCACGACTTTCCACTCGGAGTCCGATGGGCGGCATGTAACGTACAATTCGGACTCGGAAGACATGTTGAGAGCATGTGCCATGGATTTTATGGGTACCGGGATAACAACCCGCCATTAGTTGAATTTGCCTACAATAACAGCCTACCATGCAAGTCTAAATATGGCTCCGTTCGAAGCATTGTATGGTCGTCGGTGTCGAACACCCGTGTGTTGGAATGAGGTGGGAGAAAGAATACTCTCTAAGGTTGAAATGATAGATCAAGCCACGGAGGCAGTCAAAATAATACGAAAAAGGTTGCGGGCAGCCCAAGACAGACAAAAAAGTTATGCGGACCTAAAGCGGAGACCCTTAGAGTTCCAAGTTGGGGATCACGTGTTCTTAAGAGTCTCTCCGCAAAAGGGAACCCGAGATTTGGGCAGAAAGGTAAACTTAGCCCTAGATTCGTGGGACCCTTTCAAATCTTGCAAAGGATTGGTCCGGTGGCTTACAGATTGGCTTTACCACCCGCCCTTCAAGGTATTCATGAGGTCTTCCATGTATCTAACCTCCGTAAATACGTGCCGGATCCAGAGCACGTCGTCAAACATGAGCCATTGAAGGTTAAGGAGAACCTTACATTTGAGGAAGAACCGATCCGCATCCTACAAAGACAAGAACGGAAGCTTAGGACTAAAACCATCCCGTATGTTAAAGTGTTCGGAAACACCATAAGCTAGCCGAGCGACATGGGAGCCGTAACATGAGATACGGGAGAAATACCCCGCTTTGTTTGCATCAGGTATCTAAATTTCGAGGACGAAATTTTTTAAAGGAGGGAAGAAATGTGAGACCCGGAATTTCGAGCAGATTGATTGTATAGTTAAATTAAGCTTAGTATTTTTTACGTAATTTATTTTATGTGCTTGTTATGTGTTTGTGTGTTTATTTAGATTATTAGTAAGGTAATTGCTCGTTCGTCGCTATTTGAGATAGAATCCCGGTAGATTTATGTCAAAAAAAAAAGAGAAAGAAAAAGAGAAGTTAATTGAGGGGAGGATTAGTGGACTCGCTGCAGCAGTGCCGGCTGCACTCGATGTAGCCACCGAAATTAGAGAAAGAGAGGAGGAGAGGAAAAGGAAAGCAGGGGAGGGGGAGGCTGGACGAACCGAGGGAAACGAAAGAGAGAGAGAGAGAGAGAGAGCCCGAGCGAGAGAGAGACACCGCGAGCGGGCGAGGGCAAGGAGAGCCACCGGAGGCCGGTGGGCTTCACGGCGAACGAAGGAGAGGCGATCGGCGAACGCGAGGGACGGCCGGGGCTGAAGGAAAGGGCGAACCCGAGGCCGGGGAAGAGAAGTGAACGCGAGGGCTAAAGGAGGCAGCCGGTGAGCGCGGGACCGCGACCGGCGACGGCGTCCGCGCGCAGAAGGGCGGCGAAATCCGAGGCTAGCAAGCAGGGAGAAGAACGAAAGGAGGAAGGGAACCAGGGAGCCCGAATCACAAACTGCAATCCCCGAATCGAGGTGGGTAGCCTTACACTCTAAACTATTAGTAATTTCGAAACCCAAACGAGTTTGTTGTGATTATTGAATATTTATGTGATGGAACAAAGCTAGGGACTGTTAGAACCGAATCGGATTATGAGTAATCGAGTAAAATTGTTGAGTCCGAATCGAAACTGGACAGAGGTAGTAGTTAGTGAGGACTCGAGATGAAATGCCGAGAATATCGGGCTGTGTAGGTAAATAATATGGTGACGACCTCTAATGACACTTAGGGGCAAGAAGTGGTAAATTGAGAATAGATTGCGAATCGATGTTTCAGCTTAAACCATGGAGACTTCCTAAGTTCTTGCACCTGGGAGATAACGATGCATATTGGGAACCAATGATTTGAGTATTAAAGAGGGACACGACTTCATTTTGATTGACGCATAATTGGGGTAGGAAATAAAGATTGGAAATTCTCGGGTTGAAATAAGTTTAGATCGTACCTCAGTCCTTGGGATGAAATTAGGTTTGAAGTTAAGCACAGCAAAAGGAACTTAAGCAATAAAGCGAGAGCAAGAGCCGGTGGCTGAATACGGGCGGAGGAAGTTGAGTTATAAGGTAGAAGCATAAAATGAGCAAGTGAGGCAAAAAGGCAATGAAAAGTAAGAATGTTGAATTGAGTGATATGTACTTGTGGTTATTGTGGCCTGTAAAATGGAAATAATCGTATTAAACCGATGAATTGAGAAAGGCACAGTTGGAAAAGAGTTGGGAATGATTGCTTGCATTGAATGGTGACTGTTCGTGCTATGTGTTTGCTTTATGTGATGTTCATAGGTAGTTTCGAGAGAGGTTTTGTGTTTTACGTGGAATGACCCTTGAATGTGATTTCTGTGAAATGTCTTTCAAATGTGATTCTATCCTAAAGAAGCAAAACGTGTTTGAGAAAGTAAATTAGATTTGAGAAAGTGAATTTATAAGGGTGACACGTGGTGTCATGCCTTCCTTGATACTAAATCGATTGAGAAAGCTAGAAAGTGAATGTGAGGAATGTGAATATGTGCAAATTGTTTTGAATCGACCGCTACGGATCGTTTAGCATACCGAAGTGTTCGAACCGGGAACGCCCGACTAGAAACTTTGAGGGAAGGGTTCTAATAGGGGTCCTGGAGAGACAGGATGCCCGCCCGAGACTTCCCGAAGAATGGTCCCGGAACCTTTTGTCGGGGTCGCGCCCGAATTAAAGAAGTGCTAGTTCGAGTCCTCTAAAGGCCTAGAATGTTGATTCAACCCCTAAAAGAATTGTTCTCGTGTGTGAAATTGTGCTTTTAAGTGTTTAAAAGAGTCCGATCTTTCCTCTGCAAGAGATTTCATTGAAAGTATATAGATTTGCATCACATTATTATGTTTTCGCCAATTTAATTATTACGTGTATTATGTATAAAGAATTTCCTTTTAAGGGTGTATGACTCCGGTGAGCCCGTGGTTTATTGCTCACCCCCACAAATTGCCCCGCTCCTCCCGATTGCGAGTACCCCCGAGGCGATTGGCTGGAATGCTTGTCTTTGGTGGCGATCATGGATGCGATCAAGTCTATGTGTTTCATGTTTAGCATATATTGTACCTATTCGACTACTCATGTAAATAGACAGTAATGTATAGTAAGTTAGACGTGTGTATGGAGACCGAACTAGTAGCTTCGACAAGCCGTAGATTTCTTTCTCCGGCAATTTTGATCTTAAGTGGTTGTAAATCGGTTTTTGCTGAATTCATGACTTGGGTTGTAAACTAGTTCGCAATGTAAGCTTTGTGGTTGTGAATATACTCCGGCGTGTGGCCGTTGAGTCGTGTACTCCGAGCGTGTGGCTCGTTGAGTTTTATTGTGAATTTTATGCGGGTTTTAAGGCTTTTAGCCTATGGGTTGGCCCATAGTTCAAACGGAACTCTGCCGAAATTTTTAGGAAACTTCGACCTTTGGGGAGAATTTCAATTCGTACCCTTAAGTTGGATTAAGATAGCTAAGTCTACACTCGAGTGAGCCTTGGGAGTTCCTTTGAGGAACTCGGCGATGTAATACTCCTAGGGTGGATTTTGGGGTGTTACGAAGTAGAATACATTGACGCCGGTGGATGTTGTGCTCAACTTTTATGGATCATTCAACAAATGAGAGACCTTAGTATAGATTACACAAAGGTTCTAATCAAATGTGACAATTAGAGCACCATAAGCATTATTTAAAATCCGATGCAACATTCTAATACAAAACACATTGCGATCGAGACACCACTTCATCGGAGATTATGCGGAAAAAGGTGATATCGTTCTTGTGTTTATCCCTACCCAGTACCAATTAGCTAATATCTTCACAAAACCCTTGGGTGAAGATCAATTTTATTTTATAAGAAGACAACTTGGTATGTTAGATTCCAATAATTAAGGGGAGACACTCTCTAAGGTACTAATGTTTTACTACTCCGAGCATTGTAGGCCTAATCATGCTAGATCTAACCTTGGTACCAAGATTAGAATGAAGATTACAAAGAAAAAGAAAAGATATGACTTCACAGGTAAGTCAGCCTGACCCCATTGCGTATTTAGAATCGAAATATTCCACAAGTACAAAAATTACAATAAAATTGAAAGGTCAATTTTGGAAAGTAAATTTCAAATTAATTGAGGTTTATTGCTCCTAAAAGATTTTTGAAAAATATTTTAAAATTTTTACAATTCAAAATCTTTTGGAAATCTTTCCTTAAATTAATTTTCAAAATTGCCTTAATTACTCTCTCTTCTCTAACCGTTGGAAAGCAATTAAATCTTGGTAACCACTTCTCTCTGTCTCTATCCCTCTTTGCCACTTGCCATCATTAGCATCCTTCTCCACTATTTCTCTCTCTCAGTCAAATCATCATCAGTTTCCTTCTCTCTCTCTCTCGCACTTCCATCATCTCTCTCTTTCTCTCCTAGGATTTCTGAACGTTTCCTCTCAAAAATTCATCCATTCTCCCTCAATTCTTCAAGATAGCTAGTGATTTTTGGAGACTATTTGACATTATGGGGAAAGCTCTATCAACACGAGAAAAGAGACCCATAGCTAAGGAAGCAATGCCCACACCATGGCAACGAACCAGAAGGGGCTACCAAAGCCACCATGGCAAAATCCTCCACGTGACCCACCATCATCTCAACTAATTCTAACATGGAAGAAAGCTAAAACCCTCTTCCCTTGGCCCTCATCACGAAGTCAAGTATCCCCCTCTCTCATCCTCTTCTCTTCCTATTGAATGGCTCAATGAGACTGGACCCAAACTTGTCTCCTCAGTCTCTGACCGAGACATTCTTCTATGTCAACCCATAGATCTGGCCTTTTTCAAAACCTTTGGCTTTTCATGGATTGGAAAGCTTAAAAACATGGATGCCTTAAATTACTTCTCTATCTCTGTGCCTACCTACCTTGGCTACGTAGAATGTGTTTTACAAATCTGACCTCCCTTGGGTTATTACCCTCAACTCTATCCTATTCAACCGTCTACTTGATTGCTCCTGTTTGTCCTTAAACCTTAGTGACACACATTTTGATGATGTGTCAAAAGAGTTATTCTCCAAATAGTCCTGAATCCATCCCCAAGTCAAACGGAATTTCTCCTACATAAATCTGACTAGTGAGGCCAGATTGCTTTACTTCATTCTCTTTCGAAGCATCTTCCCCCATAAGGTTGCTTGAGAAAATCCCAACAACACCATCTTTTAAGTAATTTATGACATTCTCGAAGGATTTCATATAGACTTTGCCCCTCTCATACTAAACCACATGATTAAAGCGTCATTTGACCCACCTCATCAAGCTCATTCTTTTGGAAACCTCTTGAGGAAGATCTTCTAACACTCCCAAGTCCCTCTAGAGGACAAGGAATCTACTGCTGCACCCCCAAAATGATAGATCAATCCTTCATAGAGGGTCTAGGATTCTGTCTCACTGAGTCAGGAAAATGGGTTCATACCCACGATCTTCCATCACCTCCTCTACCATCATCTGCTGACCTAGAATCATCTAAAACTTCTCCTAAAAATTTAGTGGATGAGATCATCCTCGTCAAGACAATGATCCAGTCTTTTGAAACCACAGCTGATTCCAGGCATGCGGCTATGGACAGTCTGACTCGAGAGGTTACTACTCCGAAGGAATCCAATGAGCTACTGACATCATGTTGGGCGCTTAGGCAAGATAAATGATCTAATTTTGACCAAATTTCTCGTCCTTGAGAATGAGGAGCAGTGAATCAAGGAGTCAAATTTTCTTAATCTGACTGCAGCTATCTGAGAGAACTTCAATGCCAAATTCACGCCTCAGATCTTCACTACTGCTCCAGGTCCCTCCGCTACTGCCCCAGCAGTACCTGCTGTAGCAGACCCTGCTCCCGCTAGCTCATTTGATCGTCCCCAAGCATCTCCCACTGATCCGGCCCTTGCTGCCCCATCTTACCCTCCACCTACAGCTCCATTTGACCCTTCCCTCTCCACTTGATTCAGAACAATTTCTATCTTCTCTGGGTTTTTATCAAAAATAATTTTAGTTTTTAATGGCCTACATTCTGTTAGACCCTATTTTTGCCGAAAGGAAAGGGGGAGAAATATTTGGGTGGTTGTTGAACAATTTTACTGTTGATTTGTCTAACTCTTTTCTTGCTTAAATCTGTTTGGATTGCCTAAACTATTAGTTGTGAATTGCCTATACTTCTATAATAACTAGTTGATTGTTCTAACCATGCAGGACTATTATTTTTTGAATGAGTTAGATCATCAATCCGACCTACTTGTTTTGTTCAGCCTGTTCAAATTATGCATCTCATTGCTTAATATACTTTGCCCGTATCTTATAGCATGTTTAACACTTATAAGTCTATCTAGTCAAATTAAGCGTATTTCATCTTCTAATATTATGGAATCTGACTTTTTGCCTACGTTCTTACTTGTATCATGTTTAGGGGAGTTAGAATTATAAGTCAGATTTATATCCGACCAAATTAAATGCTGAAAATGAGAAACCTAAATTCCCTTAAACTATTTTTGATTTACTCGGTATAATATTAAGAGGGAGACTAGTATCATGCTTAGGGGAGTTATCTCCGGAATCTAGATACAATACTGAAATTATGCCTTTCGTAAAAAAGGGGGATTGTTAGTCGGACAATTTATCCGACCCATTAGATATGCATATTCAACCATTTTATCTAACCCCATTTTGTTATAATAAATTTTGATCTCAAGGAAAATATTCAAGTAGGTGGAAATGTGCTAAAATCATCTCCGATTTTATTCCCCTTGATTTGGCAAGAATCACTATTTTGGACAACGGTCAAATCCTGCAAAGATTTTATTACCAAGTCAAACAGAAAAGATCAAATCTACAACGTTAACTTTAATCAAACTCAACGGTCTAAAAATGAAGAGAAAGCTATGAAGGACCATGTCAAGACCGAGAAGCATCTAAGCAAGAGAGCACACTTTATATCTTATCTTAATCATCTCTTGTAATCTCAATTACTTATTCAATCTTTCTTCTAGCAAGTTGTCTATGGTTAGATACTTTGTGAGTTGTAGCAATGAATCTTGGGAAGACTACTTTGTGAGTTATTGCACTTGAGCGAAATGTGAATGGTGGGCCTCTAGAGTAAGCGTACTCAAAAAGTCGATCAGTGAGTTAAGTGAAGAACTCATCTAACTGTTAGAGTAATAAGAGAAGTAGAAGATAATCTTAAGGTAGGAAACCTTAGGCGGTCACTAACCTAGATATTTAGATCTAGGCCAAGATTGTGAAGAAACAAACTTGCACTTGTTTACTTTATATTTCTATGTGTTTGTTTATCGTATATCCGACCACTTAACAAAGTCGGACGTGTCAAAATTTTAAAATACCCTATTCATTCCCCCTCCCTCTAGGGTATATTTTTCCCTCCGAGAATTTACAATTTAATTTTCAAATCTCTTACAAATGGTGAACCAAGGGGATTTACTCGGCCATCATGGGGTACTCGACAGGGTGACCCAATTTCCCCATATCTTTTCTCGTTTGTGGCGAGAGGGTTGTCCTACTTATTTTCGAGACGTTGTTTCCTTCGGCGGACTAATTGGGTACAGATATACGTGAAAAGGCACCGATTGTGTCTCACCTTTTATTTGCGGTTGATACGATGATCTCTTGTGTGACTAATGTAGACCAAGCTTCGTAGTCACGGATATACTAACAAGATATGAATGTGCTTCGAGGTTAAAAAATTAATTTTGACAAATCCAATGTCTTATTCAAGCAAAAGGGTGAAGGCAGAGAACAAAGCTGCAATTGCTATCAAGTTGGACATTAGAGAGGTCCTATCCCACATCAAGTACTTAGGTGTTCTTACTAAAATTAGGAGGTTAAAAAAGAAATTGTTCCTACCAATCAAAGATCTAATTGGAAAGAGATTGCATAATTGGATTGATCGTCAATTCTCATGGGTAGCAAGGGAGGTGCTAGTAAAGGTAGTGGCCCAGGCTATCATAACTTATTCCATGAGCGTCTTTTTATTTGCTAAAGAGCTTTGTGATGAGATTTTATCTATGGTGAACTGGTTTTGGGTGGGACACTCCGATAATGGTAGAAGATTCATTAGGTGGGATGGAAAAAGCTTTGTGACGAGTAAAGTTGTTAGGGGATTAGGCTTCCGCGATTTCAAAGACATCAACCTTGCTCTTACGGTAAAGAAAGTCCGGAGATTAATGGTGGCACCTAATTCGTTTGTATTTGGGATCTTGAAGGCCCGTTATTTTCTCACAATAGGGTTACTTCACGACCAACTTGGTTCACAACCGAGCTACACTTAGAGGAGTATCTGCGAGGCTTTTTGGGTAGTTAGGACAGGGTTGCGATAGAGAGTAGGTTACGGTTATTCACTTAATATTTGGGATTCCAAATGGTTGCCGAGACCTCATTCTTTCAAAGTAATCGCTTGCAAAGATTCCGGGTATTCATTTGTTCGAGTTGGCGATCACATTGACGAGAGAGCAGTGCTGTTGGAGGGCTAATATGCCCGAGCAAGTCTTCTTGCCAATTGATATTGATTGTATTAAATCTATCCCGCTGAGTGCTTCACTTCCCCTTGATAGCATATTATGTCACTTCTCTACTTCAGGTGAGCTTAAGATGAAATCGACCTACCACTACATTCGAATTTGGCGTGGATTAGAGGACTCGGCTCCTAATAGGGTTGGTTTAACGAGTTCTTGAAAAACTTTGTTCACGACTCACTTACCGCCAAGGATAAAGGTGTTCCCTTGGAAAATGTGTGCTAAAGCCCCGCCCGATGGTGTACGACTTGCAAGGAGGATCCAGTCCTTCTCACCAAGCTATAACATATGCGGCTCTAGCGAGGTGGATGACTTGTCGTGCTTTATTTCGGTGTCCTCGAGCGGCTGCCATCTAGGCTGGAAATAAATTCCCCTCTCGAACATGGAGAGTGCCATTTACCTCAATATGGGACTTTGTGAAGCATGCATGTGTAGGTTTTAGGGGAGAAGAATGGGAAGACTTCCTGGCTGTGATTTGGGAGGTTTGGAATCCCGAAGCAAGTATCTATTTGGAAAAAGGGAACATAATTACAAAACATTAAGCACCGGAGTAGTGAAGTTTGCTTGGCACAGAGAGGCACACACCAACTTGCCCTTGCATTTGGCTTCTTGATGTGAGATTTGGAGTCCACTGGTTTCAAGTATGTGGAAACCGAATGTTGATGGGGCTAAATTTGGTTATTGGGGGTTTGTTGGGGAGTTGTTCTACGTAATTCCTTGGGTTCGGTTGAACTGTGCAGCACTCGTCCAGTGTTCGGGTGTCCTTGGAGCGGAAATGGCAGCAACCGGAGCATGTACGTTTGGAATGAAATTAGCACTAGAGTATGGCCACTCCTCTTTGGTGATAGAAAGCGATTGTGCCTCTCTCATTTCCAAGACCCACAAAAGAACCGGTCTAGGTTCCGACATAGGCTTATTTATTTTTAACATTCTCGAACTTTCTCATCAGTTTATATCACTACACCAAAATTGGCATTTAGTGTCGCATGAAAATCCGATGCTGATTCAGGAAAATCCAACGCTAATCAAGTTTAGCGTCGGATTAGAGTCGGAAAAATTCGATGCAAAAGGCCTCGACGCTAAATTTTTGCGTCCAATTCAACGTCCAATGTTATTTAGCGTCGGATTCTGTTCCGACGCTAAATAGAGTCGGACTGTATTGGACTCAATTAGTGTCTCTCTTTTGCTGTTTAGCATCGAATTATCCGATGCTAACAATATACCTATCTGACTCTAAATTTCTTCAATCTTTTTAACCCCGACTTTTCTTTTTGGCGTCGGATACCTTAAATTAGCATCGGATTTTTGACTCAAACAACGATAGATTTGGTTCGGACGCTAAAATCCGACGCTAAATTTATGTTCATTTTTCCATAATTTCTTCTATTTTTAGCATTTCCTTTTTACATATATTTAATGCACATTTACATACATTTTGATTCATTCGCGATAGAGATTACACTCATCCACAAACCACCAACTATTCATAAAAGCAACCAATATTCACAACCGATTTTATCAAACAAACCTATTCAAAGTTCCACATTCAAACCATGCTAAGAAATTAGCTACAAAACAAGTGAAATTAGTTCAATAAACAAACCATACTAGAAAATTACTTAGAACCACCGAGAGATCATGTCAACTTGTGATTGGAGGTTTTAGGTGAGTTTCATTACTTCATCCATGGTCTTTTGTTGACTCTTAACTAGTTTTCTTTACTCATCAAGTTGTTCTTGGGTCGATTTAAGCTGTGATTGTAGCTCGGAATAGGATGAGGAATTGTAGGTAACACCTGTAGAGGATGTCGAGGCGATAGGTTTCTCGTAGAACATTATCGCGCAATTACCCAATCCGTAGATGGTTGATTTTTACTCCATCCACCTGATACCTCATAGTAGAGTTTCTCTGCCTCTGTTGTTCCCTCCTAAATACCACACTCAACTCTACGTGCCTCGTATTTTCCTATGATAAGACCCAAATAAGGAGAGTTAAGTTATTTATACATGAATGCTCGGCCATTTCACACCTTACAAAGGTTATTCATCCAACTCATCTTCTTTGTCTTTCCCTCTTTTCATTTCTTATCTTCTTTTTTAATTTTGATTTGGTAATGTTTTTCTTTCGGACTAGCCAACCATTATTATTGATGGGATGGGATCCCTTGTCAATTTCCCGACCCGACCAGACCAGCCCTATTTCACTTTGGCATATGCTCACTGCAAAATTACTTTCTCTACCCTTGTTATTTAATTCATTTTCAATTGAATTCATCACAAAAATCCCATGACATTCTTAACTCTATCTCGGTTATGTAATTACACAATTCACGAGTATAATATAAAGCTCAATGATAATTTTTCTGGTTGTTTTTTTACCTTATTACATGTTGAATCCTGCTGTACAATATAAAGCTCAATGACATTCTTAAACCTTTATATGCTTTAAGGTTTATGGAGTTAGTATTCTTACCCACAAAGATTTAGACCAATTGTCGACGAAGACCTTTCCAAATTAAGCGTCTTCCTTAATACGACTCTTCACAAATAATGTAGAGGGGGTAGGATTCTTCCCTTCCTTAATCTAGGCATACAAATATGTAAAAAATGTAACAAACAACATTATGTATATAAAATGAAAGCAAACCAAAATACTAGAGTTTATAACATTTGAGTTGCTAGATCTGCGGTTGAGACTCGACCCTTGCTATATAAGGTTCCTACTTTGGCCCTTTTGTCCTATTCTTCAAGCATTGGGCTGTTTTTTTTTTTTTGAAATTTAGGGGTACTTCTTAGACTCTTCAATCTCTCTCGCCCATCATCGGACAACTAAGTTATTGGTTTATCATTAGGCCTTTTTCCAGTCTTGGTCGCTAAGTTCCTTAAATTTTTACCAACTTTCTTTCTCCATCATGTGTAGACTTCTTGAGTAAGTTCTGGAGCCCAAGTATACTTACCCTATTTCGGAAGAAGGATACGAGTGTACATAATTCTTTGCTTTTTCGTGAACCTAATTAAAGTTTCTCAACGCTTCTATCGAACTCGGAGAGCCCAATTTGGCATGAAAGTTGCACAATTTCAGCACAAAATCAAACAATCGGAAATGCAAAGCATTGAGAAACAATCGAGGAGGGGAGAGAGACAAACACCGACCTGAATTCTCAAGCTTCAACCAGTAAGAGAAAGAGGGAAAAGGTGAAGCTTTCGCTGATGGACGAGAGGAGTAGAAATCCAGCAGAGGTGCAAAATACGGAACAAATCAATACAAACCTGAAATTGCACCGAAGAGGAACGAATTAAGGAAGAAGAGCAAGATTGATGAAACGAATGAGTGAATGCAGGAAACAGAGAGTACCAGAAATCGAAGGTGACATCGGCGTAATTGAGGAGCAAGATTGGTGAAAGTGAGTGTCGGTGACGGAGGAAAAGGATGCCGGTGACGAGAGGAAAAGGACGCTGGTGACGGAGGAGAAGGATGCCGGCGATGGAGGGACGGTCGCCATGAGAGAGGGGACGCGAAGGCTAGCGGCTATGACAGAGTAAAAGGGGAGGAGTTTTAGGGATTGAGAGAGCGGAGCGAATGACGAGGAGGCTATTAGAATCGCCTCCTTTTTGTCAAATCTACGTCAAATTTTAGCGTCGGATGAAATATCAAACACTATTAGAATTGGAAATTAAAGTATGACTCAATTCGACTATATTAGAGTCGGATAAACAATCCTACTCTAAAATCCAACGCTAATCGCATCTTTTTTTATTCGATCCAAATGGAGTCGTTTTTAGTATTTGACGCTAGATACGTTACTATTAGCGTTGAATTTTTTGATAGTCGCTAAATTCGACGCTAACAGCGAGTTTCTTTGTAGTGTATTTTGCTTGTTTTTGCATGTTTGTAGGGGTAATATTATAGCACACTCAATTGCCCATCTACATATGATCCTTCTATGAGATTATGGGTGGGGGATGGATCTAATTTGATTGTTGAGGTAGAGGCCAAAGACTTATGGTTGTTTGAGATGACAATAATTAATATATTTGCCCCTTTCTATTAAAAAATGTTCAAATCTCAAGTTATCGTTTCTTGAATTAATTTGTAATTTTAGTTAAGGACAAGATTCCTCAGAGGACTAACAAGAATACTCTAGTTTACAATTAGTGAAGTGATGTGTCTTATACGAAGATATATCTTAAATGTCTTATCTCGGTCTAAAATTACTATATCCTGCAATAAATTCAACAAGAATGATATATGATTGAATACTAGAATTGTATTAGAACTTATAAATTACATAAAATCATCATTTTTATACATAATTTTTTATATTTATAAAATTACAAATATGAGGAATCTTCTGAGTATGGTTGATCCAATTAGGATGTCATTTTATACTTATTGGCATAATTGGCGATTATTAAAGTTTTACATTCATAATTAATCATCACTTTTAAAAAAATCATCAAATTAGATCATAAAATACACTAATATAAGTTGAGGTAAGACATTTGGGAGGCCCATCATGCAAGACATATGTCATCACTCAATAAATAATTATAGTTACGGAACATTTTTATTGGAGAAAAAGAAAAAAAACCACAAGAAATGAACTCCTTGCATAACTGTGGCAAACAGATTATTCGATTAGCAAGGAGGTGCTTTTCAAACTTTTGCAAAATCAAGAGTGGATTTGCCATTGTGGGCATTCTTGAAGAAACTTTTGGCATAGTCCGAGTAGAGAACTTGCTTGTATAATGCTTTTTCTCTGCTCTTCAACACCTCTGGTAGTGGCCCAATCATATCGGTTGGTCTAGGATTAGCAAATATTGGTACCGAAATTCTGTTCTTGCTACTTGGAGCAAAGACTCGATGCTCAACGCTCTTGTACCGACCATTGCTCATAATCTCGAGTGCATCACCTACATTAATCACAAAAGAACCACTCACGGGTGGAACATGAATCCAACCATCACCATCTACCTTGCGTACATAAAGTCCACCAGTATCGTCTTGGAGGAGGATCGTTAGTGTAGAAATATCTGAGTGGCGTCCTACACCAACAGTGAGCTCGGAATCAGGACAAGCAGGATAACATATCAAGTTCACCCTCCTTGAACCCATCAAGAATGATTCCTTAGCCTCATCAATCGCTTGTAGGTTTATTCCCTTCATTAGCACTGTCAACAACTTCCTGAAAAGTATATTGCAACTGCTGATATAATCCAACACTTCATTCCTGGCAGCATATATAGCAAATAAATTAGGTCATAATTTGAAGAGCTAATGAAGGAAATCCGACTTAAACTCCCATATACTTGATGTTTTGTTCTAGTTCTTCTTAAGAGCTCCAACTATACCAGCATGTTTGGGCTTTAAATTAAGACATTCATGTGAGATGAGCATATGTCACATTCATGTATATTTTATGCCCACATTTGTAAATAGATAAGACCGTCTCATGCAAGAAATATAATTATACAAACTTCTCTACGCGTTATTTTTAAAAGTTATGATCAGATGACCAATAAAAGTTATTTTGAAAGCCACCCTATAAACATTCTCCTCGTAATGTCTTCGGATGAGAGGTCCTATACAGGACTTAGTTACTACAGCTTATGTTAGACTAATTATCATCAGTGACTAGAATAATAAAAAGAAGGGAGAAACACTAAACGTGCAGTGTAACAGGAGCGAAAGAAATGGCTTGGGGGCGGGGGCATTAATTACTTGCAGACAGATGGCCAAAGTGCATGAGCCTCATCATCAGAGACATAAAACAAACTGAGATAATCCTTCCACTCTAAAGCCTTCTCCATTTCAGGAGCGAAGCTTGTGACTAGCCGGACATTATTGTTAGGCATTCGGCCCTTCAAATAATTAATCTTCTCCTCAGCCGGCAGTTCAAAAAACCGAACAGCCGCCTCCTTTACATTGTCAAGCACCACGGTGGGCACTCCATGGTTGACAACCTGGAAGAACCCGAACCTTCTGGCTGCATCACATATCAATTATTCTGACACGTCATCCAAGTTAGATGACATGTCAATGACGGGGATGGCTTCCTTCTCATTGTATATATGCATGGAAGACATCCTCTCTTTCAGAGGCTGAATAAACCTACCAGGTAGTTTAGTGAGGCCCATGTCGGAAAGGCCCTTAACTCCATAACCTTTGTTCAATGCCATTTCCACAATGATCTCCTCCTCATAATTTTCATCGGAAATCAACTGTGATGATGGCTGTGATAATGCCATTGTCGCAATTAATTCCACAAAGGAAACTAAAAATCGATGTCAGGAAATTAAAGGGGAAAGGCGGTGTCGTGTGATTTCAGCCAATTTGGTTCGCAATTTATAGAGCTCTTGGATCCAATAACTCCCTTATCGTAATCACTCACATGGTAAAATATTTTTCCTATTTTTTTATAAAGAAGTACACGTGATGTCACTACACGGAAACAGAGATTTAGAAACGAAAAAATTTTTGTTTCTAACTTGGAATTTTCGTCGCTAACACGCTTTAGCGACGAAATAGAAATGAAAACTTTTCGTTTTTAAACCCCTCATCGCAATCTTTCAGAGCTACGAAATATAATTTTCATTTCAGATAGCAACGAAATTTAGCTACGAACAGTTTTGCGTCTCAAATTGAAACGAAAAGTTTTCGTAGCTACTTTGAATATTTCGTTTCTATTTGAAACGAACTTAGATATGAATACCTATTTCATTTCGGATAGAAACGAAAGTTTTCGTAGGTAGTTTAAGTTTTCGTTTTTATTTGAAACGAACTTAGCTACGAATATTTGTTTCATCTCGGATAGAAACGAAAGTTTTCGTAGCTAATTTAAATTTTCGTTTCTATCTTAAACGAAATTTACATCTCTAATTTAAAATTTTCGTTGCAATTTGAAATGAAATATTTTTGGTTTCTAATTTAAAATTTTTGGTTGCAATCTGTTTATTGTTAACCCTGAGTAGATGATTTAAAATTTTTCGTTTCCAATTTAAAATTTAAAATTTACATCTCAGATAGAAACGCCAACCATGAGTAGATGATTCAACAATTGCCTTGTTGTAGTCGTGGTAAGGCTACTTAACTGGTTCCTTCAATAAGTGTTAACCCTCGGGAGGCACAAGCTTTCCTAGTTTATAGGTAGCCTAATGGATCCTAAGTAGTCGAATTCACAATCACCCTCCTGCTCAGTTCGATAAATCCGCCGTTGTCACTTTGCATAAGGTCAAACTTGTTTAACAAAACTAATTAACTAAAAATACAAATAAATAAAAATAACAAAAAAGTTTGTATTGTATGAAAATAATTTATAAAGCTGTTTTTTTAAAAACCGTAAAAAAACAAAATACGAAATTCAAGAGATCTTGAAATTCGTTGTTTCCCTATTTTTTTATGAAAATGTACTTATAATGTACATAATTTACAAAGATGTTTCATTTAGAAAACCGTAAAAAATTAAAATATGAAATTCAAAAGATCTCGAAATTCGTTGTTTCCTATTTTTTATAAAGATGCACTCGCGATGTAAGTAAAATACAAATAAATAAAAATAACAAAAAGTTTGTACTGTATGAAAATAATTTACAAAGGTGTTTTATTTAAAAACCGTAAAAAAAAGAAAATAAGAAATTCAAGAGATCTTCAAATTGTTGTTTCCTATTTTTTTATGAAGATGTACTTATGATGTACATAATTTACAAAGATGTTTCATTTAGAAAACCGTAAAAAATTAAAATACGAAATTCAAAAGATCTCAAAATTCGTTGTTTCCTATTTTTTATAAAGATGCAGTCGTGATGTAGCGCTTAGTTTAATACTCATCACATATAATGTACCCTACAATTGTGGCAGGCATAACGTTTAACTATTGTGGAAGAAGTTTTTTTGTCAACTTTCTTGCAAGAAATTCTGTCTTTTCTTTCCTCTACTAAATCATCACACCGAGGTATCTTCAAATGGGCATGGTTCATCGCACAAAAAGCCTAATTTCACCAGCGAAGCAAGCCTTTAAATTTCAGTACAAAAATTAGAAAAATTTATCGATTAGTCACTCGTGTTTGGTATAAATTTATGAAAACCTAGACATTTGGAATATAAATTTTGATACCCTCACAATTTGGATAAAATAATTTCATGATCATTTTTAGGGAAAAAGTTGATTTTCCAATAAAGAAAGATGTAGAAATAAGAATTAACAAAAATTCCTTCTTTAAACATTATCACTAGTATTACCTGAATTGCAATATCTTCAAAAATTATTTTCTAAATTTATTAGTTCCATTAATTATTACACCAAGTCCGAATAGACCTATAAGCAAAAAGAAAAAAAGGAATCACCACTTTTAGGCACACAAAAAAATCAAATCTTTTTATAATATTAATTTCTCGTTAGCTGTGGACGAACGTACTCCGTCGTTTTATCCACATACATCTTCGGTAAACTGAACTAAAACTAAATTAGTTGCAGCTGAAGAAATAAACAAAAAGATTTGAACTATTTGTTATACATTCTCTTTGGGAAACGGAGACAAATAAATAGAAAAATAATTACATGAGTACTCTCTATTTAGCTTTACGATCCAAATTGTTGACAATTCGAATACGATCCCTATTAACTTTAACAATACAAATCAATATGACAAAAGATAACAATCTCTAGATAGACATACATATAATGATAGACTCCTTAAAACATTTGACTTCGCTACAAATCTTGTTGACTACCTATGCAGCATCAGTGATAATTGTTACATGATGACACCCTCTTGAACGTGCCTCCTATAGTGCATCCTCAATTGCAATGTATTCTCTTGAAGCGTATTTTGTAGAAGTCTCATCCAAGTGCCCTGATAGATAATGGAATTGTCTTCAATAAACACCCATGCAGCTCCTGGTCTGCTAGTAAGCCCATCCCATGCTCCATCTGTCAAAATAACTATTCCTTCTTCAGATGATGCCCTAAACTTGAACACCAAATGTCGATTGGTATCATCATGAGAACAATTATCCATCCCTCCCTTGACCTTCAAGACCTGCGTTTGCTTCCAAAGTGAGAAAGTTGAAGTTACATTATGAACGATATCATGTGGGTTATGCCTCTTTCCATTAAAGACAATATCATTCCTCTCTTTCCTTATCTCCCACAAGATAATAATGAAATAATTAAATCGGTATTTTTCCACTTGCTCTTATCTTTGTTGAAATATTTAATCCACCCAGCCATCCATTTCTTAAAATTAAATTATTGCCACTGTGTGTATTACTACCTAGCAATCCATTAGCCCAAATCCTTCTTGACGATTCGGAGTCCCTCAACAAGTGAGTAACTGATTCCACTTGACTATTGCAAAAACACATAAATCATTAACATCCTACATTTACTTCTCATGACAGACCCCATTGGCAAAGCATTCTGCAGGGTTTTCCAACCAAGCAATTTGAACTTGGGCAAAGAATTAAACGCCCATCAGATTAAACTTTTAGTTGAGTTGGTTCTTGAACATATTTGATAGTGATGTTTATAAAATTCATGTGCTATTAAAATTTTATATACACGCACACATACATAATATATATATATAAGCATACGAGCACATATACATATCGATCTTAGTACAAACTATTATTTTGTACAAACTCATTTGTGATAGTTGATAAGTGTAATCTGATGGCTACTGTTAAATACTTAAAAGTCACAAGGGTGATGTCATTAAGCATAAATACGCAATTTCAAATGCTCCAATTTTTTTGTCTTCCTCTATCCGTTCATCTGCTTTAGCAACTTTTCACCTGCACACTCTCTTTCTCTTCCCCTCCCCCTCCCTCATCCTGGTTGCTGGAACACGGTAAGCCTTCACGACAAGTCTGCCCCTGATTATCACTGTTGGCCTATCACAGTATAAAAAAGAGATAGTCTTGACGTAGAAATTTCTATTCTATTTCCTCCACCACGACTGAAAATAATAGATCCATTATTATGAATCCCAAAATTTTGCCACCCCTATCTTAGAGTACAAGACACTACTACTTTCCGAATAATAATAAATAAATACTTTGCAAAATATGTAATGTACACACATTCTATCTTACCACCCCCTCACCAAGTTGAATCATGGAGATCCGCAATGTCCAACTTGCGCTTTTAAAATTAAAATTGATGTTTGTCAAATGCTTTTGTAAAAAGTTTGTAGACTGTTGTTGAGTGATAATATGGAAGAGTGTTAGTATGTCACCTTTCAGCTTTTTTCTTACCAAATGACAATTGATCTTATATGTTTTTTGCGTTTATGGAACACACTATTCTTTGCAATATGTAAAATAGCTTGACTATCCCAAAATAATCTCATATGCTTCTTGTGAAATATGCCCAAAAAGATACAAATAATCTTGACAAGAAGAGTTTGCTGATAGCGGAAGCCATAGACCTGTATTCTGCCTCTAGTGAAGATCGTGTCACTGTAACTTTGTTTCTTAGTTTTCTAAGATATTAGAGATCGACTAGATGTCACAAAATAGCCAGTTAAGAATTTCCTGAAAAGAGGACATTCAATAATCTGAGTCACAATAATGGAGGTATCAAAAAAATGAAAATGAAATTTCAAAAATTTTGTAATAATATGGATGACTTTTTTTCTGAAAAAGGGTAAATTATTTGAAAGTAACGTGTGGTAATTGAAGTACAGAGTTGATCTTATTTTTATAATAATTTGAGGATCATAACCTATATTTTCATCGAATATTTTTTCAATAATCTATTGAAAAGCATTATAACATGCAGTAATAGTAATGCTTCGGCTCTATTGTTGTTTTTTTTTCCTTACTCCATCCGCCTCATTTTGTTCAAAAATAGTCATTAAATTTATTATTAATTAGTTTTATATCATGTATATCAAACTAACATTTTGTTGACTTAAATTATTCTTTTTTAAAAATGTATACTTAAGTTCTTTGGTCTAATGTTTGATCAGATTATTATTAGACTAATAAAATTAATTTTAATTTTAATTATAAATTAAGTCTTTTTTCTATATTCAGGTTGAGTTCGAGTTGATTGATACTTGGTTCAATACACTTTATTTAATAAACAAAAGTAACTTTGGTTGAAAAGGTTTCGATCGGGGTTCTTTAGTTCGAGTGAATTTGACTTTCGAATATACTTTGAATAAAGTACTTTGGATGTTGAGTTAAATATGAATTCGTGTTGTCTAGTTCAAAAAATTCAAATCTTGTACTATGTCCCTCCATATATGTAGAGTATATCAATTTCCTTTCACCTTCCTCTAAGGTCCTATGATCAAGTAATTATGCAACTCTGTCCGAGTTAGGTGCTTAAATCTTACGAGTTCAACCTTATGCAAGATCTTTTTCATGCCTCTTTTGTGAATGTGCATAATAGAAATATGTGTTCAACGTTATAAATTTGCTTTGAATCCGTCCATAGCCTACATTTGATGTTTACATTGGTGGAACCAACGGGATTAGTGGGGTCAATCGACCCCCTCAAAAAAAAATTTATACAAAGGAGAGTAATTAGCAAATGTAAATGGATGAGTTGGTAAGGTTATGTAATTTGAAGAAGAGGTCTAGTGTTTGAATCCTCTTATTGACAACTTCTTTTTTTTTTCAAAATCTAATCCCTTGCCTTTTAGTTTTATTTCTCCTTGGTAATTTTTTGTTCCGGGCACACACCCACCCACGATTTACTCTCTGTCTCGCCCGATCGCTCTGCTCCCCACGCCCCACCACGGCCAGTGGCCGCTACCCACAAAAGCAGTCGCCATCGGCGCCACTGCCGCAGCTAGCCCACGCCCACCGCAGCCTACGCCAACGTCCAGCTCCCTCTCGCTTTGCTCTAATCAATGGTAGCGCCCTCCCTCTCCCGCAGTCTCTCTCTCCCGACCCACCACACCACGGCACAACACGGCATGGGCACATCTATTGGTCGCCGGTGCCGGTCCCAAACAAGCCACCCCGACACGGCACATCCCGGTCCATGTCTCTCCTCTCCCGCACTAAACTCTCTCTTTCTCTCCAGATTTGGAAGTTCTAACTTCTAAAATTTTTCATTTTATATCAATTAAAGGTTTAATTTGTGTGATATTAGGTTTGATTTTGTTCTTAATTTATGTGATTTCATTGATTTTTCAATTTCACTTCATTCATTGTTTAGACAAATTTTTGTTGATAAATTGTTATTATAGGTCAAAATGTTTAGATATTTCAAAAAGATAGCTAGAGAACATTCCATTCCTTCAAGTTCTAAATCTAAAAATTCACCATTGAATGAAGAAGGCGATGCAAATACAAATCCTTCCCCTACAACTTGTGATGCAAATGCCAATCCATCCCCTACAACATGTGATGCAAATGACAATCCCTTTTCTATTGGGAGAAGTCGAGTTGATGTCAATGCACGTCCATCCGATCCGGGAGCAAGAAAACTAATGTCACGATATCATCCCGATAAACAAGATGAGGTAAGAAGAGCATATCTCCAAAAAGGTCTCTTTAAACCCCGAAATCATACTTTCCCTCAAACGTTAATGTCTGGATATATGCGTAGATTCAATATCTCCTAGTATGGTTTATACGAGTAATTGATTAGAATATAGCATAAAGGAAGATGCTGCATTTTGCTTGTGTTGTTATTTGTTCAAAAATGATGAAATTGACCCATTTTGGGGGGATGCATTCACAAGTAAAGGATTTCAAAGTTGGAATAAGACGGATAGATTCCATAGGCACATTGGTGGGGTTAATAGTATGCATAATAAATGTGTTAAACGATGTGAAGACCCGATGATGCAAAGATAATCCATACAAACCGCCTTGGATAAACAATTGAAAGAAGCTAAAGCTGAGTATAGAACTCGTCTAAATGCTTCAGTTGATGTGTCAAGGATTCTATTTTCTGAAGGTTTGCCTTTACGAGGTCATGATGAGAGCGAATTTTCAAGAAGGAAAGGAGTTTTTAGAATTATTTTAAAGTTTCATGGGGAAAAGAACGACAAAGTTGGAAATGTTATTTTGAAGAATGCTCCTGGAAATTGTATAATGTATTCCCCACCATTTCGGAAAGATATTGCAAGTGCTTGTTCAAGGAAACTATTAATGGTATTCTTCAAGAAATTGGGGATGGATATTTTTCTGTATTAGCTGATGAATCCCGTGATGTCTCTTGTAAGCAACAAATGGCTATTGTTTTGAGATATGTTGACAAAATGGGGTTTGTCATGGAACGGTTGGTTAGTCTTATCCATGTTACTAGTATTACTGCTGTGTCATTGAAAGAAGAAATTTATTTTGTGCTTAGTCAATTATCCTTGAGCCCATCACGAATACGAGGACAAGGGTATGATGGGGCTAGCAATATGAGAGGTCACATCAATGGGCTTAGAAGTTTGATTACGTAAGAAAATCCATCAGCACATTATGTTCATTGTTTTGCTCATCAATTTCAATTTACTCTTGTGGCAATTGCTCATAAACATGTTGATATTGAAAAGTTTCTTGATTTGGTTAATTTGACTTTGAATATGGTTGGAGGTTCTTATAAGCATAGAGATGAATATCGAAAGAAACAATCGAGAGAAAGTTGAAGAAGCATTGCGAATGGGGGAGGTTCGGATCGGAAAGGGTTTGAATCAAGAAGTTCGACTTCAAAGACCTAGTAACACTCGTTGGGGCTCTCATTATAAAACATTCATGAATCTTATTGTCATGTTTGCTCCGGTTATGATGTGCTTGATGCTCTTGCAACTGATGGAACTGAGCCACAAGATCAAGTTAAAGATCAAACTGTTTTGGATGGTATTCATACATATGACTTTGTCATTTTATTACATCTAATGAAATTGGTGTTAGGCATTACTAATGCATTGAGTCAAACTCTGCAAAGAAGGGATCAGGACATTGTTAATGCAATATCACTTCTTAACACAGCTAAGAAACAATTGCAGCGTGCAAGGGATCAAGGTTGGGACTCTTTGATAGATGGTGTTAGTTCATTTTGTGTGAAGCATGATATTAAGATTCCTAACATGGATGATTTCGCTCCTCTTTGTGCTCGAGGAAAGTCAAAATGTAGAGTTTCTTCTATGACAAATGAGCATTATTATTGTGTTGATGTGGTCTATTCGATTCTTGATATGCAAATGCTAGAACTCAATAGTCGTTTTACGAAGCAAGCACCGAGTTGCTTCTTGGTTTGGCTTGTTTGAATCTTGCTGACTCTTTCTCCAACTTTGACAAGAACAAGATACTCAAAATGGCTCGGTTGTATCCAGATGATTTTGATGAATTAGGCATTGAGGCCCTTAGTGGTGAATTGGATACATTCATTGATAATATACTTGATGATGAGAGATTCTCTAACTTCAATGGACTTGGTGAACTCTCCACAAGGATGATTAAAACCAAGAAGTATATGAGTTTTCTCCATGTAAACTTGCTTTTGAAGTTGGCATTGATTTTACCTGTTTCTACAGAACTGAGTTGAAAGAGTTTTTTTTTCTATGAAGTATATCAAGACCAACTTACGCAATCGGATATTGGATGTGTTTTGAATGATACTCGTTATTACTTAATTTGAGGATGATTTGTTTGAAAGTCTATCTACTGATGACATCATGGAGCGCTTTCAAAATATAAGGACCCGACGAGGACAATTGCATTAGAAGTAATGTTATCGTTATGTAATATTAATTTTAAAAACAGATTTTAACTTTTGTATTATGTACAATATTATTTAATTTATTTCAATCCCCTTCCTTATATTCCTGGCTTCGCCATCTGGATGTTTATCCCCTCTCTAAATTGTGCAACTCCAACAGTTGTAGGGAAATTCTTATACATTAAGATCCATAAAATACAAGAGTGGGGATATTGGCCCTATTCTATGCCATCGTATCCAAAGAACTCTATCCTGTATTACTTGGAAACCATAGGTTATCTTTGGTTGCCACCTCCATCCTCGTATTATAGCCGAGGTTGAACTTACTTTTTAACTTTGCACAATTTTTTTCCAATACCAAGTGTCTAGTGTACACTCCCACCAGGAATATTTCCTTAAATAATAGGCATAGTTGGATGTACTTAACCCATATATTGTCTTGCGTGCAATGTTCCATACATACTTAGCGACCACAGCCTTGTTCCACCATTTGATATTTCTCAAACCCAAACTTCCAAACTACTTAGGCCAGCAAACCATATCCCACCCATGCTATGAGTGAGATTATTAATGAACTATTTTTCAGTCCATCTAAAAAATTAAAAGTACTAAATTTATATTTTTCCCTTTAATCGGCCCCAGAAAATTTTCCAACTTCACATATGATTTTACTATCTACTGGTGGCTGCTATTGCATTTTAATTAAAAATTTTCTTCATTTTCTAAAAATAACAAATTACTGGCTACCTTGAGATCGTAATTCTTTGATAGTGTAATGCACTACTTCTCAAATCTCAAGGGTAGTAAACTTTAAAAAAAAAAAGAATATTAGGATAGTAAATTATTATTTCCAAAACACGAGGTATTTTTCATTCATCCAATATATGAGGATTCATGCACTAAATCAAATTAAAGTAGGTCTTTAATGTTTATTGCCAAACCATATAGTTTTTGAATAATATTGTACATACCCAAAAAGTCTCTTGCTTATTTATTGTTTAATTTTGTCAATCTGGTGATGAAAACTTAGTGTCATTTGTATGCTCGAGATTGAACTGGCCTAAGATAAATAAACTATTCTCATTTTAGCCAAGAAAACCAAAGCAAATAGCAAGCCCACACTAAAAGTAGCCCAAATACTAGCTTTTAGGTCGGATCCAACCTCCCCGTTCAAGTTCCATCTCACCCAAGCCTGGTTTGTTTTCCCAAGCCGAAATTTGAGTAGTATTCGACCATCCAACCATCAAAGCGCAATCGTTTTAACGCCCATGCCAAGCCCAGTCCCCAAAATCCTCTAACTGCAGTCATTTTGCTTGTTTCAAATTTCTGGACTTTTCTCTATTCTTTATTGATTTCTTAGCCAAATAACTCTATTCTACCAATTGGTTTTGGAGGCCAGGTTTAGGGTCTCCCTAACCCTAAACCTTTCTATAAATAGAGGGATTATTACCCTTTTTTCACACACCAAATTCGAGTTGAAAACTTTCCCTCATTTTGCTAAAGTTTTCACTCCACTCTTTCCTTTCTACTCTCTCCACTCAAACTCTCATTTCTTCTCCCAAAACCTCTCGGAAAAAGCCCTCCATTTCCAACTTGAATTTCCTTCTCCAACCTGCCATTACTCTGTTGGATTCCAGTCAAGACTCAAATTTTGCAACTGGGTTTACCTAAGGGCGTCAACAGGACGACCCAAGCCTTTTAATTTTGATTGTTTACTTCTATAATTTCAATCTTTTAATTTCGAGTATAGTGGGTTTAAGCGATGTAATTTTATCTAATTTTCACCCATCCGATATAGTAGTTTAGACTTATCACTTTCTTTTATTGCTTTTATTCATGCTTCAATTGCTTCAAATTTTGTCTTTCGCATGCTGCTTGCTTGCTTTTTCTTAACACGATTTTTGCTAGCCATTCTAGTTAGTAGATGTTGCTTATAATAGGCATAATAAGGAACACCCCTCTTCGTATTTACCTTGCCCCGATCATTGGATCATTGGTTTATGCTAACAGAGTCCTTTTCGAAAACCTTCCTTAAATTTTGAATTTTTGTTCATTTCGGTTGTCGCTTTGGTATAAGTTCAAAATTTGGAAGTGATTTGATGTTTGTTAGGTTTTTGTCAAAAATGACTAGAGAATCCTTCTTTTTAATCTTATTTTCTCTTAATAAGCATCACGGTTTGTACAAAACCGAAATTCATTTGGAAATAAGACTTGCAATCAAGGGCTTCGATAAAGACTGCCTTGGTAGTCTTGATCGGAGGGCCGATATACCTGCTCGGATCCGGTCACTAGGACTCTGATAGGCCTTGCTCATGGTCCAAGAAGTCTCTACTACTTGGCCCGGTGAGCCTTATTGCGATCTACGCAGAATGGATCGTTTCGTTTGTTACTCCCTAGGAATTCTAAAATGCCTTTCGAAAATAAAAATGATTTTTAAAATAGCCAGCCAAAAAACTCTAAAAACACTTAAAGCCTTATTTCTTAATACACTCCTATTTGCAATCGTCATTCGTGTGGAACGTGATCCACAACTTTGGCTCGCGGGCCATGACTCTTACATTGGTGACTCCATTGGGGATACTTATTTGGCGAGACTTGATAATCAGATTGGGAAGTTTTGATTATGTTTACATTAGGAGTTCATTCATATAGGCAACTAGGACATAGATGTGACTAAGCTTTAACCCTTAGTTAACGTTTTTTCTAGAGAGTTAAACTACTACCTTGGTTTAAACTACTACCTTGGTGGGTCCGCTCAACTTTACTATTGAGGTGTGATTGCTTTCCCATTCATAGCTATAAACACCTAAAAAGTGTCACTCTTATTTGTTTTATTAATTTTATTTGTTATATTAGCTTGGTGATGAAAGCTCAATCTTGTTTGTAAGCTAGCATTGAAATCGGAGTAAAGTGGAGTGGGAAAAGCCTATTTAGCCCATAAAAGACCAACCAACTCCACAAAACAACCCATAGTGTTCTTTGGGACAGGTAAGTCTATATTCATTTATTTTCAAAGAGTCCATTTACGTTTAGGCTCCCAAGCCTAGCCCCGAACTGGCGCTGGACCTCCGGGCATGCAAAATGTAACATTTCATCCCTTTTCACGCATCCAAACTCGCGGTGTGCTTTTCCATACCACCAAACATGGTTGTTTTGGTTCGGCGTCGGCCCCATGGACTCCTTTGAGCAACTTTTTGGTTGGTTTAGTTTTCCGGATTTTTCTTTATCCATTACCTGTACTCTCGGGCCCGGTTTATCCTTTAACTAGCGGTTGGGGGCTGATTTTAGAGTTTCCTAAACCCTAAAATTTTCTATAAATAGGAGGATTCCCCCTCCTCATCCCATTTGACGGATCAATTTCAGCCGGAAAAACATCCCATTTATGCTGAAATTCTCTCTCACTTTTCTCTCCATTCTTAATCACTCCCACTCTTAAAAATCTCCTTTTCTAAACCACCACTAAGCCCCCTCATTTTTGCCTCACTTTGTTTACCTCCATACTATTACTCGCCGAAGTCCTGTCTAAATCCGAGCCTAGCAGGTGAGGGCATCGTTCCACCCTTCACGAGTTTATTATTTAATCTCATTTAATTTTAGATCTTTATCGCCTTTTGTATTATTATTTAATGATGTAATCGCTTCACTTTCCACCTCGCCCGAAGTAATTTTATTTATCACTTTCCTTTATTCTTTAGTTGATTGCTTTAAATCATGTTTTGGTTATTTTAGTTTCCGCCTTTTGCATGTTGAATGTTTGATTTCCTTTAATGCAATTTATGCCTCATTTGGTTGGATGTAATCATCTAAGTAATGTAATCAAAATTACATAGTTAATTACATTACAACGTTTGGTTCATTAAAAGGTGATGTAATCAGATTAACCTTGTAATCACAATTACATCAAAACCTATAATTAAAATAACATGGGCTTTTCCAAGTAATGATCGTTACCGATGCAATGCAATTAGCCCTAGGGTTGGCAACGGGCGAGGATTCCCCACCCCGTCGGGGCCCCGTCCCGAATCGGGAAAAATTCCCGCCCGCAACGGGGAGCAGGGCGGGGACTGGGAAATTTTGGATCCTCGAGCGGGGACGGGGACGGGGAAAATCTTGTCCCTGTTCCCGCCCCGTCCCCATTTTGTTTTTTAATTTTTTAAACATAGGGGTATTTTGGTTATGTCAACTCCTCAAACCCTAATTATAAAAGCTATAGAGTCCCTTGCATCCCCACTCTCCCTCTCTCTCTCTCCTCATTCTACGCCACTTTCTCCTCTCAATCATCCTCTCTCTCTCCTCACTTCATGCTCCTCGCAGACTCCTCTCTCTCTCCTCGGACTTCATCTCTAACACAGGTGCCTCTCTCTCTCATTCTTCCTCTCTCTCTCTCTCTCTTTCTCTCGTCTCTTTGTGCTCGTGCTTGCCTCCGCTGGATACCTTGCTTGCCTCTCGGATCTGCTGGTAGGGTTTTCTCTATCTCACTCACACAATCAAGGAACTGTTGCCTCTCGGATCCAGATTTTTATTGCTTGCCTCTTAGATATGGGCTTTTATTTATGGACTTTGAAACTTGATTTCGGGAGAACGGGGCCCTGGTGGGGAATGGGTGTCCTACGAGGGCGGGTGGGCGACAAAACTATCCCCAATAGTGGGACCGGGGACGAAGGGAGGAGCGGGGCGGGGCGAGGAGGTATCCCCATTGCCAACCCGCCCCTTGCCAACCCTAATTAGCCCATCCCAATGCAATCAAAACCCGATTCTCGTCGAAACCTGCTCATTCTCTCTCCTTTTTCGCTCTCTCCTCACGACATCTCGCTGCTCAATGCTCACGATGCCATGGCGCTCTCTCTCTCTCTCTCGCTCTTGCTCTCTCCTCTTTCTCTATCCACATGGCTCCGAATTTTTCACTCTTTAGTAGTGATCCTCACGGTTTCTCGCTCGCTCTATCCAATTTCTTTATTTCTGGTGGTTTTCTCGCTCGTCCGAAATTGCTCTCCGGATCTGTAACTCTCGTTTTGAGGTATGCTTAATCCATGGATTCAAATTTCTTTTACTTTTCTTCTATCTATTTCTTTGAATTTCAAAGTTGTAATTTCGAGATGTGGCTTTTGTTATCGAATTTAGGGCTTAGTTAGGGTTTTTGATCTTCCTTCCTCCTCCATCTCAAGGCTTTGTGGTTTTTCCTCAATTTGATTTCGAGTAAATTTTTTGGGCTGACTTGATTTTTGGATTTCGAATTATGAATTATGAGTGAATTAATTGATCTGTTGGTGCTATGGTATTAATAGTCATGAATTAATTGATCAAGTTTTCCATTTGATTTAAATAGCGGAAGAAGCAAGTGAATTGTGTGTGTGTTAGTGACAACTGATTCATTTATAATGGTCGCCTTTCCTCTCGCTAATTATTACTCAGCTCATTCAGTTTCTTTTGCTCTATTCTTTTGTGTGGTAATATTTGTGTGTTTTGTTAATGCTTCACAAGTCTTTGATTTGTCAATGACAACACTTGGCTTTAGCGTTTTGTTTCAAGTTTCAAGTGAATTGTAGTCCTGTAATATCAAGATACAAATATTAGTGAAGGTTTTTTTTTTGGTTTTACCTTAAGTTGGAATTTATTTATGCTATTGGTAGTTGACTTTTCTAAAATCGGTCCTATTCTACATTTTTGCATATTCTCATCCATTATGTAGATTAATTGACATTTTGAGTTCCAGATATTATTCTTTAGATCTTTAAAAAAGCAAAATAGGAGATTCATATAGGATCTTGCTTTTATGCATGTGGAGGAGAAAATCCATTTTGAAGAGAATCTTAATAAAACGAAGGTTTGCTCAGGGAGAGACTAAGTCACCCTAGAGGGGGTGAATAGGGTGATGGAAGATTTTTCGGAAAATCAAACTCTTTTGAACAAAGAACGGACGTAAGCTGATTCCGAGTCTATATTGGGGTCGGAAAAGTATGAACTCGGAATTTCGGTGAAGAGTCAAGAAGCAGATTAAAGTGAAACTTTGAATCTGCTCGAGTCTAGAATGTACTCGGAAAGTGAAGACACGAAAGTACGTGGAAACCCTCCTAGGGCAGGAAAACCACGGACCGTGGTAGTCCAAGCAGGAAGTCAAATCCACTATTTTGAGTCCACAAAATACAATAGATCGACTGAACCCGAGTTGCTCCCTTAGACAACTCTTTACAAGTTTTTCCTAGACTCGAAATTCCCTTATCTCGATATAGCACTTCTTAGCCGAGATAACCCTTACAGCTAGGGACAACTAAGTCGAGTTAACCCTTACAGCTCGATCAAGGGACCTTACTTAGAGAGTAAGAAAGAAAGTGTTTGTAATCGAGTACAAGACCTTACAACTCGGAATAAAATGAATTACGAGTGGGAGTTGTAAGAAGAAGATTGAGAATAAATACAATGACTATTGATTCAGTAAGTGTATTGACAATATGTTCGGCAATCTTCAAGTCTTGAGAGTTGGCTTCTATATATAGATGACCAGGCAGCATAGCCGTTATCTCCATCTTCCGACTCGGAAGTCCTTTGTGACCATTGTCAAGGATCTTCTAAGTCACTCAGAAAGTATCCGTTGAGATATGAACGTTGGGCAATGGTTCTTGACTCTTTTAGAAGTCCCAAAACCACTGGTGGTGTCTTGAAAAATAAGGTGGAAATCACCGTTTAACTTGGTCTTGCGGATTTTCGGTTTGGAAACAGACAGCCACGACACGATCTTCCGGGGCTAGGTCGGAGGTGGAAAAAGCCTTGTCTGGCTGGTGATTTGACGTTTTGAAGCCGGTTACTTTTGTATTTCAAAAGGTGTATCCTCGTTTGAATAACCTACAAAAGTAAATCAAATTGGTTCTCAAAGTATAAAATACTTTGGTCTAAGATTAGACACGAGATAATAACATAATTAAGATAATTAACTAACTAATTATCTAAGTCGGAAAAGGAATGGAATTTTCTGAGTCTAATATCCATGAAACTCAAAATTCCATCCGAGTTAGTCCAGGCAAGAATCAAGTTAAATAAAAGACTATCGAGTGAACAAACTTGATCTAGATTAAGCATGGTTCGGACTAGAAGCGCTGACTATAACAGAATAAAACCCGTAACATGAAGTCGGACTCGAGTGCGGTTATGCGAATACTAGTCATCCGAACATGCGATAATTCTAAGTGATGAGAGACTCGGAACCGAGTGAAACAACGTGAGTGCATATATGTTTTTGAGTCACACAGAGACAAGCAAAAATACATGAAATAATTGCTATATCACTTAGAGGAAATACTATATCACTCAGAAAAGTTTCTAAGGTACGAGAGAATGACTTGGAATCAAAACTCTATAGGTGAGAAAGTCTTATACCTGATTCCCTTGATAGAACTCAGAAATGTGCGAAGTAAAGTCCGAGTCTTCAAAAACAAAACTCGAGGTCCACATAGGCTCTTCTTTATATGCATTTGGAAGAGAGAAATTTCACCTAATTTGTCAAAAATATTATCTATAGGAATCTCGCTATATGCAATCTTCACATTTCCCTTAACTAGAACTAATAATTATGCTCATATCTTGAATATGTTAAATGAATAGAGGGAGGATAAATTTACGGTGGTTTGGTGGTTAATTCTGGATAAAGTTATGGGTTGGTGGTGTTCTCTTAATTTGCTACCCTGTACAGTCTTCCAAACTTGATTTTGGGTATCATACCAGTTGTCCATATGCTTCCTCAATCTTAATATTCTCTTGAAATACCAAGAAGAAATGAAGAACACATAGATACCATTGAATCTTCGATGACTAGGGGTGAAGCATGATGAATTGGTTCAAGAGATGTTTGATAAATGGGGGCGAGGGCAAGTAGAAGGCGAAGATTGAAATTGTTTTCATTTTTATTTTTTGTATTTTGAACTTAAATATTATTCCAAGTTACGAGTTTGTTATGTCTCTTAGTTTTTTATGTCTCTTATTAGTTGACTTCTACTTTCGGGTTGTAAAAACAACTTCTTTGCTTATTGTATTTTGTGTCTATCTGCATTATTATTTGGACGCAACTTTCTAATGTTGAACGAGGTTTATCCGTACGACTATTTTGATTAGACTATTGGATCAATGTCTTATTGCATATGAGATTGTTGAATTGTTGATTTGTGAGGTACGAGTGTAGCTACACTATTATGCTATTATTGCACAAAGTTCAATAGTATGTCTAAATATTGGACAGGAAATTTCAATGGCTTCACCAAAACAACGTGGACGGGGAAAACAAAAGAATATGGAAAGAAAAAGAGGATGATGCATTTATTGAAGTGCTCAAGGATATTGTGAATAGTGGAACTTCATTCAAGGCGACAATGGCTTTAAGCCCGGGTTTCTAAATACTGTGGATGAAGCACTCAAAGTTAAAGTACCGGAGCGGATTTGAAAACAGTTCCACATATACACTCATGACTTCGACACTCTAGAGGTGTACACTCTACCATACATGACATGGTAGTAGGAAATTGTACGAGTGGATTTGGTTAGGATTCGGTTATGAAATCTGTTGTTCTTGAGAGGGAAGTTTGGCAAGCTTACGTAAAGGTGAGTTTGTTGTTTTATATTTTCAATCTTATGCATTTTATCAATTCTATTAGAAGCTCTAACTGAATAAAAGTGTGGCTATTTTCAATCATGTTGTGTATTTTGTATGTTTTTATTTGTTCAAACTTGTAAATAAGTTCATGTAGTTTGTGTACGTTGTGTCTTAGGTTAATTAGATTGTTTTTTAAGTTTTAAATGTATATTGGTTAGACTCCGGCGTGTGGCTGTCGAATTGTTGATCTCCGAGTATTCGACTCGTTGAAGTATTCCTATTGTCATTTCTTATGCAAATATAAGGCATTAAGCCTAGGGAAATAGCCAAATTACAAAAGAAACTCTGCAGAAATTTGTTAGATTTCACTATTTTATACTTGGTTGTTAAAGTTTTCTAATGGTGTGTATTTCTTATGATGTAGAGTCATCGCAAGGCCAATGATTGGAAGGGAAAACTTTATCCCCATTATGAGGATTTGTGTATTATCTTTGGGAAGGGTGCTTGGAGGACAGGATGCTCAAGGTCTAGAAGATATTGAACGTGATGTTAATGAAGAGGATGAAAATGAAGATTTGACTATGGATGCTCCTAAATATTCATTCACTCAAGAGCCTTCTTCTAAGAGGGTTGAAACAAAGTTCTTGGAGGTCCGGACATTTAAAGAAACGAACTAGAGTGTCCGACGACTTGGTTAAAGGCTTAATAGAAGTTGCTTCCATTCTTGGTAGAGAGATACGTGCCGCTAGTATCGAGATCGGTCGAACTGTGGGTGTTGATGTTTTGTTAAGTGAGAAATGATCCAAGTTAAATGAAGAGTTGACTACGTTGGGGTTGACAACAATGGAGAGGCATCGAACAACTAGAAAAATCGCTTACGAGTTGGAGAGCATGGATATCTTTTCGAGTATCCCTAATGATGAGAAGAAAGAGTGGGTGCAAGCTCTTCTTCGTGGATATATTTAGACTCCGTAAGTTAGTCATTTTCTCTAGAGTTCTATTATTTTTTGTTAAAGTTTTAAATAATTTTTTTCATATGTTCAAGGTTTGGAAGTCTGTTGAAAAGATAGAAGTCCAGAAAGTGATGGAAGAAAATGTAAAGTTGCATGCTCGAATGGACAAGAATATGTAGTTGATCTTTCGACCTTTTAGTACTGTTACTTTCTTAGACAATGATACTCGATAATTCTGGTAGTCTTTATGAGTTGTTAAAAATTCTAACGAGATAATTTATCTATCTTTTTGGATGCATTATCTTATTATATATGAAGAAGTTAAGATTCATTTGGTATTTCAATTATCTAATTATAGACATTGTTTGCACCCAAAAATATTGGATTGATTTATTACCATTACATTGTTGAACCAAATATGGTAATGCAATGGTGATTGCATTACATAGGTGATTACTCCATAAACAACCAAACATAGTAATGTAATTCCTGTTGCATTGCATTACGGTGTTGATTACGTTACATTATTGATTGGATTACATTACATCCAACCAAACGCCACCTTAAGTTCACCTTTTTCAATTAATAAAGGACGTTTGTTGACGGGAAGAATGAGCGAGTGTTCCTCCTCATTTCTTACCTCCGTCCCCAAACAACACATCATTGGTTTAAGGCCAATGAAGTCCATTTAAAATCTTTTCGATTTTGAGTTTTTGTCCCTTCCGGTTGTCTCTTCGATAAAACTCGGGATTGGAAAAGTGATTCTTTTATTTCGTTAGTTTTTTACACCAAAATTGATTGCCGACTCCTCTTTTTCAATCATTTCTATTCTTAAAATGCATCTCAATTTTATTTTGCATAATTTTATAAAAATAGAAAAATTGGCTGATAACTCAAGCCCTATTATGGCGCTTGACAATAGCTCTAATGGGCCAGCCCCAGCCCCGCACTATTATCTGGGCTAAGCTTCTAGCTTAGTAGCCTTGCGACGTCAATTTTTCTATTTAATATTTTTATCTAACTATTTGATAAGAGACATATAGGATGACTATAAAAATGCCTTAAAAACTAAATAATACTTTAACAAAAGTGAAAATTCGGGCTTATCGCTACTAACTATTACTGATAGCAAACATGACAAACAGATAAAGGGTATGATTTTTATGAGAGGTTAGGTTTTTTTCTTCCCCTCTTATAATTAAAGAGCAAGAGGTACCAACTAATTTCGTATTGACTAATCACTTACTAAACGATTGGGTTCCAACCCAAACAAAAAACTAATCTTTTCTTTTTGGTTTTTGGTCGGTAGAACCCAAATTAAATACAGAAGGGGGTGCCAAAGATGCAATACACCACAATCGGAAAAACAATAATGGAAGTTAGCATCCACTATCTACCCCTCGAAGCCTCCCTTTGACCATGAACATGTCCTCCCTCTCTCCCACCTGGACACCGACCGCAATGTCCATCTCACTTTCCGCTACTTCCGCGTCTACGCCGGGCGCCACCGAAACCCGGACCACCCATTCGATATCATCACCGCTACCCTCTCTTCCGCCCTCGTTGCCTACTACCCTTTCACCGGCGTCCTCCGCTCGGACAACAACGGCCGCCTCGAGCTGCGTTGCACACCTGGGAGAGGCGTCCGGGTCGTAAGAGCCACCGCGGACTGCTCCTTGGAGTCCCTCAATTACTTGGATGACCCGGACAATGTGATCTCGGAACAGTTGGTACCCGACTCGGATCTACATGAAGCCATGGAACACCCCATGATTCTACAGATCACTATGTTCAGATGCGGCGGATATGTCCTCGGGTCGGCGGTCCATGGCCCTCTGTGTGACGGACTCGGGGGTTCACAGTTCTTCAATGCTGTGGCCGAGTTGGCTCGGGGGCGGCTCAGCTTACGGTTGATCCGGTTTGGGACCGGGAAATCTTGCTCGGTCCAAGAAACCCACCCCGGGTTGAGTTTCCATTTCATGAGATGCTGAGTTTTGATAGAGACTTCTCCCCTACTCGCAACAAATTGGGATGATTGCCAGGGAGAGATTTCACATGAAGGAGGAATGGTTGGACCGGTTCAAGTCCTACCTATTAGACCGGTCGGGTTCCCACTTTACCACCTTCGAAGCCTTGGGTGCCTTCATGTATTTCCAACATGGATTTCCCCGTTTACTAATCATCGTTGTTTTTTTTCTTTTTGGGTGGCAGACGTACTTTTCAGTTAGTAAATGAATTTCCAACATGGATTTTTTTTCGAACACGTGGGTCAATTTATTGAGTCTCAATCTTGAAGATTGTTTAATAAAACATATCAGGCTAAAAACAGGAAAATATAAAAATTTTGGTAAAAGTGGAAGACCACCAACCCCATACACACCTTTTTTTTAAATAATGAAAAAAGTGTTTTGATCGATAATTAAGGTCTTGTTCGATTTAGATTTAGTTTATAGTCTCATAACTTTTTACAATTCCTTACAATTATTTACGTCTTTTTATAATTTTTTATAACTACTTATAACTTTTTACAATTTTTTATATCTATTTTAAAATTTTTTACAGTTGCTTCTAATCTTATAATTTCTTATATTAAAAATGAATAGGGCCTAAACCATGATATAAAAAAAGAAGTGGTGGCTAATGGAAATAATAACCATGAGGCCATCACCTCTTTGGTGGCTTGCGAACATGTGTCCTGTGACTTTTCGCTCTTCGCTTTTAGGAACAAAATGAGTTTGACAAAGGTCAAGAGAGCACCACATCAACATTTTTTATATATTTTTTATTTTTATATTTTTGAAAAAGAACTCCCAAAATTAGAAAGAACTATAGGAAAGAATTAATTAAATTTGTTGGGGAATCCTCAAAAAATGTTATGAGATACTTGAATGATTTTTTTTTTTAAATAGAAGAGATATTTGAATGATGAATCTTATAAAACCAGTCTTAATGACCCAAATGATACATGAGAGTAAAATTGTATTTATTTTAATTTTATAATTTTGTATATCTTACCTTTTATTCATTAAAAAATTTAGTAATTTTTAATATAAAAAATATATCAATGTTTCATAAGTTGTGTATAATGTAGTTTAGTTTAGTTTAATTTAAACACTGAAGATTATTTAATAGTATATTTTTAGCATTGTTCTGCACCCAAAAAAGAAAAAAATTTTAGCATTGTATTTGTCTGCATCGTTTAATGGGTACAAGTCCAGCTAATGATAACTTTGGTGCTATCAGTTGTTGCCAAATTTGTGTTAGTATCGGAATCAAAATCTTTTATTTTGTACATTGTTTTTTCAAAGAATTAAAAAGCAAAAATAATAATATTGGAGGCACCAAAAAAAGAAATCGAAATAGTATTAATTTCAAGTATCACTTAATTAATAATGGGGATGAATCTTTTCTTTTAAAGAAAAGGTCAATTATGTGGGAGACATTCAACAATTGTAGAATATAATTTATAAATCTCATTAATATTACATTCGTGCCTGCCTTCACAAAATGTAGAAAGAAAAGATCCTCCTCAAATAAACGTACTCTTAAAACTTTATAAAAATTTGGCATTAATAGACAAATACCCAATCTCTTATGAAAAAGTTGTCAATTTTTTTATTTTTAGTGTCAAAGAATAAGCATAAGATCAATAAAAGTTTTAATTTTTAAAATAAATTGTCAGTAAATGTAGTATCTAATTAACTTATTTGCATATTAAAGACCTATTATATCAATATAGAATAACCCTTTTTTATATGTTAAAATAGGTGGGACCCAATTCAGCCTTGGTTAGGGCTTACTAGTCATAGGCTAAGTTTGAACTTGACCACAATAGGTAAACGTTGCTGGTTGCCTACTCTAGAAGTTGGTCCACCCCCTCCACTCATTTACTCTTTGGACATTGGTCACATATCAATAGATGAATGGAGAAAAGTAGGAAAATAAAGGGCGATAGAGTTTAGAGAATCTAAACAAAAGAAGTAGGAATTGTAACTTTCACGACTTCCTTGCAAATTTATTCTATCACAATTCAGACACATAATTTGAAAAGTAATCAATAGCAGGGAAATTTCTCACGGTACTAATTGTTGTATTTTACTGTAATCCTAGAGTCAAAGCATCAAAGCTTCCAAAGGATGAGAATGTGAAGTTTGCATACTTAATGAACATAAGAAAGGCAATTAAGCCACCTCTGCCAAAAGGATACTGGGGCAATGCCTGTGCATACATGTATGTGGACCTGACTGCAGGAGATCTAGTAGAGCAACTGATATGGGAAACCGCAAAGCTGATTAAGAAGACCAAGTATCAGGCCACTGACGAATATGTCCGGTCATACATTGACTTTCAAGAGTTAAACTACATCAAGGGAATCTCGGCAGGGAAGGAGGTGAGTGGATTCACTGACTGGAGGCACCTCGGCCATTCCTCTGTTGATTTTGGCTCTGGTGGTCCGGTTAATGTGTTTCCAGTTGCCAAGCAGTTTCTTGGGAGCATTGAGCCTTGCTTTTTCTTGCCTTGTACTAATTCTAGGACTGAGAGTGTAGGGGAGAAATCAAATGGGTTTGAAGTTCTGGTTAACCTCAGGGAATCTGCCATGGATGGGTTTAAGTTGGAGATGGATAAGTTTTCTAAACAAGTGTTTGTTTGATAAGTTACAATATTGTCAATTTCGGTGCATTAGATCAGAGGATTAGTTCTGGGGTTTTTTTCTTTTTACATATTTAACCATATTGTCATATCGATTTTTAATCTTCAATAACACGAGTTCTCATTAGTTGCTAATTGCTACATCCTTTGGCCGAAAAAGGCATCAAGTAATCTAATGGATGGTCATCAATGATGCTTATGACAAGAGATCCTTGCACCTCGATCTTCAATTATGATGTCTTTTAGAATATTTGACATGCTACTAGTGGTGGAGCTAGGAGTCTCATCTGCAGGTGTCTCTTTACAAACGATATCATGAGTACCATTCACCACCAACACTACAATATAATTCACTCATATCACAAATCACAAATCACAAATCTCAAATTTATATTCAGAAAATCAATCAATCAATCAAAAGAGAATTGCTACCATATAATTCATTCAAAATTCTAAAATTTAAAGTCAAAAATTTTAAAAGTTACAAACCTTAACCTTAGAGTTCAAAATGAACTTGAGAGAGAAGGGTGAGTGTCTAGGCGGAAGCCGGCAACATCTGAATTAGAGGTGGGAAAGGCGCCAAGGGGTTGATAATTCGACACCAATGAGTCGCCATAGGCAGTGGGCATGGCTTGGTTGTGGCTGAAGGAGTGGCCGGTGACAGAGAGCAACTGAGAAGATTAGAGTGAGAGAGGAAAGAGATGGGCTTGGCGGCAGCAGGGAGCCTTTGACTCGGCGGTGGTACGGCGGCAGGGGTCGGTGTTGGTGAGTCACCGTAGGCACGGGGCAGGCGTGGCTTGGGTGTGGTCAAAGTTAGAGAGCAACTGAGAGAGGAAAGAGAATTCGCAAGTCTGATAGTGAAACAAGAGAGGGAAAAAGAGTTAGTGAAACTTAGAGAGATAATTGCTTTTGGACTTATTATTTGGGCCATATATATTTTTTATGGGTGTCCCGTATGAAAATTCTCACCCAATAATACTACAAAGACTCTTTTAGGCTTATGGGTGTCCCAATAGGGCCTTCATAAATCTGCCCATGCATGCTACTATATATCTTTGAAAATGCACTAAAAGACCCTTTTTGAAAGACAAAAGCCCACGTTAATTGGTGGATGGAGCATCAAATGATAGGATATTGCCTAAAATTTCTGTTATCTGATGGAATTTTCATAGGACCAAAGATGAAGGGGAAGTTCGTAGCAAGAAATCCACCCACTTAACATGTAACTGTGTACCCGTAGAAACCATAAGCCATTCAATTTAATGAACATCTTTATTCAAGATAGAGAAAAATACAAAACAGCTCCTCGCCAGAAGCGAGCTCCTTAAATAACTCTATGACAAACTAACATTCAGAATTGCACACACAACATCGACACTTGTAATGTCTGCATACTACAGCAGACTAACGGAATATTGAATTACCAAAAGCTTTTTAAACTTTGGCAAAATCAGGAGAGCTTTTGCCATTGTGCGGATTCTTGAAGAAATTTGTCGCATAGTCTAGGTAGAGAACTTGCTTGTAGAATGATTAGTCTCTACCCTTCAACACCTCTGGTAGTGGCCCAATTATGTTAGTTGTTCTAGGAGTAGCAAACACTGGTATAGAAAGCCTCTTCTAGCTACTTGGAGCAAAGACCCGATGCTCGATACTCTTGTATTGACTATTGCTCAAAAATTCTAGAGCGTCGCCTACATTTATCGCAAGTGATCCGCTTATTGATAAGACATGAATCCATCCATCACTATCAGCCTTTCGCACATAAAGTCCTCTGGTGTCATCTTAACTACAACAAAAATGGGCCTTTTATAATAGATAAATTGTGAAATATCTGTTAAGTGTTACAATAGATAAATTTTATGTAACTATTTTATTAGTATTACAACTTATTCAACCCTATTATAACGGTTTAAAAAATATATTACATTTAACTTTGCTAATGTAACACTTTAATAAAAATATTGTATATGATGTTTTTGGTAACTATTAAAAACTGTTACATAAGTAATATTACCCCTTTGCAATTTGTATAGAAATTCACCAATATGTCACATATAGTTTGGAATATTGGAATCCCTTTTTCCCTATAGAATGAAGGAACAACAATGAAAAATGACAGTACAAACAGTGGATTAAACCATCAACTAATTTATATCGTATTCCTAGGGCATGCTCCCACCATCCCAACAAAACAAAAGGGAAAAAACAGAAGCTAAAGAAAACTACTTCAAATGTAAAGTTTACATCGAATATTCATTATATTATTCATTATATTCTGAAACGAGTAGTACTACTTACTAGATAGTTGGGATGCTTGAGCATGTGTAAGCACAGCAGCAAACCCATTAATATTGTGCTTGTAACTGTAAAGTAGATTTGATCTGACTTCTTCCTCTGTTTCCTTAACAGAGGACAAGTAGGAGATATGAGTTTCTTCAATCTCATGCAATGCTTGTTCTCCACTACATTCCTGAAGTACACAATATACACCTACCATCCCAATACCGTATCATGTCATCAAGCCTATATATGTGACAATTTTATTTTCTTTATAATAATCATCTTGTTTTGATATAATTTGTTTCTTTACATAGAACTATATTTATGCATACATCTCAATGAAACAAAGATTAAATAACAAGAATTGAGTTCAAAAGATATGAATTTATATACACCAGCAAGTAAAAAGCCATTTACTATAAAACCATACTTGAACATTGAGTGATATATAAATCGAAAGCAAACTTTACAAGACTAAGCAAACTTTACAAGTAAAATGGTTTTGCGTCACCAAATTACTTTGTCAATAAGCCGCGTTTAGAACAAAGGTGATTCGCCTCTCTTATCATAAACTATTCATTAGGCAATGATCCTTGAGCTTCATGGCACACGAGATTATATTTTACAGGATTTTTTTGTTTTAGGTTGATATAGGCGGTGTAGAGAGTTCGGTGCAATCGACTAGAGGTGACTCAGGTGAGGATGAAAAAATATATTAGGAAGGAAATATGATTTGAAATTAAAAATTTTAAAAATTTAAAAAATATATTGTGAATTAGAAAGTAGTATTAACATTATTTTATTTCATGTTTTTATAAGAATAGGGATGATGAAGCAAAAAGGATATATAATTTAAAATTTTTAGTAATTAAAATTAGTTTAGTGATATTTATTTTATCACAAGTTTAAAAAGTGTGTATCTACATTTGAGTAGAGTTTTGAAATAATTATCAGCACAATGTCATGTATCCTCGTTGAAATATAGGACTGCCTTCCTCCACTTTCTCTTATATTATTACCAAATTTACTTTACATGTCCCTTTCTCTCATAGTAGCCACCAACTCTTTTACCTGTGGAATTAATTGCATAATGCAATAAAATACATAAATCTTGAAAGAATAAGAATGGGATAAAAATAAAATTCGTTTACAGACAAGGTATCCTCCACTTTGCCCTTATTTAGCTTTGGCTCATACACAATAATTTCAGAATTTTTACTTGTTTTATTTACTTCTGTAGGTGCTACAAGAAATAGAGCAAAGTTAGAGAAAATTGGTAAAAACCAATAGAATTCGAAAGTTTAAGCCAATGACCTACTAAATATCAAACATTCAAGAACATCTCTAGCCTCTTGGAGATCTTGACAAGCCTCAGATCACTCATGACTTGTTGGTCCTATGCATCTTGCCACTACCTTGTGAGTGTTGGCCAGTTGGCTAGACATGGTCGTGTAACTGGCATGGTCGTGTCTCATGACACGACCATGTGTCTCAAAATATGACCATCTTTCCCGATCTACAAGTGTTCTCTTGCTTGGTTGTTACTCTGTAACACCATGGCCCCTTCCGAGCCACTAACAATCACTAGGAACAACTTCAAGGATCCACGACTAGTCCTACAAAAACTATCACATGTCTTTCTAGCAGCGTGTTGTATCCTCACTCACACACTTGTCTATAAAACTTCCTAGAAGGTCACCCATCTCGGAGCCAAGCATACTAAACTATAGAGTTCTCTAAAGTGATCTCTTTGAAAAGAAATTGCATCTTTGTTGATATAATTAGTCATTTAAAATCATTTAAGCAATATTCAAGGTATTATATTTGACCCCACTTGGAGACCAGAATATCTTCATTTTGCCTCATACATCAACCAACTTAAGCGTCCACTAGACCTGCGTTCCCATCCATAATCTTTGCCTTATTAGGCAATTTTCCACTACTCTCTTATCCATTGGCACAACTCACAGTCATGGATTAGCTCCCACACCATATGTAATACCCCGACCCCTTCTCAATCCATAGACTATTATGAGGAGCGACTTCACGGATGACAATTGCCGCTACAAATTATCACAAGCTTTTTAGCATGCTTTGTTCTCGCTCACATGTTCTCTAAGAAATTTCCTAAGGGTCACCCATCCTCAAATAGTTTAACTACTATAAGACAAAACACGTTTAACTATAGAGTTCTTAAGGGTGGTCTTATGGAAAAGAAGGTGTACTTTTTGGTAATATAAGTAACAATTTCAAATCCTTTAAATCACACTTGGTGTGTTTCCCCACTTTAACACCACACCGACTTCAAGGATGCATTTATTAATGTCAAATAAATTTTGCATAACATCATGATATGTGAGGATTTGATCAAAATGTATAATAGAAAGGGTATCTCCCTTAGATGCATCATGAAAGTAGACATCGAGAAAGCCTATGATACAGTCGGATAGGATTTTATTTAGCCTCTATTAAATGCCTATGGGTTCCCTGTACGTTTGGCCAAATGGATCATGACTTGTATCTCTACTACTAGATTCTCAATGCAGCTAAATGGACAACTTAATGGCTCTTTTCTAGGCAAATTTAAGAGGATTGAGATAGGGGATCCTACGTCCCCTTTGCCTTCTGTCTTATTTATGGAGTACCAACATAAAGTCCTCAAAATTGCCATAATCCATCAATGTTTTAAATACCATCCTAGTTGTAACAGACTCCGAGTTATGTATGTTGAGCTTTACTCGATGATCTTTTGATGTTTTGCAAAGTTGAGCCTTTTAGCATTCAATGCTTAATGTGTGCTTTCGAAACTTTTCTTCATGCTCTAGACTTGAAGCTAATCCCGATAAGTCTCAACTAATTTGTATTGGCATTACTCCTAAATTGGAACCCAACCTTCGAGCAATGCATAGGGTTTCAGAAAGGTACTCTACCTTTTAAGTACCTAGCGGTTGTTATCAAGCCACAAAAATTGCGAAAAGTGGACTGCCAAATACTTGTGGACAAGATTACAACAACAATCAAAGCTTGGCATGCTAAGAAACTTACTTATGCAGGAAAACTTCAACTATTAATACTATTCTAATGAGCATGAGCATCTACTGAAATCAAATATTTACCTTACCCTCTGTTGTGATTTAAAAGGTGGAACAAATTTGTAGTCGGTTTCTCTAAGGCTAAAAAATATTAGGAATATTGCACTTATCTCTTGCCATACAATTTTCTAACCCAAAAGACAAGGTGGTATGGGAATCTAATAATGTCTGGCAAAGGAATATTGTACTTTTAACAAAGCATGTATGACATATTGCAAATAAGAATGATAGCCTTTGAATCAAATGGACCATTACTATAATATAAAAGGAGGCAGTATATGGCAACGCACAAGCTTAGGCAAGAATAGTGTGTGTTGGAAAACATTGGTACCAGTCATAGACATGATGAAATAGGGTTTACACATGAATATTGGTTTCTAGATCAATTATGTGGATGGAAAATACAACATTAACACATGTTATGAATGACTTAGGTGCTAAGGAGAAAAACTTAGTCGAGTATAAAATTGATTTGACTCAAGAATAGATTCTCCAAATGTGCATTTATATCATGAATGGTTATGCATTGAAGGCTACACTATTACATGAACCACTTTTGACTACGGTTAAAAATGACATTTAACTACGGTTAATCGGCATCGTGTATGTGACCGTCGTTGTATGTAGCATCTTTTACTACGGTCAAAAACCGTAATTAAAGATAACTTATGATGACAGTTCGGATGTAAGAACCATCATCATATATTAACTATGACTACGGTTCTTATACTAGAAGCTGTCGTCATACGTCCCGCACAAAAATTGTTTAGGCAGGGGCATATGACGACGGTTCTAATGTAAGAACCGTCATGATATGTCTGAATTTTTTTATATTTTTTTGTTTTTCCGTACTCCCTTTACAAAATAAAATACAAAATACATCACAACTTAAAATGCATCACAACTTACATGGCAATAACCAACAGCCGCAATTTTTCAAATAATATACAAAAATTTTCCACTTACTACAACCACAACAAGTTCCATTGAACAAGTTCAAAAACACAATTCCATAAATTTTCATAGTAAGTTACAGCAATGAATATATTACAATGATGTGATATTATATACAAAGAGTACTCATTCATTATTTATATGAAAAAGTTCATCTCTATTTACCCAAAGTGATTCTTTTGTAGTAGATTTAATTATGTCATTGTCTTTATGACTATATTGCTTGCTTGGAGTTGATGCAAAGGTAGCCTGGACAATATATATATATATATACATCATATTGGCAGTCCATGCTACCTCTGCACGAACTCCAAGCAAGCAATATAGTCATAAAGACAAACACATAACTCAATCTACTAAAAGCATCTCTTTAGGAAAATAGAGATGAACCTTTGGCATAAATATTGAAATCATTTAAACCACAAAGTTTCAAGGAAAAGAAATAGACATAGAGGTGGACAACATAAAAATTTAATGATCTCGCCCATGAACCTATCAAGAGTGAGCTCATTACTCCTCCAAGGAAAACACTCTCGGATGTCGGGAAAATGCAATGAGAAAATTGGGGACAAAGGTAACATTCAGGAGCTTAGTTCTTTTGACCCTCATCGAATCATGATCTTCTAGCCCGTCATTGGAGAGCTTGGTCTTTTGTTTGCTTCCTTAGAGTTCATGTAGGGTTAGAGGTGGACCACCTCACTTCTTAGGGAGATTCTTCTTCTTTTCCTTAAGGAGGTTCCGCCCCTTCTCCTTCGGTAAGTTCCTCCGGATCGAAGAAGAACGAGAGAAAAGGCCCTTCACCGATTCACCGCTTCTGTAGGGGGACCAGATGATTAGCCCATGCTTGAAGTGGCGCCTCCACGCACCGCGCCACTTGCTGATGAGTACGAATTGCTTGCCTGAATTTCTACAAGTTGGTCAAAGTGGCGCTCTACCCAGGCTTCAAGGAGGTCCCAGTCAAACGCAACACAGCTTGTTTGAGAGCATGAGCTTCATCAAAGTCTACAAAATGCATCTCCATAGCGTCATCAATCAGAAAGTTGTAGAATGTCTTCGCAACGAGGGACAGGCAGCAATTGGCAACAACGACTTGCTCGACACGGTCCTTTTTGAAGCGTGGGTACAATTTCTCATTACGGCGGGAAGTGCTCTGTCACTCATTTTTCACTATGATAGAAGGAGAGAATTAAGTCAAAGAATTATTCTAACCAACTACCTCAATAAAGCCTCTACCCCTCTTCCCATTCAAATAATATTTTTGTTTCCAATTGTTTACGTGTGTGTGTGTATATATATATATATATATATATATATATATATATATATATATATATATATATATTATTATAAACTAGACATGATTTTTTTTTTTTGAAGTTTTATATAATGCATAGCGTAATTAATACGAATAAAATGTTGAGACTATCCCTTTAATTTGCTTTAACTACCCCAAGACATAACCACAACCAGAGTTCCTATAACCCTTATTATCTTTAACAATGAGGTTGGATTCAACGTGACATGTAGGGAAAATAAAGATGAACCTATATGATAAACCGACTATTGCAAAAATGCTCTGAGAAAACAATTATTTTCGTATATTTAGAAGAAAGCAAAGAATTCTTTAATTTTGTTTCCTCTTAAATGCATCCTATGGTATATATGTTTTGACACTCCCTATCCTTTGTCTATTCCCATGAGATGTTTGGAAAATGCGTTTTGGCTTTCCTCTAATGTTGTTGATTGACTTGTTAAAACAATTAAAACGTCCCTAAACAATCATTTTTTGGCTAAAACCGTCCTAAAGCTAAATAATCTATCAAAAATCCTTAGTCAATTATAAACCAACATAATAAGAGAAAAGTCTTGTTCTTTTTCCACCCATCAATCAAAACAGCAAAAGACAAGTAATAATGCTTTTTTATTTTATTTTTTTGTTCTTTTCTCACTCTCATAATTTCACTCTTTTTTTCTTTCCATTATCATGTTCAATTTTCTTTTTCTTTCAATGATTGTTTGCCAAATTTCCTTCCTTTTAAGGTATATTGTATTTAGTTATAAGGAGTTATAAGGTTGTAAGGAGATGTAAAAAACTGTAAGGAGTTGTAAATAGTTATAAAGTAATTGTAAAGTTAGTTATAAAAAAGCTGTAAGGAGCTGTATGTTGTAAACATATGTAAGAAATTGTAAAGAGTTATAAATAGTTGTAAGAAATTGTAAGGAAGTATAAGGTCTGTAAGTTAAAACTAAATGAAACAGGACCAGTCTAAAAGAATTTTCAACAAATAAAGAACATAAAATGTTTATGAAAATTCGATAACACAACATACTAAACATACGATAATGTAGTTTAGTGATGAAGTTTTTCAATTAAAAATGGGGAAATATACTAAAATGGTTGTTACGTAATTTTCATTTTCATTTAATTGGTAACTATCTAATTTTCATCCTCACGATTAATGGTTGTGTTACATGTTATAGTATAAAATCTATTCATGAACTTCCAAATATCAGCTTAAATATTTAGTTGAGTTGATTGTTCAACATGATATCAAACCTATTTTAGTGAGAGAACTCGAGTAACAATCTTAATTTAGACCAAATAATCTAAGAGAGACAATACTTGTCGAGATTTTGACAAAAAGTTTAAATCAATAGATAAAGACCCAAGAATAGGTTTACACTATAACATATCCTTCATGCAAATGCCTTTTGGGCTTGACGCGTGGATGCAACAAGGCTCCTCGTTACCTTGTGCAATAACTAATATGAGGGTTGATGAGATTTAAATTTGAGACTTCTCGCTAAAAAAGTTCAATACCATGTGAGATTTAGTAATATGATAAATTATCCAAACGTAAATGTCTTCCCCCATGTATATAATAAACAGTATACAAATAAAATTACATACATTGCCCTATATATCCTCTATTACACTACATAATATGTTGTTTACTTATTCCAACTTCACATGATTTAAATACTGAATCCGTCTCTGTAATAAATGGTGCGATGTTCCCCATTGGAACTACAATCTCAGCTACGAGGAAAATACAAACAAATAGTTATATATAATAATAAAAAGTTGGATATAAAAAAATAAAAGTTTACTTTTTGATTCGCACACAAAGTTGTTGGAGATGAAACTCAAAATTAAGACATAATGTAAGTAAGATATCAATGTAAGTAAGATATCATTGTTAGGTAGTTCATGGGACTCATATTGCATTGATAAAATTTAACTTTTTTGGATCATAAAATAAGAATTACAATTATCTCAGTAATAAAACACAATGAATGATAAATCCAATTTTCAAATAAATAAAAACATAACTAATATTTGATTCTAAAATCAGAAAAATGTTGCCATGGATATTTTTAATAATATAGTTTGTCGGTATTGGAATATACTTTATTGGGAGAAAAATTATCAATGGACTTATAAGTACAAATATTCAATTATAATGCCCCAGAACTCATGAAATAAAATAGAAAATAAATTATTTGAAATTTAAGGTAAAATTCACGATATCATCAATTGTATACGAGGAAGAAATTCATACATACAAAGTCACACATGTGTATTTGAGCTCAACAACGGGTTAATCAAATGCATTTTAGTAAGGTTTAGTAAGTAAATAGGTCCTAATTTTATTTGAAATGACAAAGAAAATAAACACAAATAGCGAGATATAGTAAAAATAAACAAAAATGAAAAGAAATAAGCATAAATGAACAAAAATAAACAGAAACAAATATAAATGATTAGATGAACGAAGTACAAATGACTAAAATAAACAAACACGAGCAGAAATTAACAAAAAAAATGATATGAATAAAAAACTATATATATATATATATATATATATATATATATATATATATATATATATATATATTCGAAAACGCCATAAAAAGATTTGGTTATGATATGACTTACTCTTGCTTCCTTCCCTCTAGTCCCCCACATGGCTGCCCCTTCCCCTCTGTCAAAGAAAAACTCTCTGTTTCCTCATTCTCGAAAAGGCTCAAGGTACATCAGTTGATCATACCATCCTAAAGTTATTCAAACGCTCACTCATATATTTTACGGTAAAAATTCAATTCATTAAATTCCTAAAAGAGAAGCAAAGGAAAGGGGATTCTCCATGTAGAAGAGAGGTTTTATTTTTCGGTAAGGTAATTATTATATATACTAGACCTATGTCCTTTGCTCTGTAAATATTTGAGGTAAGCATTTTTTTGGTTCAGAATGGGACCGGACCGAAAACCGATGTGGACTGGACCGGATCGACAGTGTTTGGTCCGGTCCACGGTCCTTAAATGTCCATTACTCAGTCTCTCCCTCTCCCTCTCCCTCTCTGTACTGTATCTATGGCCTGCCCTGCTTGCTGCAGCGCTGCCCCTGTCTCACTTATTTACTTTCCCCTCCCTCTCCTCTCTCTCCTCTAGGCTCTAGTCCTCCGTTAATCTATCCATTTTAGTTGAAAAATTAGTTCATCTATCCATTAGTTCATGGTAATGTGCGAATAGTATTTTGTAATTATAATGAGTTCATCTATCCATTAAATTGTATGAATATGTGAGTGTGCCTGCTGCCGGTAAAGTGTGTATCTAGGGTTGTAATTATAATTAGTTCATCAGGCTTGAACATAATGTATTTGAGTTGAAGAAAGCATCATTCTTATGCGTATGATATTTGACATCACAAAAAGTTGCAGCCCTATGTGTATGATATTTTGTAATTGTTATCAGTTCATTTTTCCATTAGTTGAGAGAAAATTATATATTTGAGCTGCAAATGTGTGTGATATCAAATACATTATATATATGTAGTAATTATGGGAACTATACTTATTCATAATGTGTAGAAACATATGTATGACTAGGGGTGTGCAAAAAACCGAAACCGAAAACCGAAAAACCGAAAAAAAGCGGTTAACCGATTAATTTTTGTGAAAAATCGGTTCGGTTAACCGAACCGATTTTTTTTCGGTTAACGGTTCGGATACGGTTCGCGTTTTGAAAATTTTCGGTTAACCGCCGGTTAACCGATCCGAATTTTAAAAAAAAAAACGCTTGAAATTGAAATTGGAAAGGAAACCCTCGTGCGGAGGGGTGTGCAAACCCCTACTCGTGCCTTGCCTCGTCCTCTGTCGTCATTCTCGTTCTGCCTTCTCCTCTCACTCTCTTGCTGCTCCTCTCTCTCTCTCCTCTCGCCTCCCCCTCTGTCCTCGTTCTGCGGCGAGCAACCGGCGATCTGCCGACAATAACCGGCCCGGCGTCGCTCGTCTCACTCTCTTGCTGCGGTTCTCTTGAGTTGTCCGTCGCTCCCCTCCTCTCTCTCTCGCTCTGCCTCCCCCTCTGTCCTCGTTCTGCGGCAGGCAACCGGTGAACTACCGGCGATCTGCCGACGATAACCGGCCCGGTGTCGCTCCTCTCACTCTCTTGCTCGTGGTTCTCTCGCCCAATTGTTTGTCGCTCTCCTCCTCTCTCTCTCCCTCTCGCCTCCTCCTCTCGTCCTCGTTCTACGGCAATCGGCTACCTACCGGCGACCTACCGACTATTACCGGCCGGCGACGCTCGACTCAGGTTCCCCCTCTCTCTTTTTTTGTTTTTTTTTTTGCAGAATTCGTGTTTTTGGTGTAGACGGGAAATTGTCGTGGACTTCACTTTGTGTATTATAGCTCAAGAACAATTTGTTTTGCTACTATGAATCTATGATTTTTAGATTTAATTTTGTCTGGAAACAGATTTTTAGATTTAATTTTGCAAAATTGAGAATTTTTTTTTCAAATAACGGTTAACCGTAAACCGATCCGATTTTTCCGGTTAACCGGACTTTTCGGTTCGGTTACGGATCGGGAAATTTGCGATCCGAAAATTCGGTTAACCGAAATGTCGGTTAACCGGAAAATTCGGATCGGTTACGGTTCGGGTTTTTCACTATCCGAAATTCTGGTTAACCGATTTTCGGTTAACCGAAAACGCGGTTAACCGGTTTTGCACACCCCTATGTATGACTCAATAATGCATTGAGTGTGAATTTATGCTCAAGCCTCATTATTTTTAATTTGACACTAGGTAATGTGAGTAGCTAAATAGATTGTAGAATACTTAATTGGATTAATCATTTGCTGGAAGCGTGGTTATATATATGACTTGAATTTGACACTATGCTGAAGCCTAATTATATATATGACTTGAAGCGTTAGTATTTTGAATTTGATGTTATTTTTAGGTGTGGTATTTGAGTAACTTAAGATAAATCGAATTGCTCATCACGGAGTCCCTTACTGTTTGTTCTCGAAATGTAAGTTCTTTGTTTTTTTTATCAAGTTATATGTTTTATATAGTTATAAATATATGGTTTAGTTACTTAATTTTATTAGTTTACTTATTAATTATAGATGTTGAGGTCCTAATCCAAAAAGAGAAGAAGTTCTGAAATGGAAGAATCATTTGTCTGTAGATATCGATGATATTGAAGATGAAAGGATGAGGTTCAAATATGACAAATACTATGGCTCACCTGATAAATGAACCCCTTGGTTTATCTAGGTCTTGTGTTTGATCGTAGATACAAGTTGAGTGGTTTGGCAAGTATCTTTTAATGATTTATATGGTAATACACTTGGTGGTGCTATGATTTTGAAAGTGAAGGACAAAGTTGAACCTTTATTTGATGAGTAATGACAATTATACAAGTCATTGACTTCTCACAAGTGGGCAAAATGTTGGAGTATAAAATCAAGATGATGGGTGTGCTACATCTATGGGTGGTGCTTCTTATGCACAAGAGCTTCGAAAGAAGTTGAAAGGAATAATGGATTAGGAATTAAGATGGAGTTGCAAAAGTATTTTAATGAGGAAATTGTGTTTGATGATGACTATGTGGATGATGTATTAGGTTGGTGGAGAGTACATGGTCCTCAATATCTCGTAATTGCTCGAATGGCCCAAGATGTGTTGGTTGTGCCTATTTCGACAAGTAGCATCGTAGTCGGCATTCAATGCGGGAGGACATCATCTTTATGCATTTAGAACATCTTTAACCCCAAAGGTAAAAGAAGAGATTAAGTGAAAAGAGAGGAGAAAGGCTCGATGGAAAGAAAGGAAAAAGCCAAACAAAAGAAAGAAAAGGAAAGAAGGAGTCGGGTCAAAAGAAGGAGCAGAAACGGGAACATAGGAAACGAAAGAAAGAAAGAAAGAGGAGAGGGAGAACACACAGAGAGAGGGATCGAGGGCGATGGCCAAAGAGGCCGAGGAAGGCGGCAAGCACGGCAGCTGGGAACGTGGGTAGGTGACGAGCGAAGGAAAGAGCAAGGGATTGGGACAGAGCGAGAGGCGGAAGGAGAACTAGAAACAGAGTGCACAATGAGAACCATAGATGAATGGTGGAGAGGGAGAGACTAAGGGGGAATTGGGAGCAACGAAGAGGAAAAGGAATTATGACTGACAAGTGAAGAACCGGCAAGACCGAGTCAAATAGAGCAAGCAGAGAGAGAGAGAGAGAAGACGAGAGGGACTGAGCGCGAGAAGAAGAAGCAAAGGGGCAAGACTAAACCTGTAACACCCCAATCACCATTACTTAATAATCCCCTAATTAGAGGATTTTAGGTAGGGTCGCAGCGAAAGTTGACGATCGAAGGCGTTACGCCGTCCTAAGAATAGGACCAGGCTAAGTGAGTAAAATAAAATACCATTTACATTTGTAAATGTAACATGTGGGTTAGATCCCGATAACGATAAGTATTTGCATCCCAAGTAGTTAAGCTACATATCATGTTTAAACAAGACCCAAAATATAATTTAGTGGCTTGCTTGCATATACTTTAATACAAACTCACCTACTTGTTTAACATGAGAAATTACGCAAAATCTAATGATTTCCCAATTGACTCCAAGCCACGATTGAGGTGAAATCACCTGTGAGCGTCTAGACACCTTCAGAATCATAAATACAACTTGTCTAGCTATGTTTTGCCGTCGTCGAACTTGGTAGACAATTGATTGTTCACCGATGCCTTCCTTAAAACAAAAACAATAAAATATTTCGAAGAATGAGTCGAAACTCAATACGAACATTCCTACACACTCAACTTGTTTTGAAAGCATTTTTATTGAGCGCGCGCATTTCAATTCATTTTAGTTCGAAATCGAGGGGAGAGAATATGAGTCAAACTTGTTTGCCGATTATTATCCGAAAGTGGAACCCCTTGTATAATTGATGCGATCGTTGAATAAGGTGCACACCTCCCGGCCAATTGAGAACCCGAGTTGAAGCCGCGCGGTGAAATTGAAGGGCGTAAGCCCCGATAATTGATAATTGATAATTGATAATTGATCGGAGACCACTTAATTAGGTGACAAAACTTGATTTGCAAATGATTCATTATTAGTTATATATAAGAAATGTTGAGATTTGCTGAAATATGTGAATTTTCGAAAGGTATAGGCAATGAACTTACCTGGATTGAAAATCCTTGTTTCTCCCTTTTATAGAAATTTAAGTTACCAGCTAGTCGGCAACGGAAGTGGCCTTAATTCTGTTTCAAATAGATTTTTGTTGTTAATAACATTTCTCTTGAGTTTCAATAATTGAATTCGTACAAGTGTTTGCAATTTGTTTCATTTTCTTTATTTATTACGTAATCGATAAAAATTAAGATTTTTATTACTCAACTCTATTATGTTAATATTGTCCACAACACATAATTTGCGCATGAGATTTGTTTAAGCTAATTATTAATGTTATACACAATTTAATCTGTTACTCCGCTTATATCGAAAGACCTTTATTTTGGACTTCTAATTACATTAGCTATTGTAATTTGTTTAGCATACAAAATATATGCTCTAATTACTATTGTTGTTGTTGTTGTTATTATTATTATTATTATTATTATTATTATTATTATTATTATTATTATTATTATTATTATTATTATTATTATTAACTATCCCTAATTTAATTAGCTTTGCCAAACATAATATCACTTCGAATCCTTGCCATTGACTCACTTTTCACCTCTTTACCTCCCATAAATTAATTTAATTGCTCAAATTCCACATATGCCACAATACACTACTTTAATTTAAGGATGTACACATCGTTTACTCAACAAAGTTCACCTTCACAATCACAATTAGGTGCACTAAAATGCTCAAATTGGTACATGCCTCCAACACACATTATTATTCAACTTCAATTTCCCCACACATTTTTCTTCCTTTTGCTCAATTGTAACCAATTCCAAAATGCAACGAAACCATAAAATTACTTAAGATTCACATCAATATATTCCCAATTCAATTCACTAAATCACAATTTCACAAGAGGAATCACATACAATCACAATTCATACACAATGGCTCCAACAAGATACCAAATCACAATCATTCACAATACTCAAAGTTTTCCAATTCAACCTTTAAATTTATATCATAACGTCTTTCTAAAGCTACCAAATTCAATTAAAAATTAAAATTAATAGGTAGATAATTAAGGGAGATGAACTAAGGTTTAGGGTTTCACCTTCAACCCAAAAGTGGAGGCCAAGAAGAAGGAGTGGTGTGCGCGGCCGCTGCTTCAACGACTCGCTGGGAGGGTCCGGTGACGAGCTCGGGCGGCCGAGGCTGCGGTAGCTGGCCGAGGCGTGGGCGGCGAGGCAAGGGCGAGCCGGCGCTGCGCGCGAGAGAGAGAGCGCAAACGAAAGAGAGAGAGAGAGAGAGAGAGAGAGAGGAGGAGGAGGAAGTGAGGTCGGCGCCGGCTTCGGCCGGCGTTGGTGGTGCCGATGGCCGGAGCAAGTGGGCGGTTGCGAGGGACGTGAGGCAGGGGAGGCAGGGCACGCGAGAGAGGGAGCACGGGAGAGGTTGAATGAAATGATGAGGAAGAAGCAAGATGGGTAATTTGAAGTCGTTTATTATTTTTTATATTCTTTCCTTTTTTTTTTGCATAAATGCCGGATAACTCCAATTCTGGATTGTTCTCCGTAAATCTTGATTCCTCATTTTTACTTATTTATTTATTTATTTTAATTTATCTAATTTTATATATTCTATTTATATTATTATTTTATTTATTTATTTTTTGTTTTTATTCCTTAGCTCGGGTTATTAATTCATTCTAAGAAAATATACACTAATAATATCATACTTATCCTTCCTAAATGGAAGTTTAATTCTTTATTTTACTAAATTTATCATTCATTTTATTCTAATAATTTTGTAAATAAATCATACGATCTGTTTTTAAATGTAACGCTTTGATTAAAGTATAGCCTTTAATAACCTTATAACAATATGCCATCACATTTATATTTGTTATATATATTTCTATCAATTTCCATTTTAAACATATGTATAAATCTACAATCATTATTGTGAAATTTTATCGGAGGCCACTTCGTCGCCTTAGTCGCATAACACAAAAATAAAAATAATTTAAAATATAAAATATCGAATTGAAGTGTGCGCGCTCGATTATGTAAAATTTGTAATCAGTAAAATAAATAATGTGGTTTAGGGTCGGGTTGTTACAAAACCGGACACAGAGCACAAAGAACAGAGGGAGGGTGAAGGCTCGGGAGACCCGAACAGAGCAAAGAGAAGGGAAAGCGAGAGACCGAGGCGAGGATTAGCAGAGAGACCGAGACCGAGAGGAGGAAAGCAACAAAACCCCAAATCGACTTCATTCAATCAATTGCCTAAACCCTAGAATTTGAGATGGGTGACCTTATACCGTAAATTAATAGTAATTTCGAAACCCAATTGCAGTTTGTTGTGAATATTGAACGTTTGTGCTATAGAATGAATTAGGAAATAGCTAGGGCTGAATTAGGACCCGAGAGAATCTTGAGTGTTAAAGTTGAATTAGGAACCTTGAAGGTTTGCTCGGGAGAGTCCGAGTCACCCTAGAGGGGGTGAATAGGGTGAGGAAGTAATCTTGTGGAAATTCAAACTCTTTTGCCAAGTAAAATGCGGAATCCAGTTCCGAGTCAAAACAGAGTCGAAAAGTAGAGACTTAGACAGATCGAATAGATAGAAATGGCAAGAAAGGCTAATGCTTTAAGATAGTCCGAGTCTAGAATGAACTCAAAAAGTAAGCACTTAGAGATTACGTGGAAACCCTCCCGAGGCGTAAAACCACGGACCGTGTCAATCCGGACATGAAGTCAAATCCACTATTTTGAGTCCACAAAATACCGTGAACTGACCGAACCCGAGTTGCTCCCTTAGACAACTCTATACAAGTTTTCCTAGACTCGGAAATTCCCTTATCTCGATCTAGTACTTCCTAGCTGAGATAACCCTTACAGCTAGGGACAACTAAGTTGAGTTAACCCTTACAGTTTAGTCAAGGGACCTTACAAAGAATGTAAGAAAGAGTTTGTAATCGAGTACAAGACCTTACAACTCGTAAAGTAATGAATTACAAAGTGGGAGTTGTAAGTTTGAAGATTGAAAGTAAATACAATAACTTTGAGTAAGTATGTGTATTAACAATGTGTTCGGTAATCTCCAAGTTTTGTGAAGTGGCTTCTATTTATAGATAACCAGGCAGAGTAGCCGTTATCTTCATCTCGCTGACCGAGAGTCTTCGTGACCGTTGATAGAAGCTTTCGAGTCGATCGAAAGTATCCGTTGTAATGTGAACATTGGACAACGGTTTAACTCTCTTGAAAGTCCCAAAACCATTGGCGGTGTCTTGAAAGATAAGGTGGAAACCACCGTTAAGCTTCGTGTTTCAGTTTTCCAGATTTGGAAACAGACAGCTCCGACACAATCTTCCGGGACTGGAGCAGGGAAGGTGGAAAGCCATGTCTGCTGGTGATTTGACGTTCGAAGCTTCGGTTACTTTTGTGGTTTTAAAAAGAGTGTATCCTTGATTGAATAACCTACAAAAGTAAATCAATTTTGGTTCTCAAAGTATAAAATACTTTGGTCCAAGGTTAGACATAGATAATAAAATAATTATGATGATTAAACAACTAATTATCCGAGTCGAAGAGAAGTGAAATTTTCCGAGTCTAATAACAATGATACTCGGAATTCCATCCGACTTAGTCTAAGCAATAGATCAAGTTCCATAAAGAATACCAGAGTGAGATAACTTGATATAGACTAAGTATGAAACAGACTAGAGGTATTGACTCTAACGAAAATAGAGCTTATAATCGAAGTAAGATTCCGAGTGAGAAAAGACGAAATACTAGTCTATTCAATCGCGATAAATCGAGTGATGCTCTGGACTCGGAACAAAGAACCGGTTTTCGAGTCACTTACGGATAAGCGGGAAATATAAGAAGTAAGAGCTGTATCACTTAGAGAAGATACAATTTTACTTAAAGAAGTTTCGAGATATAGAGAATGCCTTGGAATCAAAACTCTATAAGTATGAGATGGTTATACCCGATTCATTTAATGCAACTCGAAATGCGTTAAGAGGTGTCCGAGTCTTCAATCTCCCCTTTTGATGAAAGGCATTCCATACTTAGACGTAAACTTTGCTAGTAAAAAAATCGACTCTAAGTAGTTGCTCATGAGGAAAGTGTACTTAGTGTATCGGAGCAAGAAGTATATAGTTAGAGCATAAAGTAAAAATGCTTAGCAATGAAATAATATAAACTCGAAACATTATAAACACGTAAATCATGTAAGAGAAAGCATTAATTCATTGAACTTAATAGAAATTACAAGGGTTAAAAAGGAAAACTCCCTAAACAAGACAACAAGTTTTCGACTCTATTTCTCTCCCTTGCCTTTCAAGCAAAAAAAACAACAACAAAAAGAAGGGAAGAAAAGAGCATATAGTACAACTTAGATGTCCGGACAAAAAAGAATTTAGAAAGAAGAAAACTCGGGACACCGACGAATTGTGACTCGGTGCATGGCGCCTACGAGGGAGAGGGGGATTGCTGAATGGAGGCGGAGGGAGTGGAGGTTCGCCGGCGCTAATATGATCTTGACGATGTGCTTGAGCGCGGCGAAGAGAGAACCGGGATTAACGTCGGGGCTCAGCTCCGAGTGGCCGACCCGAGTGAGTGGATCGAGGGTTCTTCCCTTGGAACCTCGGTAGTTGGAGGGGTCCGCTCCGTCTCGACCCGCCTGGAGTAGCGAGGTCTTCGACCCACTCGGATCGCTGTCTAAGCCGAGTACTACTATTTGAGCTTGTGGAGCGAGTCGACCCTCGGCAGCTTCCCACTCGCTTCTTCTGGTGATCCTCCCTTGCCCGGATGGACTCGCCTCCGCCGCAGGGTCCTCAGCATCTGCTGCTTCCACATCTGCAGCTTCTTCTTCTTCATCCCCGCTGTCCGAGGAGGTCGGACCTAGGCTCGAAGACGCTTCGGACACGTCCGAGTCATCATGGTCCTGAGCCGCCTTGGACCGTCTCTCTCGAGGAGCTCGACTAGCTCCTTCCGCTCCATTACCAGTTCCCTCATCTCAAGAACTAGAGACTGCTCGCTCTCGAATTTGGGATTGACCACTCTTTTGGTTGATGGTCAGATTTTGGATAACCGATTTGAAAGCTCGGAGCATGTCTCCGAAATCGGAGGACACAGAGCCGATCTTGTCCATAAAAATGGGGGACAAGAGAGCAGAGAGAGTTTTAGAGGCACTCGAGGTGGAGGCACCAGTTGGAGAGGGGAGAGATAGAGGAGTTGATTTCCGAGTCCGAGATGGAGAAGGGGGCCTCGGCTCCGAGTTATGCACCCGGACACCGGGTTCGGCTTCCGGTATCCGTACCCCTGCAGTTCCTTTTGCCGACTACAACGGCAGCCTCGGCATACGACGTTTGGGTCCGAGGGGAGAGGAACTTGGAATTGTTTGAAGACAAGGGTCGAAGAGCACCGAAAGGAAGGGAGGTGTTCTTCTTGGATTGGAGTTGAGCTGGCATAGCGGCCATCCGCTCAATGATGGAGGGGAAGAGGTCTACTTTGTATCCCTCAAGGATGTCAAAGAGAGCTTTGAGATGCTTGGAGTTGGGGTTCTCCTTGTCTGGAATGTCTGTGAGAAAAAGGTTCTCATCAGCAGGAAGCATAGAAGGCGAGCTTCGACTTCAACCGAGTCACGTAAAAGTTTTTCCGGACTCAGGGAACTCTTTGGCGTATTTTTCAAAGAAGTCATCGGCGACTTCGATGAAAGGAATGGGGTTGCTGTTCAAGAAGAGAGAGGAGACCTTGAACAGGCGGTGGAGGAGAGAGGTGTTTAGACGAATAGTTATGTTCGAACCCTAGAGGTTAGAACATTTTCGGAGTGGGTGAGGTGAGTATAGAACTCGAAACGAGTTCGGGACGGATGAACTCGCTGAAACACAGGAAGTGATATACTCCGGTGGTTTGAATGTGGGACAACCAAGAAAATTTGGTTGTTGGAAAGAATTTGTCGTCCAGCGCAAGGTGCTCGGGTGACAATGGGTTTGGAGGGGTTAAGCTTTCCGGCTTATTGGTGCGAGGCTTTTTGGAAGAGTAGGAGACCTGGAAGTCGGGATGGTTTCCTCTTTTAGGCATTTTGAGAGCAAGAAGGAAAGATGAAACTTTCGAGTAGGAAAGAGAAGGAGATGTAGAAGAGAAGAAACGAAAAGAAAATGTAGAAGAAAGAGATGAGAGCAATCGTAACTTACGAGAGATGGCTTCTTTGACACTTGCGGACGTTCAAGGATGACTGTTCACGTAGTAATCTTCCGCGAGAGGTTTCGTTTGAGAGAGATGGAGTTTAGAGTACCGAGACGAAGATGAATAGACGCTATTTATAAAAAATAAGCATACCCGTCAAGTATCCGTTAAGTATAACTCCGTTCTGTCCATCAGTCACCAAAGATCGGTGTGACGGTTCTCTTCAACGGTTAAGATTCCGCGGTTAGAAATCCACGACTAATATCCGATCACAGCGCTCGAGAGAGAGAGAGAGAAAAGATTTTGAAAATATGATCCGAAACTCTCCACTGTTCTAGAGATAGTTTCGAAAATTTGAAGTCCAAGTTTCTCTACGTCCGAGTTTGACTCGTAATGGTTTCGAGTGTGACTCGTAATGGTTTCGAGTGTGACTCGGAATGGTTTCGAGTGACTCGAAACACGAAATAACTAACATCCCAAGTATCACCGAATCAACCGAGCTAATGGTTATTAAAAGTGAAAACACATAACACGGAATTATGCAATGGATAGCATATAATTAAGCATTTAACATACCAAGCTCATTCCGAATAAAACAAAACCGATCTTCACCAAGAGGCTTAGTAAAGATATCAGCCAATTGAAGGTTAGTAGGAATGAACTCAAGTTCAATATCACCTTTTTCCGAGTGATCACGTAGGAAGTGATATATGACCTCGATATGCTTTGTTTTCGAGTGCTAGACAGGATTCTTGGTGATGCTGATTGCGCTTTGGTTGTCACACTTGATCGGAACCGAGTTGAGGAATAGTCCAAGATCCTTCAAGTGTTGCTTAATCCATAGAATCCGAGCGCAACAGGCTTCAGCTGCAATATATTCAGCTTCAGCGGTTGATAGAGCTACCGAGTTACGCTTCTTTGAGTGCCAAGATATTAGGGATTGACCCGAAATTCGCAAGCTCCGGATGTGCTCTTTTGATCAACTTTGTATCCTGCGTAGTCTACGTCCGAGTATCTAGTAAGAGTCGGTTCGAGTCTACGGAATACCATAGACCTAAATTCGAGTACCGCAAGATATCCGAATATTCTTTTCACCGCAGTGAGATGTGATTCTTTTGGGTTAGCTTGAAATCTTGCGCATAGGCAAACACTCGAACATTATATCCGGCTCGCTTGGAAGTAAGATATAGCAAAGATCCAATCATACCTCGATAGAGTTTCGATCTATTGCTTTACCTTTCTCATCCGAGTCAAGCTTTATACTCGCTTGCTCATAGGGGTAGATGCGTGCTTTGCATCTTGAAGTTTGTATTTCTTCAGCAGTTCCTTGGTGTACTTTGATTGATGAACAAAGATTCCATCTTTGTCTTATTTGATTTGTAACCCAAGGAACAAATTGAGTTCTCCCATCATACTCATTTGGAATTCTAGACTCATCAACTCGGAAAATTCTCGGCACGTAAATTCATTAGTAGCACCGAAAATAATATCATCAACATAGATTTGAATAATAAGGAAATCTTTCCCCTTGGGCTTTATGAAGAGAGTCTTGTCGATCCGACCTCTTTTAAAATCATTTTCAACCAAGAAGCTACTCAGTCTTTCATACCAAGCTCGAGGTGCTTGTTTAAGACCATAGAGAGCCTTTTGAAGTTTGAAAACATGATTTGGAAATTCCGAGTTTTCAAAACTAGGAGGTCTGCTCGACATAGACTTCTTCTTCAATAAAACCATTGAGAAATGCACACTTAACATCCATTTGATATAATTGAATATGCATGCTGGATGCAAATGCCAACAAGTATTCTAATAGCTTCGATTCGGCTACAGGTGCAAAGGTTTCCCCACAATCAATTCCTTCTTCTTGATTGTAACCTTGAGCCACAAGTCTAGCTTTGTTTCTAACTACCACTCCACCCTCATCCAGTTTGTTCTTGAAAACCCATTTGGTTCCTATAACTCGGGTGGTCGAAGGTCGGTTGGTCGAGTCCGGACTTGGTTTCTCTCGAATTGATTGAGTTCCTCTTGCATGGCCTCTACCCATTCAGGTTCATTAAGGGCCTCTAGTGCATTTTTGGGTTCGGTTAATGAAATGAATGTAGTGAATGAACATAGATTATGTAGAGAGGAACGAGTTCTTACCCCACTTGTTGATATTAGAAATGATGTTTTCTTGGGGATGACTGGAAGTGAATTTGAATGCTTTACCAGTTCTTTGATTCACCAGGTTTGTGGGCTGAGTCGCTTGATCTTCGAAGCTTGTTCCGAGTGATCCTCTTCATTAACTTGTTTGTTCCGAGCGAGCTCTTGAATTGTCTCATTCCGAGTTTCCTCGTTCGAGTGACTTCATTCCGAGCAAGTTGAGTCCGAGTCTTTGTAGGCTCGGACTTCATCATCATCTTTTCGAGTTTCGGCTTCGAGTATGAAGACTCATTTGGCTTCTCCTGTTCAAGCTCATCCAACAATACGTGGATGCTTTCTTCCACTTTGTTAGTTCTCTTATTGAAGATGTGATAAGCTTTGCTATGAGAGGAGTAACCCGAAAAATACCTTCGTCCGACCGAGCATCAAACTTGGTCGGATAATCCTTACCATTGTTGTGAACGAAGCACTTACATCCGAATGGTCCGAAATAGGAAATATTTGGCTTTTTCCCTTTGTAGAGCTCATAAGGTGTTTTCTTCAGAATGGGTCCGATGAGGCATCTATTTAGAGTGTAGTTGGTCGTGTTGATTGCCTCGCCTGGAAATAGTAAGGCAAGTTGTGCTCAATCATCATCGTCCTTGCTATTTCTTCAAGGGTTCTATTCTTTCTCTCTACTACTCCATTCTGTTGAGGAGTTCTGGGTGCTGAGAAGTTGTGAGAGATTCCATTTTTGTCACGGAACTCGAGAATTCCGAGTAATCGAACTCCCTTCCATGGTCGGTTCGAATCCTCCGGATCCGAGTCCGAGACTCAACTTGAATTTTTCTCGCAAAGCTTGCTGAACTCCTTGAAAGGTTCATTTTTGTGCTTAAGAAAACACACCTAGGTAAATCGTGAATAATCATCAATAATAACAAGTATGTAAGATTTACCTCCGACACTCTTCACAGGGATTTCACCACATAAGTCCATATGCAGTAATTCAAGCACGTTGGATATGGAAACTGTCTTCAGAGATTTGAATGAAGATCTAACTTGTTTCCTCTCGGTACATGCATGAAATTTTCTGAGTCTAATATCCATGAAACTCAAAATTCCATCCGAGTTAGTCTAAGCGAGAATCAAGTTATACAACGAATATCGAGTGAAACAAACTTGATCTAGACTAAGCATGATTCGGACTAGATGCGCCGACTCCAACAGAATAGGACTTATAACATGAAGTCGGACCTGAGTGCAGTAAGGCGAAATACTAGTCAATTCAAGCATGCGATATATCTAAGTGATGAGGGACTCGGAACCGAATGGGATATCGTGAGTACATATCTATTTTCCGAGTCACTTAGAGACAAGCAAAAGTACATGAAGTAAATGCTATATCACTTAGAGAAGATACCATATCACTCGGAAAAGTTTCTAAGGTACGGAGAATGTCTTGGAATCAAAACTCTATAAGTGAGAAGTTCTTATACCCGATTCCTTTGTTAGAACTCGGAATTGTGCAGAGTAGTGTCTCGATCTTCAATCTCCCCTTTTTGATAAAAGGCATTCCATACTTAGACGTAAACTTTGTTAGTGATAAAGATCTGCTTTTGAATACTTGCGCATGGAAACGAGATAAGGAAAGCAAGCTTAATGTATCATATCATAAAGAATATATGCTTAGCAATGAAATAATGTTAACTCGAAATGGTTGCAATAATCACAGAGAAAATTGAGGAGAAAGCGTTAATTCATTGAAATTAAAGAGAGTACACAGATGAAGAAACTCCCCTAAACAAGACAACAAGTTTCTATCTTATATTCTCCCCTTGCCTTTCAAGCAAAAACAACAAAAGAAATGGGAAGAATATAACAGCTTAGTACAAATTTGATGTCCGGACAAAAGAAATAAGTAGAAATCTCTCGAAAGAAGAAGAATCGCGGACTATGGAATTGTGACACAGGTGCATGGCGCCTACGAGGGAGGGGGAAGTCCGAGTGGAAGCGGAGGGAAGAGAGGTATGCCGGCGCCGATAGGATCTTGACGATGTGCTTGAGCGCGGCGAAGGGAGAATCGGGATTGTCGTCAAGGGCTCGGCTCCGAGTGGTCGACCCGAACGAGAGGATCTAGGGGTTCCTCCCCGTGGACCTCGGTAGGCTGGAGGGGCTGCTCGGCCGACTCGCTGCATGTTGTCGTAGCACGCCTAGGTCTGCCGACCCACTCAAACCGCTGTCCGAGCCGAGTACTGCCACTTGAGCTTGAGGAGCGATCGACCCTCGACTGTTCCCACCGCCTCTTCTTTGTTTTCCACCCTTGCCCAGAAAGAGCTGCCTCAGCCATAGGCTCCTCGGCGTCCGCTTCGTCTTTGTCCGCTTCTTCTTCCTCCCCGCTTTATGAGGAGGTCGGGCCCGGGCTCGAGGACGCTTCGAAGTGTCCGAGTCGCCACGGTCCTGAGCCGCCTTGGACCTTCTCTCCTAGAGGAGCTCGACCAGCTCCTTTTGCTCCTTCACCAATTCCCTCATCTCAAGAACCGAGTTTGTTGCTCTCGAATTTGGGATTGGGCTATTTTTGGTTGATGGACATAGACCGATAGACATTCCTGAATGACCGGAGCATGTCTTTGAATTCAAAGGACACGGAGTTGATTTTGTCCATGAAAGCGGAGGACAAAATAGCGGAGAGAGATTTTGGGCACTCGAGGTGGTGGCACCAACAGGTGGGGCAGGAGAGAGAGAGGGGTTTCTTTCCGAGTCCGAGGCGGAGAAGGGGGCCTCGGCTCTAAGTTGTGTACCCGGATACCGAGCTGAGTTTCTTGGTACCCATACCCTGGAGTTCCTTTTGCCAACCACAACGGCAGCCTCTGCATACGCAGCTTGGGTCCGAGGGGAGAGGAACTTTAAATTGTTTGAAAACAATGGTGAGAAGAGCACCGAAGGGAAGAGGGGTGTTCTTCTTATTTTGGAGTTGAGCTGGCACAGCTGCCATCCGCTCAATGATGGAGGGGAAGAGGTTTACTTTATAGCTCTCAAGAATGTCAAAAAGAGATTTTAGGTGCTTGGAGTTGGGGTTCTCCTTGCTGGAATGCTGAGAAAAGAAAGTTCTCATCGCAGAAAGCACATAAGGCGTGCTTCGATTTGAGCTGAGTCATCGAAAAGTTTTTACGTGACTCAGGGAACTCTTTAGCGTATTTTTCAAAGAAGTCATCAGCGACTTCGGTGAAAGGAATAGGCTAGGCTCGATACCAATTGAAGGTTTGCTCGAGGAGAGTTTGAGTCACCCTAGAGGGGGTGAATAGGGTGATGGAGGTTTTTTGATGAAAATCAAACTCTTTTGTCAAAGTAGAGACAAAAACAGATTCCGAGTCTAAAGCGGGGTCGAAACGTATGAACTCGAATTGCAATAAAGAGTAAGGAAGCGATTAAGCTGAAGCTTTGAGACTGCTCCGAGTCTAGAATGGACTCGTAAAGTAAAGACACGTAGATTACGTGGAAACCCTCCTAGGGCAGAAAACCACGTGACCGTGCTAATCCAAGCACGAAGTCAAATCCACTATTTTGAGTCCACAAAATACCGTATATCGACCGAACCCGAGTTGCTCCCTTAAACAACTCTTTACAAGTTTTCCTAGACTCGTAAATTCCCTTATCCGATCTAGTACTTCCTAGATGAAATAACCCTTACAGTTAGGGACAACTAAGTTGAGTTAACCCTTACAGCTCAGTCAAGGGATCTTACCGAGAGAGTAAGAAAGTGTTTGTAACTAAGTACAAGACCTTACAACTCGTAATATAATGAATTACAGAGTGGGAGTTGTAAGTAGAAGATTGAGAATGAATACAATGACTTTGCTCAAGTACGTGTATTAACAATAGGTTTGGCAATCTTCAAGTCTTGAGAGTTGGCTTCTATTTATAGATGACCAAGCAGCATAGCCGTTATCTCCAACTTCGACGGGAGGTCCTTTGTGATTGTTGTTAAGAACTTTCCGAGTCACTCGAAAGTATCCGTTGTGATATGAATGTTGGGCAACGGTTCTTAACTCTCTTGGAAGTCCCAAAACCACTCGGCGGTGTCTTGAAGGATAAGGTGAAAACCACCGTTAAGCTTGGCGTTTCAGTTTTCCGATTTGGAAACACACAGCCACGACACAATCTTCCGGGGCTAGGTCGAGAAGAGGAAAAGCCATGTCTCGCTGGTGATTTGACGTTTTGAAGCCTAGGTTACTTTTGTAATTCAAAAGTGTATTCTCGTTTGAATAACCTACAAAAGTAAATCAATTTTAGTTCTCAAAGTATAAAATACTTTGGTCCACGATTAGACACGAGATAATAATATAATTAAGATAATTAAGCAACTATTTATCCGAGTCGGAAAGTGAATGGAATTTTCCGAGTCTAATATCCATGAAACTCAAAATTCCATCCGAGTTAGTCTAAGCGAGAATCAAGTTATACAACGAATATCGAGTGAAACAAACTTGATCTAAACTAAGCATGATTTAGACTAGATGCGCTGACTCCAACAGAATAGGACTTATAACATGAAGTCGACTCGAGTGCGGTAAAGCGAAATACTAGTCAATTCAAGCATGCGATATATCTAAGTGATGAGGGACTCAAAACTGAGTAGGATATCGTGAGTACATATCTATTTTCTAAGTCACTTAGAGACAAGCAAAAGTACATGAAGTAAATGCCATATCACTTAGAGAAGATACCATATCACTCGTAAAAGTTTCTAAGGTACGAGAGAATGCCTTGAAATCAAAACTCTATAAGTGAGAAGTTCTTATACCCGATTCCTTTGTTAGAACTCGGAATTGTGCAGAGCAAGTGTCCGAGTCTTCACAAATTATCAAAGTGATCCCCTAATTTACTATTCTTTTCTCAAATTTCATAAATTAGGTAGCAAGGTTGGTTGTCGGATTATTCTATTTCACTTTTCAGTACATGATAGATTAATCTCTAAACACAAGCATCCTAGGCCTTCAAAACACTCATGAACATGATAAACACAACCTTCTATTGAATCAAAATCAGAATTCAAGCACAAATCATGGAAAACTAATCAAACTATATTGTTTCGGATTACAAATCCCTAGAAAAACTAAACTACTCACACATGTTTATTGAAAGCTTAACTAAAATCCAATACATTGAAATCAAACCTCAAACAGCAAGAAATGAATAAGTAGATAATAGGCTTGAAGTGCTCCACTTGAATCTCTCAACTTCAAATGGAACCCCACAACTCGCTTCAATCTTCTTCTTCGATCTTCAAAGTTTTTGGTTTGATGTGAAGGAATGGAGGAAGGAAAAATGGAGGATGAACTATGGAGGATTCTGGACTGGATTTATGTAGGAATGACCGAAAATCAGCTTAAATCAGCCATTAAGAAGCAATCAAGAGCCGAAACCGTCAAAACCAAATCGTCTTAGCATAATTTACCTCTCCAACACGGGCCGTGTCCTCCGACACGGGTTACCCATCTTGGTCGCTGGCACGTTAAAACCGGACGGGAACATTGAAAATGGGTCATGTCCACCGACACGGGCTGCCCGTTCTCGATGCAAAGGCTTTTACCTCAAACACGGGCCGTTTCCTCCGAAACGGGCTGCCCGTGTTGGTTGCTCGGAAGGCATGTGTCAAATTGATTTAGTCATAACTTCCTCGTCCGATGTCCAAATGATGCGATTCTTGATTTTCCGGAAAGCTCATTGAGTCTAGTTTCTAATTCTTTCATCATTATGCTTGCTTCATGTAACGCCCCCAGTTACCATTACTTAATAATCCCCTAACCCGAGAACATTAGGTAAGGTTGCAGCGGAAGTTACCGACCGAAGGCGTTACCGCCGCCCTAACAAAAGGACAAGGCCGAATTAAAATACCATAATAAACGAGTGTCTAGAGGTCATGCCTCGACTGCGTCTCGGGGTGTCATCCCGACTACTTAAGTAACCAATCCCAAGCACGGTTCTACTACCTATTTACAAACGTTAGTGACCATTACAACAGATCAGTGATAGGAAATGTGCAACACTTAATTACAACCCGACGTCAAACCCAAAATTAGCGTGGACGAGAATCACCGTGAGCACCTAATCCCGCACAGGACGGTGATAATGGAATATCCAGCTAAGTCCCGCTCCCGTCGAGCTTCTTATGCAATGGGTCGTTCACTCGATGCTTTTCCTAAAAACAAAACATCAAAATAATTCAAAGAATGAGTCGAACTCAGCACGAACATTCCCGCACAAGAAAATAATTTTGAAACATATTGATTGAGCGCGCGCATTTCAATTCATTTTGGTTTGAAATCGGGGGAGAGAATATAAGTAAAATTGCTTGTCGGTTATTATCCGGAAGTGGAACCCCTTGGTAATTGATACGATCGTTAAACAGTGTCACCCCCGGCCGATCGATAACCCGAGTTGACGCCGCGCGCGGTATAATTGGCGGGCCTAAGCCCTTGGTAATTGATAATTGGGCGGGGACCACTTAATTAGATGGCAAAACTTGCCTTGTAAATGATTCATAGTTATTTATATATATAAGAAATATCGAGATTTGATGAAATATGTGAGTTTTCGAAAGGTACGAGCAATGAACGTACTCGAACCGAGGTTGTTTGCTTTCTCCCCTTTTTATGAAGATTTAAGTTGCTAGCTTTCCAGCAGCCAAAGTGGCCTCGGTTCGTTTTCAAATGGATTTCCTTGTTAATAATGTTTTTCTTGAATTTTAGTGCTTGAGTTCGTATAATCGTTGGTAATTTGATTTATTTTCTTCATTTGTTATGTAATCGATTAAGCTAAGATTTTTGTTACTCAACTCCCTTGCACTAATTCTGTTTAGATCATTATTGAGCACGTACTCGATAAAGTAGTCGACTAGATTAAGCAATGATATTTACACGATGTAATGCGTTACGAACTCAAATCAAGAAAATGGAAATACGCACATACGTGTATATACATACTTGTGTATGTATACAACTACCTAAACACTTCGTAGTTGATATTGTTATTATTATTATTATTGTCGTTGTTGTTATTAGTAGATGCAACTAATTCGATTAATGTGCCAAGGCCAACTTATCTTTCGACCCCTATTCCTAACGTAATTTCTTTATTTCTCACTTCATCGAGTTTAAACCCATAACTAAGTGATTACTCAACCTATCAATGCCTTTCCACATGGACGCTTCTCCATTAACCATATTGTTGAAGTTCATACATACACCAACTTAAGGTCGGGGCATTACTCCCCCAAACGCACATTCGCAATCACAACTACGCATGCTTAATTTTTTGAACTATTTTCTCAAACTTCTGCAGTTACACATTAGCCAGCTCAGCCTATGCATACCCTCCGCCCTACGTTTGCTCAATATAGTCATTCTCCAAAATCTCGTAATCCATCCAATTACTCAATTACATAACCAAGCATCTCTAATTTCGTTCTCTACATTAAAATTCTCTAAAAGAAATTACATTTATACATAATTAACCCATTAACTACCACACCTTCATCATCCATTCCAATCCGAAATTTCCCAAAAATATCCTCAAATTTCCTCAACAACGTATTTCTAAATCATACTTTTCAATTTAAAACCGCAATTACTTAAATAAGGAATTTGATAGCTTAGGGTTTAACGTTTACCTTCAAACTCGGAAAGGAGCAATCGAGAGGGATGAGCGAGCGATGGCGGTGGACTGCGGCCGCACCGGCAACTACCAGGCAGGGCGGCGACGAACACCGGCAGCCGCTGCGACTCGTGATTGGCCGATAAGTGGCCCGCGGCAGAGGAATCGGGCGCAGGGAGCGAGCGTGAATGAAAGGAAGAGGAAGGTAGCGAGCGCGGCGAGGGAGACGGAGAGAGAGCGAAGGCCGGCGCCGGCTCTCTGGCCGGCGTCGGTCACGCCGGTGGTCGGGAAGCCGCCCGCGAGGAGGGGAAAGCAGGGAAGGAGGGGGAAGCAAAGGAACGGGAGGAGCAGGGGAATGAAGCAAATGAAGATTTGAAACCGAGCTTGCCCGATTGTCTCGGTCTTAACCGCCTTCCTCTTTTTTTTTTTTTTTTTTCCCGATTATTCTATGTCCGGATTTTTCTTTAAAAAAATCTGGCTTATTTATTTTATTTTTACTTTTATTTATTATTATTATTATTGTTACTTTTTAATTTTATTTTAACCATGACGTTCACAAATTATAACTTTATTATGAGATTTTTATTAGGGCCACTTCGTTGCCTTAACGGCATAACGCATGTATAAAAAAAAATGCTTTAAATATAAAATGTCGAATTGAAGTGCACGCACTCAATCATATAAATCTTATAATTAATGAATTAATTAAATAAATAATGTGGTTTAAGGTCGGGTTGTTACACTTCATAAGTGTGGGAAAAAAGATATTTCGGAGAATAAAGAAGTGTCCGTTACCGCACCCTTCTTACTTTCCAGCTCATATCTTTTCCGTTCCTCAACGTAATTGAGCTTATAATATGTCATAGGAAAGCTCTTTCAATAAGGAAGTTAGAAACATAGATTCAAAATAGCTTTGGACTTAAATATGACTAAAATCAAGTCCAAATCATTAGGAAGTCAGTAGAAACAGCACCAAAAACGCAAAACCCAAGTGAAAAGCATAAATGGGGCATAAAGTATATAAATATGAACATAAATCCCTAAAATGACAAGAAAATTCCTATGAAATCTAATGCAAAAATGGCACTTATCAGATGACCATGGGGTCATCTTGTGGGGTGGCCATGCCTCTTAGGTCCTTTTCTCCAAAGGTCATCGCAGCACCTTCACAGGGGACGTTGCCCAAGAATCAATACTTGTTGTGCTCTCCTCAAGTGAGCTTTCCAAGAGGAGGGGTCAAGCCCCTGGCAATGGTGGCTACCATTCCGGTGACATCGTCATCTTCATAACTCTTTTCTCCATGCCTTGAGGAGCCTCCCTTAACCCCATGGACATCCTTCTTGAGAAAACGGTCGATTTGCCCATTATCGACCAATTCCCCAAGTGCCTTCTTTAGGGCCCGACACTCAGCAGTGTTGTGCCCCGTTTGCATGTGGAACTCGCATTATTTGTTGGAGGCTCATGCCTTGGCAGGAGTGGACATGGGAGGTGGCTTCTTAAGTATGGGGTGCCCTTTGATCTCCATCAAAATGCTTCGTGGATTAGTGTTGAAGCGTTGGTTCACCTCGTTCTCTCGGGGCTTCTTTTCATTTCGGGAATTAAACTTTCCATCCCATCCTTTGCTTCTTGCCTCCTCCCCTCCTCCGCGCAGATCTCCGTAGCCCGGATGAAGTTGGCCACCTTCCGGAGCGCCTCGCAAGAGTAGTCACCTTTGCTCGCCGAGGGAAAACTTGAATCTTCCGCTCCCGAGTCCATTTAGGAACGAGGTGTAGGCAACTCCGTCTTGAAGGTCGGGGATGAGGATAGCTTCCCATGGAACCTCCGCACGTAGTCCTTAAGAGTTTCATTTCTCCTCCGCTTGATTTTCGAGAGATGGATGCTCGGTTTTCTTTTGTTTGCAACTCGCGATGAATTGCGCCACAAACTTCTCACGAGTTCTTCGAAGGAAGAGATGCTTCCTCGAGGGAGACCATTGAACCATTTCGTACAACCCCTTCTATGTGGCAGGAAGAATCGGCAGTAGGTCACATCATCTCGCATCCCGCACATACATATGGGACTTGTAGTATGCCAGGTGGTCCTCTGGGTCGTGAGTGTCGTCGTACGGTTCGACGCTTGGGACCTTTATCTTCTTCATTCTGGGTACGTTCATGATCTTCTTTGAGAAGGGAGTGTTGAAAGTATGCTCGGGTCGGCCTCGAGTCGAGCCGAAACGGAACGGCGCAGGTTGGTGGCCCTGAACTTCCACCGTGGAAGGACTCTTCCTTTTCTCGCATCGGGGAGGAGTGCGCCTGGTCCTCTCTCGACTTCTCGGGACCCCTCATAGCCGATCGCCCACGGTGCCTCTCCCTTGAGCACTCGCGCCTCGAACGACGGATCGTCGTTGGTCGTGTTTGAGAGCGTTTTAGGCTCGCTGAGACTCACGGCCATGAGTAATCGATCACACGGGCTGGCTATCCTTTTGCTCCCCGAGGTTTGGGCCCCGCTTTGGTGCTGAAGCATTACCTTCAAACCGTGCAAAGCGCCCGCTGTGGGTGGCGTAGGGTGTCAAAGCCGTATGGGATGTAGCGATATTCTCATTGGCTCTATGAAGAGCTCTCTTGGCTTTAATGATCCCCTAGCGTCTCCCTCACAGTGCCTCGTTGGGGAGCGCTTGGCCGTTCAAGGGCAAGTGCCGTCGGGGCCTCGGTGGGCCGTGGCTGGAGCTGCATGGGAAGGCATCCCGCCCGAGAAGTGGCCAACATGCCGACCTCCCTGTGGGGTTATGCCGCACCCGGGAGTTGGGGTGTAGTGGAAGGGCATGATAGGCATGCGCTGTTCCATGGTGGCTCACACCTGTTCTTGCACTTGTTGTACGACAGCCGTCTCTATTAAGTTCTCAAGAGCCCCTACGGTGACGTACCCCTCCGGCCAAGTGTGGCGGCCGCCGTAGACCGCCGGGATGATTCCGCATCCTCGGCTTGAGAAGCGTCGCGGATTGGCCCCCGTAGGCATTGAACGATGAGGGTGAGGGACCGGTGTGTTGATCGTGTCGCGCGTCATCTTAGATCGAGATCGAGTGCCACCGGCGACCATATGCTACCTTCCTTAGCACAGATGGCGCCAAACTTTTTTCTGAGAAAACCGAGTTGATGATGTGGATGATGATTCTGAGAGAAGAAGGATTTACTCGCTCCGGTTTCAAGGACGTGGCACGATCGATCCGATTCCGCTGGCGATTGCTTGAACTCCGCAAAAGGCGAAGCCCCGGGTGGATCCTGGGAACGCCCTCCGACGCTCAAGTTAGTGATTGACTTGATTGAAGGGATCGAGGAAATCTTCCTCGATGTGCATGGGGGAATTCCTTGGGAGTTGAGAAGTTTTCCAAAGATGGAAACTCTTGGGATGAGTGTTGAGAGCTTGAGAGCTTGGAAGCTTGAATGTGTGATTATAAGGAAAATGAGAATTGTGGAATGTGGAACATGTCCCCTGGAGATGGGAAATGATGTGTATTTATAGGGAGATTTTAAAGGGTTAGAATAGTAATTTATCGTGGTTTAGGGGAAACCCTAACCCTAGTGGGCTTTGGGCTTGTACCGACTCGTTAAGGATTAACTTGGGTCGATATCTCCCTTATCCGACCGATTAGGCATAGTTGGTCGCCGATGTGGCGGGTGAGCCGAACGATCCGGAAAATACCCGAATCAATATAAATTACTTTGTTAGAAGTAGTTAGTTCGGAGTTGATCACAAGTGTTGACTCCGAGACCCAAAGAATGACATGTGCAAATTCTTAAATGCTCCCGTGAGCATATACTCATAGGTGACACATCATTATTTTAAGGCCATAAAATCTCCCATATTTTTTCGTTCGTCCAACCATCTCGCGACATTTGGCGAGGAGTAGATACTCTCGAGTGCATACAAAATCTAGGAGTGATTGGCGGCAATCGAGGACTTTGACAGGAGTTGGCAGTTGTAGCTTTGAGTAAAAGGTATAGTGAATTGGTTAAATCCAAAGGGACTTGTTTTGTCCTGTCTTTATTTACATTGTCAAAGTTCTCTTGAGTTTATTCAAAGTTTTTATTTTGCTGTTTACCTTCCCATATGGGTTGATACACCCATTTAGGAACCTTCAAATGGCAATTTTAGCCATGGACCTTTTTATTGTACCATTAGGGTACTTTAGTGCTGAAATTAGGAAAATCCTGTGTATTTTCAAGGGATTAGACTAAAAATTGAGCCTTAAAACAACATAAACGCGATAATTTACCTTGTCAGTTGTACAACAATCTGCCATATTGTCTTGACAATGATATGGAATATTGGCATTTAATCAAAAAGGCAGTGGACAAAAAGGCTTCTGCAATTGAATGATGGTTAGGTACTTCAACCAATTTTTCCATCTGGGTTATGTTTCTTGACTGTTGGTTTTGACATTTCATGTAATAACTCTGACTATTCAAATCTTATCTGGACAGAAAATTTTGTTTCACTAGTGAACATCTCACCTTTTAAACCCTATTGAAAAACAAAAATTAACCCCTTTATTTTATTTAACTTGAACTTACAATCTTACAGTTTCTTATAATTCCTTACAACTCCTTACAATTCCTTACACCTCCTTACAACTGTTTATAATTTTTTATGATTAACTTTACAACTATATTAGAGCTCCTTACTGCCTTATAACTCCTTAAAACTAAATGAAAAGTGGCCAGCTTACTTTTGAACTCCATCCATAAATAAAACAAATTCTTGTTGGAGTTCTGTAATTCCTACGTCGTAATACTCGTAAGTTTGGCGATGTGTGGTACTGGGTTCTGACTTCTGGGGCTGTTGACAATGGACGGTTATCAAGTAGCTTCATGAATATGCATGGATGATTGGGCATTTTATTGAACTCTTTCCGGCAATGAATGAATTCTCTGCTGAATCTGAGAGGGAGCTGAGTCTCTTGGTTGGCGACTATCTAATTTTCGGCAAGGTCTTTCATCTCACCTTTCTATTCCTTGTGTTCGTTGATATTGAAAATTCACTGTTACAGTATGCCTTAACAGTTCTCAAAACAATGATAGAAGAACTTAGAGGGAAATGGCACTCGCCACTAGACTTGGTGAAACCAATACGTGACTATTGTATTTTCTGGATAAACTTATAGGAAAATTGCAACAAATGCAATAGAATATTACATATACCTTGATTGACTCAAATTAAATGCAAACTTGCTTGAGTATATATAGTATATATTGTACAAGTATTAGGCAATGTACCTCAATTACATATATGTCCCCCATCTACCCTTACATAACTAGATCTGAAATTATCCGTGCCTGAATAATAGATCTCTAGCAAGAGTCCCAAGTATCCATACGACAGAGTTGGCTCCGGTATCTTTAGTTTCAAAGTAGTAGCTGAAATTATTTCCAATTTTTTCAACTTCATGAGCTGTTTGTTCTGGATAAGATAATTTTTAAGTAGGCTTCATTGGCAACTTGTAATGTAATCAGCAAGTGTAAGCACTTGCCTTATTATCAATTATCCAAAAACATAAAAATAAAAACCTGTTGCATGCGACATCTTTGAGAGTCCCATACAATTTCCTTGCTTCATGCAAAACAATATGTTTGTTCTGGTTTCCATTGATTATATAGCTTGAACTTTGCTGCCATTCTGTCAAATAGAAATTTCATAATACCTTTGTTATTTTTTGAACTCAATCCAAACTCATATATCTCACAAGATTCTTCTTAATTATATATCTAATGAACAAAATTCTTCATATATCTGCAAGAGACAAAACGTGTTGCAAGAAAAGCAGAAGCTGAGTTGCTCCAAAAAAGAAAAAAATCTATTCTACAAGCTTCAGTGCTAAATTTTAGAAAAGAAAAAAAGCCGGTACCATCTCACCCTAATCCTTTGAGGTGGATGAACTAGCATGCAGAGCAACAAGTGAAGCATAAGCACCATCAGGAATCTTCATGAGCTCAGCATGTTTCCCCTTCTCAGCCACCACTCCATTCTTTACCACAGCAATGACATCAGCATTCTTGACGGTTGTAAGCCTATGAGCCACCACCACTGTTGTTCGGTCCACCATTACGCTGTCTAAGGCATCCTGCACTATTCGTTCAGACTCAGCATCAAGTGCACTTGTGGCTTCATCAAGTAAGAGAATTTTCGGGTTCTTTAAAATTGCCCTGGCTATGGCGATCCTTTGTTTCTGACCCCCAGAAAGTTGCACCCCTCTTTCCCCTACTGAGGTGTCGTAACCTTGGGGGAGTCCTGAGATGAAGTTGTGGGCATTGGCTGCTTTGGCTGCCTCGATGATCTCATTCTCTGTGGCTGCTTCTCCTTGCTTGCCATAGGCTATGTTGGCTCGGATGGTCTCGTTAAATAGTATTGGCTCTTGGCTCACTAGCCCCATTTGTTGTCTTAGCCAGCTTAGCTTGAACTTGTTGATTTCCACTCTGTCCAGGAAGATTTGGCCTTTTTCAGGGTCATAGAATCTTTGGATCATGCTGATCACTGTGGATTTTCCACTACCACTTTCTCCAACAAGTGCAACAGTCTGAAAGGTATTTCCAGAAAATACAGTCAGAGATTTAAGAGTTCAGAAAAGAGAGAAGATTTTTCACTTACATATTATTAAAACGAACAAACAATTGTTCTGTTTTATTGGCCGAATTTAATTGAACTTAGATAATTTAGGTTGTCATATGGAAATTCTCTGTGATTTGTTGTGAGGAAATTGCAATTAATATTGGTAAGGAAAATCTGGGTGATTAGGTTTGAGTTGGGCAATTCAGGTTGGCCTATTTATATGCTATTGTTCGGATGGATTACCTTTCTAGATGGGATGAACAAGCATAAGTCTCTGAAGATCTGAATATCTGGCCGAGTTGGGTATTTGAAGCTGACATGGCTGAACTCAATGTCGCCCTGCACACTTTCCAGTGTCATGCCCTGATCACTGCTCGAATCTATACTGGGCTTGCTATCGAGAATCTTGAAGATCGAGGCAGCAGAGTCCTTAGCCTTTGTTTTGTCCATAGCCATGCTGCTGCTTTGTGACAAACCTACTGCTGAAATTGTCAGTGCAAAGAAAACCTGCAACGCAGATAATGAAAATAAAGAACAAGTCAATCAGAATGAAGAAAGAAAATCAGAATATATTAAGTTGAACAACTCCTCCTCCTCCCAGTATGGGGCCTGCCTTTACAGGATCTGGGGAGATCCAATGTAGGCTACTTCCTTGCAAGTAGACAGACTGAATTACTGAATTACCAATCATCGTTCAATTACCTTGAAAACTTGTGCAAATGTAGCTTTTCCATGCTGGATTAGTATGGCCCCGATGTAGAAGCAGAAGGCGTTTGTGCAGTAAAGTACAAGGAAAGAGAAACCGAAGCCTACACCACTTATGATTCCCAAACGAACGCTGCTTTTGACAGGCGCCTCACATTTCTTCTGGTACAAATCCGTCACCTTTTTCTCTGCACAGAAGGAAGCAACTGTTCTGATGCTCCCAACTGCATCATTTGCGACTTGGCTAGCATCTTCATACATCAGCTGCAGAGTAAACACAGAAGCTCTTAAGCACATCATCATCATCATCATCATCATCAATCATACGCATGGAAAACTCGGATATGTCATGTGAAAATGAATTGATGGAATATTTGGGTTGGATCTACTTCAGGTAGGACATCTTCCAGTCAAATTGTTGAGGTGCATAATACACTTGTGTCAAAATGCTGATTATGGCTGACTGGGTTTTGGGCATGGTTCCATTTTACCAAATCTGACAGTAACATCATACGTATACCAGAAAAAAAGAAAAGAGTGAAATAAAGTTAGTGAATAATACGAACCTTAGCATCTGCACTAAATCCCTTCATAAATTTTCCTTGAAGATACCCTTGTACAAACATAAATGGTGCAACAGACAGAATGATGAGTGCAAGAATCCAGTTTGCTGTGAAAGCTATCACGAGCCCAGCAACTACTGTTGCTATATTCTGTGTAATCAAGGCCAGCTGATCCCCTACAAGTCTCTTAATATTTGAAGCATCTGTTGATAATCTTGCTCCGATTGCTCCACTGATCATCAGGAAAAAAAAAAAAAATGCCCACAGCGTCAAAACAAATATTGAACAGAAGAACCAGGAAAAATCATAATGCATTAGTGAAATTAACCTACCTTGAATTCAATTAATGAAATTCATCCATTATTTCAAAAAAAAAAGCTACCTTGAATTTGCAGAGTCATCAAACCACTTAATTTCCTGGTGGACAACCTTCTCAAAGGTCATGAAACGGACCCTTCGAATCAGCTTTCCTCCAGCAATTCCAAAGAAGAAGTTCTGGACTGGTATGGCTATCAAACTGGCAAAACCTAAACCCATAAAAACAAATGCCCAAGTCCTCGAATCCTTCTTAAGCATATGTGCTGGTTCGTAGAAAATCTTGATGACGGAGGATATCAAAAACCCAAACATAGGAAAGATGATCCCATGAACAGAAGCAGCAAGTGCTCCGAGCAGGAGAATTGGTAATTCTGGTTTATTTAAGTAAGCCAAACGCCGAATTGAAACACTTTGATGTTTCTTCTCCTTTTCATCTTCATCGAGTGCTCTTGGAGTTCTAGCTTTACTAGTGTAGTCGTCTTCATCGTCATCTCTTTCAGTGGTCTCGTGGATATTCACATGACCAGGGACACTAAAGCCGATAGAAATGGAGTGGTGGCCACTGGAGGAACCCCTACTTGCTGATCTTCTCATTGATAGTCGCTGGCTTGCTGATCTGCTCATCGTTCTATCTACAATTGGACTCATGTCAAAACTACTAGCATCGACGAGGGTGGAGTCTCTTTTGTTGGCCCCTTCTTGAAGACTAACCAGTTGTGAGTATGCTCCTTCTGGATCCTTTATCAACTCCTCGTGAGAGCCTAATATAATGAACAGTTAGGAAATTTGATTTGCGGAACAAGATCAAATTAATGTGTAGAGCTAGAGAAAAATGTTGTTTGTGTAGGTAAATTTTGAGTTGGACCAAAATGGAGTGATTGAACTTGTGGATCATGCTTGGATCTAGTGTTGAATCCTTCATCAACTCCTCATGAGAGCCTAATGCGATGAATAGTTAGGAAATTTGATTTGCAAAGCAGGATCAAATTTAAATCAAATTTATATATAAAGCTGAGGGAAACAGATTGTTCATGTTGGGTTTTGGGGTTGGACCAAAATGGGTTAAAGGAACTTGTGGATCATGTTTGGTCTCGGATCATCCAATACGTTTGTGGAGAAAATTTTAAATTGGGATTCGGTTTACTTTGATTTAGCGTTATTTGGGTCAAGTTATTTGCTAGAAGGTCAAGTTTGGTTGGTTTATGGCCTTTTATTATCATATGCCCAAAGAACCAAAAAGGACAAAAAAAAAAAAAGAAGGGAATTTTTTCTAATCCAAAAAAAGAAGGGAACTAATATCTTACCTTTCTCCACAATTTTGCCTTGATGTACCACTGCTATCATATCAGCATTCTTGATGGTAGTCAACCGATGTGCAACAATGACAGTTGTTCTGCTAGTCATTATTCTATCGAGTGCATCTTGCACAATGTGTTCAGACTCTGCATCCAAAGCACTGGTTGCCTCATCAAGGAGGAGGATTCTTGGATTCTTAAGAATAGCTCGAGCAATGGCTATTCTTTGCTTCTGGCCTCCAGAAAGTTGAGTTCCACGCTCCCCACCATCGTATCAAGCCCCTGTGAACGGTAACATCCATATTTTTACGTAGATGTCAGATTCAATACTTTCCTGAAAGTTTTTGTGTCATATAGTTAAGTTACTTTTCTGAAACCGAGTAAAAGATTTTTTTGGGGGGGTTGTTTACCATTGGAAGTTTGTCGATGAATTTTGCAGCATTAGCAAGCTCAATAGCAGTCCTAATTTCGTTATCGGTAGCATCTTCCTTTCCATAAGCTATGTTATCTCTTATGGTGGTTGTGAATAGGATGGGTTCCTGGCTCACTAACCCAATCTTCTGTCTAATCCAACTTAGCTGAAACTTCTTCAAATTTACTCCATCTATGAGGACTTCACCTGAATCAGGATCATAGAATCTCTCAATAAGGCTAATCACCGTTGATTTCCCACTCCCACTCTGTCCAACTAGAGCAGCAGTTGTCCCACTAGGGATGTGCAGAGAAAATCCTGCAAATATCTGCACATCAGGCCTAGCTGGGTATGTAAAATACACATCTTTGAGCTCAATTTCACCCCTTATATCTTCTAAAACCATTCCCTCAGTGTTTGAAGCATCTATTTTTGGTTTTCTCTTTATCGCCTCGAACATCTTGTATGCTGCTGCTTGGCCTGCTGCAAACGCATTTAGGCATGGAGATGTCTGACCCAATGACCTGTTCAAATATCAAGTTCAATCATGTTTCAGCCATATGGAAACTTTCTTTCTGTTATATTATTTGGCTCAAGTAGAAGCGTTAGGTTTGACTGGGCGAGGGGGTGGGGATTGTACTTACATTCCACCCGTCATCATGGCCATGATCACATTGAGAACTTGTCCACCATTGTAACTTTTCTGAATGATCAACCTACTTCCATACCATACTGCAAGAGCATAGGTGCTAAAAATTATGAAGATCAATGTACCAAGCCCTAAACCTGAGGCTAGTCCTTGTGTAACGGTAGCTTTGTAGGCAACTTTAAGCTTGTCATCATACTTTCCGATTGCATCCTTCTCCCCAGTAAAAGATGCAACCTTGACCATACATTCAAGGAACAAAAAATATCAAACAAAATCAGAAAAAGGTGCACTCAACACACGAACTGAGAGTGACGAAAAAGCACGGGATTGTGTAAAAACACGAAAGAAATCACTGAAGTTGATCCAAGTGCATTGACACTTACAGTCCTGATAGCACCCACAGCCTGCTCCACAACATTTCCAGCATCGGCATAAGCCATTTGTGCACGGCTGGACATCTTCATCATCAACAATGCCATGATTGCACCAGAGATAACAAGGGCAGGAATGCAAGCTAGTAAAACCAAGGCTAAATGCCATCCTCTTATGAAGGCAATAGCGAATCCACCAACAAAAGTGGACAGCAGTTGTATGAATTTGCCAACTTTTTCGCCCATTGCATCCTGAATAAGAACAGTGTCCCCTGACATCCTCCCTATGACCTCTCCTGTAGTTGTTTCGGTGTCAAAGAAGGCGATATCTTGTCTCAGAATTGTTTTTAGGTAAAGCCCTCGAATTCGAGCTGATTGCCTTTCTCCAGTCACAATCCAGCATGTAACCTCTGTCATCAAGGCATGTACAGGAAGCAAGATCAGCAGAGTTAATCACTTGACAAGTTATATCCATTGTTTCTAATAACCAGTGTTGTGTTATTCAAAGTGAATTCAATCACCACTTTTTCATTCCCTTTAAACTGTCAACGTTCTTAGACTCCTCTTTTGACATTAGGCATGCAGGTCCAACATTTACAATCAAAGATGGGACAGAACATCTTAGTCATCAGTTCCGATCATAAACATGCCAAATCTTTTAGGTTCTTAAAATAAGCACTCGTAGATAATGGTTTATTTATCCTAATCAATGTCAAAGAACCTCAATCTTGTCTAAAGTTCTGGATCTGCCATTGTAAGTAGACTTCAAGATTACGTTAGAGATAGTATAATCAAATACAAATCAAATGTACTGCTATTAGTGAACTTTTAACTTCGAGTTTAACTGTTTAGAGTAGGAAGCCTCCTGTACTTTAAAGCTTATGGATCATATGGAGTTGATAAGACAGAAAAACATATTGTCCACTAGCTCCAAAGTGGAAAAGGTAAATGAAAAGACAAACACTTACGTAGGAAGCAAACAATGCACGAGTATATAGCCAAGTACAAGAACCTGAGGGAAACCTGCATCACAAAAGGATAAAATTTGGCTAGTAGTTAGTCACTATTCCCATTCCCATTCTCCTCAAATCCGCAAAATCAGCACCCATACTGTGACTTGTCGTCTCATTCTCGTTATAGATGTCTTAACTTTGAACTTAATATTACATAGGAAGAAAAAACTGAGACAACTATACAAACACAATTTACTTCCTCATATATATGAATCTATATATTATTGAAATTTTTAATAAAATCCTCAGAGTATTATTTTGTACTACCAAGCGATTCACTAAAATTTTCACTAAAATGTTATATCTCCTTATTTTTGCATAAACATGTGCCCACAAAGAGAAAACAAAATTATCTAAATTGGGGTGGAAAGGGTATAATGCTTGTTGTCTCAGGTTTGCAAGTAATGTATCACAGATTGTTGATTGTACAATTTCTCTTTTTGACAACCTGAACTTAGAATAAGTACTCTTTTCCACACAAAAGAAGTATAATTTCTCCTTTTCCTAACCAGACAGTACTCAATTATGAGTGTATTTTATTCAGAATGAGATTATCAAGCACAAGCAGCAGAATCATTATTTCGGAACAGTACAATGGAATGTCAAAAATATTATAGAACCTACTCATATCATAATTTATGCATTGAGTGCTGTCCTTATTTATTCTGCCTCTCTAAATTATTTGGTCCATTTTCTTTTCTACCAAACAAAAGAAAAAAATAGAAAATATGGAATACAATATATATGGCTGTATCTATCCACCATCTATTGCTCAGCACTCACCAAAAAAATGAAAAGAAAAAAAAATAGGCTTGTTCTTTCTGAGATTCTCTCTATTTTGGCCACATATCTCCATTTATTAGAATCTTATATTGAAAATTATACAAGAATATTCAAGTACAGAGTTAAAATTAATACTGTATAGAATAAAATATCATAGGTGTTACATTAGAAAATATTTATTTGTTAAGTTACCTAACTAATAAATCCAAAAAGTTATAACATTAAATATATATCATCAGGTCAATTGAAAGTCTATTTACCAATCTATTAAATTTTAAAAATTATTTACATTTTGTACTGTAAGAAATTTAATTAATTTATTTATTTTTACATTGATAAGGATTCACGGATGTGCTTTTGTACTCAAGGGAGAGGAAGATACTAAACTCGGGCTGAAAAGTACCAATCTAATTATGAAGTATAACTAATTAAGTCCAAAATAAACAACAATAAGAACAACTTTTAGTGGAAGTTTTACTTTTATAGAATATGGAAAAATCTAAATGTAAACAATATAACCGTGATTAACATTTATAAGAGTAAGTAGAGAGATCGATTCTATAAGATCCATATAAAAATATCTTATTTACTTTTATTGAAACCTTTTAAAATGCATTCAAAAATAAAAACCTTAAAATTATCAAAAAAAATAAATACAGAGAATTAATGGTTTTAAACCAATTAGAACATCAACATGGTGAGTGATAATTAGGAAGCCTCCATTTGAATATTTAGTAGCACCCACTAGAGCATGCCCCTCTATTTTATGTCGGCCACTTGGGGAAAAGCTTTGGGTTTTCTATCCTTCGGTCACGCTCAAGACAGACGGGGAGGGAGTGAAAGATCCAACTTTGCTAAAACAAGATGTACACGATTAGTACTCTCTTCTTTAAATTTAATTAACGTTTTCGGATTGTGAGATGATATCAAAATTTTATAAATTTTAAGTCAAAAATTAAATTATTTTTAAAATAATAAAGGAAAGAAAAATAATTATTAATATATTGTTAAAATCATAAATTTTTATACATTATAAAATAAACAAAGCTGATTAAAGCGACAATACGGATGAATTACTTTCTAACTGGCAATACTATTACTGGCTAACACTAAGGAAGGACACTAATTTGCCATTTGTTGTTTTCTCATTGTGAGCATTACTATTTAAAAAAATTCCAATAATTGATTCACTTACATATAATCCAATTGGTCCAACATTTCAGGGAAGACTTTCTTTTTCTTTTCGCTATACTGTCTTCTCTTAAACCTGGATTTGCTACACAATAGATTGCCATTTTTTGTATGTTATATAATGCGTTCTATCATCATATTATGGCTTATCCACTATAAATATGTAAATTTGATACTAAAGGTTATTACTATACTTTTTACATTTCACAATATTTATTATTTTTAATTTTGAGTAAATATTAAGAAAATACATAATTTATGATAATATTTGTGTTAAAAGATCAAATTACCCCCAAATTTCTTTCAAATAACGAAAGTCAATAAAAAAACAGAAGAAAAAGTAATTATTAAGAATAAAATTGATAAACTAATCATTAATATGTTTAATAAATATTATAAAATAAAAAAGTTTTTAAAAGTTCTAAAATCATACTTTACTTTTAGTTTGACTATGAATAAAAGAGTGTGAAAACTACAATATCATCACATTGCAAAGGGATGATATTTATATTCCATCGTACTTATGAGATCGTGATTATTTTTCCTTCTCTAAACTATAAAGAAATTGAATTTGAATTTAAATTTGAATTTGGATTTGAATAAAATTCTATTTTTTATTTAAAAACATAAAACTCCTCCATGAAACTAATTTCTTTTAGATAATTGTTTCTTAACAAACAGACGCTAAGTAGATTAAGTAACTTTAAACTCATGACTGTAATAATAAATAGTTTTCTCCTTAAGCAATCTTCCCTTTTCCCATTAAGTTTCCTTTCCTTCCCCTTCACGTTATCCATCTATACAAACATAGAGCAGGTTTTGTACTTATAGTCTAATTCAAATTAATGTACTCGATTATTGTTTCTTCCAAAATTTATGATTTTAAGGTCTTGTTGTATTTAGATATAAGGAGCTGTAAAAATTATAAAAAGTTACAAAATTGTAAGCTATAAAATTAAATGGAATAACGCTTAATTAGAGTATTCGATTATTAAAGGTATACACAAAAACCATGCACATGAACTAAAACTTCTAATCCTAACTTTAAAAACCCTATTAGTTAAGTTAATTAATTTATTTATGGTAATTAAGCTTTACTATAATTCAAATTGTGTTGGTCAACTTTAACAAGCCATAGTGGACCCCTGTAGGATCTCACAAAGGTAAGGAGTGGGCCCAGTTAGAACCCTATGATGAGGTAAAGGAGGTTAAAGCAACAACGCCAAGTCTTGATGGGATATGAATGATCCAGGTGACATCAAGGGGCCCCTTCCACTCCAAGAAGCTTGCTTTGCCAGGTAAAAAGTAATTTGAGGAAAAATAAGACAGATTTACTTTTATTTTCTTTTATCATTCTTCAGGATCCAACACATTTCCTATAATGAGGTGCATTCAGACTGCATGATTACAGAGTTTGCCCAATTTTCTCATGCCTTTTTTTAAAATAAATAAATAAATAAATAAATACACTTTAGAGGAGTGTTCTATTTGATACACCTTGAGCATACCCTTGGAAAAAGACTTTGGTAAACTGTGAAATCTTGCATATCAAGAAATACAAAAGTGTTCTATTTGATACACCTTGAGCATAACACGTTATTTCAATTATATGTATATTAAGTTAAGTCGTTTATTTTCTGTAATTTATTGGACATTTTCAAAACAAAGTCTTTAAAATAAATATATATGTATGAAATTACTAATTATTAATAATATGATTATTATTTGGAACGAATGTAACACGTATAGTTAAATCTAAATTTTATATATTATAAGTACCTATATAAATTTCACAATAGGTAGGACTTAGCACCACAAATAACCCTTCATTCTTTTCAAGACATATCTTTTTCATAAAATAAAATTAATGACTTAATTAGGTGATCAATATATAGTATAAAATAAAATTGCATCGATTATTAATTTTAAAATGTGACAGGAATTAAGAGAACAATTTCTTTCCCTTTTCTAATAATATTGTGGAACGTCACCTTAAACATCAATGAAAACGCTAACCTAAGATATTTCTTTCATAGCACTACCCAAAACAAGAACAAGCCGGTGAAATGCTCAACTGCGAGTCAACTGGCTAATTAATCATGGGAAGCAATCAGATAATTTCCTACCTTTCATTTGTGATAATTAGCTCAACATATGCAACATTCTATTCCTATTCACACGAGATTTGTCACATGAATCGTGTGAAGTGTGAACAGTTATTTTAATTGTTTTTAAAATATTTTTTTATATATGCTCACCGAATTAAACATGTGCAATACGCAACTTATACATAAATATGTACTTTGGGAGTAACCTATTAGTAGGATGACTAATTTTCATAAGAAAAAGAAGAGTTCGATTCACCTAACTTGTGTACATATTTTATAATTTACCAATTAAAAATATAGTAGAATAAAACTTCCTCTACAAAACTAACTGCTGACAATCAAAATTGTATTTGATTTTTCTCTGGGTGTCATACCTCCGATTTATTATTTTAATTTATTCACACTTTTTATTAGCTATTCATAAACTATTATATATGATCGAAACAATTCATGTAATACGTAATAAAAGTTGAAAAATGTGATAGGTTAATGTGACAAGATCAATTATCATATAAACTTTTGCACCCTATGTTATTTTGTTTCTTAACTTATTCTATTATTTTTTATAAACATTCTCCCTCAAAAAATAAATAAAATAAAAGAAGGACAAAGGTACCTAAACTCCTACTAATTAGGAGTAAAACAACCCTAAGGAATTGAAAAGAAAGAGAGGAAATGAGAAGAGAATACCTTTGAAACATCATGAACGACATGTCTAGAATCAGAGCGACCAAAGGAGTTGATAATCTGACCCAAAACGAGCGTCATCAACGGCTGAGCAATCCCATTCCCTATGGCGGCGACTCCTCCGACTACCATCAAAGCGACGTCGATCGAGTCGGCGAACGCAAAGAGCTTGTAAAAAGGCACCTTCTGCACCTCCTTTCCCTTCTGCTGCTGTTCCTCATCTTTGTTTTCATCCATTAACTATCGATGGCTTCGTTTTCTCTCTCGGAAGTTCAGTTGTTCAGAGATAGAGAGAGATTAGCCCTACAGTAGTAATGCCCGGCGCGAAGGTTAAGGATTAACCCCTGAAAAGTGGAAGGAAAAGAAAGAGTGTTTGTTTTGGTCTTGGAGAGATTTTAGAGTTAGAGTTTTTGACAACTAATTTTGAGAATAAATAGGGTGATTTGCTTTGCTGAGGCGTCGCCGAAAAGGAAGGGAAATATAAAGAGAGAAGAGAGGAAAAATAAAAAAAAGGAAAAAGAGAAAGGAAATTCTGCCACTGTTTTTTTTTTTTTAAATTTTAGTTTTTAAAGTGCCGACCGTACTCGTGTTGGCACTCTAAGGAATTGCATGAATGCGATGAGAATATTTGTTAATTAAATTTATTTGGTTTTTTATTTTCTCTTTCTAGAAAGCGTGTGAATCGATTATGTTATGCATATGGTGGTTGCAAAAACGTTTCCCGCGACAGCCAAGTAGTGTGAACTCCGCTCACTATATAGCCTTCTGGTTTGATAATATCAAAAATCAAAAATAAACAAATAATATCCACATCAATTCTGTCCCAAATAGTACACCGATTTGCCCGTTTTACACTGGCAAATTGTATGGCTCATTGTATGATCGATAGGTCTGGAAAAGTTGCAAAATTTCTTTAACTCATCCCCTCCACACAAAAAAAGAAAACAAAAAAAAAAAAAGACCACCTCTTCTTCACATGTACCCTTGAGATTAGGCCCTTTGAGCTTAGGGTAGCAACAAGTAAAGTGCAAAAATAATTCATACCTTGATTTTTTTTTTTAAAATAGTTTACTGCCCTTAAGGTTTGAAAAGTAAGGTACTTATTCTTAAAACTTATGATCTTGAAATAGTAATTTAAAGTATTTTCAGAATATGGAGGACCTTTTTGAAAAAAAAATAATCGAAATATAATATCATAGGGTAATAAAATGTTAATAATTTGTCTTGCTAGCTATAAGAGGTGTATATTATAATCATGTTCTATTTACCTGTAAGGAGTTGTATGGCTGTAAGAAACTGTAAGAAAAGGTATAAGAAATTGTAAGTAGTTGTAGCCATGTAAGGAACTGTAAGGAGTTATAAGAAGTCTGTAAACAATTGTAAGAAATATAAAATATTTTAAATGACTTGATAAAAATATTTAATATATTTTTATATTTATGTACAACATATTTGTATATTATTTATGAATTTAATATAAATTATAAAATTTATATATTTGTAATGTCAAATGCATATGTATCAGTTTTGATAATTTATTTTCTTCTTTTTTATTTTAAAAAATGAAAGTATATTTGATACTTATGAAAAGAGTTTTTATAGATACATAAATGACTTTCATATAATAGATAATTGAAAATGGCCTTAATTTTACAAGTTTGAAATAAATGTTGTTAACTATTAAATGTTTTCAAATATGAAAATTAGTAATTGAGGACATTTATTTCAAACATGTAAAATTAACGTTATTTTCAACTGGCTATTACATGAAAATTATTTATGCATCTATAAAAACAATTTTCATAAATATCAAATATAATTTCTTTTTTCTTGAAAAACAAATTATTAAACATGACATATATATGCATTTGGCATCACAAAATATATAAATTTTATTATTCCATTACATAAAATTCATAAATTAGAATACAAATTTGTTACACATAACTAAAAAATACACATATGAATATATTAAATATTTTTATCGAATCGTATATAACATTTTATATTCCCTCTAACTCCTTTCAACTTCTTATTGCTGCTTATATCTTTTTACACCTCCTTACAACTCTTTGCAACTTATGCTAAATGGAACATGGGTAAAATAGCTCAAATAATTTCATTACATTCAACTTGACTATTCACCTATAAACTTAAACTTTAACAAAATGTGTGTAATATTATTCATAATAACTAGCTTAAATGGACATGATACTTTTAAAATTAATTATTCGTTGGGATTTGTTTGTGAATTTTTTAAGACATAAAATTAAATTAATATATTCAATATGTATTAATTATCAAAATGCTTACACATCTATACAAATAAATCCAATATACTCAAAATACCCGATGAGAGTATGAATATAACAATGGGGAAAATTGGGTATATGTATAAATATATCCGCCATGTACATATCCCATAGTCATCCCTAGTAGACACTTTTACACATAAATATTCACCAACAAAAAATTTCATTAACGATAGAAAAATAAATTCACAATAAATTTCGACATGTAATTATAAGGAGATGTAAGAAAATGTAAGAAGCTGCAAGGAGTTATAAAAAGATATAAGAAGTTGTAAGAACTCGTAATAAGTTGTAAGGAAAGGTATAAGGACTCGTAAGGTTGTAAGTTAAAATTAAATGGAACATGACCTATAACTCTCCCAAATCCCAACAAATGTACTTTTCATTTTCAACACTCAAACTCTAAGATTTTATCAAAGTAGAACATTGGTTACACTTTTTTTTTTCGGCCATTGAGTCCTTAATTTCATTTCACTCCATTCCAACTACTATTAATTCGTAAAAGTTAGTGTTTTCACATTACATATATTTTCTTTTTGTTTGTAGAATTTAAACATTATATAATTTAAATCAATTTGTATTAATCAAACATCTAATATAATTTAAATCAACAAAACCCACCCGGCCCATATAGGTCCACTTCCGCAGGGTCTAGACATATCCAAATGTATGTCGTCTTCTTCCGCAGGGTCTAGACATATCCAAATGTATGTCGTCTTACCCTAGTAAACATTTTTTCAAGCAACTTGTTTAATTTAAATCAATTTTCATTAATTAATATCAAGATGTAACTTAATTCAATCTACATTAATTTAAAATCAACTTACGTTGATGTATTTTGTGTGTGCATATAAGATGTAAAGGTCAATATAACCGAGATTCGAATTAAAGGCCCTTACATAACTTTTACTCCCTCCGTCCCACTAAAAAACATATATTTTAAGAAATTAAAATACTAACTAATAGATGATAAATTTAGTGGAGATAATGAAATATGATTAGTTAAAGTTGCATTTAATGAGCTTATAAGGAAGTTAATTTGGTACAAAAAATGTGATTTAGGAAGATCACTAGGAATGGAGGGAGTAAGTCTTTTTACCAACTACTTCATTCATTTCATAATACTTGTTATTTTTTAGCAAGAAATACTAAAGAAAAGCAAACTTTATGACAAAAAATTATGTTAAAAGACTAAGTTTCCCTAATGTTTTATTGAAAATGAAAAAAGTCAATGAAAAAATGAGGGAAGAAAAGAGCAATTAATAAGCACAAAAACATTTTCTGGTTGTTCTCTAATTAAATTTGAGTTACAACAACTAGTTAATGTTTTTGTCGAATTTTTTTATTTTTATGTGGTAATCAGGCCCACTTTCTGAGGCCCTATTTTAGGGAAGCCTAGAAGATTAACATGGGTCGGGGTAGGGAGGGTGTCAAAGTCCAAAACCATTTCTCTCATACAAATTTTTCAAATAAGAAAATATTATTCCCCTCCCCAAGGATCGAATCTGGGGAGAGGAAAGAAAGCGGGTGAACGGCCATACGTGGAAACTTATATATAGGGTTATGTAAGCGCTGACTCAATTTCTTATTTCATGTTCAACCGACTTCTAAGTAGTGTTACGTGTGTGTACCTTTGCATAAGTGATTTAATTAGAATTTGACTTGTGTAAAAAGTTGATGCATTTAATTCCAACCACGAGAAGGGATCTCTTCTCTCTCTTTGGAAGTGGGCCTCACGATGATTATCCTCTAAACCCAAACAAAGTTAGACCAACCTACGAATGGGATTATTAATCTATCAACGCCCCACCTATAATCCTTGCGACTCTACCATAATCAGTCGTACTAGAATGTTTGAGATTATGTTTACCATCATTTTTATTTTTTTATTAGAAGGATCAATTTAAGTTTTTATAAGATATTGTATCATCCCATAATGTTAATCCGATCGTCTTAATTCGATAACAAATAAAAAATATAATTATACTAATTTTTTTTTTTGAGCAGAATTGTACTAATTAAATGTACATAAATTGTACACTAATATATTATTGATTAATTTAATTTTTTATTTTGAAACACTTTGTTTTTATGTTAATATTTTTTTATCTAATTACGTCACATTATATAAATATTGATTTAATATTTATTTTATAAATATATCTAAAATAATTGATAATAAATTTATTTTTTCAAAGGAAGGGGATATCATTCGTCACAGATGATGTCACATTGGATGAGGGTATTAAATGTAAGGATTCTAACTCATCAAAATTGAGAGCGTGGAAAGATCTGTCTAAATGCTCAAACGTCCGATTTTCTTTGAATGAATGTTTTACATTGCTGATAACATAAAAAAAAAAAGGGAAAATAACGACTTCATTAATAAAATGTCAAATGATACTTGTAATAAAAAATATATATGAATAATCATAAATTTAAAACATAAATATAAAATTTGATTTTCAATATTATTGTTTAGCTTCAAACTATGACAAACTTTTCATGTATAGTTTTCGATGACTCAACATCTTTCATATTAATAGAGGATCTCACAATTTATGTTAAAGTGATTTAAAAGTCAATCTTTATCCATTATCTTGAACCATACGAATTAATCATAACTCTCATAGAAAGGGAGATTAACACTCCCATCAAAGGGGAGAACAACTCTTGTAAATAAACAGACAAAATTTTTATTTGTTAAACTCTAAAATTAAACTAATAATCAATGTAAAAATTACTTAAAACCAGGCTTTCCATTAACAAAGTTTGTTGATGACAGCCCCTCTTGTACAGAGAATAAGTGGAAGCTGGGGCTTTTTAGGGGGAGAAGAGAGATGTAACCCTCGACCCTATGTATAAGATCCTAATAACATTAAGGGATTACCGGTAGTGGAATGAAATGAAATGAAACCCGAAATCTATAATGGAATGAAACTAGATTCATGAAATTAATTATTTGGTTCATATCATGAGTGAAATCATAACTCAATTTTTACTGTTTGATTTAATTATGGAACGGAATCAAAACTATTTTTTTATAAAAAATACATTTTTCTAGACTAAAATTATGTTTTTCCATGTAAATATAATTTAATAAAGCAACTCACTTGGAATTTGTTTGAGGGGGATTTGATGCAGCAAACCCGTGTGAGGTTTTGGGGGGGTGAAAAAGGTGCAACAACCAGCCATCGGAATTTGGGGGAAGGGGAAAACACCTGCCGTAGGAATCTGGAGGGGCGAAACAGGGGGAGAAAACCAACGTTCTTCTCCGGTGAAAATGGGGGGGACGAAAGACCCATCCAAATATTAGGGAGCCAGGGAACGAAGCATTATTGGTCTCTGGCGAGTTCTTTGTCCCTGACGGTTTTTGTCTCCAACGAGTTTTTTTATAGCAGCACGTTGGGATTTAATGAATCATTGGGATTTTATGAAAGATGGAACAAAATAAGGGTTAGAGGATTTGATGAATATTTTTTAGAAAAATAAAAATTAAATACCTTGAAAAAATGAGATTTAATACATCTAAAAAATGAGAGAAATCAAAATCCTTATATTTGAGGGAGGGGGATTTGATACCGCTAGAAATCAAATCTCGTTGCTTAAAAGTCTAACAAACACAAGATATAAAAACCCGATACCTAAAAGTATTAAATTTCATTCACAAACCCACAACCAACACCCCTTCGACTTCATAAGTTTAGACTGATGTAGCATTGAAATTTTATATAAATTCTCAAGAGATGATTTTATGTAAACAAAAAGATATAATTATTTATTCCATATATATAGTAATCAAATAAATAATACATAATAAGTAGTTAAAGGTGATATCAATTAAGTAACTAGGCTATACTAACAAAATAGCCCTCTTGTATTATGTTTATTGTTAAAAAAATTCATTTCTCTAATCACATGTTATCGAAAAAAACTTACTTTTTAAAAAATTTAATATAATTTTATTGGTTAAAAACTTATCATTTCAACAGTTTAAATGCATTTAATGATTATTTTGACATACTTTTTAAAAAATGACTATGAATATAAAATAGAGGAAGTAACTTACTAGTAAATTATGACAAGTTATTGAAAAAGAAAAAAAAATTGGATTGAAATTGCCAATAGAATTTACTTGGATAAGGGCACAATAGACATGCAATACCCAAAACCACACTATTCTCACAAGTGGAATTTTATCCTTCAAAGGGTTAGTTATACCCTTCCTCATGTAAGACAAATAATTGGTCATAGCACTTTCATGTGGTTTGATAATTAGCGACCTATTGGCCCTCTCTACTTAATGATGTAAGGATATCAAAAAACATGGAACACTTGAGAGTCCGAAGTGTTATTAGGAATGGTTGTTGGAATAACTTGTGGTTGAAAAGATGGATTCCTAATAATATAGTTGAGATGATCACTAAGATCAAGCTAAATAGGCTTAACTCAGATAGTGATGGCCCTAGTTAGAGTTTAAACCCCAATGGTAAGTTCACCGCGTCATCCCTATATTGGCATTTATACAAAAGCCCACCTTGAGAACATAAGATCAAATGGAAACAAATTTGGAAAATTAAAGTTTAGGAAAAAATTAAAGTATTAATCTGGTGTGCTGCACACCAAGGTTTGCAGGTTGCAAATCGCTTAAGTTAATGGATTTATGATGTTGAGCCTACTTGTTCCTTATGCCATCTTCGTAATGAAAGTCACCTCCATTTATTTAGATATTGCCCTTTTGCCGCAACTACATGGTGTAAATTCCTTCCACCTAATGAGCATTGCCTTATTGCTAATTTCTTGAATCTAAGTCGGCATGGTTGGTTAAGTTTGAATCTTAAAAATGATAACTGGAACAGGATGTTTATGATAATATGCTGGCACATTTGGATTTACAAAAACTAATGTATTTTCTCTAATCAAACTCAAAGTAATCATAGTGCATGGACATATTTGATATATGACTTAGCTCAAGCTAACACTTTATGGAGTTTACAGGGACCAGATTTTCTGAAAAATACCCCGATCGTCATATGAAAACCCCCAACCTAGGTTCACTTTAAGATCAATTTTGGGCTCTATAGAGATGAGGTGAAGAAGATTTATGGCTGGTGGCCTTATAAGGACGACTAACCACAATTGTTTCCTTGGTTGACGGTCATTGTCCAATCCGATGATAAAGAAATGGCCATCTTGGAAGTGATGAAAGAAACACTCATGAAAGCTTGGGACTACAACATCCCAAAGATGGAAATCGACCTTGAAGATGATGTCATCAACCAAATTAAGGAGGACATGAATTTGGATGACAACAAACCCACGACTATGTCATTGGGCAAGTCATCGACCTTATCAAAAGGAAGTGGGAAATTACCATCAACCATGCAATAGGGGCGGTTAACTTGGTTGCAGTGGCACCGGCCAATGTCAATAAGGATAAAATGGAACTGTTTTTGCTTCATACCTTATTTCCCCACAAGTGAAATAGATTATTCAAGCTGATGAACGGGTCATCCAAATAGGTAAGGAAATGATGGAGAAGTGAGATCACTTTGTTGCTAGCTCCCAATGTAACTAGTCTTTTCATGCATCTTGTGTTACTTGTTTGTGTTGTTTCCTCGTGTAATGTATTATGGCATTGTTTTCCTTTGAATTTCGTTGGTGTTGGTCATTGATGCATTTGTTGGCGTCTTTATGTTTGTGGTTTTGCATGTAACTTGTATGTTTATAATTTTCTTTTCAACTTAATAAAGTCCTTTTTCTTCTAAAAAAACTTACTAGTAAAATATTACAATCCACCACTAAAACAGACACTTTAAATTCTTTAATCATTAAAGGGATGTTTGGTTTAACTAGACTGAAATGAAATAGAATTGGGAATAAAATCGGGGGTATGGAAATGGTTTTTTATCGTTCCAATTGTTTGATTTAACTAATAAATGATTTCTAATGTAGTATAATCCCGAGTTATCCACGTAATATGCCGCGCTAATGTTGAATCGGATCAAACCCAGCTTGACATCGGTATTAACTTCACATTGGTCCTAAAGAGGCCCAACTCTTTATGTGAAAAGTAAAATAAAGATTGTAAGTGAAATACCCATTTTACCCCTCATTCATGAGTCATATACATACTAACCCTTTCATGCACAAAGGGGAGGTTACATTCATTACACAAACACTTTAAGAGAGGACATACTTCGCTCTCTGTAGAGTCCATAATCCCCTAATCTTCATAAAGATCCCTCCTTTATTTAAGCATCTTCATAGGTCTCAACTTTTGGAACAAGAAACCGATCTTCTCTAAAGATCGGATCTTTACTCATCCTCTATTTCCTCTTCTAACTTAAGTTTCGGAGGGGCATTCCCTAGGATCCAACCCTCGGGCGTGCCTTTGTGTAGGTCAGGAGCACACCGAGCGGGACACACGACAATCCGAGCCTCCCACGAGCGTAAGTCCATTTCTCCAAATCATCAAACAAATCATCATCTAAGTTTCTTCGGAAACAGATTGGCACCGTCTCGTGGGGAGAAATGGTAGCTCATGGTAGCAAGCAACACCCGCTCTAAATCAAGGATGACTAGAACTTAAGATAGGGGACGTGACACTCGCTAACCCTTCCCTAGCGAACAACAACAAGAATACCAAGTGGAGGATAAGGTTGAGTCTTCCCATCGCTCCACTCGGGAATCGACCTCCTAGTCACCAAGGAAATGTAACCATCGATGCCTTCCAAAAATACATGGACACCATGCAAAGTACCATGCTTTAGAGGATGCAAGAGCAGATTAAGACCACCATGGAACAGAGTCGCACCATCCCTTCGTTCTACTACAATTAGGCTCCTACATTTGTCCCTCCGCCCAACAGAGGTCCGACATAAGTGTAACCCCTAGGAGGAATCCCTCAGACAATGTCCAAATCATTGCCACAGGACAACCAAGCACCGAGCATGTTGCCCAAGGCGATGCTACGGAATTATTCATGTAAGGAGAGCCTTAAACCAAGCTAGGGAGAAGGTGGCAACCTCTCACACTGCATCGACCCTTTATGCTTCTCATAGCAAGAGTTCGACATGGTTCGTGGGCCAAGAAGAGAACTCTCAAGTTTCGAGGGCAGGCTGGCCTCAAGTGCATGATCGCCTCCAATACTCCCAAGGGCAAGACCGACCTCGAGAAAGATAAAGGCATACAAGCCCCCAACGGTATGTCACTAAGGAGTACAATGTTAGGAAAACAAGGCATCAAGACGAGTCGCCTAGAAGGGATTGGTAGCACCGCATCGAAGAAAGGTGTACTCGCCTAGGTCGGAGCGTAGTAAGAGCCCTTCCTTGATGGAGGTGGCAAGACCTCTCCCTCCACCTATCCATGTAATAGGCTCAGCTTTGCAACAAGACCCTCCAATTTTTACTACACCTTTCACCCAAGTCGTTATGCAATCACCTCATCCCAAAAGGGTCAAGGTGCCGAACATCGATCCATATGATGGAACCCACTCGACTTAGAGGACTATCTCACATATTGCATGTCCTATATGTATGTCCAAGAAGCAACAGATGTCATCTTCTGTCGCTTCTTTCCAGCCTACCCCGAAGGGAGTAGCACGAAGTAGTTCAATGGCCTTCCCTCGGTAGCATTTCTTCATTTCAAGAGTTATCGGAAAAGTTTGTTGGGCGATTCCTCGCGACTTGCAAAGAGAAGAGGACTAGCATACACCTTTCTAAAGTGAAATAAGGGAATAACGAATCACACAAGGATTATGTTCGTCGGTTTCATGGAGAAGCAGTCCTTGTTCCAAATTTGGAGGACGGGGTAGCCTATACGACCGTCCTCAATGGGCTCAAAGGGGACGCTTCAAGTTCTCCCCGGCCGAGCAGAGGGTGTGTACTCCGGTTGAAGTCCTTAGGAAAGTAGCAAGCTTTATCCAAGCAGCTGAGATATGTGTTAAAGAGGGAGATCAAGCTTGAAAGGGGAGGGTGATAAGCAACCCTACCAAAAGCCGGGGAAGAAACAAAGGATTGATGATCGAGATCACCATTTCAATACCGACCCTAGAAGCATTCTCGATAGAAATCAAAGGGCACGCCATGTTGAAGAGGCCACCTCCTATGGCAATATGTTCTTGCAACACCGAGAAGTATTGTGAGTTCTATGAGCAATCGGGGCACAACACTCGCCGATTGTAGGAAACTCAAGAAGGCACTTAACAAGTTGGTAGATCATGGCGAGATCAACCGTTTCCTTAAGAGAGGACCAAGGGCCATGTAGAGAAATATGCAAGGCAAGAAACAGGATCGGAAGGACAAAGGGCAAGAGGATGAGTGCTTTACTCAATTAGTAGCGACCATAGTGGGAGGCCTCGCGGGAACTTCACCACAGCCTTCCTGGAAAGCTTACCTCCGAAGTGCCCAATAGGTAATGGTAACGGGACAACCTCCATTATTGGAGGTTCCCACCATGACCTTTGGTAAAGAGGACCTGAAGGGCATGTCTACTCCTCACGACGACCCCTTGGCCATTAAATTTAAGATTGCAAATGCTAATGTCGTAAAGATTCTAATAGACACGGGTAGCTCGGTGGACGTTGTCACTTGGGAGTGTCTACGAAATTGAAGTACCCAGCGGATGGCCTCAGTCCCTTAGTCAACCCCATCATGTGATTTAGGGGACAAACTCTTATGCCCCTTGGAATGATTTGCTTACCTGTCAGGATAGGGGAAAAGACTAAGGCTCGAAATATGGAGGTCGACTTCCTTGTTGTGGATGTTCCAATAGCTTACAATGTGATAATTGGGCTCCCTACCTTATCCATCATCAAAGTGATTGTAGGCCCTTACCTTTTGCTCATGAGGTATGAATTGGATGATGGCATTGTTGGTAAGTTGTATGGTGATCAAAGGATGGCTCATGAATGTCACTATGTCGACATGAAGCCTTTTATGAAATAGGCCGAAGCTTTAGCTATTTACCTTGCCACTAAGAAAGACTATGGGAAGACTCATTGTGAACCCTTAGATAAAAGCAAACTCAAGAAGTGTTTTGTTTGAGAGAAGCACAACATCGTTTGTAAGTAGAGTTTTTTTTTTTTCCTTTCAACAAAATGAAGAAGTCTTTGTATCGGTGGACTCTCTTTTCCAAGGACCCACTCATGATGTATGAGATCCCAATTTTCTCTGGACTCACCCCTCACTTGAATTACCCTTTTGTTAAGGATTCAATAGGGGCGTGAGATCCTTTTTCTATGTGGACTCAAATTTTCCCTATGATCAATACAATGAGTGCCGTGCATACAATCTGTTTGCATTTCTTGTTACCGAATTGGGGGCATATTTAGAGAAGGGGCTAACATGGATCCTCAACTTTATTATGCAAAGGGCTAACATGTACCCTAGCATAAAATAATTTCGGCAATGAGAAAAACAAAGAAAAACAACGTTGATAAGGAGTATCATGTTCATAAAGGTTGGTCATGTTCTTGAGGGATCGATCATGTTTCCCAGGGATCAGCTTGTGTCTTAAAGGAGTCGATCATGATCTCAACAATGCTCAAAAGAAGACCCTATGGGGTCATACATGACCCCTAAGGGTTATCATTCAAGAGAAGACCCTTTTGGGTCATGTACATGACCCTTAAGGGATATAAACCAAGAGAAGACCCTTTGGGGTTATATGTGACCCCTTAGGAGTATCACTTAAGTAGAAGACCTTATGGGGTCATAAATGACCCCTATCATTTAAGAGAAGGCCTTTCTGTGTCATGTACATGACCCTTAAGGGATATAAACCAAGAGAAGACCCTTTGGGTTTATATGTGACCCCTTAGGAGTATCACTTAAGAAGAAGAACCTATGGGGTCCTACATGGCCTCTAAGGGGTGTCATTCAATAGAAGACCCTTTTGGGTCATACATGATCCAAAAGGAGTATCCTACTCAGTGATCTAAAAGGAGTATATACATCACTACGGATCCGCAAAGGATAGGCCCTTGGGTTATCGAACTAAATATCAAGGAAATAGAGTAATAGTTATCCTACTCGGAGTGACTAAGGGCGAGTCATGGGAAGGAGTCACAAAGTCTACAATTTTTCGGAATATGCTACTATCGGCCTCGCCTAGGGGCCTCGAAGATGTGCTACTTTGCAAAGCGATACTAAAAGGAGGAATGGAAGATACATGGAAGGGTGAAGTTCGTGTGCTCATTATTCCAATATACAGGGGTTTTTCATGGAATGATTTTAATGGATGAAGTTGAAACTCGGGTACTCAAGCATGCGTGGAGCTGAAAATTTGGAGACAAATAAGAGATAAGAGTTGAAAAAATTTGGAGTCCCAAGCTGAATTTTTGAAGATGATTTCATGAGTCCAAGTGAAGAAAAGAGAAGAAAAAGAGATCAAAAAAGCTGAAAATTCAGATTCAAATATTCAATCAAAACAAAAGGGGGGTAGAAATTTGGAGAATGAGGAGACAGCAAAAATTTGAAGACAAAAGCTACCGAACTCCCTCTCTCACTCACCAGCCAGCTTTCTTTCTCTTCTTAGCACTACCAACATTCTCTCTCTCCTCACGGGCCTTTCTTTGCCCTCACTGACAGCCCTCATCTCTCTTTCTCTCCCATGCTAGCACCCTCTTTTCTCTCTCTTCACAGACCTCTCTGATAGCTGCTCACCTCATGGTCTCCCTCAAACTCCCTCGCTACCTAACCGAGCCCTTATCTTCCCCCTCCCCGTTCAGCTACATCTCTCACTGCCAAGCCCCTTCATCGCTGCCCAATTCTATCCCTCCTCAAGGGCTCAGTACCAAGCCCTTACTCTCCTCCCATGGCTAAAGATCTCAGCTACCAGCTTTCTCTCTCTCTCTCTCGCTGCCCCCACATCCCTCAAGCTCTCGCTGCTTCACTCTCTTTCTTCATTTGCTGCAAACTCTCAAACTCTTGCTGCTCTCATGGCTGCCAAGGGCTCGGTCTAAAGCCCATACTCTCACTGCTCGTATTTCACTCAAGGGCTGGGTCAGACCGAGCCCTCTGACTGAGCCCTCATCTTTCTGCCTCCCGTTCAGCCCTCTCTCTTGAGGGCTTGGTCAGACCGAGCCCTCTTTTGCAACCCTCGCTCTCTCTCTGCTACCTCAACCCTCATTCTCTCTCAAGGGCTCGGTCAGACCGAGCCCTCCAATACAACCACTTATCTTGCTCTCAAGGGCTCGGTGACCGAGCCCTACCTTGCAGCCCTCCCCATTCATCCTTCTCTCCCCTCAAAGGCTTGATATCGAGCCCTAAGTTATGGCTTTGATACATGAAACTGAGCCTTCGTGAACGTGCTTCCACTCTAAGCCCAAGCTCAAGCAAAATTGGAGGAACACTTGCTTCAAATTTTTTAAACATAAAAATAAATAATTCTATACAAATACCAAATAAAAATAATAATGATGGTAAAAATAAGAAAAATAATATATACATATATATATATATGTATGTGAATTTGTTTATTTATTTTATCTTTACCTTTTATTATTATTTGAATTATTATTTGTATCAATTTATTTATAATGCACAAATTTAACCAATGCTAACAAAAATAATAATTTGAAAAATAAGATATATTTGAGAAGTATATCTTACGTAAATTATTATGGACATTGTGTTGTGCACTACAAAGTCCGAAAGTTTATGGCCTAACTCTCGAGCCTTAAAATTTTTTCGGCAAATTTACGCATTTTTAGCCCCAAGGGGCTACCGTTGTGCCCTTTGAACATCCAATTTAACCCCAAGGTGTTTGGGTCGTGTCTCTTGCTCCAAACATGGTGGTACCATGAGACGCATCTTTAGCCCAAGGGGCTAATGCCGTGCCCTTTTGCACACCCAATTTAACCCAAAGGGGTTCGGGTCGTGTCTCTTTCTCCAAACATGGTGGTACCATGGGAATCTTACGCATCTTTAGCCCCAAAGGGCTAATGTCGTGCCCTTTTGCACACCCAATTTAACCCCAAGGGGTTGAGGTCGTGTCTCTTACTCCAAACATGGTGGTACCATGAGAGTCTTACACATCTTTAGCCCCAAGGGGCTAATGTCGTGCCCTTTTGCACACCCAATTTAACCCCAAGGAGTTTGGGTCGTGTCTCTTACTCCAAACATGGTGCTACCATGGGATTCTTATGCATCTTTAACCCCAAGGAGCTAATGTCGTGCCCTTTTACACACTCAATTTAACCCCAAGGAGTTCGGGTCGTGTCTCTTGCTCCAAACATGGTGGTACCATGGGAGTCTTACGTATCTTTAGCCCCAAGGGGCTAATGTCGTGCCCCGAAGACACCCAATTTTAGCCCCAAGGGGCTCGGGTTGTGTCTTTCGCTGAAAACATGGAAATACGGGAAAGTCCCAAGCGGAGCTAAGGACCAAAAGGCCTCTCAAGGTTGGCCCCATCGACCGTAGGAGGGGCGACCGAGGCCCCAAGGCCATTGGAGAACCCCATGGACCTGGCCATAGGCTGTAGGGGCGACCAACTTGGCCTCTAGGCGACTAGAGGACACCACGGTCCAGGCCAAGGCCCGAGGCACAAGCCATGGTGGTGGCCAGCAAAGGCCACCTGTGGAGGCCACCACCGGCTTGCCCACAGGTCATGGCAGGCCCCTAGTGCCTGTGGAAGCTACCACCCCCACTACCACAGGCCGCGACAGGCCTCAACAGGTCCCTAGGACCAAAATAAGGCCCCACACTCGAGGCCATGACCCTTGGGGACCCCAAGGCAGCGCCTATTCCTCGTATCCGATGTTATTTTTGTCGTACCTTGTTGTGAAGCACTATAAGAGGATATTGAAGTGTTTTCATAACGCCTCATAGTCTTCATGGAGCCATAATGGGGTTCCTCATCATCTCCAACTAATGAAGCTAGCGAAACGAGTGTGTTGGATCTTAATTTATTTCCAATGGTTAAGATCATATCCTTTACACCTCCTAAGTGAGCTGCAATGATAGAAGAGAAAAGGAGCAAACACTTCACGCTACTTAATGACTATTTTTAACCGCCCAAAGCTTCAAGAAGCGGAGAGGACATTGTTCCACATCTCACCTACTCATTTCGAGGTGCGAGCACGTGGAATATAAGGGGCTAAATGATGTGGTATAATCCCGAGTTATCCACGTAAGATGTCGCGATAATGCTACATCGGATCAAATTGGGTTTGACATCGGTATTAACTTCACAATGGGCCTAATAAGGCCCAACTCTCTATGTGATAAGTAAAACAAATATTGTAGGTGAAATAACCATTTTACCCCTCATTCATGAGTCCTATAAATACTAACCCTTTTATGCACAAAGGGGAGGTTACATTCATTACACAAACACCGTAGGAGAGGACATACTTCGTTCTCTCTAGAGTCCATAATCATCTTCAACTAATATCCCCTAATCTTCATAAAGGTCCCACCTTTATTTAAGCATCTTTAAAGGTCTCGAACTTTTGGACCAAGAAACCGATCTTCTCCAAAGATAAGATCTTTATTCATCCTTCATTCCCTCTTCGACTTAAGCTTCGGAGGGGCATTCCCGAGATCCAACCCCTGGGCGTGCCTTTGTGCAGAGCCAGGAGCGCACCGAGCGAGACACACGACAATCCGAGCCTCCCATGAACGTAAGTCCATTTCTCCGAATCATCAAACAAATCATCATCTAAATTTCTTCGAAAACAATTTGAATATATCATCCATTTCCATACCTATTGTTTGGTTTTCTCCTAGTATCAAACTTTAATATTTTAAATTTGATCCCTTTTTTTATTCTTTTTAGTGCTTCATTTGTTTTTCACTTATATCCATCTATTTCATATATCACCATCACTTTAAAACATATTAACCATGACATAGTTAGTAATTAGTAATCCTAACAATGGCTAGTGGGTAGTCTAAGTATAATGAGGCGTTTAAACCATATAAAATTATTTTATATTTAACCATAAATTAAATTTCAAGAAAAAGAGGACAAAACGAAGATGATGGTGGAGGTTGTACTTAATTGAAATATGAAGAAATTAGATAAGACATTGTCATCGACTACCGTGCTCATTGAAGAAGAACAGTGGAAGAAGGAACAACAATCACAATAACAAAGAATATAACTATTAATATATATTAAAAAAATAAGATTAATTCAAGAATTATAAAAAATAAATGATAAAACTCATACTTTGCAGTTTGACATATCTATGTTATATATAAAGTTAACACCCTTTTATGACCGTATAACTTTTAATTTTTCAATTATACCGTTACTTTGTATAAACGTATAGGGATTAGTTAGTCATTCTACCAAAAAACTGCATTTGCTTTTGAAATAAAAAAATTTAAAAATAAAATCGCTCCCACAACAAATGATGCAATAACCTCTTCAACTTTTAAGGAAACTTTTACCCACCGTGTAAAACCTTCATTGACTTCATAAAATACCTTTCATTTTCACCTCTAATTTCCTTATGGCTAATCTTCTTCATGACTATAAACTCTGCTGTTTAATTTCCACCTATATGTCTCTTTGTAAATTATATCTTTCCTATTTTTCTTAATTAATATTTTCTCTATTTTTTGGATAATAAATTTCTTTTGACTAATTTGTTCACTTTCCCCACTCTGATCGTTCGGAATCTTTACATTTTTTATATATTATTTTGTTAATTTATTTATCTTATTTGATTGATCCCAATATTCTTTTCACCTGTCCGATTAAATCTCATTTACTATTTTTTTAATAAATTTTACAACTTTTTAAAGAATTTCATAGTCACAAATTCCCTCCAACTTTTAGATAAGTGTATACATTCTACCAATTTCGTTTTCTTATTTAATCAATCTTTCTCTATACAACATATATTATATCCATCTATTTATTTATCTATCTATATCTCTATGTTATATTTAATTCCTCATCAATAATTTCTTAATATTATCAAATATTTTAGCTTTTTTTAATGGACGATTTAAATTCCAAAAGACTAAAAGATTGAGTTTTTGACGTACTTTTTAGAGTCAAATTTATCGTAATTTTAGACTTTATATTGGCTATGCATGGCAAAAATAAAATAAAATCGCAACTAATTTATGAGGACAGTGTCACGTAAAAAATACTCTATATATAAGATGCATTATTACATATTTAATAATGACGTATATCATATTCAAGACCGTATGAATGAATTACCTACTACTACTACTACTACTACTATTATTATTATTATGAATGAATTATTATTATGTATAAGATGCATTATGAATGAATTATTATTATTATTATGATATAATTTTAAAAATATCTATAATTTCAAAACTCAAACTCTTTTATATCCTTATACGTGATACGTGTGAGTCCAATCTAGTTGTAAGTAAAAAGAAAAAGACAAATCAAACAAAAAATATGAGTATAGATAACTCCATTTTTATACCTGAGTTCAAAATTTGATGAATCAAAAGCTACATAAGAACTTTAAAGAATATAGATTAATGATACAATTACAAGTTTGGACAAGATTGCAATATAATTGAAACACCTCACTACGTTTTGAGAAACATAAAAATATTAGCATCCTATACTATAATCCAACTGCCCATTCAAATCAAAGCCCAATAAGCCCAAATTTGGCTACAGAATATATACGAAGAGAAACTTATGGGTGCCTGGTGTCTGGATGAGGGAAGATGTGATTTCATTTCATGAATAAGTTTATAGTTATTTTTATTAGACCATATCGTTCAACAAATATTACGTTTATGATGTCTTTTAACTACTATAACAATGGCTAATAATTTATTCTAGCATGATTTATGTTAAAATCATCCATAAATAAATTGCCATTAATTTTCAAATCAAGTTAAGTCATTCGAAAATAAAGTATTACATGTTTATGTTCAATTGCTCCTATTACCAAGCATAACCAGTAGAAAATTTTATATAAAAAATCTAAATTTATTAACTATTAAAATTCATAATTCTTAAATTTACATCAATTATATTTTTTATATTTTTTTGTTTGTACGAAGAGTAAACTAGATTAATGTGAATCATATATTCATTATCATTATTTCATCTATCTTGATTCCCGGTTTTCATATATATAAATGTTAGTAATTGGTAAGCAAAAGTTTTAATTGATTAGGTATAACCAAATGCTTTACTTAAGAAATATAAATCAAAATAATTATGCTAAATTAAAAAATTTAAATTATTTGCTAGATCAGTGCTAAAAAAAAAAAGTTTTTCACATACTCGCTAATCTCCAAAAATTTTAGCTCATTTGTTTCAATTTGTTTAGGCTCATTTGTAATTGGCTTGTGTAAGCTCGACGAGCCGAGCTTGTTTAGGCTCGTTTGGCTCGTTTGTTTGGCCTCGCTTACTCGCTCGTTCGTTCGACTCGTTTGTAATTGGCTCACGTAGGCTCAGCGAGCTTACGAGCTCCAACATTGTAGCTCGAGCTCGGCTCGGATAACCGTCCAGCTCGGCTCGGCTCGTCACAAGCTCGACCTGACAAGCTTTATACGAGCCGGCTCGCGAGGGCTCGCGAGCCAGCTCGGCTCAGTACACCCCTATTCATCGTAATGCTTACATAAATAGTCACACACAATAACTTGTGCAAATGGTGAAATGTTAACTTTTCTTTTTTATATTTAAGTCATTTTTGTCATAAAGCTCGTGCGGCAAACATAGTTGCATTAGAAGAGTCACCCATTTTCATGTGTTATTACAAGTTATGCAGATGCATGTACATAATTATTTAGCTTTATCTCCAACTCTTAAAGGGGTGTACCGGTTAAGAAAATTGACTTTTAAGTCTTAGTTTAATTTGCTTTGGACTTGTAAGGAGCAATTGCCACTTAGGTGTTACTTTGTATTGGATTCTCTCTCTTCTCCCTACTTGCTCTCTCTTTGATTCTCTTTCACTTTCCCCTCTCAATCACTTTCTCTTTCCTCTCCTCTCTCTATCTCCCTCTATAAGTCTCTCTCCCTCTCCTCCCCTTTTGTAGCCAATCTCTTTCTCTCTTCTCTCCTTTCTTGGCCTCTTTCTCTCTCTCTCTCTCCTCCCTTTCTAAGTCACTCTTTCTGTCTCTCTTCCTCCTTTCTTATCCACTCTCTCTCTGCTGCCCTTTCTCAACCGCAAAATCTATCTTACAACCTGGTGTATATTGCACCATAGACCTCCTTTTCCCTCACGTGTAGCTCACACTTTGTTTACTCTCGCTCATACACCCCCTTGTTATCTATTATATTATTAATGTTGCATTTTGTTTAAGTGTTGGACATATGGATTAGTGGTCGGGTCAAATGTTATGCTTCCTACCATATTTGCATATCTTAGATTTAAAACTTGCTATGAGCATTTATTTTGTATAGGTTTGTTTTGTTTTTTCTTCATTCGTTTTTACCCCTGCTTTTCTTTTTCTAAGTTTTACTTATTTTTTTATTAATAAAAATTATACGTTTGACTACATATTTACATGAATTTATTATTATTTTATTTTTGACATATTTATATGAATATTTTTTACATAATTCGACAATCTTATTTCTACTCTTTTTAATTTAAATTTTAAAAAATTAATTTATTATTATTTATAGTGATCAATTTCTTAAATTTATATCACAACTACATCCCCTGTCAAACTTAAACCCACAATTAAATTAGAATATATCAAAAATTCTTTTACAGCATTTAAATTAGAATATATAAATGCCTTTTTTTATGATTTATTAAATCATATGGTTATTGTAATGAACCATTGGTCGAGCTGGCAAATAGGTCGGGTCGGGTCGGGTTCGTGTTCGCATCAAATTTAAATGGATTGAAAAAGAGTCGGCCTAAACCTAACCCATTTATTAAACGGGTTGAAAATTCTAACATGTACCGTTTATTTTTTAAACGGGTTGACTCGAAAATGACCCGTTTACTTCAAGTTTAGATTACTTAAATATATATTTGTCCTTTTAAGATAATTAATTATATTAAAATTAGTAGTATAAGAAATAGTCTTTGAATCTCGTTTATTATTACAAGGTCATTATGCATACTTCATTACTCTAAAAACATACATACCTTTGCCATAAATATGTAAGAAGCCTTTAGTTTTTACATTTTTATTTCCCTTAATGAGCCATATCCCCTTTAATTTTGAATTCTCTCCATTTTCAAAAATCACATAATAATTTTTTATTTTAATTTTTAAAAATAAATGGGTTAAACGTATTATTGTCGTGTCGAGAATATCAACGTGAACCTAACCCAATTAATTAAACGGGTTGAACATGTCAACCCATTTAAGTAAACGAGTTGAAAATCTATATCCAAACCCACTTAATTTCTTGTCGGGTTGAACATGTATTTTATGTATATGTGCATCCATACTCAAATATATTCTCGTAGTGAACCTTTTTAATTTTTTAGTGAACCTTTTTTATTATGCAGTGAACCTTTTCGGTTTCACTACTACAAAACAGAACAATTAGCGAAGGAAATAGCGACAGTAAAATTGTGAAATAGCGACGGAAATATTCCGTCATCGAAATCCGGGTCGCTAAATTTTAGCGACGGAATTCACGCAATCCGTCGTTAATTAGCAACGGACGGGCGACGGAAATTGCTTCCGTAGTTGATGTGAATCAGCGACGGAATTCTTTTTCCGTCGCTGATTTAGCGACGGAAAATGGTGACTTTCCGTCGCCGATTAGGGGGATCCGTCGCGGGTCCGTCGTTGTTCCGTCGATATCTAGGCAGAATTCCAAAATACATTTTTCTAATAATTCGTTACCCTAATACAAAAATTGTGAATGGATATACAAATCCAACATTCACATATGTGACATTTACATTTGGCATTTACATATGCCGGCCACAAAGTACTCATCCAAGTTGGATATACAAATCCAACATACACAATCGAAACATATTTAGAACCAATTCCCAAGTTCACAAAAACAATCATACAAAAGTTCGAAGAAACCATAAACACATGCATGTTAAAAGTTTGCAAAATGTTCACAAATACACAAAAGCTCACAATGAATCGATCCAAGGTCCTCACTCTTCCTTATCCTCTTCCTCTTCCTCTTGTGGTTGTACTCGGTCGACAGTGATATCCAGATGCTTGCTAAGATTTTAAAAATTCATTGAAGCGTGCTATTAGCTCAGCTGAAACCTGTCCACATTTTCTTTAAGTCGCCGATTTTCCAACCCAAGCACACGAGCATGCTCAATTCATTGATGTAACTCGAAGTTAAATTATGCACTCGTTGCTCTCAAATCTGAGTTATCCGGAGTAGAAGCTTTAGGTGACTTAAAGGACATGGTTTGTTTTAAGTTTTTAGCCTCAAATCCAAGTTCATAAATGCGACCTTTCTTGTTCGTATTGGCTTTGACCCACAACTCATGTTGTGAAAGGGTAGAGACAAGTATCCTCGGAAGAGTTGGGTCATCACTAGAAGGTTGAGTAGGTTGAGTGTTTTGCAACTCTTCCCACTCTTTTGAAACTTTTCCTGAATAATATATAAATATTTGAGGCATGTAACTATCACAGGTTGTCAAAGAAAACCATATATTGAAAAATATGAAAATTGCATATATAAGGTTACTCACATAAATGGCCTTGGATTTTCTGGTCGACCCATTCGTCCTTTTTTGTTTTGTGGGTTCGTGAAAATAGTTGGGTCGAGAGAGGCTGAACTCCTTTAAGCTCCTTCATCTAAATACAAAAAAGTTAGTACATAATCAATTTACTAATATGAACATGTTAATAGTTGCATACGTAATTACTAATAAAGGGGTATGTACCAAGCACCGCTTATGCTCTGTCATAAGGATTGAGCCACAAGTATGGAGCGATGAACCAAGTCCACATTGATCGACATGGTGGTTTTTTTGAGTCTGTTCACAAAATTTCTTATAGTCGACAATTTCGGCTTCTTCTTATTTTTTTGCTTTCAGCATGAAGTCCTTTAATCAATCACTTCCTTTCTTTTCAAAATTTCTTCCGATTTGGAGACCAAGTGAAAACTTTCTGCATAAATGAAAAAGTAGCTAATAAGTTATGAAATTATAATATAATGTTCAAACATGCAGTAATAAGTCATTATGTTATCTCAATTTCAGAAAACTAAAGATTTCTCATTACCTTAAACTCGGAAAACCACATATCACGTTGTGATCGAGGGACTTTAACCCATGTAGGCTATGATCCGTCATGTTTGATTTGGAAGATGTGGGAAATCATGCCCACAACTTTGTCTATGGGGTAGAACCTAATCGAGAAACATATAAAACAATTAGTTATACACCTTAGTACTATAAAGCTTAATTTATTTTATTACTAATTATCACACTTACCCTTCACCATCCGACTCAATTTGAATCTTTTCTCGACTGGTAGCACTCGCTTGATTCAAGACTAGCATGCTCATTGCCTCGCATCGGTTGGCCCATCATTTGTAGGCCTTTGTGGTGGCTTTTGTTCAGCACCCACGGTGGAGTGTGGTATAAGGGTCGTACCATATTGGTTATATTGATACGTATTGGGCGAGTTTGAGTACATATGAGGATGTTGAGAATATGGATGGTTTGGGATGAAAGACCCACCCAATGGGTTTTGCATATGTGCGATGTTTGGATGTTGGAAATAAGGAGGGTTGGGAATGAATGACCCACCCATTGGAGTTTGGTTGTAAGGGAAGTGTGGAGATACTCGCTCCACCTATAGGAGACTCGAAGGTTATGAGGGTTTTGAGAGGGGGTAGAAGTGCTTACATCATTATCTTCACCATCGGTAATGACATTTCTAGCCCGTCCCCAAGTAGCTGATCTTTTCGACCTGCCTCTACCTCTCTCCATATTTCCTAACATAAACAACATAAAAACATTATTGGTAAACATCCAACGGTTAAAGTGATTCAATATAACACAAAACGAAACATTAGTAAACATATAAACATGTAAGCGTTAGATATAAATATTCTTCTATTCGAAATTACGCTTCAATTGTTTTTCCCTTGATTACATTAATAAGAATTCATTTAATTACAACATAAATAAAAGTTATTCAATATAAAACAAACCAAAAAAAGAATATGTTCAACTAGCCATCATCCTCATCATCGGTAGCATCATCGTCTTCATCACTATCCTCTTCGGTATCATTGAATATGAGATCTTCGTTTTCCTCATCGGTGATGTTATTAGACCTGGCAAAACCGACTGAATCGAACGGGTCAACCCGAACGACCCGAAATCCAAACCGAACCGACATCCGAAACAGCTTGAACCGATTTTGACCCGAAACCGAAATGAATCGACCCAAACCGAACCGACCCAAAATGACCCGAACCGAAACCGACCCAAATGCAAAATGACCCAAATCGAAACCGAACCGAACCCAAAATGACCCGAACCGAATTAGATCCGAATCGATTTAACCCCAATAAAAGTGACCCAACCCACTTTTTTTTTGTTGGGTCTCTCATGATGGACTTTTGTGCCTATAGTGGTACAATTTTGAATTGATTTTGACCCAAAAAGTGACCCGATTACGACTAGATCCGAAATTAACCCGAATCGAACCCGAACGAGATTGACTCGAAGTTGAACCGAACCGAAGTTGACCTGAACCAAAACCGAACGAACCCAAACGAGATCGACCCGAAGTTTACCCGAACCGAAGTTGACCTGAACCCGAAACCAAACCGGACCCGAACAAGATCGACCCGAAGTTAACCCGAACCGAACTAACCCGAACCGAACCCGAACCGAATGACCCGATTGCCGGTATAGATGTTATCATCATCCCATTCACCTTCCTTATCTTCATCGGGATCCTTATACTTCCGATTTTTGCATTTGCCACATGGACACCTATATTGTTGATTATGTACAAATTCCGATTGACTTCTAGCATGTGTATCAAATTCCTCAACCCCGTCTAAAAGCTCTTATCTATACCCAACTCTACCAGGTAATAACCTACGTTACATCTATCTACGATGCGTAGGTCCGTCCATATATATTCCGATTCACATTTGACAATTTATTCAATTATTACTGTTATAGTAATCAATACATGAAGATGTTATGATTACATTTAATGAACATAATATATATAACCATTATCCATATATACTTTTCTTATACATAAAATTATTTAATTTCTATATTTTACTCGTAAGTATTTATGTCATAATTAAACTAATCATACCTAATTAGCATAAATATACTCACACTAATATAATTGATAACATTATTTCTACATAATTACTATAAAATAATGCACACACAATAGAACATGTATACATTATTTCAAAATTTACAACAAACATTTCATTCCTAATTTCACACAACTAACCACTATTTTATTAACAATTTGCCAAGTGTTAAATAAATTTATAAATAAACCACAAACAATTGCACATATATAAATCACAAATAACATTTACATCAACTTCAACAATAATTTCCAACAAATCTAACCCCATATACTTTAAACACCACAAATTTTATACATAAATAACATTTACTTCAACTTCAATATTAATTTCCAATAAATCTAACCTCACATACTTTAACCAACACATCATCTATACATAAATACCATTTACTTCACTTTTAACAATAATTTCCAACGAATATAACCTCACAAACTTTAAACAACATAACATTTATACATAAATAACAAAATTGCACATTTTTCTTTTCAAATTCATTCACAAACAACATTAATTTGCAATAAATTATATAAATTTATAAATTTGAAATAAATTATTCAAAACCCTAAATCAAATAAAAATCAACAAAAAATACCTTGCACTAGGCGGCGGCACTGGTGGCGGCACGTGCGACGGCTTCACGACAAGTTGTCGGTGGCGGGAAGGCGGTGGCGACAGCGGCGTCCTTCGAGCGGCAAGCAGCGGCGGGAGCAACCAAGGAGAACTCCTATTTGGGCTTCGGGTTCCTTAAGCAGCGGACGGAAAGAGGGTCGGCCGGAGACGGCGGCGGCGGGAGACCAGGCGGCGGCGGGCGATCGGCGGCGGCAGCGAAGGTCGATGGGGTTGGGCACCGGCGCTTCGCTCGGACTTCTCTCTCTTTTCGCTTCGTGAATCCCGCTCGGCCGATGGCCGATCCGGATTTATATCGATTTAGCGACGGAACATTCTGCCGCTGTTCCGTCGCTAGATTAAAAAAACTAATCAACGACGCAACAACTGACGGACTGTTCCGTCGCTAAATACTAAAAATAATAAAATTTAATTTCTTTTCTGTTTTTCCTCGATCTGAAATATCGGCGATGAACTAGCGACGGAAAATTCTGTCGCTAATTACATCGTTGATGGAATATCGACGGATAATTCCGTCGCTAATTCCAATTTAGCGACGGATACTATATTCCTTCGCTAAGTCCGTCGTCGTCCGACACGTATACCGGTCTCGTTAGTTTCCGTCGTTGATTCCGTCGCTAATTTCCGTCGCTATTTAACATTTTTGTAGTAGTGTTTTTATATTTTATGAACTTTAAATGCCTTTTTTACAAGGGATGTATCTAGCACTATATGACCGAGTGTATAATTTTAGATATCTACTTATGAGGAAGATATCAAATTTTAAGTGAAATTATTTAATATAAGTTGGTAAATTTTAGATTTCGATACAAATTTATAAGTGTACAAAATAAACCTTTATATATATTTAATGAATTACTATGTATATTTTATGAACTTGTTTTTTAAATGCTGAACCTTTTATTGGAAATGATGAACTTTTTTCAGAAGGTGTATCTAACACCATACACCCGATTGTATAAGGGACGCATTGTTTCTCAACTAGTCTCTCCCTCCTCTCCCATCTCTCTCTCTCCTCTTCATTCACATATTTTTTTAAAAATAATTTAAAATAAAAAAATATTTATTTTTAAAGTTATTCTTTTTATTGATTAAAAAATTATATTATTTTTATAAAAATTTTTGTAGTTTTTAGATAAAATTTCATTATTTACATTATAGATATTTTTTACAAGTTTTTCAATGACAAAATAATTTAATATTTTAAAATTTAATTTAATTATTTAGTTTTTTAAGGTACTATTATACATTTCTCTTATTAGTTAGAGTGTTTTTTAGTATTATTCATACGTGTTAACCTGAAAATATATATACAACTTAATATTCATGGCTTTTAGAATAATAAAAAATTAAAAATTCATTTAATATTTTGTCAACTCAATTCCTTCAAGCAAGAGACGTATAGTGGGGAAGCACGTTATAAAAACATAATGAAGACAATTGTAAAGTTTGTAATTTTAAGATTTTGTAAATGATATTTTGAATATAGTTTTGCAATCTTTTGATTTCATAAGTGTTATTCTAGGTTTACATAGTTAAAATGTTAGGATAACAACCTAATAGTTAAAAATTAATTATTAATATTTTTTAAATAAAATATTAAGTTAAGTGAAAAAAATTTGTTTTCCCGACATTTTAACTATGTAAACCCGAGATAACATTTACAAAATCACAAGATTACAAATCTTATTCAAAATATCATTTACAAAATCTTAAAATTATAAACTTTTACAATTTTCTTCATGATATTTTTATAATATGATTCTCTAGTATACTTCTCTTGCTTGAAGGGAAATGAATTTTTAATTTTTCATTATTATAAAAATCAATGGATACTAAGTTGTATATATATTTTCAGGTTAATATGTATGAATTTATATATTGTAATTTATGCTAAAAAACACTCTAATGAATAAGTGAAATGTATAATGGTATCTAAAGAAATAAATGAATAATAAAACTAAATTTTAAAATACTAAATAATTTTATCATTGAAAAAATTTTAAAAAACTATCTATAATATAAATAATTAATTTTTATCTAAAAATACAAAATATTTTATAAAAATAATATATTTTTTTAATCAATAAAAATAAATAAAATTTTATTTTTTATTTTAAAAAATTATTAAAAAATATGTGAATAAAGAGGAGAAAGAGAGTAATGACAGAAAAAGAGGGAAGAGAGAGAGAGGGGTGAGAAAGAAGGGGGAGAGATAGAGAGAGTGATTTAGAGTGAGAGAGATAGGTGAGTAAAAAGAGTTAAATAGAGGGGGAGAGGAAAGGAGATAGAGAATCCAATACAAAGTAACACCTAACAAACAATTACTCCTCACAAATACAAAGTAAATTAAACCAAGACTTAAAGGTCAATTTTTCTACTCGGTTATGAGACCACGCCAGAGACATTGCGGGGATCACGACATCAAAATAAAAATGATAAAACAAATAAAATAAGGATTATATATTATCAGATAATATTAAAAACAAAAATGAAAAAAAGTCTTCCTCCCTTATCAGCGAGAGAGAGATAAGCGAGAACGCAGGGGGATAGGAGAAACATCTGAAAACGGCAAAAATGTAAATATTTATAACTTTTGGGTAGAATAGTAATTTAATTAATCAACCCAAATCAATTAATTATAAAAAGGTCATATTTTGAGCTTATTAGAATTGGCTTTTTCACTCATATAAAAGGGTAGTTCGCCGAACATGTAAATTAGGACTTGTTTGACAATACTGTTGTCGATAGTGTTTAGTGTTTTGATCAAGTCAAAACAGTGCATACTTCTAACTTTAAATAAACATTAGCGTTTGCTTTAGTATTTGCCAAACATTACAAATGTTAACTTTTCACGACTTTGATTAGCGTCCACTTTTTGCTTGTCAAATATATCCCTCAAGCTAATAGCCTTGAATTGCTTTTGCCACAAACAGAATTCAATCCTCTCGACATTCTCGTAAGCCTGACGGCTTTCATTAATTTATTTATATACACTGTTTGGTCTCTTCTTAATTCATTCCATTAGTGTTATTTTTACTCTGACTTCACCTATCTTACATTATTATAATACCACATAAATATTATACATGTCAAACATATATTGATTCCATCCAATTTTTAATATATACTAGGGTTATACCCTTTGCTATGCAAGGACATTAATTAATTTTATTCTTATAATTACTTACTTTTTAAATTTTATTATTTTTAATTAATTTATGATAATAAAAATTAATAATAAGTTAAAAGCACAAAAGCAGATATATTTTTATTTAAATAGTTAATATAAAAATTTTCTTTTAATTTTTTTGTAACTTACTCTAATAACTTATTGTTATTATTTATATATTTAACTCATTATTTGTCTTTTCTGTTTTTTACAATTTTAGACTTTACAATTTTAAATTTATTTTTAAAAAATATTTATAAGGTAAAGACAATATTTTATCTAAATTTACAATATTACACAATATTATTCAAAAAATTAAAATAAATTAGTTTAGAAATATACATATCCAACGTAATAAACATATAATAGTAATTTTATAAAAAAAGTCAATCTTTTACTTAATTAAATGCATGAACCATCTAAACATCCTAAAAGTTGGGTAGAGTCAATGTGTTATTGATATATACGATACTTATGTGAAATTACAATAATTACATTACATTATTGCAATGCTACATAAGTATCCTATATATCAAGCATACATTGATTCTACCCAAATTTTAATATATATATATATATATATATATAATAAGATTTATGATATGATATATATGATATTCTTTTCAATTCACAATCTCTATCACTTTATAATTTCAATAACATATTAATGACTAATTTACTAGTTTTGTTCTTATTAATTATTTTTTCTCTCCTTTGTTGATTCTTCATTTTTAACTAAACCTTAGGGTAATTTGGTGTTTTAATTATAAATTTTGTTATAAATTTTGTGTTCTTTGGTATTCCGTCACATCTAAAAACGACAAGTATTTTGAAATATAAGAAGTACATGTGTAATTAAACATCAAACAAGTTCAAACAAAGACTAACCCATTCTATTTTGCCACGCCTCCTAGATGTAAATCACTGTAGCATGCTTCATCCGACAGTCGTTTAAATATTGGCTCTACCAATGACATTGGTACTAGATCATTTTTTCCGATAATTATTCGGTCAAAAGGTTAATAAGTTTATAGCCCCTAGAGCCTAACACTCATGAGGTACAAAAATAAGATAATCCACCACTAAAAATGCTAAACCATCATAAAATTGAGATGGCTACACCTATCCAACTTGCTAGGTTAACTGTTTATCATGTACTTTATTTTTGACGCCTAAAAGTCCACCAATTTGGCTTCTCTCCATGATATTAGTACCAGGTCTTTGTTGGGAAAAAAGATACCCAACCTTCAAATAATGTCAAGATAAGAATTGAGATAAACTCGAAGGTTGAAAGACTATACACTTGGTGGCATGCAGTTTTGATATCATACTCTTAGGATTACTATGTATTCCTATAATTCACATAAGAGTATACATATTAGAACTTGCCTATGTGACCATTAGAGTATAAAATCATGGTTAAACCTCACATTAAAAATTTGTGTTGATGGTTGAAGGTCTAGACTTGATTTCATACTTTAACAATGACAAATACACTTGATAACTATATGTCGGCCATAAGTATCTATGACCTTAGTATTTTTAACTTTAACTTACAATCTCACAGGTCCTTACAATTTGTACAGCTCTTTACAACTTTTTACAACTAAACTTACAACTATCTTACATGTTCTTACAAGTAGCTTACAACTTTACAGACTTATAGCCAAAGAAGAAGAAGACCTTAGAGTATAAAGTATACATTCACAATGGCATGTTAAGGTGGACGAAAAGGGACCTATATAGGAGGAGAATTGAGGGTGTGTAGATGCATAAAATGTGTCGTCCTTATTTGTTTTATTTATTTTATTGATGAAACCCAACCTCATTTATATGTTTGGGTTACGGTGGGATTAAACCACACCGATAAAATCCATTTCAATCCACAAAAAGCCAACCAACTTCAAAAATAGCCCAACGTGCATTTCCTTGGGCTGGACTAGCCCATAGTCCAATTTTTTGGTTGGTCCAAACAAGGTGAGGGCTAGCAAGCCTAGCTCCGAACCGGTGTCAGCCTCCTAACTTGCAAAAACGTAGCGTTTTGATTCTTTTTAGTGTCCGGCCTCGGCGTGCTTCCTCATACCATAAGGCATGGTGATTTTGGTCCCAAGCACCGGCCCTTAGGTCTCTTTGAACGATGTCGTTTTAACTGGTTGAGCTTTCCAGATTTTCTCTATCCATTTCTGAAAATCTTGGCCCTATTTATCCGTTTAATCGGCGATTAGAGCTAAATTTAGGGTTTCTTAAACCCTAAATTTTTCTATAAATAGAGGGTTTCCCTCATTTCACACTCTAATTTAGCAGCAAACTTAACCTCATTATGCTAAATTCTCACTCTATTCTCTCCTCTCTACTCTCTCTACAAACACTTGGATTTATATTATTTCTAAACCTTGCAAAACGTCTTCATTTTACCACCTTTTTCTCACTTCGAACTACCGTCACTAACAAAATTCAGTCGAGATCCAAGTCTAGCAGCTGGGTTAACTTGAGGGCGCACTTCCATCTATTTGGAGTTTGTTTTTTCGTATTACTTAAATTTATTTTTTATTATTTTTGTATTTTGGTTTTTTGAGATGTAATTTTATTTAATTTCCACCCAATCATTTATTTATCACTTTCCTTTATTACTTTCATTTAATTGCTTCATTTATTGTTTTATATCATGTTTTAAGTGCCTTTAATTCCGCTTTTTGCATGTTGATTACTTGTTTTCCTACACAATATTTACATACTTATTTAATTAGTAGAGGTTGTCTTTATGACGGGTGGAATGAGCAACGTTATTCTTCATTTCGTATCTTCGACCTCAAACACTCGGAACATAGTTTGACCAATGGAGTCCTTTTTTAAAACCTTTCCTAATCTTTGAGTTTTTGTCCACTTCGGTAAACTCAAAAGAATAGGAAAGTAATTTATTTTTGTTACTTTTTCTTTTAAAAGTAACCAACAACTCCTTTTTAATCTAGTTTTTATTTTTAAAACTATATCTCGATTTTGTCTACGTAAATTTGATAAAAATTAGAAATTTGGTGACGGTACAAGCTATCCGATCCGGACTCGCCTCGGTAGTCCAGGCTAATGGCCAACACCAGCCAATAAGTCCGGTGAGCCAGCTCCAACACCTAGACTAATGGTCGGGCTAACTCCCGACCTAGGCAATTAAGGTTATCTAACCTAATAAGCTTTGCAGTGAGTCCTGTTTTCTACTTGTCGTTTCTTTTTAAAATCTATCCCTATAATTCTAAAACTATTTTTAAAAATAAAATAATTTCTAAAATCATCAATATCAATCCTTTTAATAATCAAAAAGCCTTATTCTTCTTAATAAACAGACCTAGTGTGCGGCGGAGGTCGTGGTTCCTATACATGTGAACCATGATTGCTATTTTTTTCTTTTTAAGCAGTGATAAAATTGTAAATTAAAGTTCGGGCTTATAATGCATCATTAAAATGTAGTTTTACACCATTACATAACAATCAATTAAACCACTTGCAAATCTTTCACTAGCAATTAAAATGGTTGCCTTGTGCATCGCTGGCAGAGTGAGGATTTTAGATTAAGGGTGTCCATCTATTAGTACTCATCATTATATATATATATATATATATATATATATATATATATATATATATATGGATATTGGATGGGAATAATACGGACTTTGGGGGTATTGGCCGAATTTAATACGAACAATTTTCTTGGTTGCGAACAAAACTAACTTTGGGGCTATTTTCTAATATCGAACGCCACCGAGTTTTATGGGCGGCAACTCGTCGATAAAGTGACGTGGCAAGTGTATTGAACACATATACAACAGAGTCAAAAGTTTGACTAGATTTATGATTATTTATGAAAATTTATTATTTGACTTTAAATTTTTGAGATTTAGAGTCGGTAAACAAGGTTCTTTTTTTAAAAAAATTTGAATCAAAAAATTGATTTAATGAAATTTTAATACAATTAACCTCCCCTCTCTTCAAATAATCCCGTATTCTTTGCCAAAAAATAATAATCTTATCTTCATCTTCATCTACTTTCCGTAAACATTCCCATGGCTCTTCATCTTTCTTTCTATCTATTCGTAGCTATGGCCATGAAGATCGAAATTATCCCGCAGTCCCCGTTCTCTCGGCATAGGGCAAGTACACGGAGACACGTTGACATGAATCCATCTTCTCTCTCCTCTTCCTCTTCCTCGGCGTCGCCGTCTGCGCTTGCTTCTTCCTCCTTCGACACCGGCTCCCGGTTCTCCGGCATAGTCCACAGCCACTCGAGAAGAATTCAGCCCCCGCCGCTTCCGCCCCCACCCCGTCACTCGAATCCTCCCTAGGCCGCGTTGCAAAGAAGAACCAGCTTCGTGGTGTTCTCTTTCGATATGGCCCCAAGTGTAGTTAGGTGAGTTCTCTTAGTATTTTTCTTGCTTGATTTCTTTTTTCAATTTGAGCTTCAAGAATGGCGTTGTTGTCGGTTGAATTTCGATTCAGCTTTGTTTGTCTCTTGTATTGTTTTTGCTATGATCAAAGATTGGTAATTTGTCGCGATTTCAATCTGATTCTTGAATGTGCAGATTTCCCAAGAGAGGGAGAGGGAGAGAAAAAATAAGGAGGAATGATTGTGTAGATCTAAAAGGTAAAAGATTGGAATTCGGAAGATAGGGATTTTATTATCATTGAATGAAAGAGGAAGCAATTGAAGAAGCGATTGGATTTACGTTGAGAATGACATGTAATAGACGATCCAGGTGACTTTGTGCGTTATTAACGTCACCTCCAGCCCTCACCCCGTAACGCCCCCAACCCATAATCACTAGTTAAGGCTAGGCAACCCACTAACCAGTGATTAGCGCAGCGAGAAAAGGGTTAGAAGCGCCACCGCCGCCCTTACTAGCGGAAAGGGCAAGGCTAACGAGAGTCAAATACTAAACTATTCAGCTTAGATTACTCTATTTAACAAGTCAACTACAAAAGAAAACTATAATATGTACAAAGTCGAACAAAAGTATGCGGTAACCCAACATTCACTAGTTCTTAACCCATAACACTTATGTACGAGTCTCCAAAAGGTTATCATGGCGAGCCGTGAGCCCCTAAGCCTCGAACACGATTCTTCTATGACTTGCCGTCTTCACTATTCTTACCTAAAACAAAACAAGGAAATATTTTCGCAATGTGAGCCGAAGCTCAATACGTTCACTATCATGCAAGTAAAATAATAGTTATGAACTAATTGAGTTGAGCGCATGCATTTCAATTCATTTGTAAATGAGGGGAGTGAATAATGTAAAACCGTTATCGATTAATTATCTCGAATGGATCCCTTTACGATCATCGGGTTTCCCTAAACGTATGTGCACACCGGAATGAACGTACCTTGGTGATGTTCCTCCTTTTTCTTTCTCGGCGTAATCTGGATGAACGCAGACGCCGACACTTGATGACCTTAATTAAAGATATAAGAGTTTTATTAATAAACTGAATTCTTATATCTTATTTATTTATTAAAACACTTCAAAGCTATTTGAAATGAAAATTTATAAAGTTAGCTTTTACTAAAGAGTATTACTGATATCTTTAATCTATACATGATTTATTTACAAACTAAGGCCGGATATGGCCGATATCAACAACAATAAAGAATTGTTTGCAAATAATATTTGCCATCATTAATATGGACCCGCCCATCAAGTGCCATTATTTGGTATGCTCAATATCCAGGTTGGTAACCCCGTAACGGTTAACCGCCTTCAACCGGACTATCCGATCGGTCCGGGTGTGTGCACATGCATTTAGGGAAACCCGATGATCGTAAAGGGATCCATTCGGATAATTAATCAGCAACAATTTTACATTATTCACTCCCCCTCATTTACAAATGAATTGAAATGCATGCGCTCAACTTAATTAGTTCATAACTATTATTTTACCGCATGATAGTGAACATATTGAGCTTCGGCTCACATTTCGACAATGTTTCTTGTTTTGTTTTAGGTAAAGGTGTGGAAGATTTGAAGCAAAGGTCTGTTAAGGACTTAGAGGCTCGCAGCGACAACCTAGTTGGGGTATCAAGGGTTAAGTGCCATTGTTGTAGTTTACTGCGATCGTAGTCTATACTTATGCTTAATCTTCGTACAAGTTATAGTTTATGCCTTATCATGAGACACTTGTTGTTAGCGGCAAAGCAAGTGTAACCCAAGGTTAGAAATGTACCTATTGTTTTAGCCTTACCCTTTCCTCTCGGTAAGGGCGGCGGTAATGCCCCCGACCTACTTTGCGCTGCGCTAATCATCGGCTAGCGGCTTGTTTAGTCAAAAACCGGTGATTATGGGTTTGGGGCGTTACGGATGGATGTGGTATCGGAGCGAGATACTCTTCCCATTTTCCTTGCAAATCAAGGATGCAAGCCCATAACATATCTTATAGGATTTGGTTAACTCTTTCAGTTCGACCATTTGTCTCTCGGATGCTATGAGCTACTAAAGTTTAACTTAAGTCCCACAAGCTTGTTGTAAGGTTCCTAAAATCGAGATTAGAATCAGGTGCCTCTATCGGACACTATATCTTTGGGTATTCCATGAAGTCCGACAATCTCTTTTAAGTATACTTGAGCTAATTTGTCCACGGTCCAATTGTCACTAATTGGTATGAAGTGTGCGGACTTTGTAAGACGATCAATTATCGTCCAAATGGCATTTTTCTTGGTGGCAGATTGAGGGAGTCCTACGATGAAATCCATTGATATAGAATCTCATTTCCAGGTTGGAATCTCCGAGGGCCTTAACTCGCCCATAGGGCGTTGATGTTCTCGCCTTTACTCTTTGACATGTAAGACAACTATCCACATCTCACAACTTCTCGTTTCATGTTGGGCCACCAGAAATTCTTCTTTTGATCTACATATATTTTTGTTCCTCCAGGATGGACAAAACATAAGGTCTTATGGGCTTCATAAAAATCTTCATTTTAATCTCCTCTTGGTCGGGCACACGCAACGATTTTGGAATCTCAAAGTTCTCGTTCTCATGTAAGATGAGTCCTGGGAATTTATCCCTTTTAATATTCTCGCTCAATCCTCACCAACTTCTCATCTTTTCTCTATCCTATTTTGATCTCATCTCGCAATTGACGGTTTGACCCCTAAAAAGTTTAGCACCCCTTGTCTCCTTGGTGTCGAATGATCTCAATTTCTACTCGCGTAATTCCCGAATAAGGGTTGGTTGGGTGATAATCAAGGTATTCACATTATGTTGAGTTTTTCCACTTAAGGCGTTAGCTACGACGTTGGCTTTACCTGGACGGTATTGAATCTCCAAGTCATAATCCTTTAGCAGTTCTAACCATCTCCTTTGCCTCAAATTAAGCTCCTTTTGAGTGAACACGTACTTCAAACTTTGGTGATCAGTATATACCTCACAAGATACTCCGTATAAATAATGTCTCCAAATTTTTGAAGTAAACACGATCGCAGACTAATTCCAAATCATGAGTAGGGTAATTTCCTTCATATGGTTTTAATTGCCGAGAAGCATAGGCTACCATTTTACCATTTTGCATCAATACGCACCCTATTAAGCTCTTCGAAGCATTACTATAGATGGTATATTCCTTACCTTCTTTAAGGGTCAGATCTGGGCGGTAGTCGGCTTGTCGCTCAAGGTTTGGAATGCTTTTTCACACTCAGTAGACCATTCAAATTTGGTGGTTTTCTTTAAGAGGTTAGTCATAGGCGTGGCTAGTTTTGAAAAACCTTGTACAAATCTTCGATAGTATCCAACAAATCCTAGAAAACTTCTCACCTCAATAACATTGGTTGGTCCGGGCCATTCGAGTAATCGCTTGTACCTTGTGTGGGTCTACCTTTATCCCCTCTTAGGATACCACATGTTCTAAAAACGTCACTTCATTTAATCGGAACTCACATTTTTGTAATTTGACCTATAACTGGTACTCCCTTAAGACTTGTAATACTATCCTCAAATGATGGACATGTTCCTCTTTATTCCCCAAGTGTATCAATATATCATCAATGAAAATGACCACAAACTTGTCCAAGGTAAGGTCTGAAAATCCTATTCATCGGATCCATAAACTTGGCAGGTGCATTAGTTACCAAAAGGCATGACAATAGACTCACAATGGCCATACCTAGTTCGAAATGCAATTTTGGGTATATCTTCATTCCTTATCCTAAATTGATGGCATCTGGACCTTAAGTCTATTTTTTTGAAAATATTTCAGCACCTTGTAATTGATCGAATAAATCGTCGATCCGGGGTTGAGGATATTTATTCTTGATCGTAAGTTTATTCAACTCCTTATAATCAATGCATAACCGCAAGGTGCCATCCTTTTTCTTCACAAGTAACACCGGTGCTCCCCAAGGTAAAGTACTTAATTGGATACTATCGAAGATTTGTACAGGACTTTTCGAAACTAGCCCCGCCTATGACTAACCTCTTAAAGAAAACCACCAAATTTGAATGGTCTAGTGAGTGTGAAAAAGCATTCCAAACCTTGAAGGGTAAGTTGACTACGGCCCCGCCTTGACCCTCCCTGAAGAAGGCAAGGAATATACCATCTATAGTGATGCTTCAAGAACGGATTAGGCTGTGTATTGATGCAAGATGGTAAAGTGGTAGCATATGCTTCTCAGCAGCTAAAACCATATGAAGGAAATTACCCTACTCATGATTTAGAATTGGCTACAGCTTGTGTTTGCCTTGAAAATTTGGAGACATTATTTATATGGAATATCTTGTAAGGTATATACCGATCATCAAAGCTTGAAGTACGTGTTCACTCAAAAGGAGCTTAATTTGAGGCAAAGGAGATGGTTGGAACTATTAAAGGATTATGATTTGGAGATTCAATATCATCCAGGTAAAGCTAACATTGTAGTTGATGCCTTGAGTAGAAAAACTCAACATAATGTGAATACCTTGATTATCACCCAACCAATCCTTATTCAAGAGTTACACAGAGCAGGAATTGAGATCACCCGACACCAAGGAGACAAAGAGGTTCTGAGCTTTTTAGAAGTCGACCGTCAATTACGAGATGAAATCAAGGTAGGACAGAAGAAAGATGAGAAGTTGGTGAGGATTGAGCAGTAACATTGAAAAGGGTAAATTCCCAGGATTCACCATACATGAAGATGGAACTTTGAGGTTTCAAAATCGTTTGTGTGTGCCCGATCAAGAGGAGATTAAAAAGAAGATCTTAGATGAGGCTCATACGACTTTATATTCTGTCCATCCTGGGGAACAAAGATGTATATAGATCTAAAGAAGAATTTCTGGTGGCCCAACATGAAACGAGAAGTTGTGCAATATGTGGATAGGTGTTTTACATGTCAAAGAGTGAAAGCAGAACATCAATGCCCCGTGGGCGAATTAAGGCCCTTGGAGATTCCAACCTGGAAATGGGATTCTATATCAATGGATTTCATTGTAGGACTCCCCCATCCGCCACCAGGAAAAATGCTATTTGGACGATAGTTGATCGTCTTACCAAGTCCGCACACTTTATACCAATTAGTGACAATTGGAGTGTGGACAAATTAGCTCAAGTATACTTGAAAGAGATTGTCGACTCCATGGAATACCCAAGGATATAGTCTCCGATAGAGACACCCGGTTTCAATCTCGATTTTGGGAAGCTTTACAGCAAGCTTTTGGAACTAAGTTGAATTTTAGTAGCTCTTACCATCTAGAGACAGATGGTCAAACCGAAAGAGTTAACCAAATTCTAGAAGATATGTTACGGGCTTGTATCCTTGACTTCCAAGGAAAATGGGAGGAATATCTTGCTCGATACCACATCCGTAACGCCCCCAACTCATAATCACTAGTTTAGGCTAAGCAACCCGCTAACCAGTGATTAGCGCAGTGGAAAAGGTTTAGGAGCTGCCACCGCCGCCCTTACCAGCGGAAAGGGCAAGGCTAACGAGAGTCGATACTAAACTATTCGACTTAGATTACTCTATTTAATAGTCAACAACAAAAGGAAACTATAATATGTACAAAGCGGAACAAAAGTACAGGGTAACCCAACATTCACTAGCTCTAACCCACGACACTATGTACGAGTTTCCAAAAGGTTATCATGGCGAGCCGGAACCCCTAAGCCTCGAACACGATTCTTCTATGACTTGCCGTCTTCACTATTCTTACCTAAAACAAAACAAGGAAATATTTTCGCAATGTGAGTCGAAACTCAATACGTTCACTATCATGCAAGTAAAATAATAGTAATGAAATAATTAAGTTGAGCGCATGCATTTCAATTCATTTGTAAATGAAGGAGAGTGAACAATGTAAAATCATTGCTAATTGATTATTTGAATGGATCCCTTTACGATCATCGGGTTTCCCTAAACGCATGTGCACACACCTGCACCGATCGCATAGTCCGGTTGAAGGCGGTTAACAGCTACGGTGTTACCAACCTGAATATTGGGCGTACCAAATATTGGCACTTGATGGGCGGGTCCATATTAATGATGGAAAATATTATTTGCAAACAAATCTTTATTGTTGTTAATGGCGGCCGTATCCGGCCTTGATTTATAAATACAACATTGAAGGGCACGATCAATGAACGTACCTTGCCGACGTTCCTCCTTCTTTTTCTTTCAGGCGGAATCCGGATGAACGCACGACGCCGGTGGCTGATGACCTTAATTAAGGACATAGGAGTTTTATTAATAAACTGAATTTTTATGGCTTATAACTTTATTAATTTTCATTTCAAACCACATCCGTAACGCCCCAAACCCATAATCACCGGTTTTTGACTAAACAAGCCGCTAGCCGATGATTAGCGCAAGTGGAAAGTAGGTCGTGGGCATTACCGTCGCCCTTACCGGAGGAAAGGGTAAGGCTAAAACAATAGGTACATTTCTAACCTTGGGTTACACTTGCTTTGCCGCTAACAACAAGTGTCTCATGATAAGGCATAAACTATAACTTGTACGAAGATTAAGCATAAGTATAGACTACGATCCGGTAAACTACAACAATGGCACTTAACCCTTGATACCCCAACTAGGTTGTCACTGCGAGCCTCTAAGTCCTTAACGGACCTTTGCTTCAAATCTTCCACACCTTTACCTAAAACAAAACAAGAAAACATTGTCGAAATGTGAGCCGAAGCTCAATACGTTCACTATCATGCAAGAAAATAATAGTTATGAACTAATTAAGTTGAGCGCATGCATTTCAATTCATTTGTAAATGAGGGGGAGTGAATAATGTAAAATTGTTGCTGATTAATTATCCGAATGGATCCCTTTACGATCATCGGGTTTCCCTAAACGCATGTGCACACACCTAGACCGATCGGATAGTCCGGTTGAAGGCGGTTAAGTGTTACGGGGTTACCAACCTGGATATTGGGCGTACCAAATAATGGCACTTGATGGGCGGGTCCATATTAATGATGGCAAATATTATTTGCAAACAATTCTTTATTGTTGTTGATATCGGCCATATCCGGCCTTGGTTTGTAAATAAAACATTGAAGGGCACGATCAATGAACGTACCTTGCCGACGTTCCTCCTTCTTTCTTTTTTGGGCGGAATCCGGATGAACGCACGACGCTGGTGGTGTGTTTGGCATTTGGTGCCTATGACTAACCTCTTAAAGAAAACTACCAAATTTGAATAGTCCGGTGAGTGTGAAAAAGCATTCCAAACCTTGAAGGGCAAGCTAACTATCGCCCGATCCCGAACCTCCCTGAAGAAGACAAGGAGTATACCATCTATAGTGATGCTTCGAAAAACGGATTAGGCTGTGTATTAATGCAAGATGGTAAAGTGGTAGCATATGCTTCTCGACAGCTAAAACCATATGAAGGAAATTACCCTACTCATGATTTGGAATTGGTTGCAGATTGTGTTTGCCTTGAAAATTTGGAGACATTATTTATATGGAATATCTTGTAAGGTATATACCGATCATCAAAGTTTAAAGTACGTGTTCACTCAAAAGGAGCTTAATTTGAGGCAAATGAGATGGTTAGAACCGCTAAAGGATTATGACTTGGAGATTCAATACCGTCCAGGTAAAGCCAACGTCGTAGCCGACGCCTTAAGTGGAAAAACTCAACATAATGTGAATACCTTGACTATCACCCAACCAATCATTATTCAGGAGTTACACAGGCAGGAATTGAGATCACTTGACACCAAGGAGACAAAGGGGTTCTCGAGCTTTCTAGAAGTCGACCGTCAATCACGAGATGAAATCAAGGTAGGACAGAAGAAAGATGAGAAGTTGGTGAGGATTGAGCGGAACATTGGAAAGGGTAAATACCCGGGATTCACCATACATGACGACGGAACTTTGAGGTTTCAAAATCGTTTGTGTGTGCCCGATCAAGAGGAGATTAAGAAGAAGATCTTAGATGAGGCTCATACGACTTTTTATTCTGTCCATCCTGGGGAACAAAGATGTATATAGATCTAAAGAAGAACTTCGGTGGCCTAACATGAAACGAGAAATTGCACGACATGTGGATAGATTTCTTACATGTCAAAGAGTAAAAGCAAAACATCAACGCCCGGTGGGCGAGTTAAGGCCCTTGGAGATTCCAACCTGGAAATGAGATTCTATATCAATGGATTTCATTGTAGGACTCCCTCCATCCGCCACCGGGAAAAATGCTATCCGGACGATAGTTGATCGTCTTACCAAGTCCGCACACTTCATACCAATTAGTGACAATTGGAGTATGGACAAATTAGCTCAAGTATACTTGAAAGAGATTGTCGGACTCCATGGAATACCCAAGGATATAGTCTCGATAGAGACACCCGATTCCAATCTCGATTTTGGGAAGCCTTACAGCAAGCTTTTGGGACGAAGTTGAACTTTAGTAGCTCATACCATCCGAGAGACAGATGGTCAAACCGAAAGAGTTAACCAAATTCTAGAAGATATGTTACGGGCATGTTGTAATACCCGGAATTTTAAAGAAAACATTTGGAAATCATAGGATTATTGAGTATTTTTCGCCGCAGCTAGGGGGTTGAGTAACCGATTTTATTTACGGCCGGACATATTACGTTAGAATTCCTTTGGAGGCTGGTGTTGAATTAATTAAATCAAGGAAATTGCCTTCCTTTTGTGTGCTGAACCTTTGCACGGTTAGGAATTGTCGTGGCCGACGTATTAAAATAAGTTAAGACGCAGAGGCATAAGGGGACGGAGAAAGGCAAAGGCGTGGATTTGTTTTATGTAGAAAAGATTACTTTGGTCATGAAAAGATAAATGAGGTTTAATGAAGAGGTGGGATTTTGGTTTAAGTGGAGAAATGAGATAGAAATCAATTTGGGGGTCCAATTAGGATCATTAGCCGACCCAATTACGCGGTGAAAAAAAGAGGAAAGGAAAGAGGACTCGGGGGTGCCCGAGCAGCAGAGGAGGAACGAGGGGGTGAAACGAGAGAGAGAGAGAGAGCGCAGAGCCGGAGCGAAGCCGGTGGGCCGCCCGAACGGCGAGCGGCCGATGGGCAAGGGTCGAGTCGTGGCTCGGGAAGGCAAGAAGGAAAAGAAACCGAGCGAAGGAAGAAGGGAAGAGGGAGATAGTGCGAGAGAGAGAGGCCGAGCGAGAGAGTCCAGGAGACCGGGAACCGAAAAAGGGAGCGGCGGTCGGCGAACAAGAAAGTGATGGTCGGCGAGCCGTGGGTACGCGCGAGGGGCTGAACCGAGCCAGGCAAATGGAGACCGAGTCGTGAAGAACAGAGTGAGGTAGAGAGATACAGAGGCGGAACGAGAAGAAGAGGAGGGCAAGGAACTCGAACCGAATTCATCCAAATCAGATTACAAACCATAAATTCCGAGGTGGGTAGTCTTATACTCTAAACTATTAGTATATTCGAAACCTAAATGAGTTTATCGTGATTGTGAGATATTGAATATGTATGCTATTGAATGAGTTAGTAGTTGCTGGAAGTTGAATTAGGAGTTGTGAAGGGAATGGGAGTTATTAAGGCCCGAAGATGAAATCGGGAAATTCATTGAGTTGCTTGGGTAAAATGAGTAGTGTCGAGAGTCGGGTCGAGTTGGGGATAAGTGCGTATGGTTGGGCATAAGTTATGAATTAATATTCAGATTGAGTCCTAGAGATTTACCGAATTTGCGGCGTTAAGAAACGAGTACCAAAATTGGGAAATAACGAGGGAGGTGTGAAGAAGAATGTGAAATTGTATTGAGTGGTACATAATCGAGACATGGGAGTGAGAAGTGGATGAGTATGGGGATAATTGAGTTCAAAAGATAATTAAATCCTTAAAGTTGAACTAAATGCGAAGATGAGCGGAGCTAGCGAAAGTGGAGCGATGAAAAAGGGATTAAGAGGTGTATGATTGAGTTGGTCAAGAAAGAGCGATTAATGAAATAGAAACCTAAGATGAGAGCAAATTACATTTGGAGATGAAGGAAGCTAGAGGAATTTCAGTAGTGAAGTAAGAATGAGAGCTATCTCGACTAAATATGAGTAAAAAGAGCTTGACTAGTAATGTGGAGGCGTAATCAGGAAACGTTGAAGTAAAGAGGGTAAATAATGAGAAGTTGGGACATGTGAGATTAGTGGTAACTATTTGTGGTTATTGTGGCTCAGAAAAAAAAAGGAATTAATCTTACTAAATGGGAGAAGTGAGGAAGGTTTAGTTGAAGAAAAGCTAAGAATGACCATCTCGTGTTGAATTGCGACTATTTGTGCAAGTGATTGAGTTGAACGTTGTTCAAAAGTTGGTTTTGAAAGAAATTCTATGTTTTACGCAAAATGATGCTTGAATGTGACTTGTATGATACATGATTTTCAAACGTGAAAGTGTACTTTTAAGAAGTGAAATTGAATTGGGAATGCTGTTTGAAACAAGCTTGATAAGTGAACGTGTTAAAGAAACTATTGTGAATCGACTTTGCCTGGATCGTTTAGCACAAGGAAGGATTCTAACTAGGGGCGGCTAGCTAGGGATCCTGTGTAGTAGGATGCCCGATTGGAACAACATAGGACTTATTCGGTAAAATTAATTATTTTAGTAATAATTAGCTGTTTTACTAGCTTTTAGTAATTTTGATAGCAGTTAACTATCAAAAAGAAGCTCAATCAGCTATTTTACTAGCTTTATTTCAATAGTTAGCTGTTGGGTAAAGGTTTGTGAAAAATAAAAAGAAGTTTGGAATTCTAAATGCTACTGAATCAGATCATAATTTCTACTTCAGCCTCTGTTACTGAACACATTAATGGTGACTGACCCTTGCTCCCATCCATGTGATGTTGAAGTGATGTTGGATATTCCTTTACATACTTGTAGGCCAAGTGATGTTTGAGTATTCCTTTGTGCAACAGGGACTGAGTTCGTTGCCAGTGAAGGAGGTGGCCCGTGGGCTTCAGGCTTTTTAGTGTTAGAGGGTGACTATCTATCTTCCTCTCCATCCAAAGCTATACAATGAAGTTGTGGAGGAGAATTTCATGGGCTCTATAGCTAGTGATTCTCGCCATGCTTCGGTATTTTCAGTTTGTTTTTCCCTCGTCGTTGGGGATAGAATAGTCCCTCATCTCACTCATTGGCAATTTGAAGCCATAATTGAGGAGATTTTATGTACAGATGATGTAGGAGATAGTACTGTATCTCGGGCATGTGGCTTTCATTTTATTAATGAACTTTTGTTTTTTTAAAAAGAAGAAGAGCATTAAATAAACTAGAGTTGAAAAATAAAAACCTAAAACTATGAACTGAGTTGGGTAATACTTTATTGTTTTTAATAGAATTATATTTTTTGGGGAAAACAAATTCAAGTGAACTTATCATGACCAGTGTGCCAGATATCTCATCTCCTATATAAAGAAGTCTAATTAAATGCCCCCATATATCACCGTTGTTCTGGGAGGATTGCCCATATTATACTTTATTGTTGATAAGAGTAGATTGAAAATTCAATATGATGGAAATTAGTCTCGAAAACTTTTCTATTTAACTTAAAAACTATAAGGTAATTTAGGAATTAATTATAAAACAAAAGTAGTTTCACAATTATTTTATTTTAGGGGAAAATTTGCCAAAATAATTCCATAACAAAGTTTGTGCTTGATTTTATTCCTAACACTTACAAATTGTACAACATTCTATTTCTAATGGTTATTTTGATTATTGGTACAAACCTCCTATGGGAATCAGTCTCCATTAACTAGATACCCAACCTTATCGACCCAACGTGAGGGGATAATACTCATTAAGAATGGATATAAGGGATGGATAATGTATAATTATCCATGTTTTAGGTGGGTATTCAGTGGGTAATAGCGTATCCACATATTGATAATTTAAAAGACAATAATGTAGCGTTTGGTTGGATGTAATGCAATACTATATAATATAATTAGTTATGTAATATAATGGAATAATAATTACATTATCATGTTTGGTTATATAAAAAGTAATATAATAATAAAGATAATGGATTATTTCAATGGCAAAAAATAAGAATTAAATTATTGTAGTCAAGATAACTGTTATTTAAATAAAAATTTGAGCTACATATTTAGATTTGAGCTTTTTAAAATATTTTCTATCAAATAATCAAGTTTTATTTCTTTTGTGGTAAATATCAATCTGTATTATTTTAATTACAATAAATATCGTAATACAAACAAAATGTTATCCATATGAAAACTTTTTAAATTGGAAATCATATTTGAGATTTCTTTTTGATCTTTTCTATCATATTTTCTAATTTTAAATTTTTTTATGACAAAAAGATCAACTGAATTATTCTAGTGGCGATAAATGTTTATCGTAGTGAAGATAACTATTATTCAAATAACAAAATTTTAAACTCTAAATTTTTATTTGAGCTCTTTTTATTCTCTTCTATCATATAATTAAGTTTTGAATTTTTTTCATTGATAAAAATACCAACTGAAATTATTTTATTGATGATAAATATTTATTAAATTAAAGATAAATGTTAACAAGTACAAAAATTTTAATGTAAGCTTATTTTATCTTTTTAATTAAATAGTTAAATTTTGAATTCAAAATATTGAAGTTGAATTTTTCTCTTAATGACCAACTGATCATATCATATATTAAAATGATAGAAGAAAGAAAATTAAGTTCTTTCTCAAATGAATAAATTTTTTGCTTGTCAAGGAGGAGGGGGAAAAAGATATGGAATAGAGAGAGAGAGAGAGAGAGTTATTGCAAGTGTATTAAAATTTGATCACAAGGATGGATGTAATCATGATTGTTTAGTAAATGTCTAAGTAATTATAATTGCATAGGTAGAGGTTAATGTGATTACAATGTAATTTTAATTGCATTACAAAGTTGTAACCAAATATGATAATGTAATGATCATTACCAATTTGATTATATTACCACTTTGATTACATCCAACCAAACATACCCTAATACTCTTATAAGTTAAATTTATTTACAAAACACCCTAAATTTAGGTTAAATGAGTTGAATATCATCAACCATTTTCACTCTCCTCTCTCAATCCACTCCACCTCTCACTATCTCTCCATAATATTCCACCGCCTCTTCGCTGCCGTTGCCAAATTTTCATTCCAAGAGTCACTCGATTCACCAGGTTTATCGTCCACTCCTCACCTTTATCTTCTTTATTATTCAATCATTCTGTTTCTCATGAAATCATTTCAACTTATTTTGAAATTCTTGTGAAAACGAGATTAATTTATGAGGTAACAAGAGAACGACGTAACCTAACCAATTTTTGGAAATTCGGCTTTGATTGAGGTTTTCTGCCTTTTTCTTCCTTCTCTCGTTATCAGCAATTCCTTCAAATTAACGCTCTTTTTTTTCCTTTGGTTTTTTTTCCCCATGTTTCATATTGATTATTTGTAAATAGTTATTGTGACATGTATAAATCTTGCATTATTAGGAAGAGTGAGTGTTGAAGAAGATGTATGAGAGTTTACTCGATTGATTTGATAGAAATGAGTGAATGTGTAGTCATTCATGTAATTAACCAGAAATCTTGAGGTTTATTATAAGTTGTGAGAATCATGCATTGCTTATATGATGATTAGTTTACTTCCTTCACTCTCATTTAGAAAGATTCATTTAATTAACATTCTTTTTAGACAAAGCATGAAGACTCATACTTTGAATTTATATCATTTTGAGTACTATCAAGGACTCAGGTACAAATCTCATCCCTCCTAATTTTTGATTACAAGTCATTCTGAGTGTTATAGAAACTATTGCATATGTTTTCATTCGATTCGACTTACTCGTAAATCACATTATTGTTTATCAACTCACACCGATGTTTCGAGTCACTTAGACACTACTTAGATTTATCGCATGTTCAAATAATCTCTCTAACACTTTTTATCTAAGTTATGACTTCATACTATGAGGAAAAATAAATTACAATGTTAATTCAACTTTCTAAGTCAGCATGTTTGTTCGAGAATTATTTGTCTAGATCAAGTACTCATACTCGATATTCTCTTTGCAACTTGATCTGTCCTAAGACTCGACTTCGATGGATTCCGAGTATAACAATATTAGACTCAGAAAATTCCACTCCTTTAGGCCTAAGATAATTATGCACTTAATTATCTTAATTAAATTATTATCTCGTGCGTAATCTTGGACTAAAGTATTCTATACTTTGAGAACCAAAATTTGTTTACTTTTATAGGTTATCTTGGACTAAAGTCTTTTAATCAGTCACATACTCTTTCTTACTTTCTGAGTAAGGTCCCTTGACCGAGATGTAAGGGTTAACTCAGCTCGGTTGTCCCTACATGTAAAGGTTACCTCGGTTAGGAAGTACTAGATCGGATAAGGAAACTTCGAGTTTAGGAAGATTTTGTAAGGAATTGTTTAAGGGAGCAATTTTGGTTGAGTCGATCTGTCTGTATTTTGTGGATTCAAAATAATGGATTTAACTTGGTGCTTGGACTAGCACTGGCCATGATTTTCTGCCCGGGAGGGTTTCCACGTATATATGAGTTCACACTTTTTTGAGTTCAATCTAGACTCGGATTGTCTTGATTATTCTTTTCAAGCTTTAATCTTCCAAGTTTTTTAAAATTTCCTCATCACCTTATTCACCCCCTCTAGGGTGACTAAGACTCTCCAAGAGCAAACCTTCAATTAGTATCGGAGCCTAGACTTTCAAAAAGGATCTAACAATCCAAAGGTCTAAAGATCAAATGGCTCGGAACAACGGAGAGTTCGATGAAGGAAGATCTTCCAGCAGACCACCCAAGTTTAAAGGATTAAATTTCGTACACTCGGAAGAAGCTCATGAATTGCTTTCTACTAGATCACGATGAAGATGTATGGAACATACAAGAAGGCAATTACATTCTAATGAAGATGGAAGATACAAGACCCGTACCTAAAGCAAAGTTCGAATATGCTATCGAAGAGGCTGAAAAGTTCGGAAAGAACTTTAAAGCGATGAACATTCTAATGTGCGCCATCAGCTCGAAGGATAGAACAGAGTGTCAGCTTGTGACATGACCAAAGATGTGTGGGACACTCTTGGCAACACATATGAAGGAACAAGCCAAGTAAGACAAGTGAAGATAAGTCACTATCTTCACAAATACGAGCTGTTCAAGATGGAGCTAGAAGAAAACATCACTCAAATGTTCATACGCTTCACCGAGATTACAAACAATCTCAAATCTCCGGGTGGAAAGATTTTCCATGAAGAGATGTGCAGAAAAATCCTAAGAAGTCTACCCAAGAGAAGATGGGGTCCCACAAGTGACAGCCATCGAGGAAGCTCAGAATCTCTCACAACTAAAGCCGGACGAATTGATTAGGAAGCTACTTACCCATGAGATCTATCTCGGAAGAAGAGGATGCAGAGGTCAGCACTAAAAAGAATATTGCGCCGAAGGCCTCGTAAAGCAAAGGAGAAAATCTGAGTTCCTCAAATTAAGAAGAAGATCCCATCGCACTTATCGCTCGAGGCTTCAAAAGAATGATGAAGCACAAGAAATGGGAGAAAAGGCTAAGAGAAGAGTTCTATAAGAAAGATAAGAAGGATAGAAAAGGTCAACACTCATCCCCTCCAAAGTTGTCTTTAACTAAGAACTCTTGTCTGTTTCGAATGTGGCAAGAAAGATCATATAGTCAAAGACTGTCCAAGGAGAAAGAGGGATAAAAAGAAGAAGAAGGCTATGATGGCCACATGGAGTGATGAAGATTCATCTCGAAGAAGATAAAGACTCGGACGACTCGGAGTGTCCGATGGCACTATCAGATTAAGAAGGTGAATCCGAGTCGGACTCGACAACTCGGATAATGAAGAGACGAATCCCCAGGAGGTAATTGATTCAAAGAACAACTTGAGTCTCTCACTTCTGAGAGCATTGATTTGAAAAATGAATTGGAAAACCGAGACTTACTCTAAGAGAACTCAAGACAAGTACTCAAGTTAATGAGACCGAGTCGGAGAAACTCACAAGAGAAAAAGAGCATCTAAAAACAAAAACTCAATGAGTCTCAAGAACTTGTTTTGAAATTTACTCAAGGTCAGAAAAACCTTAACATGCTCTTATGTTCTCAATGTGTCTCCTTTAGAAAAGAAGAACTTGGTTTTAAAAAGAGGAGGAATCTAATTCCTACTCGGATCTTTTAAAAAGGACTCTAGAACTCGTAAAGTTCAGGAAGGCTGAGCATGGTCCCATTCATAAGAATGAAAGGAGGATTGAGTCCGGACCAGTCTACAGGAGAAAGCCCTCTCCACGTGCTTATAAAAGAAAAGATTTTCAAAAGAAAGAGACACAGACTCGGCTTTCGAAAAGGAAGACTCGGAATTAGACCAAACCCAAAGTTATTCAAATCTAGGTTCCCAAGAGTCTTATTCCTTAGAAAGGGACCACAATAAAGGGAGTTACTGGGTTTGTAAGAGGAAGTGAGAAGGGCTAGTGTATTTCGACTTGCAGGTAACTCGGAAAAATACAAAAGGTCATTGGTACCTAGACAGTGGATGCTCACACCATATGTTAGGAGATTTAAGACTCTTTTCCGAGTTAGAAGATTACAAGGGAGGCAAAGTCACTTTTGGAGATGACAGTAAGGGTAAGATAGTTGAGATACGTAAGATTGGAAAAGGAGACAACCTGGTAAGCCCAATCTATCTTGTCAAGGGATTAAAGTACAATCCACCGAGCATCTCTCAATCGTGTGACAAAGGTCAAGAGGTAAGATTCACTCGGACCAATTACTATATTTATAATGCAACTACTAAGAAGACTAAGCTCTCGGGTAAGGGATCGGGTATACCTACACTATTCCTCTTTATGATCCAAGTCGAACTTATCTTATTTAAAAGCATCACTACATGATGATTCTTGGACATGGCATCGTAGACTAGGTCATGTTAGCATGCACACTATTAAAAAGCTTGCATTTCATGGTTTGGTCAGAGGCTTGCCTAATCGTGCATTTAAGAAAGACAAAATATGTGAAGTATGCACAAAAGGGAAACAAGTCAAACCATCTTTCAAATCTCTCACATCCAAAGTGCTTGAAATGTTGCATATGGACTTATGTGGTGAAATCCCTATAAAGAGTCTCGAAGGTAAATCATATGTACTTGTAATTGTTGATGACTACTCACAATTTACATGGGTGTGTTTTCTTAAGCACAAAAATGAAGCTTTCAAAGAGTTCAAGCAAGCTCTGCAGGAAAAATTCAAGTTGAGTCTCGGACTTAGATCAAAAGAATTCGAACCGACCATGGAAGGGAGTTTGATTACTCGGAATTTATAGAGTTCCGTGATGAGAATGGTATCTCCCACAACTTCTCAAGCACCAAGAACTTCTCAACAGAATGGAGTAGTGGAGAGAAAGAATAGAACTCTTGAAGAAATAGGAAGGACAATGATGATTGAACATGATCTACCCTACTATTTATGGGCCGAGGCAATCAATACAAGCAAACTACACTCCGAACAGATGCCTCATCGGACCCATCCTCGAAGAAAACTCCATATGAGCTCTACAAAGGGAAGAAACCCAAAATTTCATACTTCAAACCCTTCGGATGTAAGTGTTTTGTTCACAATAATGGTAAGGATCACCTGACCAAGTTTGATGCTCGGTCGGATGAAGGTATTTTTCTTGGTTATTCATCTCATAGTAAAGCATATCGCATTATCAATAAAAAAACTAACAAAGTGAAAGAAAGCATCCACGTTGTTTTTATGAGATTGATCAAGGAAAACCAAGTGAGTCAACATTCTCCGAACTAAAACTCGGTCGAGATGAAGATGATCTTGCTGAAGGAAAGCTCGAGACAGAGTCAAGGAAAAGCAATTCAGAATGAGAGAGCTCAAAATACTATGACTCAAACCGAACCAGCTTTGGAGCCAGCTCGGAATCGCTGAAAGTCAATTAGATGAGCAAGCTTAATCATATCGGATCATTGAAGATCAACCAATTTAACCTACAAATCTGGTGAAGTAGAGAACAGGTAGAGCATTCAAATATGCTTCGAGTCACCCACTCGAAAACATCTTGTCCGACATCAATAGTGGGGTAAGAACTCGCTCTTCTTTGCAAAATCTATGTGCATTCACTACATTCATATCATTAACTCGAACCCAGAAATGTACTAGAGGCCCTAAATGAACCTGAATGGGGAGAGGCTATGCAAGAGGAACTTAATCAATTTGAAAGAAACCAAGTCCGGACTCGACCAAACGACCTTCTAACCACCCAGCCATAGGAACCAAATGGGTCTTCAAGAACAAACTGGATGAGGATAGGTTAGTAGTTAGAAATAAAGCTAGACTTGTGGCTCAAGGTTACAATCAAGAGGAAGGAATTGATTGTGGGGAAACCTTTGCACCAATTGCTAGGATTGAAGCAGTTAGAATCCTATTGGCATTTACATCAAGCATGAACATTAAATTATATAAAATGGATGTCAAATGTGCTTTTCTTAATGGTTTCATTCAAGAGGAAGTCTATGTTGAGCAACCCCTGGATTTGAAAACTCAGAATTTCCAAATCATGTTTTCAAGTTGCAAAAGGCTCTCTATGGTCTTAAACAAGCTCCTAGAGCTTGGTATGAAAGACCGAGCAGCTTTTTGGTTGAAAATGATTTTAAAAGAGTTCAGATTGACAAAAATATTTTCATAAAAACCAAGGGGAAAGACTTTCTTATTGCTCAAATCCATGTTGATGATATAATTTTTGGAGCTACTAATGAAAATCTTTATCGAGATTTTTCTTAGTTAATGAGACAGGAATTCCAAATGAGCATGATGGGAGAACTCACTTTCTTCCTTGGTTTACAAATCAAGCAAGACAAGGATGACATCTATGTCCATCAATCAAAGTATACCAAGGAGTTGCTGAAAAAGTACAAGCTTAAAGATGCAAAACATGCAGCAACATCAATGAGTAGCAACATAAAACTAGACTCGGATGAGAAAGGTAAAGCAGTAAATCGAAACTCGTCGAGGTATGATTGGATCTCTGCTATATCTCACATCTAGTAGGCCGGACATAATGTTTAGTGTATGTCTCGTATGCAAGATTTCAAGCTAATCCAAAAGAATCACATCTCACTGCGGTGAAGAGAATTTTTAGATATCTTGCAGGGACTCGGAATTTAGGTCTATGGTTCTCAAGAGACTTAGAACCGACCCTCACTAGATACTCGGATGCTAATTATGCTGGATACAAAGTTGATAGAAAGAGCACCTCAGGAGCATGTCAATTTCTGGGTCAATCCCTTATATCTTGGCACTCAAAGAAGCGGAACTCGGTTGCTCTATCAACTATCGAAGCCGAGTACATTGCAGCTGGAGCATGCTGTGCTCAAATTCTATGGATCAAGAAACACTTGAAATACCTTGGACTATTATTCAAATCAATTCCAATCAAGTTTGACAATCGGAGTCCAATCAGCATCACTAAGAATCCAGTTCAGCACTCAAAGACAAAGCATATTGAGGTCGGTATCATTTTCTAAGAGACCATTTTGAGAAAGGTGATATTGAATTAAAATTCATTCCTAAAAACTTCAACTAACCGATATCTTTACTAAGCCGGTTATTGAGGATCAATTTTGCTTTATTAGGAATGAACTTGGTATGATAAATGCATGATTATGTGTTTTTCTAAGTAAAATTATCTTGCATGATTATGTATTATATGTTTCCTTATGTGTCTTAATAACAATTAGTTCAGTTGACCCAGTGATACTCAGCTAGGAGTTATTATCTGTTTATGCTTTCCGAGTTACTCGTAAACTCTACTCGAATCGGACTCGGCTTTTGAGAAAATTGGACTTCAAACTTCGAAATCATCTCTATATTAGCGGAGAATTTCTGAAATTTCTTTTAAAATCTCTCCTTTTCTTTTCTCTCTCTCTCTCGCGTAACGATAAGAGAACTAGGCGTTGGGAGACAGACACTAGAATTGTAACCGTTGAAGAGCATAACGGACACACCTGTCCAAGGCGACCATTGGAAAGTTGGGTCGAACGGATATTGAAGGACATTTCTTTCGCTATAAATAGCATCTATTTTCCTTCATTTTGCTACTTTACTCTCTACTAACATACACTCTCGTATATTTACTCGTACAATCTCAGCTCTCAAGCAATCTCAAGCTCTCAGTACTCTCTCTTTTTCTTCAAGCTAACTCATCGTCTTCTCAAAGCTTCTCAAACATGCCTAAAGAGGTTCCGCTCTAGATTTTCTTGGTTCCGCAACCAAGAAACCTAGAACCAAAAGCCACGAGGGTCCTTCTAACCCCTTGAAAGTCCTTGTCACCCAACATCTAATGTTGGACAACAAATTCTTCCCAACCACAAAATTCTCGTGGTTGAAACAAATCAAAACCATAGGGGTATACAATTTCCTCTATTTCAGCGAATTTATTTACCCGTAACTCATCGCTGAGTTCTACTCAAACCTTTCCAGCTCGAGGGGATCATCACCTCCAGAGTTCGCGATACGGTAGTTCTTATTAACGTCTCTCTTCTCCATCGTCTATTCAAAGTTTCATTTATTTTCCTTAACAGCAACCCCATCCCCTTTAACGAGGTTGTCGATGAATTTTTGAAAAATATGCCAAGGAAGTCCTTGAGTCATGCAAAAACTTTTCCGTGACTCGGATGAAGATTGAGGCTCGTCTTCTCGCTTCTTGCTGATGAGAACCTTCTTTTCTCATCATACCAGCAAAGAGAATCCTAATTCAAAGATTCTCAAGGCTTTGTTTGACATTCTCGAGGGCTACGACATAGACCTCTTCCCAGCCATTATTGAGCAGATGGGCTTTGTGCCAGCTCGGACCAAGAAATCCACTCCTCTCCCTTTCGGAGCTCTACTCACTCTTATTTTCAAACAATTCAAGGTCTCGCTCCCTCGGACCCTAATGAGGTGTCCGAGGCTGCCATAGTAGTTGGCGAGAAAGGGCGTCTTGGCTATGGATACCAAGAAACCCAACCGGGTGTCCGGGTCCACAGCTCGAACTAAGGCAACCCTCTCCTTCGCCTTACACTCATACTCCTCTTTTACTCCCTCCTCCACCTAGCGGTGCTTCCACCCTCTGTCACTACCGCTTTGTCTACCACGATGATAGACAAGCTCTCCTCTCGTGTCCAAGGAAATCAAGGACACTCTCCGCTCCTTCAAGACTGTCTTTCAGTCTATGACCATAAACTAAAAGACGACCCAATCTCAAATTTGAGAGCAGCAAGATGTGCTCCTCAAAATGAAGGCTTTGGTTAAGGAGCAGCAGGAGACGATCAAGCTCCTCGGAGAAAGGCGCTCTAAAGTAGCTCAGGACCTGGACAGCTCGAAACATCCGAAGAGTCCTCGAGCTCTCGCCAAATCTCCATCCGGAGAGGCAGTTGAAGAAGAAGAAAGGGTTGCGACTGAAGCAGCTCCTTTTGAGGAGAAGGAGGAAGGATAGAAGGAAGAAGAAGAAAAAGAGGAAGAAGGAGGTGAAAAGGAAGACGCTCAGGGACAAGGTGCTCCCGCTCCTCAACCTCGAACCGATAATCTCGCATGCCAGCTCCGAGTGAGTCGAAAATCTTGCTAATGCTGGTCGAGTCGACAGCAGTCAAGCCGGAGGAAGCACCATCCTCCATGGAATTTCTAAAGGATGAACCTCTGGATAATCTCATTCTGCGTCGGCCACTCGGAGCTAAGCCCCCGCCGGAGATACCGGTGCTGCCATCGCCCGGATCTTCAATGTCATTACAAGCATATCGGCGAAGGTGCACTGCATGTTCATCCGCTTCAACTCGGACCGCACCCACTCCATCGTCTTAATTTTTTTCTATTGTTTTATTTTTTTCTCTTTTGTCCGGACAATCAAATTGTATCTAGTTGATATTTTCTTCCCCATTTTGATTTTTTTGCTGAAAGGTAAGGGGAGAAAAATTAGAAAATTTGTTGTCTTGTTTAGGGGAGTTTTCACCTTCTTTTCTCGTGTATTTTTTTTGTATATATCTGAATGAAGGTCTTAAGTTTCGAGCATATTGATTTCAGAGTATATCTTCTTTCCGAGTTTAAATTTCTTATTTTGTTTTGCTATGATATATCGCCTTTGTTTTTTCTTTGATATAACTACTCACAATTTCTCATCAAATGAGCTATCTCGCAGACAATATTCTAAGTCTGAATCACTTCATTTATTATTCTATTTTTCTACGATATTTTATTCTAAGCTCGATATATTCTTTGCCAAATGAGTAAGAATGAAAACTCTTGATTATTTCACTAACGAAGTTTCTATCCGAGTATGGAATGTCTTTCATCAAAAAGGGGAGATTCAAGACTCGGACTCGAATTTATATCATTCCGAGTACTATTAAGGACTCGGTACAAATCTCATCCCTCCTAGGTTTTGATTACAAGTCATTCCGAGTGTTATAAAAACTATTGTGTATGTTTTCATTCAATTCCGACTCGACTCGTAAATCACATTATTGTTTATCAACTCACACCGATGTTTCGAGTCACTTAGACACTACTTAGATTTATCGCATGTTCAAATAATCTCTCTAACACTTTTTATCTAAGTTCGACTTCATACTATGAGGAAAAATAAATTACAGCGTTAATTCAACTTTCTAAGTCAGCATGTTTGTTCGAGAATTATTTGTCTAGATCAAGTACTCATACTCGATATTCTCTTTACAACTTGATCTATCCTAAGACCGACTCTAATGGATTCCGAGTATAATGAATATTAGACTCGGAAAATTCCACTCCTCTAGGCCTAAGATAATTATGCACTTAATTATCTTAATTAAATTATTATCTGTGTGTAATCTTGGACCAAAGTATTTTATACTTTGAGAGCCAAAATTTGTTTACTTTTATAGGTTATCTAAACGAGGTTATCCTATTTTTAAATTACAAAAGTAACCGGCTTCAAGTCGTCAATCGACAGCAGACAAGACTTTTCTACTCTTGAATAAGGCCTAGATGTCTGTGTCGGGGTTGCCTGTTTCAAAACTAGGAATCTTCAACGCTAAGCTCAACGGTGGTTTCCACCTTACTTTTCGGACAACACCAGTTGACATCAGCACCTTTAAGAGTCAAAAGCCATTGCACAATGTTCATATCTCAACGGATCTTTTCGAGCGACTCGGAAAAATCATTACAACGGTCACAAAGGACTTCTATTCGGAAGATAGTCACAATCGCTAATCTGCTTGGTCATCTATAAATAGAAGCCACTTCGCAAGATTTGAAGATTGCTGAACACATTTCGAAATTATATCTCTTTGTATATACTCATTCAATCTTCTTCTTACAACTCCAAGTCTCGTACTTAACACTTTTCCGAGTTGTAAAGTCTTTTAATCAGTCACATAGTCTTTTTACTTTCTGATTAAGGTCCCTTAACTGAGTTGTAAGGGTTAACTTAGCTTAATTGTCCCTAACCGTAAAGATTACCTCAGTTAGGAAGTACTAGATCGAGATATGGAAACTTCGAGTCTAGGAAAATTCTGTAAGGAATTGTTTAAGGGAGCAATTCTGGTTGAGTCATTCTGTTGTATTTTGTGGATTCAAAATAGTGGATTTGACTTGGTGCTTGCACTAGCACCGGCCGTGGTTTTTCGCCGCAGGAGGGTTTCCACGTATATCCGAGTTCACGGTTTTCGAGTTCAATCTAGACTCAGATTGTCTTGATTATTCTTTTCAAACTTTAATCTTCCAAGTTTGTTAAAATTTCCTCATCACCCTATTCATCCCCCTCTAGGGTGACTAAGACTCTCCAAGAGCAAACCTTCACAAAGTGCATTCCAAGATTTGATGATATATTGTATATAACTAGGTTGATGTTGTTCCGTCCATTGATCGAAATATAATAAATATGGTTGATGAATGTATCCTTGTGAATTTAGTTAAGTTTTTATTTTTGTTGGTGGCCCTTCGAGAAACCGAATGCCCCGCTTAACAATGAGATCCGATAAAATTGTTTCACGTCCAAGCACTCAAACCAAGTGACCCGATTCGGACATGATTAATTTAATTTAATTTGGTCTTGATTAAAAGTTTTGATATCCCTCTTTGTTATGGTTATAAATAGACCTGGCAAAACCGATCCGAACCGAATGAGTCAACCCGAACAACTCGAAACCCAAACCGAACCGACATCCGAAACAGTTGAACCGATTTTGACCCGAAAATCGAAATGAACCGACCCGAACCGAACCGACCCGAAATGTAATGAACCCGATTTAGACCCGAACCGAAACGACCCAATCCGAAACCGAACCGACCCGAAACCGAAACCGACCCGAAATATAATTGACCCGATTACAACCCGAATCGAATCAGTCCCGAACCGAATCCGACCCGAACCGAATCGGACCCGACTCGAATAAAAGTGACCCAAACCCAACCTCGACCTTAATTTGAATTTGACCCAACCCATATTTTTTTGGTAAGTCTCGCATGATAGACTTTTGTGCTTGTAATGGTACAAACAATTTTGATCAACCTCAAATCTTATTCAAGCAAATTCATACCAAGGGATGGTGGTGGACCCGATAATATTGTATTTTACATTATTCTTATAAATTATAATCACTTGTTCCAAATTTTGAGTAAGCGTTGATTAGGTGAAACTAGTGCAATGATGCTACCTGTGAACATGATTTTTAGTGCAACACTAAGGATTTTAAAAAATTACAAAATCAAATAAACTATCAATTCTCATTTCTGATTGTGACAAACACGGTCATTTCCATAAACAACACCAATGGCAACACGCACAACACAACAAATCAATACAAAAGTACTATAACATAACATAATAACATGATGATTATCTAATAAAAATTACACAAGCTCATAATAGTATGTAACTAGTTTTTACATATAAAAGATTACAACTTAGAGAGTTAGTTGTGTAATAGATTGATCATTTTTCTTCATTCTTCTTATCTGCATCAATGGAGAAAAGCAAACGGCTCGCTTCGCTTCAAAAACCTGTAATTTATTACAAATCAAATAAGATATAAATAGTGAACTTAGCAACTTCGCAATATTAAAGGAATGAATGAACAATAGCAAATTAACTCAAACAAAAAGCAGGAATAATAAGAAGAGTTATATATTAATTTAATTAGCAATAATTATTTTGAAGGAAGTGTACCTGTCTTAGGCTACTTAACATTCATCCAATCCACATAAGAGCCAGTAAATTCCTCTTCATCATTGGCTAAAGTTCAAACCATCAAACAACAACTCATATGTTAATAAAAATAGGGATAAAAGTATATTAGTTAGAAAAAATATAAATATAAGGAAAAATAAAGCAAAACACTTACAATCAAAACCATACAACCAACTTTGAGTAGTTATCAAAGCTTCAACATTTTCAGGAATGAAAGAGCTTTTCCATTTGTTCAAAATTCTACCACCAATGCTAAAGGTCGATTCTGAAGCAACCGTAGTAAGTGGCACACTCAATATATCACTAGCCATAAGAGAGAGTTCTTTATACTTTTCAGAATTTTCTTTCCAAAAAGATAGAACATTCAACTCTCTTTTGCGCTCCATCTCAGAATCTTCCAAATATCTATCAAGCGGACTAGTGTAAGAATCACCACCAAATTCATCATTATCGAAATCCTACAAAATTACAATTAGTAACACAAACACAATT